>JARQOD010000009.1:91834673-92256257 GCA_033576555.1 Oophaga sylvatica | reverse complement strand
TTTTTTCCCATCAGTGTTTAGTCCCTGTGTCATTTTTTTCCCATCATTTGTTTAGTACATGTGTCAGTTTTTTCTCCATCAGTTTATCAGTTTGCGTCAGTTTTTCCCATCAGTTTTTAGTCTGTGTCAGTTTTTTCCATCAGTTTTTAGTCCGTGTGTCAGTTTTTTCCCATCAGTTTTTAGTGTTGATCAGTTTTTCCCATCAGTGTTTTAGTCTGTGTCAGTTTTTCCCATCAGTGTTTAATCCGTGTGTCAGTTTTTCCCATCAGTTTTAGTACTGTGTCAGTTTTTCCATCAGTGTTTAATCCGTGTGTCATTTTTTCCATCAGTTTTAATCCGTGTGTCAGTTTTTCCATCAGTGTTTAGTCCGTGTCAGTTTTTCCTCATCAGTTTTAGTCCGTGTGTCAGTTTTTTCCATCAGTGTTTAGTACGTGTGTCAGTTTTTCTCATCAGTGTTTAGTCCGTGTGTAAGTTTTTCCATCAGTGTTTAGTCCGTGTGTCAGTTTTTTCCATCAGTGTTTTAATCCGTGTGTCAGTTTTTCCATCAGTGTTTAGTCCTGTGTCAGTTTTTCCCATCAGTGTTTAGTCCTGTGTCAGTTTTTCCATCAGTGTTTAGTACATGTGTCAGTTTTTCCATCAGTTTTAGTCCGTGTGTCAGTTTTTCCATCAGTGTTTAGTCGTGTGTCAGTTTTTCCATCAGTTTTATCCGTGTGTCAGTTTTTCCCATCAGTTTTTAGTCTGTGTCAGTTTTTCCATCAGTGTTTAGTCCGTGTGTCAGTTTTCCATCAGTTTTAGTCCTGGTCATTTTTCCATCAGTTTTTAGTCGTTGTAGTCAGTTTTTTTTTCCTCATCATGTTTTAGTCTGTGTCAGTTTTTCCATCAGTGTTTTTAGTCCGTGTGTCAGTTTTTCTCCATCAGTGTTTAGTCCGTGTGTAAGTTTTTCCTATCAGTGTTTAGTCCGTGTCAGTTTTTCCTATCAGTTTTTAGTGTGTCATTTTTCCATCAGTGTTTAGTCCGTGTGTCAGTTTTTCCATCAGTTTTTAGTCCGTGTGTCAGTTTTTCCATCAGTTTTAGTTCGTGTGTCAGTTTTTCCATCAGTTTTTAGTCTGTGTCAGTTTTTCCATCAGTTTTTAGTCCGTGTGTCAGTTTTTCCCATCAGTTTTTAGTCTGTGTCAGTTTTTCCATCAGTTTTTAGTCCGTGTGTCAGTTTTTCCATCAGTTTTTAGTTTGTATCAGTTTTTCCCATCAGTTTTTAGTCTGTGTCAGTTTTCCCATCAGTGTTTAATCCGTTGTGTCAGTTTTCCCCCATCAGTTTTTAGTACTTGTCAGTTTTTTCCCATCAGTTTTTAATCCGTGTGTCATTTTTTCCCATCAGTTTTTAATCCGTGTGTCAGTTTTTCCCATCAGTGTTTAGTCCGTGTCATTTTTTCTCATCAGTTTTTAGTCCGTGTGTCAGTTTTTCTCATCAGTGTTTAGTACGTGTGTCAGTTTTTCTCATCAGTGTTTAGTACTGTGTCAGTTTTTCTCATCAGTGTTTAGTCCGTGTGTAAGTTTTTCCTATCAGTGTTTAGTCGTGTGTAAGTTTTTCCTATCAGTGTTTAGTACATGTGTCAGTTTTTTCCATCAGTGTTTAATCCGTGTGTCAGTTTTTCCATCAGTGTTTAGTCCGTGTGTCAGTTTTTTTCCATCAGTGTTTAGTACTGTGTCAGTTTTTTTCCATCAGTTTTCAGTTTGGTCAGTTTTTCCATCAGTTTTTAGTCTGTGTCAGTTTTTTCCCATCAGTTTTTAATCCGTGTCATTTTTTCCCATCAGTTTTTAATCCGTGTCAGTTTTTCCCATCAGTGTTTAGTCCATGTGTCAGTTTTTCCCATCAGTGTTTAGTACATGTGTCAGTTTTTTTCCATCAGTTTTCAGTTTGCGTCAGTTTTTCCCATCAGTTTTTAGTCTGTGTCAGTTTTTCCATCAGTTTTTAGTCCGTGTGTCAGTTTTTCCCATTAGTTTTTAGTTTGTATCAGCTTTTCCCATCAGTTTTTAGTCTGTGTCAGTTTTCCCATCAGTGTTTAATCCGTGTGTCAGTTTTCCCCATCAGTTTTTAGTACTTGTCAGTTTTTCCCATCAGTTTTTAATCCGTGTGTCATTTTTTCCCATCAGTTTTTAATCCGTGTGTCAGTTTTTTCCCATCAGTGTTTAGTCCGTGTCATTTTTTCTCATCAGTTTTTAGTCCGTGTGTCAGTTTTTCTCATCAGTGTTTAGTACGTGTGTCAGTTTTTCTCATCAGTGTTTAGTCCGTGTGTAAGTTTTTCCTATCAGTGTTTAGTACGTGTGTCAGTTTTTTCCCATCAGTTTTTAGTCTGTGTCAGTTTTTCCATCAGTGTTTAGTACGTGTGTCAGTTATTACCATCAGTGTTTATCTTTTAGTTTTTCCATCAGTGTTTAGTCCGTGTCTTTTTCCCATCAGTTTTTAGTCCGTGTGTCAGTTTTTCCCATCAGTTTTTAGTCCGTGTGTCATTTTTTCCCATCAGTTTTTAGTCTGTGTAGTTTTTCCATCAATGTTTAGTCGTGTGTCAGTTATTCCCATCAGTGTTTAATCCGTGTTGTCAGTTTTTCCCATCAGTTTTAGTACGTGATCATTTTTTCCCATCAGTGTTTAGTACTGTGTCAGTTTTTTTCATCAGTTTTTAGTCCGTGTGTCAGTTTTTCCCATCAGTTTTTAGTCAGTTCTCCATTTTTCTCATCAGTTTTTAGTCCTTGGTCAGTTTTTCCTATCAGTTTTAGTCTGTGTCAGTTTTTTCTCAGTTTTTAGTCCGTGTCTCAGTTTTTCTCATCAGTTTTTAGCCCGTGTCTCATATTTCTCATCAGTTTTTAGTCCGTGTTCAGTTTTTCTCGTCAGTTTTTAGTCCGTGTCTCAGTATTTCTCATCAGTTTTTAGTCCGTGTCTCAGTTTTCTCATCAGTTTTTAGTCCGTGTCTCAGTATTTCTCTCAGTTTTTAGTCCGTGTCTCAGTTTTCTCATCAGTTTTTAGTCCGTGTCTCAGTTTTCTCATAGTTTTTAGTCCGTGTCTCAGTATTTCTCATCAGTTTTTAGTCCGTGTCTCAGTTTTTCTCATCAGTTTTTAGTCCGTGTCTCAGTTTTTCTCATAGTTTTTAGTCCGTGTCTCAGTATTTCTCATAGTTTTTAGTCCGTGTCTCAGTTTTTCTCATCAGTTTTTAGTCCGTGTCTCAGTTTTTCTCATCAGTTTTTAGTCCGTGTCTCAGTATTTCTCATCAGTTTTTAGTCCGTGTCTCAGTATTTCTCATAAGTTTTTAGTCCGTGTCTCAGTTTTTCTCATCAGTTTTTAGTCCGTGTGTCAGTTTTTCTCATCAGTTTTTAGTCCGTGTCTCCATTTTTCTCATCAGTTTTTAGCCTGTGTCTCCATTTTTCTCATCAGTTTTTAGTCCGTGTCTCAGTTTTTCCCATCAGTTTTTCATCCATGTCCCAGTTATTCTCATCAGTTTTTCCACAAATGGATAAATAAATTACAAAGCTTCTCCTATCCATTGCAATGCTAATTACGGACCGCTAATGGATGTGATCCATCGTCTGTCTGTGATTTTCATGCATCCATAGACTTGTATTCGTAGTTTTCGTTCACGATGCACCCATAGATTATGGTCGGTACATGTTCTACCCATGAAAATCACAGATTCAACACGTGTGAAACAATGATATCTGAATGAGACCTTAGAGGAAGCCATGAGCCCAGCAAATGACAACAGCACCAGCAGGAGACTCCAAGGAATAGCGGGGGATGTAGTCAAGGATAATCCACTTTTTTTAATTTTAGGACCACCAAAGGCCAATTTTTAAACTAATAAAATGTAGTGTTCAACCCCTTGGGGTGTAAGGATAAAACCAGCAAATAAGCCACAGCTTTTTAGGTGGAGTATTGTCCTGCATCTTACATTACAAATAATTTAACAAATTTCTTTTGTTTAAAATATAATTTGTTTGGTGCAAAGGGAAATGTACGAGTGTAGTAAGAAGAGACCTTTGGTTTACACGCTATGTGTCGCTGTAAATATGGCATCTATATGGACATAATGATCATAATTGATCACTTATTTGTCTGGGCACTACATGTAACTACATATTTCCACACCTTTTGTCAAAAATCTATGAACACAGTATGATTCCATTTATTTTGTCCTTTGCTATTTTCATGTTCTCCACTCTTTACCTGGTGGCCGTACTATTATTTTTAGGACCATACCCAACGGGCCACATGAAAACGGAGCTAACCTCGGGTGTGCTGCAGTTACAGAATCTACAGCGAACCCTAAAGGTGCACAGCTAGAAATGAGAGTCTTATATGCATCATTCACATTTCTGAAACATCTATTAGGTAGGGGATAACGTCCTGATTACTCGGGGTCCAACTGCTAGGACCCCATTAATCCTAAGAACATGGTTCTGCAGAGCATGCACACATCAGCTCCATGAATTCTATATGTGACGGCTGGCGATAGCGCTGTACCTGGCTATCGAGAATGGATGAATTTGAGATTTGCATGCTCTGCGGAGGATGGATGAAGGTCCCAACGTCAGACCCCCAATGACCCTATCCTATGGTACAACGTCATATAACCCCTTTAAGGCTTTTTTTCTTTTTTTTTTATATCTGCGCTGTGGCTTTAGGGTATATATGTATCATATGACTGACATATATACTGGCATGTAATTTAGCCATATCCGGTGCACAGTTACGATATCTCGTCTGCAAATGTTGCATCTTTGCCAAGAGGGACATCTGCATTGGAAAATGCAGCGAAATGCAATGCAGCAAATACATCACATGGGGACGTTCCCTTAATATTGATCAATGTGGATCTTGATGATAGCGGTGAACTGATCAATGTAAATGACGAAGTTGCATCATTTTTAATTATAAAGTGACAACTCCATATTATTCAATAAGTATTCTTCAGATCACTTATTTACATTAACCATTGCATGTCTACAGAAAAACTGCTTCAGGCTTGATTATTATTATTTTATTATTTACCTATTTTTTCAGCATCTATTTCCACATGACTGTTAATATTGCCGCGGTCACGGAGAGCTCTCCCTCATGTGTATGTCTTGTTGTTGTGCGGCCATATTCTTTTCAAATTATCCCAAGCTCCCTAATCTCCTCCCAGGCTCCTAATGATGAAGTCAGTAATAGGATTGGGGGTATTAATTTGGGACAGTAATGCCAGCTGCATGGCTTATGGGTGAGGGGTGACCTTGTGGGCTGGCCAGCCTGTGCTGGCTTTGATCTGATCTCTAGGGAACGTGAGTTGGCTTTTCCCGGAGTGGCGTAGTCCCTCTGTGGGACGCCGATCATCCCCTGGGCATTTCTGGGACACAATGGCAGGGGCACTGGATGCAGTACTGGCCAGAGCCAAGGATGTGTGCAAGAGGAATGGCCTGCTTATTCTTTCGGTGCTTTCTGTAATCGTGGGGTGCCTCTTGGGATTTTTCCTTCGGACGAGACGTCTTTCTGAGCAGGTCAGTATTATGCAATGTGAGGACTGGATTGTGTATTTGGAGGGGATTACAAATTTGCAAATTCAATGGCAGCAGAATACTGACGTGCACTAGATTAAAATGGACGAACGGACCGTTACGTGTGCATGTAGTTACCCGAAAGGGGACAATGCCACCCGAAAGAACCGTGTCCATATGTGCGCTGTACTTATAGGACAACTTCTAATCCAATGGTTAAAATTTGTATTCCTCGTCTTCCTCTACTTTTCATTATTTCGAATCTCCATGTAATGCATCTATATCTGTATTTTTCATATTCCCCTCCCCGATGCGGGAACTTCCCAATTGTTGTGATCAAAATGTCAGGGTCTTAATCGTTTACGGTGGAGCTTGAAGAGATGATGACGGAACGGGGAAAAATCCTGTCATTTCCAAATGTAGAGATTTCGGAAATGTGATCTTTTAAAGTAATCCCTTATAAGACTTATTACAGATTTCATTTTTATTCCCTCCCGCCCAAAAAAAAAAAATATTTTTTTTTCTTTCTTTTACAATTTTATGTCAATGCAACAATTTTCAATCAGATCCGCTCCCGAATTTTGCAAGAATTTTAACTGGATCGTTCATTTTGACTTATGACCTTCTGCGGATCTTGATAGTTATCAAGATAAAGTGCGGTTCTCAGTTTAATCATTACGTTGGGTCAAAATTTTGCAGCATGTCTGCAGAGCTCCATACAACGCAACAGATTTTGGGGCAAGCTGGCAGCGTCTTATTGCGTACGGTCATGTTCAATATATTGATAGATCTACAGCTGGATACAATGGTGGTGTATGTATTAAAAAAAAATCCTGGCCTTAAAAATGTGAAAATCAATTGATGTTAGGTCGGCAGAATAAGGCCATCCACGGCCATCATTAGAGCGTGGGATGTCCGACCCCTCTGTGCACCACCAACAAGATCTCATAAATCACTTAACTAAATTATGGCCGTCACGTGAAAACAAATGTGTGAACGATTTCTCCTCTAGGGTTGTTCTCACCTGACCCTGATGGACCTCTCTTTGTCTTATGTTGTACAGGAGATTAGTTACTTTCAGTTTCCTGGAGAACTTCTTATGCGGATGCTGAAGATGCTCATCCTACCGCTTGTGGTATCGAGGTAACATAAACCATTGTTGCGTCTCTTTCGTTTTTCTGGGGCATATTGGATTTTTTTCATTACAGTTTTTTTTTTGGCGTTGCTTTGTATATTTTTTTGCCGGATGGTATGAAATTGTAAGATGTGATATAAAAGATTTGGAACACAATAACATTGGTGTCTCAATGGTGGGTGACACCACTACTATGGAACCCCATAATTGTGGTGGCTGGGGTCAACTCGCCCCATCCAAAAGTATCAGTTTCGGATTCAACCAGTGGTGGCACGGGCACTGTACCCAGATCTGCAGCACTGTGGGAACCATGTATATCACAGAGCTCCTTCATTATTCCTTATCTTGAGGGATGGGTGGATATATGAGTGGCCATTGGATTGGCAGGGGCGTATGGTGCATCCAAATAATGGGCTTGATTTGGAGGACCAATTTTGATTTCAACCCTGATTTCCATAGTAAGTAATGGCTCGGTTCACCTTTCCACAGTATTTTTGGGGGAATGTGCTCATCGGACAGCACACTATTCCAAAAAAAGAGATATTTGGACATGGAAACTTGGAAATGTACATCCACCGGCACCTTTATATCTTCTATGGGTTTCTGCGTTCTTGAAAAATTAGCGTTTTAATTCCTATGTAAATGAGGTTTTAAGTGCTCTGGGCATGAAAAAGCACTTAAAAAGTCACCGCCTCTAGGACTTGTTCCCTCGCTCAGCACCAGCTTCTTTAGCTTGATTGATAGATCATTGCCTGTGTGATGTCCGGCACCAGGCGAGGAAATCAGACCGTGAGCTATTAAATCAAGCTGAAGAGTCCGGTGCTTAACAGGAAAACAAGTTCTGGTGGCAGTGACTTGTTAAGTGCTCAGTCAGGCCCAGAGCACTTAACACCTCATTTGCATAGGAACTAAAAAGCTAATTTCTCGGGAATGCAGAAACAGATAGAAGATATAAAGGTGTCGATGGATTTACATTTCCATGACCTGTATTTCCATATATACATATGTTGCTGTGTTTCTATCCTAATAGCGAAATAGTCTCCAAATTTCTTTTTTTCAAGTATTGATCCTCAATCATTTTACCATAGACTTTGTCTACACTCTCGTAACCCCAACCCCAAAGAGTACGGAAGCAAAGTGACATTTTGCGGCCTTCTGATCATTGTGATCTTTTTTTTTTTTGCTTATGAACTGTATAATGGGTGACTGTGTATACAAAGAAGTCTGTAACTGGCACATTGGAAACATGGACATCTGGAGACTCAGAGGGGGAGACGGATAAAGACTCATTTTAACCTATATATTACATACACCAATCCAATACAACTTGAGGATATTAACCCATAAGGCAGATTAATAATATCATGGCGGTATTGCAGGAGCAGCTGCTCTAAACTATACATTAATATTATCCTTCAATTCGACAGGCTGTGTAATCACATAATATAAGGAATATAGGATACCGCCATGTAGAGCAAAGTGATGGAAAGATGCATCTTGATGTTTTATTTATAATGCCAAAGGTCTAGATATAAAGCTGCTCGTGTACGGACTATAGAGAAAGTGGAAACTTCATTTGCAGACACGTGTTTCGGGTGTTTGCCCCTCATCAGTGCAAAGTAAGGAGATGTAATTTAGCTAGGTAAGAAGACTCTGACAGGGGGGTCTGAGAGGTAAAATTTCTCCTTGTAGGGAGCGGAAAATCCGTCTACGGTGACTTATAGGCCGTATTGAGTATTTAAATATGCAAGTACATGGCTGCAATTGTAGTTTCTGGTTTGCCAGATGGCAAGGCCCTTTAATGGTTCAATATTGACTTTTAGGATTGCTACTGCCAAAAAGAGGGCACTAGAGTTTCCGTTCTTTTTTCCAATGTGGTTATTTGCATATTTAAATTTCCCAGTGAGCATTGCATGATCTGTAAGTCTCCATATAGCAACTTAGCTTTTACAAACCTGTTCCCGGTATCCCGGCTCCTCTTCCTTCCCCTAGGTCCGCTGCCCTCTGTTGTGCTCCTCATTGTGTTTGGTAAGCTTAGGTCAATCACATCATCTCCCTAGGCCTATGGAAGGGCCACTAAAATGGATTACTTCTCTAGTGTTGTGTTTGGTGTGCTCCAACTCTTTGATCCAGCAAACCTAACGCTACCAGGTCAACCTTCGCTCTGCCATCCTTGCTTGGCTCCACGGCACCTGGTCCTGAGTTTCCTGCGTGTGCCAAGTCCTCGCTCCTCACGTGCCTTCTTGCCTGCTGCACCAAGCCCTGGGATCCGTGTGCCCACCTGGACCTCGGGCTTAGTGGATCCACCTGATATGGTGAGCCTAATATTGGCGCTCTCCATAAGGAGGAACTTTACTCCTTAGACTATATTATACGCAAACGAGCCGTAAGCTCGTTAATATGGAGGTCAGGAGAGATAGCCGTCGTTCAGATGACAGCTATCTCATGGGCACGTCCAGCTTTAGAGACCAAAGTAATTCACAATCTGCAGAATTGGATATTAAACGACTTCATTCGCAATTTCCAGAATTATTTTTGTATTATTTCGGAAAAACATGGAAACAAACCTGAGAGCCAGCAGAGGGCAGCAGAATAGGGACTTTAACCACTGAAGTGTGTAAAATCCTGAAAACTGAGTAAATGCTCCCAACTGTGTGAAATGGCAGAAGCCACGACCGGCGTGACGTGTACAACACATAAAGGGATCCTGGGTGCAGACCGAGGACAATGATATACGTTTGTCACCAAAATTGTATCTTTGTGTCAACAGAAACATAGAAATACAGAATACTCTATTCTTCAACCCGGTATTGTAAATTGACATTCGCACATTTTGCCGTACATATATGCAACTGTCCCTGCATGATCATAATGTCAAGGAGAGGTAATGGAGAGCTGATCTGTAAGAGCTGCTCCTACGCAGGCTGAACCAGCGCGCCAAGGCGTTACAGAAAGATTGACACCTGTTCTTTGTTTTGGAATACAAACACTCATCAAAAATACTGATGTGTGAATGAGGCCTTATGGGTTTAGATGAAGGGCCGGCTCCAGCTTTATGAAGGCCCTTGGGAAATCTAATTCCCAGTGGGCCCCAATTTGCCTTCAACTTTTTTTCTACAAAGGCTATAACTTTTTTCATTTTTTGGTTGTTAGGGTTGTATCAGGACTTGATTTTAGCAGTACGAGCTGTAGGTCTTATCACTCTCATTTTGGGGTCCATACGATTTTCTGATCTTTTCTTGTTTCAATATTTTGGGAGGTGAATTGACTAAAAAACAACACTTTTTTGGTTTCAATGTTCACCATATGGGATAAATATATTTTATCAGTTTGGATGCGTTTTTAAGATTTTATTGATGGTACATTCCAGGGAGTGGGTGATATGAACATATATACAATATTATATATATATATATATATATATATATATATATTGTAAGCTTCCGGGGGGTTTTAGCTCTGGGATCGCTGTCTGGGTAGACAGAATGGCACGGAAACAGTTCATTCAGACAGCAGTTCTGGTGCAAAACTGGCCGCAACCAGCTTTATTAAAGTCCACAGCAAACAGATTAAAACAAAGCATAAACAGAAAACCTGGGCTTGTCTAGCCTCTAATTACACTTAGATAGATGGCCCTCTCTATCCGGGACCCAGACTCTACCAGTCTGTGCCCAAAACAACACATATCACATATGTTACCAGTATGGAGCTTCACAGATACTCCTCCTGTGTCTGAAGGCACCTTCCATGACCAGACTTGAGAGAGATCCACTCCTCTTCAGTAATCATCAGCATGGAGGTTCACAGAGACACTCCTGTGTCCGGGGTCCTTCCTGCACCCAGACTGAGACGGCTCCCCTCCTCTTCAGTAATCATCAGCATGCATGCTCACAGAGACTGCTTCCTTGTGCCAGGACACCTCTCTGTGTCCAGGCTGAAGACAGCTCTAACACTCTTGGAGCATTCTTACAGAGACTGCTTCCTTGTGCCAGGACACCTCTCTGTGTCCAGGCTGAAGACAGCTCTAACACTCTTGGAGACACCTTCTGTGCCTGGACCCCTTGTCCAGACTGAATGAGCTCTCAGATTGTGTTTGCAGACACCTACTTCTGGTCTCCTAATCAAGACCTGAGTAGTTTCAGGCCTGTGCTGCAAGTGTGTGCTGAATGTGAGGTGTAGTGACCTTTCTCTACCACTAGGTTTACAAAGCCACACATTTCCCTTATACCTAGGCGAAATGCACACCCCATTCAACACACATTCCTTCACTGTCTCACATATCCCCTCCCTCTTCTCCAGACCGGAGGGCTGGTCATCCAGACCGGAGGGCTGGTCAACAATCCAACAGAGACAGTGACCTCTGGACCAGTCATGGCCCTCATCAACTTCATCCTCACCACTGTCATAGCCAACATCAGCTTTCTCTTCATCTGAAGCATCCGCACTACCCTGTACCCTCCCAGGCCTATACTCTCTGCGGGCCTCGGGTACCCTGCACGGTTTCATCTTGACCTTAGGGCCGGGCTCATTTTCGATATAGTGCCTGGCCAGAGAAGTACGACCCGACACATCAGAACACTTCTGCTGACTCTTCCTCAGAAACTCACGTATCTCCTGTCCCTGGTACACTGACCCTGTGTCACCAGCTGTCACAGAAGGTATAGGGGGTTTTTCACTTTTCTCCAGTTCCCCACTTTCAGGCTCTTCTGGCAAGACATCCCCAGAAGCCCCACTGTCCGTCCCACACTCTACTTCTTCAGTCACGTCTGGCTCACTGTCAGGGCTATACCCTTCATTTTCATTCATATCCTGTTCACTGTCAGTGTCACACAATTCATTTTCACTCACATCCTGCTCACTGTCAGGGTTATACAATTCATTTTCATTCACATCCTGATCTGGAACCTGAGTTAACATGTCATCCACAACACTAACTGCACCATCTGGTCCCTCAAGTATGTGACTATGTGACAACCCCAGCACTACACCTCTATATAGTTCAGGCACCAGGAGCTGACTCACAACCTCTCCCTGGACTTCAGTGTTTATGGCAACATGAGAGAACCTCTCCTCAGAGTCAGGCTCCTGGGAAACCTCATTTAGAACAATCATATTTTCCTGTGCTGTTTTAAGAGAGGGCTCTCGCCACTGCTCACTCTCAAAACCGTCACAGGACACAGGCAAGTCAGGGACACTCGGTTCCCGAGAACCACCATCCTCGTCTCCCAACATCACCTGCAAAGGAATTTCATCACTATCACAGTCATCATTATTATCAACATCATTATCATGACTATGATCAGTATTATCATCACTATCATTATCAGCATCAGCACCATTTTCATGGTCATCATCATTATCAGGATCATCATCATCATTAGCATTATCATCATCATTATCACATAATTTTAACATCCCACTAGCATCGTGTTCCGCCCCTCGGGACTGCGTACCCTCAGTAGGGGCTTCATCACACTGTCCATCAGAATCACCCTTCCCCCAGAGATCCTTAGACCGGGGAAAGTCATTACCCAATATAACGGGTTGCACCAGGGTCTTCACTACCCCCACTTCACATGAAATCTCCCCGAGTTTGGGGACCAAGTCCACGGCAGTCTCTGGGTAGACTTTGGTGTCTCCATGGATGCACACCATACTCAAGTGCTTATCAGGGATGAAGTCCCTATCAATCAGGCTGTCACATACGGAAGTCACTGGACTCTCTGAGTCCAAGAGGGCCTGCGCTGAGCAACCATTTGTAACCACCGGGGACACCTGTGGTCCAGTCTCTTCGGTTGCGGTGGTCACACACACAGGTTCTGCGCAGAGAGAGAGGGATCTGCCAACATCACGGCACATAGGCTCCCCCTCTAGTGGACAGTTGGCTGCAATTTCACGACATCTCCAACACTGTCCATCACACTCTTCCACCCACATGTCCCCTCGGGCCTGAACCCGCTTATCAGCATACCCCATGTCCCCAACAGCTGGAACGCTCTTACCGGGAGAGTTCGACGTCCGGGAACTCTGAAGTGACGTCCTCTCAGACGGCTGTACCTCAGGAGAACATGCTCGGGTGTAGCGGTTCACTGTAGGACATGCTCGGGTGTAGCGGTTCACTACCACCTTTTCAACTCCATAATCAGGCCTGCTGACTGCAGACTCCCAACTGTATCTCCAGTCATGAACTCCTCTGGCATGGGCTGTCACCGTAACACCCAGCCGGGTAAGAATCTCCACTTTCATCTTAGCATAGTCTTGGCTGTCCTGCTCGCTCAGGTCAGCATATGCCCTTTGGGGCTCTCCAATCAGATATGGTGCGACCATCATGGCCCATTCAGATAGGGGCAGATTCTCCTTCTCTGCCAGTCTCTCAAACCTAGTGAGATATACCTCCACATCATCACGAGGTGTCATCTTTTTCAAGGACCGTCTTACCGCCCTCTTCACAGCGGACAAGTCAGGTGACTTTGCAACATTACTTTGGGACGATGCACCACAAGTCCCCTGCAGTGCTGCAACCTGCTCAAAAAACAACCGGTTATTCTCCTGCTGCTGCTGCAGGATTTGCTGCTGGTACTGCTGCATTTGCCGCTGGTACTGCAGGCGCTGCTGCTCCATGCTCTGCTGCATGCTTCGCTGGGCCTGTACCAGGTACTCAATGAGCTCCTTCACACGGCCGGACTTATCTGTCTCAACCACGGCAGTTTTATGTTGCACATTAACTTGTGCCATTTGTTCAAACAGCGCCTCCATGCTGTCATCCATGCTGTCAGACTTCTCTGTCTTAACAACGGCAGTCTTCACTCAAGACATACACACTCTACAGTCTTTTCCATAGAAAAATTCAGCTCTGCTGTGCAGACAATTTTTTTTTTTTTTCTACAAACTCTATTAGGGCCACTGTCTCTTTAAGACTTCTCCAATAGACATTTCTCCTTTGCTGCTGCACACTTCACAGTCTTTTCCACAACAAGTTCAACTTTGCTGTGCAAACACACTTTTTTTTTTTTTTTTTTTGCAAAGTCTATTAGGGCTACTGTCTCTTTAAGACTGCTCCAAACAGACGTTTCTGCTGACACACTTTTTTTTTTCTGCTGCTATTTCAATAGACTTCACCTTTAATGCTGTCTCTCGCCACTGTGCCGCACGCACACTCCAGCACTAACTGTATCAGGCCCTGCGCTGCCCCAGCATTCTCCGCCAATTGTAGCCTTCCGGGGGGTTTTAGCTCTGGGATCGCTGTCTGGGTAGACAGAATGGCACGGAAACAGTTCATTCAGACAGCAGTTCTGGTGCAAAACTGGCCGCAACCAGCTTTATTAAAGTCCACAGCAAACAGATTAAAACAAAGCATAAACAGAAAACCTGGGCTTGTCTAGCCTCTAATTACACTTAGATAGATGGCCCTCTCTATCCGAGACCCAGACTCTACCAGTCTGTGCCCAAAACAACACATATCACATATGTTACCAGTATGGAGCTTCACAGATACTCCTCCTGTGTCTGAAGGCACCTTCCATGACCAGACTTGAGAGAGATCCACTCCTCTTCAGTAATCATCAGCATGCATGCTCACAGAGACTGCTTCCTTGTGCCAGGACACCTCTCTGTGTCCAGGCTGAAGACAGCTCTAACACTCTTGGAGACACCTTCTGTGCCTGGACCCCTTGTCCAGACTGAATGAGCTCTCAGATTGTGTTTGCAGACACCTACTTCTGGTCTCCTAATCAAGACCTGAGTAGTTTCAGGCCTGTGCTGCAAGTGTGTGCTGAATGTAAGGTGTAGTGACCTTTCTCTACCACTAGGTTTACAAAGCCACACATTTCCCTTATACCTAGGCGAAATGCACACCCCATTCAACACACATTCCTTCACTGTCTCACAATATATATATATATATATATATATATATATATATATATACACACACACAGTGGAGTAGATGAAAGAGGTATATTTCTAATTTCTAAAGGTGCTTTTGACATTAAATGCTGACCAGATGTCAGTAACAACCCGTCCAATCCATACAGGCAGAGAAATCAAATGTCCATAATTTAAGTTGTGTGTAATAATAAGAAATTACACAGTGAAAAAGTATTGAACACGCTTATTGAAATAATACTTCATGCAAAAGCCTTTGTTGGTGATGACGGTTTCAAGATGCCTCTTGTATGGAGAGACTAGTCGCAGACATTGCTCAGGTGTGATCTCGGCCCATTCTTCCACACACACACACTCTTCACATCCTGAAGGTCCCATGAGCTCCTTCTATGAACTCTGAGCTTTAGTTCAGTCCATAAATTTTCTATTGGATTCAGGTCCGGTGATCGGCGTGGCCTTTCTAGCAGCTTTATTTTCTTTCTCCGAAACTAATTGAGTTTCCTTGGCTGAGTGTTTGGGATCATTTATCTTGCTGAAATGTCCACCCTCATTTCATCTTCATCATCCTGGTAGATGGCAGAAGATTTTTATCAAGAATATCTCGGTACATTTGTCAGTGCCATATGCTGAAAAACAGCCCCTCACCATGATGTTCCCACCCCCAAACTTCACTGTTGGTATGGTGTTTTTGGGGAGATATGCAGTGCCTTTTGGCCTCCAAACATTGTGTGTATTATGGCATTCACAGAGTTCAATTTTGGTCTCATCTGACCAGACTATATTCCACCAGAATTTCACAGGTTTTTCAAAATGTGGTTGAGCTAACTTTAAACACTCTTAAACATGCTTTCTCTTCAGCAATGAAGTCTTTCGTGGTGAGGCATACAGGCCATGGAGGTTGAGTGCATTACTTATAGATTTTTTAGACAATTGTATCTACTGATCCCAGGTCTATCTTTTGCTCTCCACAGGTGGTCCTTTGCTCTTGGAAAACTCCTCTCATAATTCTTTTCACTCCTCTGTCTGAAATCTTACGGGGAGCAACTGGTCATGGCCAGTATATGGTGAAATGATGTTCTTTCCACTTCCGGATTATGGCACCAACAGTGCTCACTGGAATCTTCACTAGTTTAGAAACTATTTTGTACCATGTGATGCTAGTCACTACTCACGGACAAGTAGTAAGGTGGGAAAGTTAAGGAGTCTGAAATCAAAAGGCAGGAGGGTGCGTCATAAACAGCGAGGTGAGGCAAAAGGCATAGTCAGATCACAGTTCGGGGTCAGAACTCCATCAAGGTAGTGGATCAAGACAAAGGGGCTAGGCAAATTGATGGTCAAAGGCAATTCCAAGGTTGGCAACAAACATCAGAATACTAGAACTTAAAGCACAAAGCAGACACACTCCCCACTTGAGCAGAGCTACAACTGGCATAGATTAGAGGCAGACGGCCAGTTAAGTAGACTGGGAATCACTCCAAACAGCAGCCACCTGTAGGAAACCCAGCCTTGGCCTTGATCTTGATTGGACGACTGGACTGTCACTAACTACACTGACAGCTCAGCATACCCAAGCCTCAGATAGGACTACTAAACTGTCTATCATGATACTGACAGCTCAGCATGCCTCTGCCCCTTGTAAATGTCGGCACTTGTATAATTACTTTGGAGTGGGAAGGGGAAGCTAGCAGGCATTTTGTTGGCATGGTGCGTCATACAGTATAATATGCCCACATTAAAAAAATAAATACTCACCTTGCCCTATCCCCCGATTTAATGTTGGGCCTATTATACTGTATGGAGCACTAACTGGGCACATTATACTGTATGGAGGACTATGTGGGGCTATTATACTATATGGAGCACTAACTGGGCACATTATACTGTATGGAGAACTATGTGGGGCTATTATACTGTATGGAGCACTAACTGGGCACATTATACTGCATGGAGGACTATGTGGGGCTATTATACTGTATGGAGCACTAACTGGGCACATTATACTGTATGGTGAACAATGTGGGGCTATTATACCGTTATAATGGCCCCACATAGTGCTCCATACATTATAATAGGCCCAACATTAAAAAATAAATAAATACTCACCTTGCTCGATCCCCCGCTGCTCTGGTCTCTTCATGGTGTCGTCAGATCCTCTGCACATCTCGGTACAGTGGGCGCGTTGAATATGATGTAGCCTCACCCGGTGGGTTGAAACGTCAGGCGAAAAGGGTGAATGATGAGATAGGGAGCGTCAGCGAATGCTCCCTCCTCCATTATTGCTTTAAACTGTATCGCCAATCTAGGATGCCTAAATAGTTGAGAGTGCAGTGGGGACCCGCCCAGCGTCGCGGGCCAACGTGCTCACCCACGGGCCAGAGTTTGACATATGTGCTCTAATCTAAGTGCGCAGATGTTGTATACATGTAGCCTTACTATCTCTTTGCTATTGCTCACTCCATGGATCATATACAAAAAAAGGTTGCACTCTATCGTGCCAAAGCAAGTCAATGTGAAATATGAAACATGAATAGCAATATGGCTTTTGAATATTAGAAAAAAATTAATGAGACGCTTTGCACAAAATTTGGCCAAATAATGCCTGCCCATACACTAACGTCAAGGTGGTCTCAGAACGTATGGGTCCCTGCCTATGTGAACATACCTCTATTAGGCTGACATCTGAATTCCTGGGTGAATGTGGACACCTCTGTCAGTAAAGCTTGCCTTTTCTGGGTGAGCAGGAACCTGCTATAATTAAAATCACCACATGGTGATGGGCGGAGTGCTCGGTCAGTAAGCTAACATAGAAGTAAAAGAAAACTGACTGGCACATCCAAACCAGTGTGAATTAGGTGCAAACCAGGAGCAGCTACCTCCATAGACAATATACAAAAAAAGGTTGCACTCTATCGTGCCAAAGCAAGTCAATGTGAAATATGAAACATGAATAGCAATATGGCTTTTGAATATTAGAAAAAAATGAATGAGACGCTTTGCACAAAATTTGGCCAAATAATGCCTGCCCATACACCAACGTCAAGGTGGTCTCAGAACGTATGGGTCCCTGCCTATGTGAACATACCTCTATTAGGCTGACATCTGAATTCCTGGGTGAATGTGGACACCTCTGTCAGTAAAGCTTGCCTTTTCTGGGTGAGCAGGAACCTGCTATAATTAAAATCACCACATGGTGATGGGCGGAGTGCTCGGTCAGTAAGCTAACATAGAAGTAAAAGAAAACTGACTGGCACATCCAAACCAGTGTGAATGTTAGCTTACTGACCGAGCACTCCGCCCATCACCATGTGGTGATTTTAATTATAGCAGGTTCCTGCTCACCCAGAAAAGGCAAGCTTTACTGACAGAGGTGTCCACATTCACCAGGAATTCAGATGTCAGCCTAATAGAGGTATGTTCACATAGGCAGGGACCCATACGTTCTGAGACCACCTTGACGTTGGTGTATGGGCAGGCATTATTTGGCCAAATTTTGTGCAAAGCGTCTCATTCATTTTTTCTAATATTCAAAAGCCATATTGCTATTCATGTTTCATATTTCACATTGACTTGCTTTGGCACGATAGAGTGCAACCTTTTTTGTATATTGTCTATGGAGGTAGCTGCTCCTGGTTTGCACCTAATTCACACTGGTTTGGATGTGCCAGTCAGTTTTCTTTTACTTCTATGTTAGCTTACTGACCGAGCACTCCGCCCATCACCATGTGGTGATTTTAATTATAGCAGGTTCCTGCTCACCCAGAAAAGGCAAGCTTTACTGACAGAGGTGTCCACATTCACCCAGGAATTCAGATGTCAGCCTAATAGAGGTATGTTCACATAGGCAGGGACCCATACGTTCTGAGACCACCTTGACGTTGGTGTATGGGCAGGCATTATTTGGCCAAATTTTGTGCAAAGCGTCTCATTAATTTTTTTCTAATATTCAAAAGCCATATTGCTATTCATGTTTCATATTTCACATTGACTTGCTTTGGCACGATAGAGTGCAACCTTTTTTTGTATATTGTCTATGGAGGTAGCTGCTCCTGGTTTGCACCTAATTCACACTGGTTTGGATGTGCCAGTCAGTTTTCTTTTACTTCACTCCATGGATCAGTCGACTGATACCTGTAGTTCTAATCCTGGTTTTGACCCTACATCCTTATCGCAGACCATCTGTTCTGTTGGTGATGTCCCGATTCCCTTCTTGTCCATGATACTGCTTCCCCAGGGTACCTGTCCCCCAATCAATGGCTGATTGACAAAGTCCGTTCCTCCTTCTGGAGGTTTAAGGTTTATTTCCAAGATAGTAAGTTATCACAATATGGTAATTTACTGGCTCTGGGATTTGACTGCAGGGACCCCCATCAATTCAGAAAACAAGGCTCTGTAACCAAGCTCACATCCCCTCCATTCGTTGTTTAAGGGACTTCCAGACAAAGCCGAGCTCAGCGTTCTGCTGTTTCTCGCAGCGAGACGGTGTTAACCAAGCATCTACCACCAATGTAGAAAACTCATTTGTATTTAGGTTTTGCCGAGATTACCCCAAAAATTGTCTGCCGATTTTTTTCCTTATGGCTGTGCCTAGTACAATAATACCTTTAGGAAAACTGAAAGAAAATAAATGGAAGGAGCCAACCAACGAGGAAGCAAATGAAATAGTTTTGTGGTTACATGACTGAACTCCGGCAGCTTGTACCACTTATTTTGTTACACTAAATCCTTCTTTGCAACCAATTGTTTTTGTTTTCTTCTTTCTGCCATGCATCTAAGAAAAAAAATGACAAAAAAGCTTATCGGTCCAAGTGCAAGCTAACAAAACATTGGATCGCACCTGGACCAATGTTATGCTATGGGGCTGTGCACATGTCCGATTTTTTACTCGGACACAGCCGGTCCGGGGAAACAAAGTGCAGAAGGTATCAGCAAAAATGCAACATGCCCAAGTTTGATCTGATATTCAGATTGTACTCGGCCATGCAAGTCAATGAGTCTATGGAAACCATCGGACTGCACTCGGGTGACATCTGAGTGCAGTCCAATTTTCCATGGACTGACAGGATGGAGAAGATGGCAACATTTTTTTCTCCTTCTTCTCGTCATCCAAGAGAATCAGATCCCACTATGCATAATCGACTTGATTTTCTCAGATGAGACAAAAGACGGTCGTCTGCACAAGTCTTTTGACTCCAAAACACAGTCTCGCCTTCACCAGTTTGGTTACATCTCAGATAGCAGAAAACCATATTTATGAAGTCCCTGGACCTTTTTTTGAAAAAAAAAAAATATAAGAAATAAGGGGAGCGTCAACATCACACAGAAAAAAATGGTGGAAAACAACCACCAGCTCTCAGGACATTATTTCTCTGTTATGCTAAAAGCTAAGCAGCCCTCTGAGATGCACGGCTATCACGCATCTGTGGCATATTTTGTGGTTATGCTATAAGTGCCTAATAAGTGACTACCTGTTTAAACTGATGCAGGGGCCGACATATCGAGCTGTTCAATAGGGCCCATTGGGGCTCAATAGATAAGAGGTCCCACAGCTACGTCCAAAGCAATGTGTAATTGTGCATTATGAGGAGCTACAGTATTAGACTTCAAAGGGCCCATATATTGTTCTTGCACAGGGGCCCATTTCTCTCTGTGTCTGCTCCTGAGCTGCTGTGTCAGCAAACATTAGAAAAAAATGCATGCATTAATAGATCCATAATAGATCTAATGTGGTCTACCTAATTATTTGTACTAAATGTCCAACTGGGGGTCTGTATGTGGGAGAGACCGGGCAAAAACTGAGAACAAGGATGAATTCTCATCGCCACAAGGCAATTTCACATCTCAGAGACACAGGAGAGTTTGTGAATACAAACTGATGACGACCTTTGACTCTCTCAATGCTGGAATGAACATATCGCATGGATTTATGGCCTTTTCCATCAATTAAGGAATTTACTCCTAAGAGCCCAGTGGAGCATCACAAAACATTACTAGACCCCAATCAGAGGGCAATAAAATTTTCACACTCCTTATCTATGAACTGGTCCAATATTTATCGCCACAACTGTTCATCCCTCTGCCATAATGACAGTTCTGCTTCACGTCACTTGTCTTATCTATTGCATTATTCCTGTGTCCTTTTGTGTATATAAATATGTGATTCTTCAGATTTTGTATTAGTCTTTGCCTGATGAAGAGACCTGAGTAGTCTCGAAAGCTTGCAATTTGTTACCATCTTTTCAGTTAGCCATTAAAAGGTATCAACCACTGAGGACTCTCAATTCTAAATATTTTTTTAATAGATCCAAAAATGTATATCAGAATGACTGTATGATCCTGCTATTAAAATGAGCATTTTATGAGTCCTGCTATAAGATGAAACAGCTAATGAGTCCAAGTGTATTCAGCCATCACCCACACAGAATGATTGACCACTGCAGCTTGTACTGAGCATTGTGAAATTTCAAAAGCATTGCTGCAGCTGAGGAGACACCAAGGAGCTGTCAATTCGGCTAGTTGGAAAAAAATTCCACAGCAGCAGGGAGGTGGATCACTGAGGCGCTGTCATCAGCCTACGTTGGCATAGATTCTATAGTAGCAGGAAGGTGAGATGCTAAGGAGCTGTCGGTAGGGGTAGGTGAGCAGAGATTCATCAGCAGGGAGGAGAAACTCCAGGGACACAAGGAGGAGAAGCTTTAGGGAGCTGTCAATAAGGCTAGGTGCCTGGAGATACAGCAGCAGGGAGGTGGGACACTGGGAGGCTCTCAATCAGGATAGGTGGGCAGAAATTCATACTAAACTTTCAAAATGAATAATATAGAGATTCTGACATTGATTATCAAAGAAAATACACCAGTTCCCTCAGGTCTAAGATATTTATTTAATAATAGAACACTAAGAGGAGGAAGTGAATGGACCACCACCAGAGAGTATAATCCTTTAAAATTATATTGAAAATCAGAAAACTACTGGACACCAGACAAAAAAAAAAAACAGCACACGTCTCCTGAAGAAGTCTAAGTAAGCGAAACGTGCGTTGGGGCGGTGGGGGCAGCGTGTTGCCAGTGTATTGTCACATCTAAATTAGTAATTTTACCCCCTTACTTTCCTTTTTTGTTTGAATAGGCTTGTTTCAAGCCATTTCGTATTTATGGGTGTAAACCTATGTCTTTGCTGGCTAGCACATCACACTTTATCTCCATGCTGCCAACAGCGTGTGTCGCTTTTTGCACTGCTTATTACACATATACGGTACTTACTAAATCAAAGCTTAGGTTGGGGTCACACTCAATCCGGATTTGGGCAGCTTGGTCCAACATTGAATTGATACACCCTTGCACTCAGCACTTTTTCTGATGTTTGCCACTAACAAATTTATTTGGGGCTATACTGCCATACACTGACTTGCTTACTTACGGCTTTACTGTGCACTGTGTATTATAAAGGCAACATCCTGTCCCTTTTTTGTCTGGTGTCCAGTGTTGAGCGATACGATAATGTAAATATCGGCTATCGGCCGATATTAGCTCTATCGGCCTTTCGATAATTTGTTTCGATATTTTCCTCTTATCGAATACCGGAATCGGATTTGTCACTGTCACTGTCAGTGTCCGTCGGTCGGGTTTGTCAGGAGTCAGCGGCACTTACCTGGCAGAAGATCTCCGGCGGTCATCGCCTGGACTGCTTCATGGCCGCCATCATCTTTCCCCGGCGGTCACATGCAGTTTCTCGCGATAACTGCAGTGACTGCTGGGTAATCCCGGCCGTAAAGCAGTCAGTCCGATGACGTCACCGCCGGGGAAGCAGGTAATCAGCTGTGCTGCCCGGGATGACAGGCTCTGCCTGTCATTCTGATGTAGCAGAGCTGGATCGTCGTGGGACACTCGTTACTATGGACTGCGTCGGTCAGGTGGTATACTTTTTTTTTTTTAATTTTTTTACAGGAGATCGATGGCGTCGCAGATGAGACTGTAATAAAAGTAATGAAAACTGTGTTTTGTTTTTTTTTTATTAAATTAAAAAACTTTTTTATGAACATTCACCCGTCCGGGTACATAAACAATTTAACTATTTACATACAGGGACCCTGTCCGGGTTATTTATAATTCTTTGGCAGGGGTGTTCCAGGTACCACCTGGTACTCTTCTGATGCTTGCCAAACATCCGAGGCACCAAGGACCACCAGGACCTGATGACGTCGTGTGGCCTGTACAGTCAAGTCGTGACCCGCTATCTGGGTCTGTGTGGCCACCTCTTTCATCTCCCTCCGGGTCTGGAACCCTATGTCCCAGACTGAACGAACCCCAGGGGGCCTAACAGGCGCCGGGTACGGGCCAGCTATACTTATCATGTCCATAGCTGGGGCTGCTGAGGAGACCACTGAGGGAGGCTGGGAGATTTACGGCGTGGGGTGGGCACTTTTGCAGAGGCCTGGATGTGGGAGGCTGAAGGCTCCGAGAGTCTCACAGGTTCCTGACACTCTGGGGAGTAGGGGTCGCACCTGGTAACATTTAGGGCGTACCATCCATTGTAACCCCAGTGTCGGGTGTAAGTCACCAAGTCTCCTGGCAACAGGTCCCTCCCCGGGTGTCCTTCTGGGAGGTGAGCCTCCACGTCCCGCCGGTTCACAAAAACTTCTAAATAAAGTCCAGGCTCCTGGATGAAGCCCCAACCACCTTTCAATTTAAAGCTCCGTACTGCACCCTTACGCCGCGGCTCCCTCACCGTACTTTTATCTTTTCTCATCCGGTCCTTATCTGCCCGGTCCTTCTCCAGCTGACGTTGGCGAAGTTTTTGGGTTTCTCGCTGCTCCCTTTGTCGCTCTGCTTCCTTCTCCCAACGTCTCCAGTCTTCCTCCTGACGCCGGTTGAAATTCTCCTCCACCAGCAGCTCCATGTCTCCACCATCAAACTGCAGCTTACAGTGTCCGGTTTGCGGCAGCTCTCCTGGCGCCCCCCAGTCCTGGCGGCGCTCACCTGCGGAGGAAGCAGTCGGCTCTGGAACAGATGACAGTCAGGGCTCCGGTACAGGCAGGTAGACCTCTGGTGCCTGCGCGGCCTCCTCCATGAGGACGGGTGTCGCTTCTTCTGTCTCAGCGACGGGGGCAGACAGCGGGATCTGGGGTGCTGCCGGTGCAGCGTTTTTTGCACGAACGGGTGCCTCCACTGCGACAACGTCAACCGGATCACATTGCAAGGGCTGCGATGCCCGCACGGACTCCTCTACTAGAACGGGTGCCTCACCTTCCGGTACAGACACTTCAGGTAAGAGGGATTGGCGCCGCTCCAAGTTTAGTTTTAGGACACGCCAGCTGGCTTCCATCCTGGCGACCTCCTCCCGGTGCCGGGCCAGGCCTCTTAGGGTATCCTCCGCTTCTTGCAGCGTAGGAGGGTTTCCAGGCCGGGTGCCCAACGGTGGTTCCGTGGCGATCGGGTCGCTTCCGTGGGGGGAGAGCTCTGACTGCTCCATCCCTTCACACTTCTGCTCGTGTCCATTAGCCATCTCTGCCAAGTCACATGTGTCATTAGCATCTGGAGAGGGCCCCTCTTTTGTAGTGAGGCGGGACCCTCGTGTTAGTTTCCGCCCACTGAGGAGGATGAGGAGGCGGAACTGAAGAGCTGTGGGGCACGATCTTACATTGCAGTACCATTTAGAGTGGTCGGCCACTGAGTGAGTGTACACCCACGAAGAGCAAGCCCTTCTTCTTCACCAGTGCCTCGTCGTGACGCAGATATGGCGGAAAAATGGCAAATACATTCTCTGATGATTTTAGCAATTCTCAAGCACAAAACCAGTTCAATTCAGGCACACAGGACTCGCTTATAGCGAGCTACAGAATCCTGTTTGTGACGCCCAAGTTGAGTCGCACAGAGCCAGAGGTTTTTGGGGTACTCGGCACCGAGCCCGTCGACTTCTATGGGATATGTCACGGCTTTACCCGGCAATTGAATCAGAGTCTATTTTACTATGTAGAAGTGTATAAACTATAAATATATGTATATATATATATGTCACAATGACATGTGTATATATATATATGTGTATTCTATGTGTGTATATTTTGTGTTTACAAGGAAAGAAAGGTTTTTTTTAGTTGCGATATTTTGTTCCCATAGACTTACATGGGACTTCCGGTATCGGAATCGGATATTGACGATATTTAGTGATATCGGCGATACCATTTCGATACGATATTTTTAGATATCGAGCAGTATCGCTCAACACTACTGGTGTCCAGTAGTTTTCTGATTTTCAATATATCACAGCTAAAACAAGGGGTTGCTTAATTTATTCTTAAGAATTCCTAACAATTATCCCTTTACGAAAAGTTGTAGTCGACTGTAGTTAAGCTTTAGAGCACCCGACAGGGTGATGGAAATGTCAGGCATTCATAGTTTCCATACAAGTTACATTCATCTGGCCCGTGTCCCGAGATGCACAAATCATTTCTATTGAGGGATCCTTAGGCCAGATGTTTTTCATGGATTTGGTTGCTGCAATGCATTTTATTAATTTCCATTTCTATCACTATTACTCATAAAATTAAATGGTAAAAGGCAATAAAAACGTCAAGCGAGTGCCCAGATCTTATTTGTGGAGCCCCCGTCTCTCATATAAGATGGTCTCAATAGTACTTGAAATCCTTGACTTGTTTGAGTAGTTTAGTGATATATATATATATATATATATATATATATATATATATAGTGTCTTGAAAAAGTATTCATACCCTGTGAACTTTTCCAATTTTTTTCATGTTATAACCACAAATTTAAATGGCTTTTATGTGATATACCAACATTTAGCAGCAAGTATTGGTGAAATGTGAAGAAAATGATACATGGTCATTTAAAAAATATAAATCTGAAAATTCTGACGTGCATTTGTATTCAGCTCCTCGATTGAATACTTTTTCGGACCATCCTTGGCTGCAATTACTGCTGCGAGTCATTTAGGGTCTGATACTGGTAGATACTACCAGCTTTGCACATCTAGAGGTGACATTTTTGCCCATCTTCATTGCTCACTCGCTCTCGCTCAGTGAGATCAGATGGAGAAATCTGTGACCAACAATTTGCAAGTCTTGAGACAGAATCTCAATGGGATTTAGGTCTGGACTGTGACTGTGCCGTTCACACACATGCATATGCTTTGATCTAAACCATCCATTGTAGCTCTGGCAGGATGTTTGGAGTCGTCCTGGTGGAAGTAGAACCTACGCCCCAGTCACAAGTTTTTCAGTTTTCCTCTAGGATTGCCCTGTATTTAGCTCCATTCATCTTCCCATCACCTCTGACCAGCTTCCCTGCCCCTGCTGAAGAAAAGCCTCCCCACAGCATGATGCTGCCACAACTATGTTTGACGGTGGGGATGGTGTTTTCAAGGTGATGTGCAGTGTTAGTTTTCCGTCACACATAGCGTTTTGCATTTAGCCCAAAATGTTCTACTTAGGTCTCATCTGAACAGAGTACCTTCTTCCACATGCTAGCTCTGTCCCCTATGTGGCTTTTTGCAAACTGCAGATGGGAATTCTTATGACTTGCTGTCAAATTTAGCTTTCTTTTTGCCACAAAGACTAGATTTGTGGAGTATACGACTAAAAGTTATCCTGTGGACAGAGTCTCCCGTGCTGTGGATCTTTGTAGCTCCTCCAGAGTGACCATGGTCCTCTTGGCTGCTTCTCTAATTAGTGCTCTCCATGCTTGAGATGTAAGTTCAGGTGGACGGCTATTTCTTGGTAGGTTTGCAGTTGTGCCATACCCCTTCCATTTTAAAATGATGGTTTAAACAGTGCTTTGTGAGATATTCAAAGCTCGCGCTTTTTTTTATAACCTAACCCTGCTTTACTCTTCTCCACAACTTTATCCCTGACCTGTCTGGTGTGTTTCTTTGTTTTTTCTTTGACCTCCTAATGTTCTGAATCAAACCTCTGAGGCCTTCACAGAACAGTTGTGGTTATACCAAGAATAAATTACACACAGGTGGACTAAATTTACTAATTATGTGACTTCTGAATGCAATTGTTCACTCAGGATTTTATTTAGTGTTATCAAGCTATAGAGGGCTGAATATAAATGCACCTCATAATTTTCAAATTTGTATTTTTGAAATAATTAGAAAATGATGTTTCATTTCCTTTACACTTCACAAATACTTGCTACTTTGTGTTGGTTTATCACAGAAAATCCCGATAAAAAAACATTTAAGTTTGTGGGTGCAACGTGAAAAAATGTGGTAAGGTTCACAGGGTATGACTATTTTTTCAAGGCACTGTATATAAATTGAAATTGCAACACCAAGAAGGAAAAGTTGTGGAATTAAGGAAATCACAGGAGAGTAATTTTAATTGAAATGAAAAACTGGAAACAAAATTTTACAAAAATTTCAATTTATTCAGTATCAAGTATGAAATAAATATACACGCACTTACATGCCTTGTGTGATACCAATATGTTTATTAATAATTGTCTGAGGAATGTTCTCCCATGCTGCATGCACTTGGGCACAAAAACCATCAAGATCCGCTGCTGGCTACTTCTTTTGCAGTTGTCAACCAATGACATCCCAAATGTGCTCGATGGGAGACAAGTCCGGAGACGCTGCAGGCCATAGTAGCATGTTTAGTCCATGCAGGCTGCTCACAATGGCATGAGTATCATGCAACCTCACGTGAAATTGGACATTACATTCTAAGTCTAAGGTGTAGGTTCTACACAAACTATAAGAAGGCTTTTGTACGATATTGTGCTACCAGCCACTTGTAGTTGTTCTATTGACCTTAGGCCGCCACTCTCAAAGTCTATTATTGTGCATGGCAAGATGGGAATAGAGGCTGGAATCGAGGTTTATCCTCTTCAGTCTCATGAGTCCCACTTTTGTCTTAGATGCAGTGATAGTCAGAGATGGTCTGGAGACCACAAGGGCCATACCAATTAAAGACCTTCACAAGGGAACATCACACTGGTCCTCCTAGGATTATGGTGTTGGGTGGTGTAATGTACAGTAGTCATACTTCATTCTAGACTTCTTTCAATGTACACTAACAGCACGGTGTTGCATTGATTTGTTCATGGAACCAGTGATTTGGCCATTTCTCCAAAGTGTCCCAAGAGCCATTATTCAAACTAAAGCACCACATGTTTGTGCTACTGTGAGCAGCCTGCATGTTCTAAATGTGCCACCATATCCTGCATCATCTCCTGAATTATCTTCCATCGAGCACATCTGGGACGTCAGTCTTCAATGATTGCAAAGGGAGCTGCCAGCAGCGGAGTTTGATGATTTGCCCAAGTGCATTCAGCACAGCAGGACATTTTTCAGACAACTTTTAATAACCTCATTGATAGCAGCCAAGGCTGTAAGTGTGGGGATTTCTGCATGTGGTGCTCGTACTCAATACTGAATAAATTGAGATGCTTTGTAATATTTGTTTCCATTTTTTAGCCTTTGAAAATCATCAACATCTCAATCCTTCCTGTGAGTTCCATAATTCCGCAATTTTTCCTCATTGTTATGTATGAATGTATATATGCATACATACATATATACGCTTTGAGCTTTTTACCTAACCTCTTTCAGGTAACAGCGGCGTAATAGCAACATATGACTTTAGAGACAGTCCTTACCTTTTGGTATCAAAAATCCAAAATTCTGTATTCGTTTGTTTCAGAAAGGAGGTGTCCGGGATCGATGTTTTAAACCTCCTATAACGCTTTAAAATAATTAAATAAATGATACAATATTGATGGCCTGCACCCTAATTTCCTTGTTGCTAAAAATCCTCTTTGTTCTCAAGATTGGAAGTATTTTTCATTTTATAGTTTACTGCTCGTTACCTAAGTTATCGGCTAACTCTGCAGTTTGTTAGTGGTGACCCGTGTGCTAGGCAAGGAGGGGCAGCATTTGCAATCTCTTTGCTATTGCGTTCTGTAGTGGCGCTTGCAAGCTCAATTGCAACGTCAATGAGCGCTTCATTTCTGGCCAATGGCTCAACTAAGGCCTGTTTCACACATCCGGCGGGCGCCTAAACGGCGCCCCCGGCATTTTACCGCAGCGCCGCATGTGAAAAGCTTTCACACTTCCGGCGCCCAAAATGCGTTTTTTTTGCCGGATGGTTTCTGATGCTTGGAGAGATAAGAAACCATCCGGCAAAAAAAAAAACGTTACATGCAGCGTTTTTTCCGGACGCCGCAATGTACATTTGCGCCGCATCCGGACAAAACCGCATGCAACGCATTGACATGCGGCGCCATGCGGCGCTAATGCATGTCAATGCGAAAAAAGCCGCATGCGGCGCATCAGATTTTCAGATGCGGCGCTGCGGGAAAATGCCGGGGGCGCCGCAAGGGGAAAAACGGATGTGTGAAACTAGCCTTAGCCGCTGCTCCAAACTGTCAATCACAGGTGCTTGCAATCTCACAGAGAGCAGAAAGCCAAGAGCCCAACTGAAGGCTGATCTCGGAAAAACCCCTTTAATGCCATTAAATCTACATGATTTAGGAAATACTATTACTCCTTGAGATAAAGAAAAAGGTCAGCTCACCCCTCGGATATCCAGGAGCAATGAATAAGAGCCTTTAAGCTCGAAGCGCGTCTGCTTATGTATCCCTGGGGATGTGGGTGACACGATGCTGTAACTATGAAGTTGGATTTTAAAAAATTTTTTTTACTCCAATAAAAGATGAAATTCTAAGGAACCAAGAGCTGGATTCACTCTTCTATCCATTACTCCTTGTGAAGACCACTATGCTGGTGTAAGGAAACTCTTAGGCCGGAGTCACACACAACCACAAAAAATCGGTCCGTTTTAGACGGTCGACAATCGGATCAAAATAAAAACATCACACATCCTTCTGGCATCCGATTTTCCTTCAAAGATGCGATTTAATCGCATGTGTGTGTACCTTGTAACATCCGATTTTCATCCGACTTGCGAGATTTTCTCGCAGGCTTGCAAAACTGACATATAATGGATCCAAAAGAATAGTATTTAAATGCCAAAAGAAAGAATAGATATATACACATAGAGCACATATATAATTATATATATATATATGTCATTGTGACATATATATATACATATATTTATAATTCTTACACTTCTACATACTGTTATAGCCGCTAATTCAATTGCCGGCTTCAGTGAAATCACAGAAGCCGACATGAAATGATACATTGTTTCCACACATTTAACCATGTAATTTCATGTATTTTTATATATGTTTGAAACATACAATTACATGAGTATATGTGTGCTAAATTTCAGACATGTAGGGGTTAATTAAAGGTGTAAATTCGTTGAAAAAAAATGCGTGGGCTCCCGCTGTATTTTCTCCACCAGACAGACAAAGCAAGCAAGTGGGGGCAGATAATAATAGCCTAGGGAGGGTACATTTTTTTTGTGCCCCCCCTGGCTACTAACATCTGCCCTCAGACACCCCAGAAAGGGCAAATCTATAATTAGATTCGCCCTTTCTGGCACTTTGCCCGTCTATTCCCATTGCCCTGTAGCGGTGGCGAATGGGTTAATAATCTGGCGTTATTGTCACCTTAGTATTGAAAGGTGACCTTAAGGCAGGTTAATAATTGATAGCTGTCAATTAGACAACTATCAATTATTAATCCTATTGTATGAAAGAAAAATCAAACACACACAGTTTAATAAAAAATAAGTTTAATGAAATAATCACACAGTTTTTGACCATATTTTATTTTCCTGCTAAAACCATTTCCTGTAATAAAAATAAAATAAAAAAGCAAAATTATACTTACCAATCCGATGTACAGTCAGGTCCCACGGTGTAATCCATCAGAAAGGGTTAACAGGTTACAGGTCGCAGAGAGCTAATAATGCTGTCTCAGACCTGTGTTCCCCTGAATGAATAAGTTCCTCTCCCAGGAAAGTAGAGGAATAGATTCATGAATGGAGCTTAATTGATTTATTGCCAATTTAACTTTAGTGACCTGACCTAAAGGGAAAGTGGACACAATCAATTAAGCTTCATTCATGAAACACATCCTCTCCTGTCGCCAGGAGAGGAACTTATTCATTCATGAGCTTTGAGCTGAGCATGCAGGATTACTTGCACTGCTTGGCTCAAAGCTAGTTAACCCTTTGTGAAGGATTACAGCGTGGGACGTGACAGATCGGCGGAATAGGTAAGAATAATGTTGTTTTATTTTTTTTATTTATTTTAGGAGATAAATGGCTTCGCACGGATTAAGTGTAAAATAAAATATGGTCAAAAAAAGGTGTTTTTATTTCATTAAAATAATTTTTAATTAATGTGTCTGTGTTTTTTTAATTTACTACAATAGGATTAATAATTGATAGTTGTCTAAGTGACAGCTATCAATTATTAACCTGCCTTAAGGTCACCTTTCAATACTAAGGTGACATTAACGCCAGATTATTAACCCATTCGCCACCGCTACAGGGCAATGGGAATAGACGGGCAAAGTGCCAGAAAGGGCGAATCTAATTAGAGATTTGCCCTTTCTGGGGTGTCTGGGGGCAGATGTTAGTAGCCAGGGGGGCACAAAAAAAATGTACCCTCCCTAGGCTATTATTATCTGCCCCCACTCGCTTGCTTTGTCTGTCTGGTGGAGAAAATACAGCGGGAGCCCACGCATTTTTTTTCAACGAATTTACACCTTTAATTAACCCCTACATGTCTGAAATTTAGCACACATATACTCATGTAATTGTATGTTTCAAACATATATAAAAATACATGAAATTACATGGTTAAATGTGTGGAAACAATGTATCAGTTCATGTCGGCTTCTGTGATTTCACTGAAGCCGGCAATTGAATTAGCGCTATAACAGTATGTAGAAGTGTAAGAATTATAAATATATGTATATATATATGTCACAATGACATATATATATATATATATATATTATGTGCTCTATGTGTATATATCTATTCTTTCTTTTGGCATTTAAATACTATTCTTTTGGATCCATTATATGTCAGTTTTGCAAGCCTGCGAGAAAATCTCGCAAGTCGGATGAAAATCGGATGTTACAAGGTACACACACATGCGATTAAATCGCATCTTTGAAGGAAAATCGGATGCCAGAAGGATGTGTGATGTTTTTATTTTGATCCGATTGTCGACCGTCTAAAACGGACCGATTTTTTGTGGTTGTGTGTGACTCCAGCCTTACAGCCAGGCACTTCTTGCTTGGAAAAGGTGTGCACATTATCTCTCATCTAAGAGGAAGAAAGCTAGATTTCTAATGCCACATAAGGGGCTTCCTCTAATAGGTGGCACTGAAGTACCAGCTTTCTAAGGGCAGGAGCAGACGGCCGTAGATTCTCGCCGATTATGCAAATGACACTGATCAAACCCAGAGTATCAGCGTGGTGTGATCCGATTCTCTCGGATGAGGAGAAGATGAACAACAAAATCTCTCCATCTTCTCTATTGTGTCAGTGAGCGACTGCACTCAGATGTCATCCGAGTGCAGTCCGATCATTTCCACGCTCTCATTGACTTGCATGGCCGAGTGCTATCCAAATATCGTATTGGACTCCAACTTGTGCGTGGCGCCATAGAATAACATTGGTCCGGGTGCAATCTGATGTTTTTTCAAGTCGCACTCAGACCGATAATACAGCCGTCTGCACGAGCCCTAACTCTTAGAGTTGTGCTAATTTACATATAACATCTACAAGTCTGTGATTTTTTGACATTTTATAAAATGAAAGTCTCCATGTTGCACGACGGCTCATTTACAGTTAATCATGAGATGGAATCCAGACTTTTCTTGATTTCTCCCTATTAACTGCAGCACTTGAGTAAACATTTGGGGACTTAAGATCTTTCATTGAGATTCCGGTCACCCACTTCAACATTTTTATTTTTGCCTCTTCAACAACATCTCCTACAAAATACCACAGACATTTTTTCCAATGCACGAGAAACAGTAAAATCCAGAGTAAATTCCAAATGGCTGAAAGCTTTGCTGATTCATGATTCACAGTCTCTAAAAAGTGCGGACTATGGAAAAATGTATGGACTATGAAAATGTGATACACATGGGATGTGACGGTAATGAAAAACAATCGTATGGTTCCATTGAGTCTGGAGGAAAACATTTCATTTAGGCTCGTACCTCGGAGAGGACTGAGCGAGGTTTATTATGGCCGAGAGCTTGGAGCGATGTGTACGGAGTATATGGAATGGTTTAACTTTGTTTCTATAAATCTGTCAAAAATTGCAGCTTGGGTAGTTATCTATGCTGAAAAGTGTCCAACCAGCTGAATAATGGGAAACTATTACTGGACGTTATGCAAGGGTTAATATATCTCCTCTCACTCAATCCAGCACTCAACCTCTGTTCTGTTCTATAAAGTGAGCATAAATCACACCACGACACAGACTACACACCATGGATACCCAACACGCTGCCACCACTCATCACTCGGGTTGATGAGTCCCCAAAATATTTTACTGTCAGACAATTAAAAAAATCGCTTACACTTTCTGAAAGGCTATGGATTCTTTAGAGCATACAAGGATAAAACTTATTAAAGATTTTAAGCTTTAATATAAAAAAAAGTGCTTACAAGAAAAGCTATAAAAAGATAAAACGAGACACACAAATATGCAAAACAGTTATAAAATAAAACGGGAGAAGTAACAGAAATACCTAAACGTTTCCATCTACAGTTATCTTCTGTTTCCTTGAGGGAAGGAGAAATGAATTATGGATCCCCTCATATGAACGCTGATCCCCACATGTGAACATGTTCCTATTATGTCACCCATCTATTATATGCCTGAATTTCCAGGATGCCCTGGATTGGAGTATTTAAAAATTGCTGTTTGTGACTTGACGGTTCCTTCTAATCTGAACAGAAGCCTAAAAAACAGCAATAGTGTTGAGAGAAAGTAGAGGGACAAAAAAAAGCACAAGAGGGCGTTATCCAGACAAATGCATGAAAAGATGATGCGGCAGAGCTCACTTGGTGCCATAAGAGCGCGCAACACCTTATGGGCACAAGATATGACTCCCGCTGCTGCAGCTCCGCAGGTTGGGATGTCGGACATAGAGATCAGTTGTAGGAGATGCAGGTGTGCTGAGCTGCGGGTCAGTATGAAATTACTGATATCTAAATAAATGATAGCGGTTTTATTCTCAATACATTTTGAATATCTAAAGGCTTCATGTGGTTTCTCCTAATGAAGTTATAGATACTTTGAGAATAACACCGCTCTCATTTCATTAAAGCTAGGATTCTCTGTATATCTTATATTTGACACCGACCAGTAGCGCAGCACAACTGCATCTCCTACAAATAAAAAAACAGCAATGTAATTCTTATAGTCTCTGCAAATTGAGATTCTGATTTGGCTTTTATCGTAAGTCACATTTCAAGGCTTCCAGAGCCTCTCACTTAGCCAAATCAGATCTCATACTTTGCACTGATGAGGGGAAATACCCCAAAACACCGTGTCTGCAACTTGACATTCTGATTTGGCTTTTATCCTAAGTCACATTTCAAGGCTCGTTAAAGGGTCGATAGTGACTTGTAGAATTGCTACTTCCAACAGTTGGCGCTATAGAGTTCAAGTCCTCTGAAGAGGCAATTTGCATATGGTCCCTTTTGACACTTGAAAAAGGTATAGGGTGACAAATCCAACTTATGTCCGAGGAGGCAGCACCTAACTCACCTATAATGTTACACTTACTTTGTCCTCTCTGATCTGATGATCCAGGAGGAGACCTGGAGTGATCAGTGGTGGATCAGTAAAGGCCAGGAGAGCATCATTTTGGATTTGGAATGAGCAGCCTAAAATATGACAGCTTCAGCAGTCACATTCCGTGCTTGCAAGCGTCATCCTAAACGAAGGACGATCGTAAGCACTGCAGGATCTATAGGGTTCCCTGGAGCAGAACATTCATGGTGGAACCTTTGAGAAATCTTGAAAAACCCTTTCAAGCAACATAGGGTTGTAATTTGCTGAAATAACTTTGAAAATATAGAAAAAAAAAATTTTTAATTGTGAATTGAAATTATTTATTAGGAGTAAATGCCACAGTGTTTATTTGTGAAGGAATGTAAGTACAGTAAATATCCTGACCTCCCTCGTGATGTCTGCTTTAAATTAGTAGCCTAAAACATGTTCATTGCTGTTTGTTTTTGTTTGTTCTTTTACATTTCTGATTTCTGTTTGCTTTTACCGGAGGTTCAGTTGCCAAAATTTGCATTACAGAATTTAGAAATCGGATTGAGCTAAAGGGTCTTGTTGGACCACTTCTTTTTTCCTATATTAAAATCTCTAACTTCAAGCGTTCCAATCCGATAAATAGAGAATATGGATGTTGGACGACAATAAGAAAAGCCTGTAGAAAGCTTCAGATTTGGAGGCCCATTTCTGAACAGGAAAGAAGCCAAATTGCCTAATGAAGAAAATTACAAACTTTAATATTTTTTCCAAGCTGGACACATTAATGAAAAAAAAAAGGTTTAGTTATTTGTTAAGGGAATCAGTCAGCAGGTTTTTTTTCTTGGTAATCTGACAGCAGCATGATTTAGGGGCAGTGACCCTGATTCCAGCGATGTATCACTTACTGGGCTGCTTCCTGCAGTTTTGATAGAATCCCAGTTTTCTGTGTTGTAGCTGTAGCAATGATTAGAATGCTGAGCTGTGTATAACCCCGCCTACACCCCTGATTGGCAGCTTTCTGTGCAAGCTGCCAATCAGGGATGGGGCGTGGTCGCAGCTTAGGCTGTATGTGAGACCTAGTCCTCTAGTGATAATCTCCTGCTGATAAAACACTGATTGTTTGAAAGTGGAACACACGGCATAGTAAGTGACCCATCCCTGGAATCAGGTCTCTTGCCCTATACTATACTGCTCTCAAATGAAATAGCAAAAAACTTGCTGACAAGTTCCTTTAAGCAAAAAATAACAATAGTGCTTTCTGTGTGTCTGTTTATTCTCAGAGCTTTAGCAGAGAACTCTCCACATTGTGTATTCCCTTTTACTTCTACTGCAATCAGGATGTTGTAATTGTTGTAATGTTTCCCTATAATATAACTCATTAGAAATTAGATTTCCATAAAACCATAGAAAGACAAATCATTGCGGCATATTTGTGCAAGAGAATTCTTCGCAGCAACATATTTAAAGGTTATGTACACTTTTGCTGGTACAAAGTTTTTCGCCTTACTAGCTTGCATAACCAGAGTCTACCTAAAATATGCCCCTTATTTCAGGTGATTTTTCAGGAAAAAAAATTGTGTGTGTACATTATGAATTACATTATTTCTGGCCATTATATGACTTGATGCTGCATTTTTCACCATTTTTTTTCCTCTCCTCTTATCTCTAATTTCCGGTTGCCTTTGAGCGAGTGGATCGAAGCTTGCTGCTCGAATGTCTCTCTTACACAACACACACAGACGTCAGGGATTTCAACTCCTCTGTCTCTATGTCGCACATCCTCAGAATCATCATCAGCATGGAGTACATTATAAAGCAGTACTGAGCAGTGTAGCTGTAAATCCAGTTCTAGGGTGAGATAAAACAGTTACTGGAAAGTAAAAGCACAATTTCTCTGTGTCTCTCTTATTTTGCTCCTCCCTCTTTATAAACTTCAACAGGCGGTATAACCTGATCCCTATTGCTTTGAGCAAGAAGGATTTTAGCAGCATTCCTAAGAGTGAATAATCAGTTCAGGAAGCAGGAGGGAGGAGAAGTAGCTCACATGAAAAGAAAGAAGCATGTTACAATATAAACATGGTGAACATAAATATTTCTTATATTTATTTATATTATTGGTTTATGCAAATGTTGAAGCAGCAGTGACCATTTAAAGCAAAGCTATCAACAGATTCCAAAAGAACAAACTGCATACATTATTAAATCCATTCCTTGGACCTGATGAGGCTCATATGCTTACTATGAAAATCAGAAAATCCTGATTCTACATGGGGATTTTATGAGGCCAAAGAAAGAGTGAGAGAGCACATGAGTCTGATTGTTGTCTGACTTATTGGAGCACTGTGTGGTGGTGGTATTTATTTAGAATTTTGTGGCACTGCAATCTATTACGGTAACTGTGCACTCCATCATTTTTGCAGTGTGATCTGTAATATAAGTACAATACTATATGGTACTTATAATTCGGCACTGGATGGAGTCTAAAGCATTGATTCTTGGGGCCACGCTGTTCGGCTACGTGCAAAAATAATTTGACCCTAGTACACAAATTTACTTTAGCTTCTATGTAATATTAATTTGGCTAGCTTGTTTAATGAATGATTACATTTTACCTTTTTGTACAAATTGTCAATCAAGTGTAATAGCTCTACTCATTAGCACTCCTTAACAGGGGCGGCCTACCGGAGGATTCCACTGTTTTCCTGTGGGCCAGTCCGAGCCTGGATCAACCTCAGACTAGTCAGTCCAGACTCATAATCCTCAAAGCATGTGTTCTCTGAAAAGTCGCAGCGTTCCACAGTAAAACATACCTAGCAGCGAGACTCAGATTCATGCCGCTGCCAGACTGATTCATTAATCAGATGACAGGTTCCCTTTAATGATTCAGTTTTTACTGAGATTATTCAGTGCAGATGCGTAACTTTAATAATTTGGGTTTCAGTGCCAAATCCATAATGGGTCTCTTCTGGTGTCTTTTATGACTACTACCTCTGCACCCCCCGTAGCTACGTCCCTAATTTTTTGCAGGAAACAGGTTCTTGCATTATTTTTTAATGTTCTTTTATGACCTTTGATGAACCAAAACAGCACAAACGACTGCATTACCTAGATGCTAATACAATGTCCATTTCCCGGCACCCAGTTACGTGACATGTCAAGAACATGAAAACAAATCCATACAAACAAGATGCATACAGGACGAGTGAGCCGGATTAGGGAGCATCACCTGTCCATCTGGCGTCAGGCGCCCGGCGTACACAGGAAATATCTAGAAGTCGGCGAGCAGAATCCATCCGGAGGGAATGAGAGGAAAGATCTGTTCTGGTCTCATAGGGCCGAATGCAATGTTCATCATATACTGTATCATAAGCAATGCCGGTATATCGGAAGCATGGGAAAGGAGGGATTTATATTTCATGGAAAGGGATTTTGAGCAGGTTTAGCGCCTACATTTTTGGATTATATACGACCATAGAAATAAAGTCCTGAAGGGCTGAACTTGGGGGACAATGGTTGAGATGGTTTGTTTGCATGTGATCGAAGAAACAACAATGCTTGTTGGCTTACATTTACATTCCATTTTGTGCATGTGGCTTTAAGGATGGAGCGTTTTACACTTATTAATTTAGTGCCTGAACCTCCAGTGCAAAATGTGAACCCCCAATGTGCTCCCAATCAGGGCAGTGATGGCTCCAGACTTATGAAGGTCTTTGGATGACAGTCCCCCTATGGAACTTGACCATGCAAACATGCATCAGTACTGCAACATTACTTATCTCCTATGAAGCTCAGCCACAGGATGAATTACACAGGTGTACAAATATGGCTGACACAGGAGGGCCTTTTTTTTTTTTCTTGCTGCCATGCACCCCACGATTGCTTGCAGGAGGGTGCGGACATTAGACGTCCTAAACCCATGCCTCCCACCCAATTTCCATCTTCTTAAATGCAACTGTCATGATTGACGTCAGCATCTAGGACGTTAAAGTGCACTGATTGGAGCTAGATATATAACAAAGCCCTCACCAGAGGCTTCCATAGGTAAAGGTCCCTCGTAGAAAAGGGTCGCATGAACCTCTTCTACCACATGCATGATCTTTCCTGATTATAGCCACCTAGACACAAGGAAATAACTGAGCATATTTCCTCCGTTGTCCGCTACATCTGAGGCCCCCAAAATGTTGTAGGTCGGCCATCACTGCTCTAAGGTCACGGTCAGCGTGATATGTCAAAAGGTTTTCCAAGAGGTCACACAGGATGGGAGATGTGTTGCATGCTCCTCGGTGAACATATGTTGTGAAATCTGCATCATGTTGCTCCTTGGGGGTCATCCATAGTGTAGGATGTAGGTGGCTGAGATTAGTGTCTGTGTCATCCCAGACAGCTTCTTCAATAATCCACATGTTTTCTGTTCCCTGTCCAGATGGCTTTTTGGGCTTGAGTTTTTTTTTTCCATATCCAAAAGCTAAAACACAACAATGTATTGTGCTGAGACAGGTGCAAAGACGGAGAAAACATGACCGAAGTCCGAAGGTCACAGGTCAGGTTCTAAACGTTCTGCCAGTTTTCTCTGTTCTCTGAGCCTGAAAAACAAGTCTTGACCCAAAAACTGTATAGCTATAATGTGCTTTTAAAATAATAATTTCTTAAACCTTTAACAAAAAAAAACAAAAACATTTTCTGGGTTCAATGGGGCACACTGATATCCCATAAATCCCGGCCAGTTGCAGCGCAGTGACGGAAAGCTAGACAGCAGCAGTGGACGGTCTTCTAGACAATGAGCTGTAGACAAAAGTAAAGAGTTAATATTTTAAGAACAACTGCAAATTTTGGTGTCTGCAAATTTTGGAGTGTGCAGACAACTAGTCGAAACAGCAGAAACGAGTATGCAGCAAAGTTAAGTGTGCGGTCAGCACTAGGAACAGCAGAGCTGAGTTGGTAGTAGAGCTGGATTGTGGATAGAGCTCATTAGAAACTGAGTAGATAGTCAGGCACCTAGATGCAGGTCCCGGATGATTTTTACTTCCCAGAATATGCATACTTATGGTTAATATACAGACTAAAGCCAACATAAAGTTTCTTTCTTGTACTTTTGTATCTTTTTTTGTCTCTATCTATCCCTTTATGCATCCAGCTCACAGAGCTGAATGGGCAGTCCCATCTCTTATTCTAAAACCACATCTCCCAGCAGCACTTGCTTTTCCTTCTTGCTTCAGATGTTTCCCCTGTGTGCTTCTGACTATGCCCACCTCTCTGAGTTATCATCTAACTAATCTAAGTGTATGCCTCATGCCTCTGTGCACTGCCGCTGCACAGCACCCTGACTGGCTGGTTTTATCCTTTGCCATTTACATCACTATAGCAGCACCATGGTTTTATATTATTAGAAGTTGGTTTCTTTCAAAGTTCAACTCTCCTGCACTCTTCCACATCGGAGCTTATAATTAGTAGTCAGTGCGCAGCTGAGCTGTGTTTGTTGCCTGTGAAACTACAAATAATGATCTGCTGATGCATATGACAGAGGATTATCTTCTACCATATGCATCAACAGAGCAGTGTCAAACAGGCTTCTCATTCACAGTAACACAAACTAATTTATGTTTTTAAACTAGGTATAAAGCAGACGATGCAAATCCACTCCCTTAGCGCTGATGATTTGGCGGTGCCATTGGTGTTAGCTGTCGTGTACTGATGATAAACCATTGAGCACAATCAGTATTTTTATGCCAAGACCTGGAGGGGTAGACATTTTTGCAAAGTAAAATTGAACAGATATTTGCAATCAATTATTTTAAATTAATTGTAACACTGATGTATTAGAGACTCATATAAATTCTTTTCTCTTTTATCCACTATTAGCTTGGTGTCTGGGTTGGCTGCTCTTGACGCGAAGACATCCAGTCGCTTGGGTATAATCACCATTGCCTACTACTTGTGGACCACCTTTGTGGCGGTGATTGTGGGAATCATCATGGTATCCATCATCCACCCTGGAGGTGCTGCCCAGAAGGAGAACACAGAACACAGCGGGAAGCCGGTGATGAGCTCGGCGGACGCTCTCCTGGACCTCATTCGGTAACTGCACTGCCCATGGCTGAGCTATAGTGTAACACTCAGCTGATCCATGCAGTGGAAGCGTTTTATCAGAGGTTGTCCAAGGAGGTGTATGTGGCACCGAGCAGTGAGAAAATGACACAAACTGCTCTTTGATTCTGTGACGTTTCTTCTGCATGATGCTGTGTTGCAATCAGAAAAGGCTTAGTCAAATCCCAACATGAAGAAGAGGATGGGATGTTGTGTTTCGAGGCAGCGGCTTAGGCTGGTGTAGGCACATCTGAGCAGTATTGGTGTTTGCAGAGAGTGTAACGTTTCGCCGTGTATGTTAGTCATCTGTACCTGCTGCCATTTTGTGTGTATGGCAGCTTTCCGACTCAGCCCAAGGAAAGAGACGGATCGGGCATGTTGATTTTCAATGCCTGACCCTTTTGTTTTCCCAGAACATGTCCTCTCTTCCCATTGAAAACGCAGGCACGATCAGATGAACCTACTGTACATGTGTATGAGGGAGTCTCTTTTGGCCGACAGTTATTTAAATAGGGAATGCCGAGCTTCTCTAATGAATACTAAAGGCTCGTTCACACATATGAGAGCCATCTGTAGTTTTCCCAATACCACTGGTACCTATGATATTCTATGGTGCCATTCACATGTCCGACTTTTTTCTTCAGACCGACCGGTCCTCGGAAAATATCGGAATTATGTCCGATTTTCATGTGAGCGTCAGATCAAAATCGCAATGGGTCCGTGAAAAAAAAAATCGGACCACACGTGGATGACGAACACCTCCGTCCGATTTTCAGACTGTCAGGATGGAGAAGGTGGAGAAACTTTCTTTTTTTTTAATTTCTCCACGTACGAAAACAATGGATGACACTCAGACCCGGCTCTGATCAGAATAACCGGCCCGTCTTTTTGCTATGATTAACTCTTTGTTTTCATGTAGAACCCCCTATAATATCTCATCGGACTTTTTTCCTTTAAAATTACCTATTAAATCCCCCACCGTCCCAACAGTGATACTCTGGTGTTCCCTGCCGGTATTTATTTCTTTTCCGCCGTACTCATGTGATCACTACAGCTAACAATGGTCCTCGGCACGGATGCGATCTTGTATGTCAGCTGACCTCTATGGCCGGCGGCTGCAGCGGGGACCCCCAGAGCCTTGATGCTGGAGCTGTGGAGGAATATTCAATTTTATTTTAGAACATTTCTAGCTTTCATGTTAATTTTTTACACTCTCGGACACTCCCCGTTAACATTTTGCCGACAGCAAAGAAGAAAAACAGGTTGAAAAGTACGCTAGATATGCTTATCTCATGTCATATTCCAGAAAAAAGCCCCTTTTATTTTGCATTCATTGTGCTTCTGGCCGTTAGCTATATACTTCATTTATAAATTCTCCACGATGTGTCTATTTTATATTAATTTCCTATAAATTAAATCCCTCCCTGGGTGGATTGATGCGGTACGTACAGATGTGCGTCGCCCATGATATCAATCTCTGACCCTCATGTAGGGACAAATTGACCATATAACAATGTGTGAGATTATCCCGGATCTGCTCCCAGTGTAATTTCACTACGTGAGACTGAGTTATAGGAATCAAAACACTTTAATCCTCTTCAAACCCGACCGACAATCTGTCTGATGATCACGGGTTCACGTCTCTCCGGAGCAATCTGAAACTGACCTGAATGTTACTTATTACATCTGTATTCTCATCCCGCTGACAGAGGCATGCTATTACGTGATGTCAGTTCTGATAAGTTATTGCACCCCATGTTTAGAAATTGATCATTAGACTTAAAGAGAATCTGTCATCAGGTTTTGATACCTCATCCGTCAGCAGCATGATGTAGGGGCAGAGACCCTGATTCCAGCGATGTATCACTTAGTTTACTGGGTGCAGCAGCTGTGATACAATCACATTTTTTTTCTGCTGCAGAGCTCAGAATGCTAAGCCCTGTATAACCCCGCCCACACCACTGATTGGCTGCTTTCTTTATACACTATATATAGACAGAAAGTGATGTGGGTGTGGTTAAACTAGGAGGCAGGAGACACCTAGTCCTGTAGGGATAATCTCCTGCTGATAAACCACTGATTTTATTGAAACAAAAGCACACAGCCTAGTAAGTGATATATCACTGGAATCAGGGTCTCAGCCCCTTCATCATGCTGCCCTCAGATTACATAGCAACAAACTGCTGACAGATTCCCTTTAAAAGGTTATTCCCAAGATAGTAAGTTACGGATCTCTTGGCAGGAAAAGAAGCTTCAGAAAAAAAATCTGTTTTCCTTGTTTTTCGGCTGCATTTTTTCTGTGTTTTTTTTGTGCATTTGTTTGCAGTGGTTCTGGCATGCTAGATTTGTCTCTTGTGCACGCTGATAAAATTTAGTTCTGGAAAAAAGTCCTATTCTATGGAATCAAGTTTTGGCACAAAAAATGCAGCTAAACATGATACCTGTGTTTTGGTGCTTTTTCAGCGCTTTTTTCCACCACCCATTCATTTTAATGGGTGAAAAACACTGAAAAAAACGCCGAAAGAAGTGACATGCTCCATTCTGCAAAAACCATGCAAAGCACAAAATCTTGATGACAAAAAAAACAAAGCTCTGTGCGTGAGATGTCTGAAATCTCATAGACTTTGCTCATACCGTAAAATGCTGAAAAATCATTAGAAAAGGTTTCTAAAAAAAAACGGATTTTGTAAGAACACTCCGGTATTTGACGCTGGTTCTGATGTGGTTTATCAATGTGTTTTTTTTTTTTACACGTTTTTGTTTTTATTTGCAGTGTAACAATAGGATGTGACTGTTGTCACGGGTCCGTTACACACCTTGCAAAAAAAACACATTAAAAATGCAATAAAAGTACCAATTTTTGCATAAATTTATGTGCGGAAAACGAGTTAAAAAAGTGACATGATGCTCTAAAAGCCACATAAAAAAGTGACAAACTCTTTTAATAAGCATCCTATTGATTGCAATGGTTAAAAATGCCTATAGATCACATCATGCTTTTTTCTTGTTTTTTTTTTAAAAACAATATGTAGTTGATTAAAAAAAGGCAACATGTCAATTGTTGGTGTGTTTCTGCTAGAAAAAAAAACCTCCAAATTTGGCTACTGAATCAATTGAAGCCGAAAAAGACACCACATATGCAAAATCCATATAAAAACACACACCAAAACAATGCTCCGGAAAATGTGGTGTTTATACAGCATTTTTTGGGGGGAGAATTTTCAGACAGAATAATTCAAATAAAAAACGTCCATGTGAACATACCCTTAGGCTAAAATTATTATTTTTTTTATTCTAGGAACATGTTTCCTTCAAATCTGGTGGAGGCCACTTTTAAGCAGGTCAGTCAGTCTCTATATCATTTGTATTATTGTTTAAGTTTCCAGAGACATTATTCTCCAAATAAAAAAGGTCAAGTAAATGTTGTTTAATAAGACAGTAAATATGGAGTAAACTAGTGCATGCTGCGATTGTTTTCTTTTCCCCCACAAGCACACATACACAGTCATGAATAATAATAATTATGGCCGAAATATTTGGCACCCTTGAAATTGTTACAGAAAATGAAGTATTTCTCCCAAAAATAATTGCGTTTAAACGTTTTGTTATACACATGTTTATTCCCTTTGTGTGTATCGGAGAAAAAAAGGGAAATTGGACATACCTTCACAGAAAAACCCAAAAATGGGCTGGACAAAATTGTTGGCACCCCCAACTTAATATTTGGTTGCCCACCCTTTGGAATAAATAACGAGAGAGAGAGAGAGAGAGACCGACCTTGGACTCCGGATCAGTTTTCTGACGGATTTGTCCAAAAACTGGTCCGGCTCCATAGGTTTGCATTGTTTCCGGCCGCCTGAAGTGCCGATTCAGGCACTGTCAAGCGCCTCCGGAAAAAAAAAAAAAAAACGTTACAGCAACCGTCTTGTCCGGCCCCTGGAATGTACAATTCCGACGGATCCGGCCAAAAACGGATGCAACGCAGTGACATCAGGCGCGATCCGGCGCTAATGTAAGTCAATGCTAAAAAAACGCATCCGGTACCGGATCCGTTTTTTTAGAAACACGCCGGATCGCGCCTGATTCAAAAAGCCTGATGTGTGAAAGCAGCCTTACAAACTGCTCCAGGTCTCTCATATGTGAAGTCGCCTTCTCTCAACAACAATTTTAAGATCTCTGCACAGGTGTTCAATGGGATGTAGATCTGCACTCATTGCTGACACTTCATAACTCTCCAGCACTTTGTTTCCATTGATTTCTGGGGGCTTCTTGAAGTATGTTTGGGGTCATTGTCCGCTGGAAGACACAAACCCATCTTTCTGACACTGGACACTAAATTGCGACCTAAAATACGTTGTTAATCTTCAGACTTCATTATGCCTTGCACACAGTCAAGGCACAGAGTGCCAGAGGCAGCAAAATAAATCCCAAAACATCTTTGAACCTCCACCATATTTGACTGTAGGTACTGTGTTCTTTTCTTTGTAGGCCTCATTCCGTTTTCGGTAAACAGTAGAATAATGTACTTTACCAAAAAGCTGTATCTTGGTCTCATCTGTCTATAAGACGCTTTCCCAAAAGGATTTTGGCTTACTCATGTAAGTTTTGGCAGTCTAGCTTTTTATGTCTCTGTGTCAGCAGTGGGGTCCTCCTGGGTCTCCTGCCATAGCGTTTAATGTCATTCAAATGTGGACGGATAGTTGACACTGATGCCCCCTGAACCTGCAAGACCGCTTGAATTTCTTTGGAACTTGATTGGAGCTGCTTATATACCATACGGAATATTCTGCGTTGCAAGCTTTCATCCATTTTTCTCTGCCGCCCACGTCTAGGAAGATTAGCTACAGTGCAATGGGTTGTAAACTTCTTTATGATGTGCACAGTGGACAAAGGAACATCAAGATCTCTGGAGATGGACTTGTAACCTTGAGATTGTGGATATTTTTCAACAATTTTGGTTCTCAAGTCCTCAGACAGTTCTCTTCTCCTCTTTCTGTTCTCCATGCTTAGTGTGGCACACACAGACACACAATGCAAAGATTGGTTCAACTCCTTCCCTTTTTATCTGGTTTCAGGTGTGATTTTCATCTTGCCCACACCTGTTACTTGCCACAGGTGAGTTTGAATGAGCATCACATGTTTGAAACAAAGTTGTTAACCCACAATTCTGGAAAGATGCCAGCAATTTTGCCAGGCCCATGTTTGGGGTCAGGGCCGGCGTCAGCACCCGGCACACCCGGGCATGTGCCGGGGCCCTGAGCAGGTGGGGGGGCCCACTCGCCATCTGGCACCCCCGCGCCCGTTAACGGAGAAGAGCGGTGTCAGCGCCAACACTGGGACCCCCCCCCGCTTGCTCAGGGCCCCGGCATCATCTGGCACAATACTTACCTCTCCCGTGCCTCCGCTGCCGCAGCTCTGGGCTCCAGGGGGCGCCGGCACTTCCTCTCACAGCAGCGCCGCTGAATGACGTCATCATTCAGCGGCCGGCTGTGGCAGAGAGCGCGGACGCTGGACAGGTGAGACGTGTGTGTGTGTGTCTCTGTGTGTGTCTGTGTGTATGTAGTGCTGTGCTTTGTGTGTGTGTGTATGTGTGTGTGTGTGTATGTATGTGAGAGAGTGCTTGTGTGCTGTGGTGCTGTCTGTGTGTGATGATGGGCAGGCATTGCTGATAATGGGGAGGCATTGATGATGATGGGGAGATGATGATAATGGGCAGGCATTGATGATAATGGGCAGGCATTGATGATGGGGAGAACATGATGATGGGCAGGCATTGATGATGATGGGGAGACGATAATGATGATGGGGAGGCGATGATGATGATGGGCAGGCATTGATGATAATGGGGAGGCATTGATGATGATGGGGAGGCGATAATGATGATGGGGAGGCGATGATGATGATGGGCAGGCATTGATGATAATGGGGAGGCATTGATGATGATGGGAGGCGATAATGATGATGGGGAGGCGATGATGATGATGGGCAGGCATTGATGATAATGGGGAGGCATTGATGATGATGGGGAGGCGATAATGATGATGGGGAGGCGATGATGATGATGGGCAGGCATTGATGATAATGGGGAGGCATTGATGATGATGGGGAGGCATTGATGATGATGGGGAGGCGATGATGATGATGGGCAGGCAATGATGATGATAAGGAGGCAATGATGATGATGGGAAGGCAATCATGATGATAATGGGGAGTCTTTGCACAGTGCCCTTTCCTGAGCCGTAACAGTGCAGAATGCAGTACAGCGCAGAGGAGAGCTCCATATTTTGTATGGCACATTATATGGGGACCAGTATCCTGTATGGAGCATTATATGGGGACCAGTATCCTGTATGGAGCATTATATTGGGTCCAGTATTCTGTATGGAGCATTATATGGGGGGTGACATCCTGCATGGGGTATTATATGGGTGATGAGGGGGAGACTGTGGTGCCCATAATATTGTATGGAGGAATGTACTGTCCAGTCTGTACTGTGCGCTGTGAGGATTTGGTGGTTTTTGAGCTATTGTACAATTTACAATAGATATCACTCATGTAATGGAAGAAGTGAAGTGTTTGGCATTGTACTGTACCCATATTTCTCTGCTGTATCTGTGCATCATGAATCGTGGTCTGTGTTAAAGGGGCCCACTGAGACTATTTCGCCCGGGGCCCATAAAAACCTGGAGCCGGCCCTGTTTGGGGTTTTGTGTTAAATCATGTCCACATGTTTATGATGTAATTGCAATTATTTTCTTGAAGAATACTTCGTTTTCTGGAACAATTTCAAGGGTGCCAACATTTTCAGCCATGACTGTATGTAACATATCAAAAAACTGACCGGCACATCCAAACATAGATCCAGTGTGAACAGGTGCTAAACCCAGAGTCACCAACTCATACACATACAAGAAAAAAAGGGTAGCACACTGCAGCGCTATAGCTTGCAAACACAAAATATGAAAAATGAATTGCATCACTGCCTTAGAAATATGAAAAATTGAGAAGTCTTAGCGCATAAGATGGCCAAATTATGTGAGCCTGATAGCCACGTCAAGGCTTTTCTCGTATATCAGGTCCTAACTAATGCCAACCTCGCTTAGAAAAGTCTGTCTGCATGGGAACATGAATCCTCTCTTCAGACTAAAATCTACATCTCTGTGGAGGGGTAATGAACCTGTTGTAATTAAAAAGCCTGTGACCACCAGGTGGAGTGCTCAGGTAGAAGGTAAATGAATACATATCAAAAAACTGACCGGCACATCCAAACATAGATCCAGTGTGAACAGGTGCTAAACCCAGAGTCACCAACTCATACACATACAAGAAAAAAAGGTAGCACACTGCAGCGCTATAGCTTGCAAACACGAAATATGAAAAATGAATTGCATCACTGCCTTAGAAATATGAAAAATTGAGAAGTCTTAGCGCATAAGATGGCCAAATTATGTGAGCCTGATAGCCACGTCAAGGCTCTTCTCGTATATCAGGTCCTAACTAATGCCAACCTCGCTTAGAAAAGTCTGTCTGCATGGGAACATATGAATCCTCTCTTCAGACTAAAATCTACATCTCTGTGGAGGGGTAATGAACCTGTTGTAATTAAAAAGCCTGTGACCACCAGGTGGAGTGCTCAGGTAGAAGGTAAATGAATACATATCAAAAAACTGACCGGCACATCCAAACATAGATCCAGTGTGAACAGGTGCTAAACCCAGAGTCACCAACTCATACACATACAAGAAAAAAAGGTAGCACACTGCAGCGCTATAGCTTGCAAACACGAAATATGAAAAATGAATTGCATCACTGCCTTAGAAATATGAAAAATTGAGAAGTCTTAGCGCATAAGATGGCCAAATTATGTGAGCCTGATAGCCACGTCAAGGCTCTTCTCGTATATCAGGTCCTAACTAATGCCAACCTCGCTTAGAAAAGTCTGTCTGCATGGGAACATATGAATCCTCTCTTCAGACTAAAATCTACATCTCTGTGGAGGGGTAATGAACCTGTTGTAATTAAAAAGCCTGTGACCACCAGGTGGAGTGCTCAGGTAGAAGGTAAATGAATACATATCAAAAAACTGACCGGCACATCCAAACATAGATCCAGTGTGAACAGGTGCTAAACCCAGAGTCACCAACTCATACACATACAAGAAAAAAAGGTAGCACACTGCAGCGCTATAGCTTGCAAACACGAAATATGAAAAATGAATTGCATCACTGCCTTAGAAATATGAAAAATTGAGAAGTCTTAGCGCATAAGATGGCCAAATTATGTGAGCTTGATAGCCACGTCAAGGCTCTTCTCGTATATCAGGTCCTAACTAATGCCAACCTCGCTTAGAAAAGTCTGCCTGCATGGGAACATATGAATCCTCTCTTCAGACTAAAATCTACATCTCTGTGGAGGGGTAATGAACCTGTTGTAATTAAAAAGCCTGTGACCACCAGGTGGAGTGCTCAGGTAGAAGGTAAATGAATACATATCAAAAAACTGACCGGCACATCCAAACATAGATCCAGTGTGAACAGGTGCTAAACCCAGAGTCACCAACTCATACACATACAAGAAAAAAAGGTAGCACACTGCAGCGCTATAGCTTGCAAACACGAAATATGAAAAATGAATTGCATCACTGCCTTAGAAATATGAAAAATTGAGAAGTATGTAACACGCTGGTCTGATCGAAACTTTAATTGCCAAATCTGACCCCCCCCCAAACAGTTGAGAATTGGACATTATGTAAGTCTCAAGTATTGAACTAAAGGATCTGTTTTAAAACTAATATGCAAATTGATCAATGAAACTCTATGTCAGTATGTTGTCCATTTGAAAAACAGAAAGTATTAGGACATGGAAAACGCATGTGTGAATGTAGTCTTAAAGGGGTTTTCCCACGAACAGAGTTAATTTGAATCAATAGGTCTTGGAATAATAATAATTTCCACAATTTGGATGTGTTTTAAAATATAATGTTCCTATGCTGGGATATTCTTATAAATGTGCCCCTGCTGTGTACCTGTGTAATGGTCGTGTCCGACCATGAAGGAACAGGGTCTGATCATACCACATGTCCTGGGCAGGGGGAAGCAAAAGACACTCAGATCCCATTCGCAGCAGAGCTGGAGCCGAGTGCCATTAGCATATCACATCCGATGGGCGAGCCATACGCTTTTGTGTCTCCAGACTAATTTGCAGGATTTGCTTTTATTGTGTGTATACAGCAAAGTAAGAATGCTTTAAAATTGAAGTGTTAACAGTTTATTTTGATTAATTACCTAAATGTAAAGTGAACGAACCAAAGATAAATCTAAGGGTGCTTTCACGCTGTGCTCAGGCACCCGTTCAGTGGCTCCGTCGGTGCGAACCTGGGATTTGAGCGTATGCACAGATGGGGCCATAGACTACAATTGTGCAGAGAAGGGAATGTGTGTTCTAACATGCATCATTTTCGGGCTTATGTGCCTACTGGAGGCGGATGTTGAGACGTAGTAGACTGTTGGCATACACGCCTGAAAATGATGCACGTAAGGGCGCATCTTCGCTCTGTCGGCACTATAGTCTAAGGCCCTGTTGAAGCATACATCCAAATCCTGCTTTGTAGTGGGATCTGGAGGTAAGCCCCAGCGGAGCTTTGAACGGGTGACTGAACGCAATGTGAAAGCACCTTAAATCACATCAATATTTGGTGACTTTCCTTTGCTTTGAAAGCGGAATCAAAGCATGAATTCTTCTAGTTACACTTGCACTCAGTCAGGGGTTTTGTAGGATTATAGTCTGGTGTAGGAGTATCCAATTAAACTAAACAGTTGCGAATTATCATCATTTTCATATGTAAGTTGAATCACAGTCATTAACTGAAACAGAAACAACTTGAAATTTGGTGCGGAATAGATAATAATGCTACAATGGTGAGGTTGTGGAAGACGGTTTCATGTCACAGGTCACACACAATGGCAAGACTGAACACAGCAACAAGTTATACTGCATCAGCAAGGTCTCTCCGAGGCAAAGATGTCAAAGCAGTCTGGGATTTCAAGATGAAGCATCAAGAAAGTACCAAGGAAACTTAGTGCAGCAGATGAAAGATACTTCATTCTTATTTTCCCTTTAAATCAGAAGATGTCCAGCAGTGCCATCAACTCAGAAATGGCAGCAACCTGTGGGACACAGTTATGCCACTCTATTGTTTGGAGCAGTTTGGTCAGAAGTGGTCTTCATAGAAGAATTGCAATATGGAAACAAGGTCAAGTGACTCAACTATGCAAGAAAACATAGGAATTGGGGTGTGGAAAGATGTCAGCAAGTGCTCTGGACTGATGCATCAAAATGTGCAATATATGGCTGTAACAGAGGCCAGATTGTTCACCCAAGAGCTGAAGAGCTGTAAAATAAAGAGTGCATACAGGCAGCAGTGAAGTAGGGTGGAGGCTCCTTGTAAATTTGGACTTCATTTTAGCAAACAAAATTGGAAATTTGGTCAGGATTAATGGTGTCCTCAATGCTGAGAAATCCAGGCAGATACGGTACTTATCCATCATGTAATACCATCGGGGAGGCGTATAATTGGCTCCAAATAAATTCCGCACAAGAGTAACAACCCCAATCATACAAATAATGTCATTAGGAACTATCGTCAGGGTACAGAAGAACAATGAGTCCTGGAAGCAATGATCCGGCCCCGCAGAGCCCTGATCTCACCTCATCGAGTGTCTATGGGATTACAAGAAGAGACAGAAGGATCTGCACAAGTGAAATCCACAGAAGATCTGTGCTCAGTCCTCTAAGTTGTCTGGAACCTACCTGCTGAGTTTCTTAAAAAACTGTGTGCAGGTGTACCTAGAAGAATTGATGCTTTTTTTGTATACAAAGGGTGGTTACACCAAATACTAATTAGATTTAGATTTAGTATTTGTTTATTCACTTTGTTTTTTTAAATTAACAGAATGCAAACTATTATTTTTTAAAACATTCTTACTTTGCAGCATCTACTGAACACCTGCCTAAAACTTTTGTACAGTACTGTATGTATATATATATATATATATTATCTGCTTTCCATTTTTTCAGTACCGCACCAAGAATATACCCATAGTAAAAAGCGGGAAGACGACTTCTTCAGAAAGTGTCACTCACAGAATCTTCATCTATGGGATCAAGGATGAAAATGGGTCACATATACAGAACTTTGCTCTAGATATCACTCCTTCCCCAGATGTGGTCTACAAGTCAGAACCGGGAACCAGCGATGGGATGAATGTCCTTGGAATTGTCATATTTTCTGCCACCATGGGTATGTGTTATTTGAAAAAAAAATGTAAAAGTAAATCCCTCTTCGGAGACTCTGAGACCCTCTCATAACTACATATAAAAAAATGGATGCGTATGTACATAGTCCACTCTAGTGAAGTCTATGTAGGGTTTATGTAGATAACCGTGACATGCCAACAACATCATTAGCCTTAGGCTGCTTTCACACATCAGTTTTTTTATGTCAGGCGCGATCCGGCGTGTTTTAAAAAAAAACGCATCCGGTACCGGAAGCGGTTTTTTTTGCATTGACTTTCATTAGCGCCGGATCGCGCCTGATGTCATTGCGTTGCATCCGTTTTTGGCCAGATCTGGCGGAAATGTACATTCCGGCGGCCGGACAAGACGCTGACTGCAACGGTTTTTTTTTCTTTCCGGAGCCGCCTGATAGTGCCTGAATCAGCGCTTCAGGCGGCCGGAAACAATGCAAGTGTATGGAACCGGACCAGTCTTTTGTCAAATCCGTCAAAAAACTGATATGGAACCGGACCAGTCTTTTGTCAAATCCATAAAAAAACTGATCTGGAAACCAAGGTCCTCTCTCTCTCTCTCTCTCTCTCTCACTCCCTCCCTCCTCGGTCCGGACATTCATACCTGCATTTTCAACATGGAAATTTTATATATTCCGGGTTGAAAAGGTCAGGACGGATCCGGCAAAAAAAATGATCAGTTGCATCAGTTTTTTTAAATCAGCGCCGGATCCGTCCTGTCAGGCATAGGACGGATTGTGCCTGACACAAAAAGCCTAATGTGTGAAAGTAGCCTTAAGGAGTGAGTTTTTTGCAGAGATTTTGGAGAAAAAACTCTTTAAAAAGTCACAAGGAGTTAAAAAAAACACAAGTTTTGATTGGAGAGTTGGAGAGTCTCTGGTCCGAAAATTCAGCATAAAAACTCACCGTGAACTCACCGTTAGGCATCACAACTCTAATAGTCATCACAGAGGTAATAGGTTCCCCCAAGAACCAGAAGAAGGCGGGGGCCCACTTGTCTGCTTTATAATCAGGCCATGCCAGAAAAATGAACAGATTTTTTAAAACAAAAGTTTAAAAAAATAAACTAGCACATTGATCTGTTTGTACTTTTTACCAAACTATTTGGACAAGAAACGGTGATTTAATTCTCCACCCCTGTCTTTCAGGTATAATGCTGGGACGTATGGGAACGAGCGGCGTACCTCTTGTCAATTTCTGTCAGTGCCTGAATGAGTCGGTTATGAAAATTGTAGCCGTTGCCGTCTGGTGAGTTTGGCGTTGACTTTGCATTCTGTAGCAACTATTTAATTTTAGAGAAAAAAAATGGTCTGGTCCCATAGGTATGGACATGGCTTTTGTACAAGAGGCCTAATATTTTGGCTATTGTGTAAATTTGAATTTTTCAAAAATTTTCAGAGAAGGATTAAACACAACAGAAAGAAAACCCAGCTACGGTCAAGGCAAGGTGGAAACTGGCTGGGCCGGTGCCAACTAGTCATTCTGCATTGCTGCATGTATTTGGATACAGGGCTAAATCTTTGCCCCAGCAGAAGGGTAACCAAGCCATGGTTCTTATTTCATCCAATAAGAGATTGATTTGCAGCTCATTTTCCAAAACCCAACAGTCCCATCATTTTTTGCCTTTTGATGGACTGTGAATCACAAGAAATAGTTCTATGATATCAACAAGGGTGTCTCAAGTCTAGGAGAGGGTGGTAGAGGTGCCATCTTGCCAGTCGTAAAGGCTACCTTGACTGAATAGACCTGAAATGTGACTAGTACAGTTTTTTTTTCTTAAAGTGCAAAGTGATCATTTTATTTTGGAAATATTTTCTAAAACACCCAAAAGAATTGAATTTTTAGTTACTTTGTACTGTTCCTTGCTTTTTGTAGGTACTTTCCATTTGGGATCGTCTTCCTTATTGCTGGCAAGATCTTGGAAATGGATGATCCCACAGCCATTGGGAAGAAGCTTGGATATTACGCCATCACTGTAGTATGTGGACTGGTGGTGCACGGCCTCTTTATTCTTCCCATCATGTATCTATTTATCACTAAGAAGAACCCCATTGTCTTCATCCGAGGAATCCTTCAGGCTCTGCTCATAGCACTGGCCACATCCTCCAGGTAGTAGCCACATAAGATCTGAATAGTATGTTATATTGTAATGGAATGTTGTGGATTTTCCTGTTTTGTTGGTTGAACATTTCCGACCACAATGTCTGTCCAGGACAACCCCTTTAAGATATATATATATAAAATATTTTTTTTTTAATTCATATTTGATATCTATATTAAAATTAAAAATTATAAATATTTCAATTTTCACACCAGCCACTATTGCGATTCTAAACGCAGGAAATTCACATGTACAATAGCCTCAATAGACTCGATTAATTCCATTGAAGCAACTAAATAGCGTGTGCAAAGATCATTGTGAAGGGAGGTGGATGTGTTCTAGTGATTGGTGGATCCTGTGTTATCAGCTGTTTATAGAGGTGTTATCAATCATTGTCACCCTCTGATGATAAGGAAACTGATGAAAACTCTTCCTGAAAAGGATAGGAAGTCTAAACGAGACCCAGTGGCAGTGTGAAAATTGTAAGATTACTAAGGCCTCATTCAGACGTCAATTTTTTTTTAATGTAGAAGTAAAACAGATCTAGTTTCATCTGTAATTTTAATCAGAAAATGCCTGTTAGGTAATCCCTGCATGTGTTGCTGCTGTCGAACATCCGCGGGACATGCAGCCGCGGGGAATGGGACATATTTTGTGAGCACGCTGAACATACTCGGCATGCTCTGATAACACTTCATACGAGCACGTCCGCTCATCACTAATCATTACTTTTGTATTCGCCTAGTGATGTGCTCAGATACAATATGCACTCGGCCCTTTTATTTTACATCCATCTCTAATGTCGTGCGCTGCATGGAGAAATTCTATGTAGATTCCATAGCAATTCCCTTAATTATCTCCTGGCACACGATGTCAGCGGTCTGCAGTAATATGTCCGCCTCTGTTATGTATTACATTACATAATGGCATAATAGTCTGCAGATACCGCCATGCAGATGTTTTCTATTAATGGTGGATCACTGCACAGGTACTGACCCTGACATCTACCAGTGATAAACATAAGATAACCGTCCTTCATTCTGTTAACATTTTCCATCCAAGTCATAGCAAACTACAACCCATCAGCATAGCCTGACATGAGGCCAGTATGGAGTGCGCCAGGTACAACTGTGCTTATATACGGAACATGACAGTAATGTACACGTGAGACTAATGTTGTTGGCACCCGTTAGGTTACTTGTGTTATTTCTTTTCATGCCAATGTTGCAGTGATGTTTTATGTGCACTATGGCATTAACTTTTAGATTTATAGGATGTATTTCCTAAAATCCTGTGTACAGGATTGAGCACGATTTTGGAGTCAGTTGTATAGGACACTTGCGCTAAATGTACAGAAGATGTCATTTAATGAAATCTGGCCAGAGTGGGCTCCTCAGGTGCCATGGGCCCCAATGGTTGCCCCAGCTTCACCAGATGCTGATGCCATGCCTGGTAGCAGGCAATTTCGAGGATGTTGTTTAATGAATTCTGGCCAGAGTGGGCCCCTCAGGTGCCATGGGCCCCAATGGTTTGCCCCAGCTTCACCAGATGCTGATGCCATGCCTGGTAGCAGGCCATTTCGAGGATGTTGTTTAATGAAATCTGGCCAGAGTGGGCTCCTCAGGTGCCATGGGCCCCAATGGTTGCCCCAGCTTCACCAGATGCTGATGCCATGCCTGGTAGCAGGCCATTTCGAGGATGTTGTTTAATGAATTCTGGCCAGAGTGGGCCCCTCAGGTGCCATGGGCCCCAATGGTTGCCCTGTCTCGACCACGCACCACAATTGTGGGTTTCCAGGGCAATGGGGTACTCAGAGCCGAGCCCGTAGAAGTCTATGGGATTGTCACAGGTAGCGGTGGCTCGGTCTGTGGCCCTGGCGGTCAGGCGTATGTTGGGGGGTATATTTACAGGGGATATATATATACAGTTCGTGACGCCACCTGTAGTCTCTGGTAATTTGTACCAGTGCTGCTGTAGATCTCTGAGGTGATGGTGAGGCAGCTAGATGTCGGGTCCCCTACAGGTGGGACTCTTCCCTCAGGTCGATGGTTATGATAGGGTAGTGCAGGAATGCAATCAAATAACACAGTCTCACACATCAGCGTCTTTCCATACCTTTACTTCAAGTTGTTCAGGCAGGTCCCAGGGAGGCTGATGGGGTTGATGGAGGATGAGCTTTGAGGCAACGGCTAAGCAAGTTAGGGGCCTCCTTTACTTTCCAATGATGATAAGTACAACCAGCATGAAGCGTAGTTCCCTCTATAATCTCCAGCTTTTCCAAAGCTGTGCTGCCCGGTCAGTTTTGTGGTTGGAGCCTTCTTCTGAGAGAGCTGAGTTCCAATTCCTGTGGTGCACTGACTCAAGGTTCTCACTCTCCCTGACCCCAGTTACGTACTGACTCTTCAGGGGCTGCTTTCCGTTACCTAAGGTCCGGTAAGCCTCTGGGTTTCCTACCACCATGCATGAAGCTATGGTGATGCTTCGGTCTCCAGTGACCGGTAACAATGTGCAGGTATTCTATACCTATGGCACTTTTCTGTTCTCTTCCACTATGCCCTTCGCTTTGCTCAGACTCTCAACAGATGTCTCAGTCCGTCCTCTAGTGGGGCACAGCTCTGACCAGGCTGAGGTGAACTGGCTCACCTTTACTGGCCTCCACTTTCTGAACTGCACAAAGACTGCACTTCCTAACTCTTTCGAGTCACTGACTGAACTGAACTCAGACTACTCAGCACTCCCCTCCACACCCCTGCTGGGTGTGTCCGAAGTGTACGTGATATCATGGAGAGCCCTTAACCGTTACCTCTCCACTCATCCTCCTGGTATTGTGTACCAGGGCTACACATTCCCCCATGGTAAACGACAGCACTCCCGGGCTGTGAAATACAAGAGACATTTTTGTTTATGCATTAAACATCAACATTAAACATTAATTCGTCCCATCCGGGAGGTAAGGATGTCTTGAACGTTGCTAACAACACATTGAATATAGAAAAAAATACGAAATATTAAATAAACATGTTCATAAATAAACGACAATATTCTTGTGAAGGACCCGCACCAAACCTTCAACGTGGGTCCTGGGTGGGCTGCAGGACATCCGAATGCAGACCTCACTCAGTGCCTCACCACACGGGTTTTATGTTCAGAGGTAAGTCAAGGCTTCATGTGAAACCATTAAAAGGCACCTTAGTGCAACTATTTACAAGATAAGTTCTGGGCTGGCACAGTCCTCAGCCTCTGAGTCCATTATAAGACACCATAAGGAAAAGACACATATGTATATATACTTTTTACAATATTCACATTAATTTGTTATAATTACTGCTGGTATCGAATGGGTATCTTCCCTTTTGTGATTCGCTCTGATCTACGTGGAGTAGCTTCAGGTATATTAAGTTGTGATCTGTCTGCACTGCGTAACGGCAAACTATAGAACTGCCTCAATCTTTCTATGGATCTGGCAAGCGTACTGATGGCTGGGCGGTGTGAGTCAGCTTCACCAGGGGATCCCATAGTATGGGGCGCTGCTTCAGATGATCCTTCTTGAGATTCCGCAGGTTGAGGTGTTGCTGGAATGGGTAACTCCTGAACTGGCTCAACTGGTACCACGGGCATAACTGGAGGTAGAACTTCCTCTGGTGGCTGATAAAACTGCAATACTGGAATTATTACAGCATCTCCCAGTCTGGGCCAATCCGCAGGAAAATCTCCCAGATCCGTGTGTATGACCTCTTCCTTCCTTTCTTCTTGATTGATGACAGGGTTCTTTTCACAACGCTTTAAGGGTTCTGGACACAATTTCAAATGGTCTCTGGACACAGTGGTTATTGTTCTTCCTCCGTCCTTGCTGATGATACAAACTTTTCTGTTGTCATATTTAGAATCTTGTACAACGTAGGGTTCTTGTTCCCACTGGTTATCCAATTTGTGCATTTTCCTTTTTCTTTTTAATACCACTTCTCCAGGCATCAAAGGCTTGGCAGGAGCATTTCTGTTGTAAATATCTTCCTGTTTCTCCCGTGCCTTGTTGAGACTTTCCTCCACACAGATTTGCACTCTTCTGTACTGCTCTTGCCGATTTATGTCCCAGTTTTCAACGGCGTCGTCTGCCTCCGGTTCTACTACTCCAAGTTCTAAATCCATTGGTAGTCTTCCGGGCCTTGCTCTCATAAGATAGGCTGGAGTGCAGTTAGTAGAACTTACAGGTATATGGTTATACAAATCAACCAAATCAGGTAGTAAGTCCGGCCATCGATTTCTGTCTTCCAACGGTATGGATCTCAACAAGTCAAGGACAATATGGTTCATTTTTTCGCAAAGACCGTTGGTTTGAGGGTGGTATGGCGTTGTTCTAATTTTCTTGCACCCGTACATGTGACAGAATTCCTTGAATAAATCAGCTTCGAAAGCAGGTCCTTGATCGGTTAATACTTGCTCCGGATACCCATGCGGTCTGCAGAAACTTGCTTGAAAGGTTTTCGCGGCCGTCACTGCGGTCTGATCCTTAACTGGAACAACCACCAGAAATCTGGAGTAATGGTCCACCATGGTCAGGGCGTATGAGTATCCAGATCTACTTGGCGACAATTTGACGTGGTCCAGGGCCACAATCTCCAGGGGGCGAGTCGTCCGGATAGGTTGCAGGGGTGCCTTCTGACTACCGTACTCCTTCCTTCTGAGACCACAGGGTCCACAGTTCCGACACCACCTCTCGATGGAGCTGCGCATCCCTACCCAGTAGAACCGGCATCTCAACAGGGTCTCCAGCTTTCTCCAGCCAAAGTGTCCTGCTTGATTGTGGTATGCTTCCAACACCATTGGGACATCTGCCTTGGGACCACTATTTGCCAGACCATCTCATGGGTTCTGGGGTTGACGTATCTCCTGCACAACTTCTCACGGTATAGGAACAACCTGCTTTTCTCGTTCCACAGGAGCTTGGCTGACATAGGTGCATCCTTTTCCAAAGAGGAGCCTTCCTGTCTTAACAACTCCTTGATGCGGCTGACCACTGGATCACTGTCCTGAGTCTCTTTCCAGCTGTGATGGGGTAAAGGATTTAATGTTGCACCATACTGCTTTCTGTTGACTCGATGCTCGTGGACTACCCCATTTCGATGGAACGCAGGTAGCTCAATTTCTTCCAGGTCGTCCGATTCTTCTTCCGTGTCAGAGTCATGCGGCATTCGGGACAATGCGTCAGCATTAGCATTCTTTCGACCTGCCCGGTACTTGATAGTAAACTGGTAATTGGACAACCGAGCCATCCATCGCTGCTCCATGGCACCCAGCTTGGCGGTTTCCAGGTGCGTTAAGGGGTTGTTGTCTGTGTACGCCGTGAACTTATTGGAGGCCAGATAGTGCTTAAATCTTTCAGTAATGGCCCAGACCAGCGCCAGAAACTCCAGCTTGAAGCTGCTATAATTTTCCGGATTCCTTTCAGTTGGCCTGAGTTTTCTGCTGGCATATGCGATGACTTTTTCTTGGCCATTCTGCTTCTGACTGAGAACTGCTCCCAACCCTTCATTACTGGCGTCGGTGTACAACAGGAACGGTTGGCTGTAATCAGGATAGGTTAAGACCTCATCACCTGTAAGGATCTCTTTCATCTTTTGGAATGCTTCAGCCTGTTCCTTACCCCAATTAAAGGGAGGGTTTCTGCTCTTTAAGGATTGTCCTACCAGGAGGTCCTGTAAAGGAGCTGCCTTCTTCGTGTAATCTTTCACGAACCTTCTGTAGTAACCCGTTAGTCCCAGGAACTGTCGCACTTCCTTAAGGTTCTTCGGCTCCGGCCACTTCTGGATGGCAGTGACTTTCTCTGGGTCCGGCGCTACTCCTTCCGAACTGACGATGTGCCCCAAGTATTGTACCTTCTGCTTGAGTAGATGGCATTTTGAGGGTTTCAACTTCATCCCGTACCTGGACAGAGACTCAAATACTTCTGCCAGGTGCTTCAGATGGTCCTCATATGTCTTGGAATACACGATGACGTCGTCTAGGTATAGCAGCACGGTTTCAAAATTGAGATGTCCCAGACAATTTTCCATCACTCTCTGAAATGTTCCTGGGGCACTGCTGAGCCCAAACGGCATTCTGTCGAACTCACAGAGCCCCATTGGGGTGGTGAAAGCCGTTTTCTCACGATCCTCCTCAGCCACAGCCACTTGCCAGTAACCACTAGTCAGATCAAGGGTAGAAAAGTAGTTAGCCGTTTTCAGAGCAGCTAATGATTCCTCTATGCGTGGTAACGGGTATGCATCCTTGTGTGTTATGCGGTTCACCTGCCTGTAATCCACACACATTCTCATACTACCATCTTTCTTTTTAACCAGAACTAGAGGGGCTGCCCAGGGGCTACAACTATCCCTTATCACCCCAGCTTTCTTCATATCATGCAACATTTCTTTAGCCTTCTGATAATGAGCTGGAGGTATGGGCCTATACCGCTCTTTGATGGGAGGATGACTGCCTGTAGGGATATGATGTTGTACTCCCTTAATTATCCCAAAATCAAGTGGATTCTTGCTAAACACTTGGGCGTACTCTTGCACCACCCGTAATACCCCTTGCTTCTGGTGAGCGGGAGTGGTGTCCGTCCCAACATGGAGTTGCTGACACCATTCCGCCACCTGAGTTGCTGGGTCATTGTCCTCCGCTATTTGACAGGAGTCTAAGGACTCAGCCGGGAGAATAGAATTATTATCAACAGCATGTAGTTTAGCAATGGTTGCGTAACGGGGTAAGTTTACCTCATCATCTCCCCAATTGAGAAGCCGTACCGGTACTCTTCCATTCACCACTTCTACTACTCCTCTAGCAGTCATAAGTGTAGGTCTATGTTCTGAATGGTGGGGTTCTACTACAGCTTGGTAATTCTGTCCTCTCAGACCTATGGCTGCCCTGCACCAAATGATCATTTCACTCATTGGGGGTATCACAATAGGATCCGAGTCAGTGACCCGTACATTACCAATTTCGCCGTCTGTAAGCTTCGCTTGCTGCTGACACACCAGGGCCCGGATCTCTCTTTGGATTACTCCTCTCTGCCTTGGTCGGGCAATCTCAGCGAGCTGTTGGAGCAAGAACACAACTTCTCCCAAACAATTACCGATAATGTTAGTACCCAAAATTATATTTAAACCGTTCTCCTCATTTACAGTCTTTACTACCAGAAGCCCCTGGTCTTTCAACTCCTCTCTGCCCACCTTTACATCTACACATTTTGTCCCAAGTACTTCTACAGGAAGACCATTAGAAGCATACACGGTAAAGTCAGAGCTCGGGGTTTAAGACTGTCCATTGACCAGTACTTAGTATAGAGGGCATCAGGAATTAGGGTCACCTGGGACCCAGTGTCTAACAATGCCGGAACTGCAATACCATCTAAGATGATAGACAGGTAGGGTCGCCCACCCACATACCTGCGGTTCCAGTCTAGGGGGCCTGACGGGTATTCTCCTGGGTGTTGGCCCTTGGACCCAGGTTCTGCCCGTTTAAAGGACACTGTGGAGACATATGACCTTTCCGGTTGCATCGGTAACAGATGATCTCTCGACGAGGAGGGTGTTGATCAGAGGTCGCTCCTGGGGGTGGCGTTGTCCTCCTCCGGGGGGGCGACGTCTTCTTTCTTCTCCGGTGCATCCACGGGACGTCTTCTGGGCAGTCTGCTAACAAGATCTTCCCTTCTTCCTCTTTCCGCAGTTGCAGGGCACTCATTACAGCAGCCAGATTTTTAGTCAGCTGGCGCACCTCTGAGCGCAGACAATCCAATTCACTAGGAGGGGTCACCTGCGCTTTGGCTTCGGCCACTAACGGGGAAAAGGGGTTTACTGCCGGTTCCAGAGTGACTTCAGCCTGATGATGTTGGGTTGCCACCTCAAGTTTGCCCAGGGGCCGCAGCCCTTTTATTGCCATGTCTTTTAGGGCATCAAAGGTAGCATCCGGATGATCTAAGGACCACCAGTTTACAGTTCTGCGTTCCTCTTGGGATCTCAATCCCTGTATAAATTGTTCTTTCAGCATTTTATTCTCATCAATAGCATTTAAATTATTAACCTGCTTAAGGGCTCTCAGGGCTCCTTGTAGTCGGCAAGCGTAGTCCCGGATGCTGTCACCTGGCTGTTGTGAACAGTGATAGAAGGCCATCCGGAGATCCGTTTCCGTGCGGTCTTCAAATATGGCATGCAGCTTAAGGAAGATCGCAGGTACCGACTCCTGATCAACGGTATCCCAAGTCTCCACTTCCCTCTCAGCAGCGCCAGTTAGCTGCCCTATTAGCACAGCAGCTTTTTGTCTCTCAGGCATGGAGTACATTTCTAGGATGCTGCATAACTTCCGCTTGAAGCCTGCTAATGTGCCTGGCTCACCGCTGTACTGGGGAAGCCATTTCGCCCCAGGCATATATGGGAGCGTTAGTGGCATGATCGGGACTACCGGACTGGGTGCTGGACCTGCACCCCCATCTGGCGCTACAATACCAGGCGGTGCGGGATTGGGGCCTCCGGCTGGGGCCGCACTATCGGCCGGTTGTTGTGACATCTTAGCGCCCCTTGGTTAAACGGAGCCTACCGGTTTCAGACGCTGCTATTTCACAGGCACCGCAGTGGGAACAGGACCTTCGTCGCAGGCGCTCTGATGTCAGAGCGTTCACTTCCTGTTGCAGGACCTGCCGCTGAGTCAGAGCCAGGGGCGTGTCCAAGACTCTGCGCGCTCTTTCAGGTACGCCCACCTTCTTCTCCAGCGCCTTAGGGCGCGAATCTGGCGGCAAATATGGCGGTATTTGGCGCCAAACAACAGCAACAGTCTTTTTCGCCAAAACACTCCACAGGCACACAGGGCTCGCAATGCTGCAAGTTTCGTATCCTGTTCGTGACGCCAATTTTTGTCTCGACCACGCACCACAATTGTGGGTTTCCAGGGCAATGGGGTACTCAGAGCCGAGCCCGTAGAAGTCTATGGGATTGTCACAGGTAGCGGTGGCTCGGTCTGTGGCCCTGGCGGTCAGGCGTATGTTGGGGGGTATATTTACAGGGGATATATATATACAGTTCGTGACGCCACCTGTAGTCTCTGGTAATTTGTACCAGCGCTGCTGTAGATCTCTGAGGGGATGGTGAGGCAGCTAGATGTCGGGTCCCCTACAGGTGGGACTCTTCCCTCAGGTCGATGGTTATGATAGGGTAGTGCAGGAATGCAATCAAATAACACAGTCTCACACATCAGCGTCTTTCCATACCTTTACTTCAAGTTGTTCAGGCAGGTCCCAGGGAGGCTGATGGGGTTGATGGAGGATGAGCTTTGAGGCAACGGCTAAGCAAGTTAGGGGCCTCCTTTACTTTCCAATGATGATAAGTACAACCAGCATGAAGCGTAGTTCCCTCTATAATCTCCAGCTTTTCCAAAGCTGTGCTGCCCGGTCAGTTTTGTGGTTGGAGCCTTCTTCTGAGAGAGCTGAGTTCCAATTCCTGTCGTGCACTGACTCAAGGTTCTCACTCTCCCTGACCCCAGTTACGTACTGACTCTTCAGGGGCTGCTTTCCGTTACCTAAGGTCCGGTAAGCCTCTGGGTTTCCTACCACCATGCATGAAGCTATGGTGATGCTTCGGTCTCCAGTGACCGGTAACAATGTGCAGGTATTCTATACCTATGGCACTTTTCTGTTCTCTTCCACTATGCCCTTCGCTTTGCTCAGACTCTCAACAGATGTCTCAGTCCGTCCTCTAGTGGGGCACAGCTCTGACCAGGCTGAGGTGAACTGGCTCACCTTTACTGGCCTCCACTTTCTGAACTGCACAAAGACTGCACTTCCTAACTCTTTCGAGTCACTGACTGAACTGAACTCAGACTACTCAGCACTCCCCTCCACACCCTGCTGGGTGTGTCCGAAGTGTACGTGATATCATGGAGAGCCCTTAACCGTTACCTCTCCACTCATCCTCCTGGTATTGTGTACCAGGGCTACACAGCCCCAGCTTCACCAGATGCTGATGCCATGCCTGGTAGCAGGCCATTTCGAGGATGTTGTTTAATGAAATCTGGCGAGAGTGGGCTCCTCAGGTGCCATGGGCCCCAATGGTTGCTCCGGCTTCACCAGATGCTGATGCCATGACTGGTCGCAGGCCATTTCGAGGATGTTGTTTAATGAATTCTGGCCAGAGTGGGCCCTCAGGTGCCATGGGCCCCAATGGTTGCCCCAGCTTCACCAGATGCTGATGCCGTGCCTGTTCGCAGGCCATTTCAAGCTCCTTCTTATGCATCTGGTCTAAGTTGTATTGCACCACTTCCAGACCCTTAATTTGTATCTTACCAAAGTGATTGGCGACCAATTCTAGGTCTTCTCTATCAATAGTATGTTGAAACCTCAACACCTCCGCAAGCAGCTTTGACCTGAGACAAAAACTGTCCCGAGCCTACAGTGGGCCCAACGTTTGCAAGTTGAGCTGTTTTCTAAATGCAAAACATCTGTTCCAAAATCTGTAACTATCAAGTCAAACGCCATGGACTGTAACCACTAAGCTTTGTGCCCAATCTGGAGAGAAGTTTACATTGATTTAAGCCAAAAACCAAGTCCGCCTGTGTTACTAAAAAGTGGAGTAAGGCTCTATGCAGACTCCATCTGTGCAGTTGTGTACATGCCAGGAAACACTTCCAAATTTTGAAATGTGCCTTTTGTCTCCTTTTCTCCTGCCGTCTAGACCAGTGGTCCCTAACCTTTCCTTATATCAAAACCATATTCATCACTTAGATATGGTCGCGATCTACAATCTATGGGCTCATACTCACATGCGTGGAAATCGTCCGATGCTCGCATGTGAAATCCCAGCTCTGGCACCGGCACTTGGGAGTGGAGTGCGCGGCAGCATGTATTTATATACAAGCCAAATTGCGGCCAATGACAGATAACTAGTCATTAAAGGGTTATTGTTGTTCATTAAAGGGGTAGTCCACTACTTGGACAACCCCTTTTCATTCCTCATGTTTGGCCATGTTAAAATAAAACACTTATACTCACCTCCGGTGCCGGCAGAGTTCCAAAGGTGTCAGCACTCACGTTCCCGGCACTCACATGAGGGTGCTACATCACGCGAGGGTTGGACATGATGACCCTTGAGGTCCCTTCCAACATTTTATGAGGAATATGAAGGGGTCGCCCAAGTAGGGGTTTTCCACCCCTTTAAAGGGTTATTCTGGCTCAGCTCACTGCTGTACCAAAGGCAAGCAGCGCTGGTGACGTCTACAGAGACCTGCAGGGACGAGTGTGATCAACAGGTGTGATGCAACTGTTATGTGCTAGGACAGGTGCAGAATATCTGCTGATGGTGCTCGAGTGAGTTTCTCGCATCACACTCGCAAGTGTGACCCTGACCTTACATTGGGTCACTGCAAAAAAAAAAAAAAACAAACATACCATGCAATATGCATCTTTTTCCAATTGGACTGAATAATGGATGTGTGCCACTGTAAACCCATATTGTGACACATCTTTGCAAACATACACCGTAATATCAGCATTACTCATATATAGAGATTCTGAGTTTACAGCTTGTGTTATACTCCAGAGCTGCATTTACAATTCTGCTAACCACTGCTGCTGCTGCCACTTATGCACTTTGATAAAGTGTTTGTGTTTTGCTAGTTCTGCCACGCTGCCAATAACCTTCAAGTGTCTTCTGGAGAACAATCACATAGACCGACGTATCGCAAGGTTTGTGCTGCCTGTTGGAGCCACTATAAATATGGATGGGACCGCCTTGTACGAAGCCGTAGCAGCCATCTTTATTGCACAAGTGAACAATTACGAGCTTGATTTTGGACAGATCATTACTATCAGGTAGGTCTAAGAAATGTTACTTACATGAAAGAAAAAAAATAGTCAAACTTTTTTTTTTTATTTATACAGCTGTACTCAAAATCATAAGTTACCCCCATTTTCATACTGTACAAGCTAACTTACTGTTTGATCGGGCTCCGGCCTCTGGGACTCCCAGCGATCTTGAGAACAGGGCTCTGTGACCTAGGCCCAGACCCTACAGATCCCCGCGGAGGTGCGTATGTTCGACCGCACTGTTCTCAGCTGCCTATGGCAGTCCAACAGAGAATGGAGGTTGGGTTCCTCTGCATAGCCCAATTCCAGGGCCGCAGAGACCCATTTTTAGGATCACTGGGAGTTCCAGCGGCCAGCCCTCTTGCATTCACTGAGTTATCTCATATCCTATGGGTAAAGGATAATTTAAGGTTTTGGGAAAAACCCTTTAAGATTACATGAAGGAAACTGATCTCCCTTGGGCTAAGCATATTGGGATGTAAAGCAATGTAATAAGATCTGTCACCAGCACCTGTAGTAAAAAGTTTCTTTACTCTTCACTGATCAGCATTTTTATAGTACAAAACAGTCAAAAAAGGTATTTATTGGGACTGTCCTAAAATTCAAGTGTAATCTAGGCCACCCTGCCCAAAAAATGAGCATTCTCCAGGAAGTGCTAAAAGGAGGGCCTGAACACCCCTATTTTATCAGCAGTGATATTTAGGCTAAAATGACTTGATTGTGTCTCGTACCTTTCCCTCAGCATTACTGCAACAGCTGCAAGCATCGGGGCAGCAGGGATTCCCCAAGCCGGCCTGGTAACCATGGTGATTGTGCTGACCTCTGTTGGCCTGCCCACGGATGACATTACCCTCATCATAGCAGTAGACTGGGCGCTGTGAGTATCCCAAGTGTTAATTGTTCTTAGAGTACTTCAAAAGTTTACTCTCAAAAATTACTTGATGAGGTATTCCCATCTCCAAAATCCCAACCCAATATGTAGTAGGCGTAAAAATAATAAGATTAGCAAATACCTGTAATTAGAAATGTATAGTTTTTCTGGTTCGCTATGTCTCTTTCCTCATGTGCAGGGCATTGCAGAACCTTAGGTATCCATGGTTACGACCACTAGCGACTGGCTAACTGTCACTATATCAGTGGTCATAACCATGGATACCTAAGGTTCTACAATGACTGCACATGAGGAACGAGACATAGCGAATCAGAAAAACTATACTACATTTTTAATTGGAGGTATTTGATAATATTATTATTTTTACACCTGCTACATTTCGGGATAGGATCTTGGAGATGGGGATACCCCTTTTAAGTTGGTGGAGTTTAAAAAAATATATTTTTCCAACAGCGCTAAACAAATGCTGTGTATATAGTATTGGAGGCACACTGAGTATATTTCAGGCGTTTTTTGAGCAGGTATGCTTTGAAAAAATCCTGAAAACACTGGAAAGAATGTTATATAATATAAAGAACTTGCTGTTCATATGCTCAGGCCCAAAATGCAAAAAGAGAGTCGACCGTTATTCAGATATTTTTAATACTTAACAATAGAAGTCAATGAAAAGGAAAAAAATGCCCGTAAGTTTCTATTTTTTCCCCACATTTTGTGTTTCTGCTGCAAAAATGCTAGAATTTTTTTCACTGCTTAATGGTTGTCAAAAAAACATCTGAAAATTGACCCCCCAAAAAAGTTCCGAAAACATTTAAAAAAATGCCCCAAAAAGGTTTTCAGAAAATGATAATAAAAATGTTAACGACATATTTACAAAAATGCTTTGGGATAAAAAAAAAAAGGCGTTTCCTTAAGTGGTTTCTGACTGAAAAAATTGACATTTTTACCCACTTGAAATAAAAAAAACTTTGTGTGAACGTGCCCTAACTACGCTTCCTTCTCCGGGTGCAGCGATCATTTACCCCGGATCTACAGAGCGAGAGTGCTAGACTTGTTAGGGCTCGTGCACACCACTGGTTTTCATGGATAGTTCTCATACCTATGATGATTTATGGGGCTGTGTACATGTTCCATTTTTTTTTTTTACTCGGACCGAGTGGTCTGTGGACAAGAATTGTAGACCTGTCCAATTTTGATCCAAAATTAGCAATGTTAGTCTAGGGGTCCGTGAAAAAAATCAGACCACACTTGGATGACATCCGAGTGCAGTCCGATTTTCACGTACTGACACAATGAAAAAGGTGGAAAAACTTTTTTTTTTCTCTCTCCACATCCGAGAAAAACTGATGGTGCTTTGATGGTGCTTTGATCAAACTCTGATCACAATAATCTGACCATTTTTCTCGGATATGGAGGATACGGTCGTGTTATCGTAGCCTTGAGAAGTGGCGAAAAGGACAAAAAAATAAACACACACACAAAAAAAAAAAAATCTGTTGCAAAGTGGAAGAGGCATCATATAAGCATAAGACACACAAAAAAATTAACAATCGATCCAGAAATTAATATTGATAAGTCTCTACAAATAGTTCCTACTAGTCTAGAATCCTCCACTAATTCACTAAATGCAACACTGATAAGTGATACATGAGAATCAGCGACTTATTCCATAAGCTTTGCCCCAGTCTCTTCTCTCCATTCTTGCATAAGAATAATCTTTTATAAAATATTCAGATAAAGCAGAATATCTGGACTTGATCCTGCGATTAATTCAAGCACAACTATAGAGCAGTTGCCTCCAGTAATACAGATGTCCCGCCACATGTTACTGGAGCGGAATTTTATATATGATTTTAATATTACCCTTCTTGGTTATTGGTTAAGCAAGCACCTTTGCAGGTTAAGGGGTACGTGATGAATGATATATCAGGATTATTATTATTAATATTTGCATAGAACCAAAGCAAAAAGTAAGAGATAAACTTATCAATCCACTTTTCTTCCAATCTACAATTATCCACAATTTTTAGCCAAAAAAATCTAAGCGGTAGAGCTCTAAAGTTAATCATCTTGTGCATTCCAGCCTCATATATCCAGTATGTGCTTTAGCCTTTGATGCTTCCATACGAGCCCCATGAACGTCTCCGCACTGTTCGTGCCGACAATGCCTTCCACAGATCTCCGGAGAGTGCCAGCTGCAGATACCTACCAGATTGCCAACTACATATGCCCCTCATAGTATCTATAACTGAAATTCCAGAATAGCAACATTCCAAACAATAGCCGGCACTCACATCTTCTAAAAAGAATTACTTTATTAATCCAGTAGTAGAAAAAGCACAAAAAATGGTCGAACGCGACAGCACAAAAATGAAAAAGGTAGAAAATAAATATCTGCTTCGCTCCCAGGCAACATGTTTCAGGCCTACATTGTCTTTGGCTTAACAAAGGACCGTGCAGGTCCTAAACATGATGCCTGGGAGCGCAGCAGATATTTATTTTCTACCTTTTTCATTTTTGTGCTGTCGCGTTCGACCATTTTTTGTGCTTTTTCTACTACTGGATTAATAAAGTAATTCTTTTTAGAAGATGTGAGTGCCGGCTATCGTTTGGACTATTGCCATTACTGGAGTATTTTGCCGTGTACCTGGACAGGTGAGCCGATTGCTCCTTTTTCACACTGTAATTCCTAGAATGTCACGAGATTTATAGAACACGTATAAAAGGACTCAAAAACCACCAGTACAAACAGACGTAAAAGGATAAAGCTGAGTAATGAGCAGTAATTGTATTTTAATAGGGACCGCTTTCGCACCATGATTAATGTCCTTGGAGATGCATTGGCAGCCGGGATCATGGCACATATCTGTAGGAAAGACTTTGCCAAGCAGAATGACGAGGTAAAGGTAAAACGTTTCTATTTATTAACTTGTACGTGTGTGTAATAGCCAATCAAAATGCCTGTGTTGGGTGAATTGGGCATTGGACCCTGGATATCAAGGATGTATTCCCTAAACTAAGCATATGCATATGTTTATTTTTATGCATGTGCTACATATATGTATATTTAAGTTATGTGTCACTGTCCTTAACATCACATATCAGGTGCTGATGTATGGACCGGAATCAAGAATATTAGCAAATTCCTCCAATTAGAAATGTAGTATAGTTCTTCTGATTCGCTATGTCGCTTACCCCACGTACAGGGCATTGCAGTAGCTTAGGTATCCATGGTTACAACCACTCATATAGTGACAGTTAGTTGTTTAGTTAGCTGTTAGTGGTCTTAACCATGGCTACCTATGCTACTGCAATGCTCTGCGCATGGGGTAAGCAAATCAGAAGAACTATACTACATTTCTAATTGGAGGTATTTGCTAATATTATTATTATTACACCTACTTTATATTGGGATATGATCTTGGAGATGGGACTACCCCGTTAATGTTTTTGTAAGAAAGATTATGGAAAAAAAATTAAAGTGTGATAATGGAAAAAACAACCAATCATGAAGAGTTTAACAGGTTTGCCAGATCATTTTTTTTGTACTGGCAATATGTGGGAATATAACTAGAAATGAACAAACTTTCCAGGTGATTTCAATTAGTAAACTGTTTGATTATACTCAATTTATGATCGCTGAGCTCCTCTTGGCCAAAAGGGGTTGTCCATCTTCTGTAACAATTTTTTTTTATTATTTTTACTTAAATGCATGTATTTTGAGCTAATAATCTTTTTTTTTTTTGGTATTGGGTTTCATTAAAAATTTTGCACCATTTCCTCATATAACTTAGTTAAAAAAGCCCTCCTCCAATCAACGTTGTTATCCTCTTAATATATTGCAGTCATCATATTATATAGCACTGTGTACTTGCAATTGCTCATTTTGCCTTTCTACCCAGATAATTTTCTCTTTTCTCTGCTCTAGGTCGAAACAGGAAGTCTCTTGTCCCTACATTTATCATCCCCCTCTTCAGTTCCTGACCCAGATCCTCCTCCTGCCAGGAACTTTTGCAGTGACTGATGACTCATGCAGGGAAAATTGACCTCCTGTTTCTACATAGAACTTAGAAGGATTCAGCTAATCAGTTTTCAATCACGTGATGTCACAGATCTAAAGGAAAACAGAAGAATTATCTGGGTAGAAAGACAAAATGAGCAATTGTAAGTGCACAGTGCTGTATAATATGATGACTGCAATATACTAAGAGGATAAAAACTTTGATAGGAGGAGGGCTTCTTTAAGTGAGAATCAATCAGTCCACTTTGACTGTGTGACGGAGAGTGTGTAACTCTGTTACCTTTCTTTTTCTGAGCTCTTCTCAGCTGATTTGACCAAGGACTACAGCAATGTTAAATGTACATGGGAATGAAAGACCTGTGAGAGCCAAATGGAGCAACATTTTTAATGAAACCCAATTGCAAAAATTATTTATTAGTCCCAAATACATGCAATTAAGTAAAAAAAAAAGAAGTGTTCCCAAAAGTGGACAAACCCTTTAAGTCTGAACATGGTCTTCCTCCTTCTCCTCTGTTTATAGAGGAGTCACATGAGCTTATCACATGACTGCTTTATCCAATAACACGAGATCTATTACTATAGATGACCTCGTGTAAGATTTATATGCAGTTTTTTTTGGTGATGACGTGTACTATGATCAGGGCTGGGAAATGACAAGTGTATTTCCATCCAAAATATTCCGCAATCTGCTCTCATCATTTCTGCCCCAGATCTCACGATTCACCCGCTGTAGATATGTCTCTCCCTCTGTAAGGTTTTTCTCACTCTCTCCCCTCCATCTGGGCCTGCCCTTTTTATTTCCTCACGTCTGGGACTATTTTTACTGATCTTTCAACCTGTTGTGAGTTAGAACGGAAATCTGGAAATTCTTTGACTTTGGGCGTCTCTGACGGGAAATCAAGAGATCTTTATGTTAACCTTTTCCATCCAGTGCGGCAGTTGTTACAGCAGTATCTACTCTTCGGATGTGACCCTCCGTCTCCGGCGTAGACGGTGGATGGCCCCGTTTATCCTCTAGGTCCCGTCTCCGGATTGGGTTTGGTGACATCATCGCGCTTGTAGCGAGCGACGCTGATCCCTTAATCGTTGTAGGAGTTAATTTGGTCTCTTACGTGCAATCTGCAGGGTGGGATAGGAAGGAAACGAGGGGCCGGGTATTAATGAGCTCAGTAACGAGGGAGCACTGGCTCAGTCAGTACGGCTCGGCTGGGGGACTCGGGGTCTTTGATGTGGTTTGCCTTTGGTGAAGCTCTCATTCGTTGAGTATAAAGGTTGCACAAAAATAATAGAACAGATTTTCTAGGATCTTTTGTATACGACGCAATTAAACAAAGTTTGAGGTTTTCAAACACTTTACTGTGAATTTTTATTTGGCCTCTACATCTGTTTTAGAGTCATATTATGGTATTTTTTATTTGAATAGTTTAAAATATTTTTTTTTGAAAAACACACCTGCGTTAAAAAAAAAAAAAAAAAAAGAGCGCCACCCTGTCCACAGGTTGTGTATGTTTTCTCCTTCGTCTCATTGGGGGACACAGGACTGTGGGTGTATGCTACTGCCGCTAGGAGGCTGACACTAAGTAAACATAAAAAAAGGTTAGCTCCTCCTCCGCCGTATACACCTCAGCACTGGCCGCAGGCAAACCCAGTTCTTGCTTAGTGTCTGATGGAGGCACACGTCTGGTTATTTTTCCAGACCATTTATTTATTTATTTTTTTTCCCTTTCCCACGAAGATGAGATAGGGGCGACGGATCCTATTGAAAGGGTCCGATCTCCCCAAACCATCAACGGGCGAGCACGTGGAGTAAAGCCTCCAACGTATCCTCTCCCGCAACGTGGGACATGAATGCCGGACTCAGCCCTGACCACCCTAAGGTATTGAAACCCTAGGCTGTACAGAGGCAAGAGTTATCCGTGCGGCCCCCACTGCACCACCAATGCTAGACTGCGGTGCTGCAAGGAGGCGGACGGTCCCTCTCCTCACCCTCTGAAGGGGTGATGGAGTTAGGGTTCCTGCACCGTCCTACCTTAGTTTGTTATGGAGCCCCCATTTTTACATGAGGAATTTTGTGGGATCACACATCGCCTGAGGAGCGGGTAGGAAGAAGACTCTTACCTCCAAGGACGTGTGGCCAAGATACTGGAGCGGGTAGGAACCAGCTGTTCGTTCCCCCTTCTCCACAAGGGGATGAAGTCGGCGTCCGCCTCCCGCCTGGACTGCCGCGAGGGTCGCGGTCAGCGCTAGGCCTTTGCAAAATTTAGTCCCCGGCTTTTCCCGGGGACTAGGCCGCGGGCCGGTGTTTACTGTCCGGTGTTAGCCGGAGGGTGGGCCGCGGTCGTAAGGGGGAGGGGGATCCGCCCCCGGCGGCGTCTCCTTCCGGAGGACCCGCCCTCTGACTTGGGGACCTCCTTTCGCCCGGCTTCTGGGCCGCGGTTTTAAAATTTAGTCCCCGGCTTTTTCCGGGGACTGGGCCGCGGGCCGGAATTCTGTTTCCGGCGTCAGCCGGGGGGTGTGCCGCTATCGCAAGGGAGATCCGCCCCCGGCGGCGTCTCCTTCCGGTGGACCGCCCTCCGACTTTAGGGCCTTAGCCGGAAATTTAGGTCGCGGCTTCGGCCGGCGCTAGGCCGCGGCTTCAAATTTAGTCCCCGGCTTTTGCCGGAGACTAGGCCGCGGCCGGAAGTAGGTGGGAGGCGCCTCTTGAGAGGCTCGTCTACATGAGCATGCCTCCCTGACAGAGGAGCGCTCCTTTTTGAAAAATTTGGAGCTCTGTTGTGGCGTCATTAACAAAAGTCTTCCTACGCCAATGCTATTTGGACGCTGTTTTCAGGACGCAAGGGATACAGGACTGGGGTAAGTCGACACCGCTCAGGGGTTGCTACTACCTCCAGCCTGGTTGTTCCTCTTTACTCCGCACTCTTTTTTCGCCTCTCTACTGACCGTCACATCCAGTTCATTGCGGACTCTGTGACAGATCCAGAATGTCCAGAAGATCTAAGGTTCATACAGTGCTGTATACCGCATGCATTGCCTGTAGGTCCCCTTTTCCGCACGCCCAGACTTCTCGGGTCTGCGAAGCCTGTGACTCTGAACGGGCTCAGGAACCCGCTCCTATAACTGAGCCTAGTGCGTCAGGTCCCCCTGAGTGGGCCTTGTCCCTGACTCAATCTGTGGCGTCATTAACAAAAGCGATCGAGTCCCTTCAAGCTCCCGATAGGAGCAGGGACAGTGGTTCACCCGTCTTGGCGACGTCTCGTGAACCTCCGGCCTGCAGGGGCCGCGCTCTCACCAGGCAGACGCAGGGGAAGCGAACCCACACTGCGTCGCCTTTGCCGTCCAGGGCCTCGACATCTTTCAGTTCCGTCTCTCGTTCTCCCTCACCTCTGGCAAGTGATCAGTATTCGGATTCTGATTCAGAAGAGTCCCTTAATTTTGAGGCACCAAATTGTCAGGACACAATTGACAGTTTGATTGAAGCTGTCAATCAAACTTTGGGGATAGACGATGAGTCCACCTTGACCTCCGGTCACAAGGTGTCCTTCAAAAGAGCCAGGCAAACTCATAAGGTTTTTGGGGCTCATCCTGAGTTTGAGGAACTAGTGCAGTGCCACCGAGAGAAACCGGACAAGCGCTTCGCAGGACAAAAGGCTCTCAATACTAGATATCCTTTTGCTCCTGAGCTTCTTAAAAAATGGGCGGAATCTCCTGCGGTTGATCCTCCTGTGTCGCGTTTGGCATCTAGGACGCTCCTCTCCCTTCCTAACGGTTCCTCGATCAAGGAACCTACGGATCGTCTGATTGAGAGTTTGGCCCGCTCGGTGTTTGAAGCATCGGGTTCTGCTCTCTCTCCTTCTTTTGCAGCGACTTGGGTTGCTAAGGCCATGATTTCCTGGTCAGAGTCTCTAAATAGAGCTCTTCATGGTATAGAGGTACCGTCTGAAGTAACCGAGATTTCTAATCAGATAGCGCTGGCAGGAGACTTCTTAATTAATGCGTCCATGGATGCGGCAAATTGCTCAGCCCTAGCTGCTGCTAATGCAATTGCCATCAGAAGATCTTTGTGGCTGAGAACCTGGCGAGCAGACTCAATCTCAAAGAAATCGCTTACATCCTTACCATATCAGAGTGGTCGGTTATTTGGCGAAAGGTTGGATCAGCTCATATCTGATGCGACGGGAGGGAAGAGCAGTTTCCTTCCTCAGCAAAAGATTAAGCAGCCTTTTCGCCGACAGCTTCAGCCTCGCTTTAGGGCCTTTCGTAACCCAGGTTGGGCCGCGCCAGCTACCTCCAGCGGTTCAGGTCGGCCTAATCAAGCCAGAGATCGTCAGGTCTCCTACAGGACCAACTTCTTTGGGAAGAGGGCGATTTCAACAACCAAGATCAAGAGGCAAACTCCAGAAATATTCGGACAAATGACTGGAGGCAGAATCCGGTCAATTTATCCAGAGTAGGCGGCCGCTTACTCTGGTTTCGCCCCATTTGGCTATCAATTACTCACGACGAGTGGGTCAGAGAAGTAGTCTCCTCGGGGTACAAGATAGAATTTACCAGCCTTCCTTCAAATCGTTTTTTTTCCCTCGCGCCTTCCCAAGGAGGAATCTCGGGTTCGCGCCTTATTCAGGGCGGTCGAGTCTCTTCGGCACAGCGGGGTTGTTGTACCTGTTCCGGAAATCGAAAAAGGTCAAGGGTTTTATTCCAACCTGTTCATCGTACCCAAAAAAGACGGTACCGTAAGACCCATTCTGGATCTAAAGCGACTGAACCGGTTTGTCAGAATTCGTCATTTCCGAATGGAGTCTCTCCGTTCTGTCATTGCAGCCATGGAAAAAGGGGAATTTCTAGCATCAATAGACATTCAGGATGCCTATCTTCACATCCCCATATTTCCTCCTCATCAGAGATTTCTTCGGTTTGCCGTCGGCAAACTTCATCTTCAGTTCGCAGCCTTGCCTTTCGGGCTAGCCACAGCCCCCAGGGTGTTCACAAAGGTCATGGCTGCTGTTGTGTCCATTCTGCATTCCAGGGGGGTAGTCATCCTGCCTTACTTAGACGACCTCCTCATCAAGGGTCCGTCTTTTCAGACCTGCGAGGAAAGTGTCAGCATTACGTTAGACACCCTTGCTCGCCTGGGGTGGCTGGTGAATATGAAGAAGTCATCTCCCGTGCCATCTCGGAAGATTACCTTTTTAGGGATGAATTTCGACACCGCTCAGGGGTTGATAATTCTTCCTCAAGACAAGGCCTTGGTTCTCCGTCAAGAGGTACGGATCCTTCGCCAACCAATTCCTCACACCATCCGGTTTTGCATGAGGGTCCTAGGAAGGATGGTGGCAGCAATCGAGGCAATTCCATTTGCCCAATTTCATCTTCGCCCCCTTCAACATGCACTCTTGGCAGTATAGGACGGGAGCCCTTACTCCCTCAATCTTCGGTGTCGTCTGTCCCTGCAGGTCAGACAGACTCTAATGTGGTGGATGAAGAGCACCACTCTTCGACAGGGTCGGTTGTTTCCTCCAAATTTCTGGTTGGTTGTCACAACGGATGCCAGCCTGCTCGGATGGGGAGCAGTGTTTCGTCACCACACAGCCCAGGGAACTTGGTCTCAGCAGGAATCGACCCTTCCGATCAATCTTTTAGAGATCCGAGCTATTCGGCTGGCTCTGAGGCATTTTCACCAGCATCTGGCGGGCCACCCAGTCAGAATACAATCGGACAATGCCACGGCAGTGGCATACATAAACCATCAGGGAGGTACCCGCAGCAGGGCGGCCATGCACGAGGTAAAACAGATTCTGACTTGGGCAGAGGTAAATCACTCTGTGATTTCAGCGGTCCACATTCCGGGCGAGGAAAATTGGGCTGCGGATTTTCTCAGCCGTCACGGCATAGCGTCAGGGGAATGGTCACTTCATCCCGAGATTTTTCAGCAGATATGCCGACGCTGGGGAACCCCAGATGTGGACCTGATGGCTTCCAAGATAAATGCCAAGGTGCCCAACTTCGTCTCCCGGTACCGGGATCCGCAGGCATTTGCAGTAGACGCTCTGGTCCTACCATGGAATCAGTTTCATCTTCCATACTTGTTTCCACCAATAGCCCTTCTCCCAAGGGTGATCAGAAAGATCAGGATAGAGGGGGTTCCTGCGATATTAATCGCTCCGGATTGGCCGCGCCGCTCATGGTACAATTGCTCGCCGACGCTCCCTGGCGACTGCCAGACCGCGTGGATCTTCTCTCCCAGGGCCCAGTTTACCACCAGAACTTAGCGGTCCTGTGTTTGACGGCCTGGCCGTTGAATCTTGGATCCTGACCAGGGCTGGTTTCTCTAAAAAGGTCGCCGCAACGATGGCTAACGCCCGAAAGCCCGTTTCGGCTCGCATCTATCACGGTACTTGGAAGGTCTTTTTTGCTTGGTGCAGGGAACATGGTTGTTCCCCGCTTCGGTTTTCAATTCCAAACATTCTGTCATTTCTCCAGGCAGGCCTAGATTCAGGTCTAGCACCAAGTACGCTTAGACGCCAGATATCAGCCTTATCAGTGCTTTTTCAGCGAAGAATCGCGTCTAATTTTCAGGTTAGGACCTTTATTCAAGGGGTTGTCCATATAGTTCCCCCCTACAAGGCTCCCTTAGATGTTTGGGATCTCAATCTAGTCCTGGGAGTCCTGCAGGAGTCTCCTTTTGAACCTTTGCAGGAGGTTTCTCTGTCATTTCTTTCCTGGAAAGTGGTGTTTTTGGTAGCCATAACATCCATAAGGCGGGTTTCGGAGCTGGCTGCACTGTCTTGTCGAGCTCCGTACTTGCTTTTCCATCAGGATAAGGTGGTGCTCAGACCAACACCACCTTTTTTGCCTAAAGTCGTGTCCTCTTTTCATATTAATGAGGACATTGTTTTGCCCTCATTTTGCCCAGCTCCGACGCACCGAGTGGAGAAGGCTCTCCATACGCTGGATCTGGTGAGAGCACTCAGGAGATATGTTTCTCGGACGGCGTCCTTTCGGCAGACGGACACGCTGTTTGTTCTCCCTGAGGGTCGCAGGAAGGGACTCGCTGCCTCTAAATCAACCTTGGCTAGGTGGATTCGGTTAGCCATTCAGGAGGCTTACCGCATCAGAGGCGCGGTAGTTCCCGCAGGGATCAAGGCTCACTCCACCCGAGCGGTGGGTGCCTCCTGGGCCCTTCGGCATCAGGCTTCGGTGGAACAGGTTTGTAAAGCAGCAACCTGGTCCAGTCTGCATACTTTTTCCAAGCATTATAATGTCCATACCCAGGCTTCTGCAGATGCCAGTCTGGGTAGAAGGATTCTTCAGGGCGCGGTTGCGCACCTATAGGCAATGCCTGTTATAAATTACACTGTGGAGTCGATTTCCCACCCAAGGGACTGCTTTGGGACGTCCCACAGTCCTGTGTCCCCAATGAGACGAAGGAGAAATACGGATTTTTGTGTTACTCACCGTAAAATCCTTTTCTCCGAGACGCTCATTGGGGGACACAGCACCCTCCCTTATAGCCGGCTGGCTTTATATTGAGTTAACTCTATTCTCCTTAAGTTGGTATCAGCAGTTTTTTCTTCTGGATATACTGTATCTGTGTTAACTCTTGATTTATTTTTTAGCCTCCTACTGCTTTTTGCACTAAACTGGGTTTGCCTGCGGCCAGTGCTGAGGTGTATACGGCGGAGGAGGAGCTAACCTTTTTTTATGTTTACTTAGTGTCAGCCTCCTAGCGGCAGTAGCATACACCCACAGTCCTGTGTCCCCAATGAGCGTCTCGGAGAAAAGGATTTTACGGTGAGTAACACAAAAATCCGTATATTGCAACTCAATTTCATTCATTGCAGTTTTGGACACACACCCTGGGCAGGTGCGAAACTGATTTTTTTATTTTTTTTTTTAAAGAGTGCGTATGTTTTTTCTAATTCTGTACATCCCCTTTAATCTCACAAGGACCAAGAGGAATAAGTTTCTGCGGCTTTAGGGGGGTGTAAAACTACTTCAGTTGTAAATTTATATTGCAGGAGGAGGACAGGTTTCCAGCTGTGAGACATAGAGAAGACAGAAATGGCTTATTATCACTCCTGTTTTCTCCTTTGCTGACTATATACCCCTTAATGATCACTACGTACTGAATAGATGAATCGCAATGCTGATGCTTGTGTTGGACCCAGCAGTCAGATGATCGCTGGGTATCTGCTCGGCATAGCAGTGGTGCTTGGTCCTAGCCAACCCAGATCAACTCTGCTAATGACTTGTGTCACTGTAGTGGGCTGCTTTTCCTGTGACTGGGGACAAAAGTTATGTCCCCCTTAGACCTTTTAGGATCTCTGTAAAAAAAAAAAAAAAAGAATAATATATACATATATATATATATGTGTTATATATATATATATATATATATATATATGTGTATATATATATATATATATATATATATATATATATATATAAATTGCAGCATAACCGAGTTTGACCCAATATTTGGATCGCACTCGGCCAATCAAGTCAGTGAGTCCGTGGAAAACATTGGACTGCACTCGGATGACATATGATGGAAGTCCGAGTTCCACAGTGGAGAAGATGGAGATTTTTTTTCCCCATCTTCTTTTCCTCCAAGAGACATTGATCACACTTTGATCTCACTCTGATCATACTCTGATCTCATTCTGATCACACTCTGATCACACTCTCATCTCATTCTGATCATACTCTGACACACTCTGATCACACTCTCATCTCATTCTGATCACACTCTGATCACAATCTCTTCTCACTTTGATCTCACTCTGATTTCACTCTCATCTCACTCTGATCTCACTCTGATCACACTCTCATCTCACTGATCTCACTGTAATCACACTCTAATCTCATTATGATCTCACTCTGATCACTCTAATCACACTCTCATCTCACTCTCATCTCATTCTGATAACACTCTCATCTCACTCTCATCTCATTCTGATAACAGTCTCATCTCACTGTGACTCACACTCTGACCACACTCTGACCACACTCTGACCTCACTCTGACCTCACGCTGACCTCACTCTGATCACACTTTGATCACACTCTAATCTCATTATGATCTCACTCTGATCACACTCTAATCACACTCTCATCTCACTCATCTCATTCTGATAACACTCTCATCTCACTGTTATCTCCCTCTGACCACACTCTGATCTCACTCTGATCACACTCTAATCACACTCTAATAACACTCTAATCACACTCCCATCTCATTCTGATCACACTCTGATCACACTCTGATCTCACTGTGATCTCATTCTGACCACACTCTGATCTCATTCTGACCACACTCTGATCTCTTTCTAACCACACTCTGATCTCACTCTGATCACACTCTCATCTCACTGATCTCACTATGATCTCACTCTGTTCTCACTCTGATCACACTCTCATCTCACTGATCTCACTATGATCTCACTCTGTTCTTACTCTGATCACACTCTAATCTCATTATGATCTCACTCTGACCACACTCTGATAACACTCTGATCTCATTCTCATCTCACTCTGATCTCATTCTGATCACACTCTCATCTCATTCTGACCACACTCTCATCTCATTCTCATCTCACTCTGATCTCATTCTGACCACACTCTGATCTCATTCTGATCTCATTCTGATCACACTCTGATCACACTTATCACACTGATCTAATTCTGATCACGCTCTCATCTCACTGACCACACTCTGACCACAGTTTGGTCAGAGTGTGATTTGCATGATTGACATGATTCTCTCGAATGAGAGGATCTACTATCGTCTGCACCTGCCCTAAAGGTGTACTGAAGATCGAGCAGCCACCCATGAAAGTTACCTAGTAGCTCCATGTGGCCCTCATCCACCTGAAGTTTGGACCCCAAGACATGGCCGGATTGGCCATCTGGCAATTCTGGCAAATGCCAGAAGGGCCTGTCTGGTCATGGGCTGCCTTGTCTGCTACGTTGATAACAGAATCGTTGTTCTCAAGACACCATACTGTGAAGAGTTGTGATGGAGCACAAAGTCACTGACTCCGTCACTTACCCCAGCAGGCCACGGGTATCATTAGAAAGATTGTGCTTGTAGAAAATCTTCTTTTCCTCCATCCAGGGTAATAGTAATATATCCCATCTGGTTCATGGGGACGGGGACAACATGGGTCTGTGTGATTTCAAATCCCATGACTGAATTTCAGCCCCACGAAAAAATAGGAACAGCATCCAATCCAGGTGAAGTATAACAAGTCTTTATTCAGCCACCATAAAATACGACGTTTCGGCCATTTTCAGGCCTTTATCAAGTATATATAATACTTGTGAATTTCAGCCCCAGTCCGTACCTGCCCCAAGGGATGTAGCTTTCTTTCCATGATAAGGAGCAGGTATGAATGCTGCAGTATGCTGAGTGATCCCTTCCATCTCAAAAATTTATATTGGGTATGTTCATGTATATAAACCTTTGTATGGACATTTCTTTACATCTCCAGTCTATGGTCCCAATTCATCAAGAGCAGCGATGTTCACGTCGGTCTTGATAAGGGGGTTGTTGGAGTCAGACACTCCTAATTCATTAAGAGGCACATGTACGAATCAGGATTGTCTGACAAGCGGTGTGTGGCTCTGTGCACCCCGTGAAATATCTTACTCCAGTCATGAATAAGATAAGCTGTGGCGTCACACCCTGTTGCGCCCCCTTCCCCCATTGCCCATTTTTTGGGAGCTGGGCAAAACTGAGCTGGAAACACCAAAAGTCGCTATTTTTGGCGCATTTTTGCTACTTTTTAAAACAATTTATGCCATGTTTCTTGTGTAATTGCTTTGATTAATCAGGGTCTGTGTTCTCTCCTTTGACCCAACCTTGTCTGAATTGTGATATTGGACACTTTTCTGAAGGGATGGGCAGCATTTGAGGCATCCAAAAATATCTTGGGTCTACTACTTCCAGTCTAGATCAGTTCATTTAATTATTTATTAGCGTTGTGATCTGATTGTTCCTTGTGTTCAGATAATTTTTTTGTGTTTTCCAGGTTCCTCTTATTTGTGAGACCAAGCCAATAAGTATCCACCAGATCATGGCCTACCAACGGAACGGATGCGTGAAGAGCCGAAGTGCTCCTCACCTTTCTCATACAGTACAAGAGTTTCACCAAGTTCAAGTCGACCAAGAACCTGACGTTCCGGATCCATCAGATACCTGCACAGAAAAAGATCACTGTACGATAGAGATCAGCGAGCTGGAGACTAATGTGTAACTGTAAGGTACGGTCTCCTGAAGAACAGAGCAGGTCCTAAATCAATGTGCACCTGGAGGTGGCATGAGAAGGATGTTTGACACATCACCTTTATAGGACCCCTCCATCGGAAGAAGAGGGCGCATCACACCAACCAAGAGTAACTCCCGGTTCTTTATCCGAAGGATGATGATAAAAACTCACATTAACCTGACTGCCAACTTTCAATGATCTCATGGTTAGAAATGTGCAGGACAAATGTTGGGGACTTCTTCTCAAGACAGGTTTTTTTTTCATTATATTCAATACCATCCAGTTGAAACCATAGTTGCCCCACGTAATCCATAATGCAAAAATATTACAAGACAAGGACGTTTACATGGCTAACCTCACTTGGTAAAGGAAATTTTATAAAATGTGATCTATTTTGTGTGTTTGTAGAGTAGAAAAAAAAAATGGTGCCTACAATCCTCCGCTTGAAATAACACATCTGTGTGGTGTCTTGTACGTTCTAGGGCCATTAATCACTTTTAATATAAACTTCATGGGTATTAAGTTATTTTTATCTAATCAGGTAGAAAGTTCAGGTGAAGACCACATTTTATGAGGTTTACAGGACTTTTTCAAAAACAGCGCCATATCTATTTACAGGTTGTGTGTGGTATTGCAGCTGGGAGCTGTTTACTTCAATGGAGTTGAGCTGCCATATTTGACACAATCCATAGATAGTTGTAGCGTTGTTTTATGTAAAATCTTGTACAATACATTTAAGATGCAGCATTTAAACCTGGCCTAAAGTAAAGTGTTATGTTGGTTTGTTACAGGACGGTTTCTAGACATGGCTATCTATTGTAATGTAGTATTGAAAGTCATTGGAGCGTGATTGTAAGGACCCACAACCTCTACAACCACCCAGGATTTTCCAATGCCGATTGTAAAAAAAAAAAAAAAAAAAAAAGAATATTTGCTAAACTTTGACTCCTGGTTGCCTGTATTTTTACTGAGACACAAAATTAGAAGGCACAATTCAATGGGGACACTTTTGTTTTTTTTCTGTTTGGTTTCTTACTTCTTTTTAGGTAATAAAACGAATTGGAAATACATTGACTTGCTGTTTTCTTCCTTCTCTCCAGGGTCAGACTTGAGAGTGATCTAGGCTCTGAAGAGCATTTTAAGTTAATGCGTTGCTTTGCAGCCCTTGCTCTCAAATTATTCTCTAGGAATATAAAAAAAGAAACATAATTAAAATACCTTTAATTAGCAAATCTTATGATTTGTCTAACGTGTTAATCACTATATAATGGCAATGGACAGCAGTGTGAGCAGCCTCTTCTTACTTCAGCATCAATAGTATCTCCAGTATTAGATCAGATAGACAGGGTGGACAGCAGTGTGAGCAGCCTCTTCTTAAGGTACTGCCACACTAAACAATCCCGCTAGCGATCACGATAACGACGCATACTAATGCGATCGCTAGCGGGATTGTTTCTATATCGCTAAATGCTGCCACATTTAGCGATATAGTTAACGACGCTATCGCCGTTAGCGATCTTCTTAACGACTTTAGCGGTACAAAAGTACCGCTAAATCGCTAAGAAAAGGTGCCACACAGCGATTAAATACTTACCCAGCGGGAGCGCCGACGAGAAAATAGGGTCCGGAGCGATTCCAGCGACGAGCGAGATCACAGCAGGAAGCTCGTCGCTGGAAGCTGCCGCACTGAACAATATCGCTAACGGGATCGCTAAATAGTGACGTTTTTTTAGCGATCCCGTTAGCGATATTGTTTAGTGTGGCATACCCTTTACTTCAGCACCAATAGTATCTCCAGTATTAGATCAGATAGACAGGGTGGACAGCAGTGTGAGCAGCCTCTTTTAACCCCAGCACCCCTGGTATCTCCAGTTTAGATCAGATAGACAGGGGATACAGCAGTGTGAGCAGCCTCTTACCTCAGCACTCCTGCTATCTGCAGTATTAGATCAGATAGACAGGGGATACAGCAGTGTGAGCAGCCTTTTTTTATCTACAGTATTAGATAAGATACACAAGGTGGACAGCAGTGTGAGTAGCCTCTTCTTACCTCAGTACCCCTGGTATTTCCAGTATTAGATCAGATAGACAGGGTGGACAGCAGTGTGAGCAGCCTCTTCTTACCTCAGTACCCCTGGTATCTCCAGTATTATATCAGAAAGACCAGGTGGACAGCAGTGTGAGCAGCCTCTTCTTACCTCAGCACTCCTGGTATCTCCAGTATTATATCAGAAAGACAGGGTGGACAGCAGTGTGAGCAGCCTCTTCTAACCTAAAAAAGCCTGGTATCTCCAGTATTATATCAGAAAGACCAGGTGGACAGCAGTGTGAGCAGCCTCTTCTTACCTCAGCATCCCTGGTATCTCCAGCATTAAATCAAATAGACAGGGTGGACAGCAGTGTGAGCAGCCTCTTCTTACCTTAGCTTCATTGATATCTTCAGTATTAGATAACATAGACAAGATGGACAGCAATGTGAGAGACTTCTTCTTTCCTCATCATCTCTGGTATCTCCAGCAAAAAGAAGTGTTGACAGCAGTGTGATCAGCCTCTTTGTACTTCAATACCTCTGGTATCTCCAGTATTAGATAAGATACACAAGGTGGACAGCAGTGTGAGCAGCCTCTTCTTACCTCAGCTATCCTAGTATCTCCCGTATTAGATCAGATAGACAGGGTGGACAGCAGTGTGAGCAGCCGCTTCTTACCTCAGCATCTCTGGTATCTCCAGCATTAGATCAGAAAAGAAGTGTTGGCAGCAGTGTGAGCAGCCTCTTTGTACTTCAGTACCTTTAGTATCTCCAGTATTAGATCAGATAGACAGGGTGGACAGCAGTGTGAGGAGCCTCTTCTTACCGCAGTACCCCTGGTATCTCCAGTATTATATCAGAAAGACAGGGTGGACAGCAGTGTGAGGAGCCTCTTCTTACCGCAGTACCCCTGGTATCTCCAGTATTATATCAGAAAGACAGGGTGGACAGCAGTGTGAGCAGTCTCTTCTTACCTCAGCTCTCCTGGTATCTCCAGTATTAGATCAGATAGACAGGGTGGACAGCAGTGTGAGAAGCCTCTTCTTACCGCAGTACCCCTGGTATCTCCAGTATTATATCAGAAAGACAGGGTGGACAGCAGTGTGAGCAGCCTCTTCTTACCGCAGTACCCCTGGCATCTACAGTATTATATCAGAATGACAGGGTGGACAGCAGTGTGAGCAGCCTCTTCTTACCTTAACTCCCCTGGAATCGCCAGTATTAGATTAGAATATCCACTGATCATCTTCTTACCCATTAAGGGAGAAGGCGCTGCTAAGTACACAAACACTTCTATTGAGATTCTAGGATAGGTGTCTATTACTGTGTCAGTGTAACAAGGCAGTGGCCATGTTAATGTTTTTATGGTGATTACCTCCCTGGACACAACAAGTATGATTTGCTTATTACAAGTATTTAGTAATTTATAGGAGAATGGAGGCAACATATTTCAGGCAGGTAATTGAGAGGAGTTGCAAATGAATCTCGACCTCTATAATAAAGAAGATTAATGTATGAAGCATGGCAGAACTTCTTTTAAGGCCATATTCACACATCCATGTGTCATAGTCTGAGCATGGACTGTGATTCACAAACTGGGCTCAGGTCTCCTGACCCAAACTTGACAGCCTCACCCAGGGGCGTAACTAGGAACGGCAGGGCCCCACAGCAAACTTCACAATGGGGCCCCCCCCCTCGCGTGCGTTGCCAATCCCGGTCTAACCAAGTTGTGTTAAGAAAGATACCTTTATTATCCAAAATTAGAGGTTTTTGGAGTAATGATAGTGAAATAACAGAAAGGAACCACTCCCAGAAGCAACTGAGGTAGTGACAAAGGTACTTTCTCCAGAGTAAATATGTGAAGAAACTTGTAATCCAGCCTGCAAATTGCTTTCAAAACAGATGATTTATTCAGTAGAACAACAGTCCGGTATACAGAATAATCTAAGATGTTCTGTATACCGTACTTCTGCACCACGCCCCACCAATTACACATGTAGGAGTGACAGCCTCAGCTCTGCACATGTGAGAGTGACAGCCTCAGCTCTGCTACATGTGAGGAGTGACAGACTCAGTTCTGCTACATGTGAGAGTGACAGCCTCAGCTCTGCTACATGTGAGAGGAACAGCCTCAGCTCTTGCTACATGTGAGTAGGACAAGCCTCAGCTCTGCTACATTCGAGGAGTGACAAGCCTCACTCTGCTACATGTAAGGAGTGACAGCCTCATCTCTGCAACATATGAGGAGTGACAGCCTCAGCTCTGCTACTTGTATAGCAAAGCTGAGGCTGTCACTCCGCCATGTAGCAGAGATGAGGCTGTCACTCCTCGCATGTACAGAGCTGAGGTTGCTACTTGTCACATGTAGCAGAGCTGAAGTTGTTACTTGTCACATGAGCAGAGCTGAGTTGTTACTTCACATGAGCAAGCTGAGGTTGCTACTTGTCACATGATAGCAAGCTGAGGTTGTTACTTTCACATCTAGCAGAGCCGAGGTTGCTACTTGTCACATGTAGCAGAGCTGACGTTGTTACTTGTCAAATGTAGCAAGAGCTGAGGTTTACTTGTCACATGTAGCAGAGCTGAGGTACTTGTCACATGTAGCAAGCTGAGGTTACTTGTCACATGTAGCAGAGCTGAGGTGCTACTTGTAACATGAGCAGAGCTGAGGTTGTTACTTGTCACATGAGCTGAGCTGAGGTTTTACTTGTAAACAATAGCAAGCTGAGGTTGCTACTTTCACAGAAGCAGAGTGAGTTGTTACTTGTCACATTAGCAGAGCTGAGGTGCTACTTGTCACATGTTAGCAGAGCCGAGTTGCTACTTGTCACAGTACAGAGCTGAGTGCTACTTGTCACATGTAGCAGAGCCGAGTTGCTACTTGTCACATGTAGCAGAGCTGAGGTTGTTACTTGTTACATGTAGCAGAGCTGAGGTTGTTACTTGTCACATGTAGCAGAGATCAGGGTGTCACTCGTCACTTGTAGCAACCATGAGGCTGTTACTGGGCCAGGGGGAGGCTACTGGTGACTGAGGTCATGTGCCCAACAGGGCCCAGGGGAGGTTAGTGGTGACTTGAGGCTTGCGTCAAACAGGGCCCAGGAGCCCGAGGCCCTGTTGGAATGCGGGCCCCTTGCTACCTGGGCCCTGTGTTGAATGTGGGCCCCCTGCACTGCAGCCTGGGCCCTGTTGAATGTGGGCCCCCTGCTGCCTGGGCCCTGTTGAATGTGGGCCCCCTGCACTGCAGCCTGGGGCCTGGGCCCTGTTGAATGTGGGCCCTGTTAGATCCTGCCTGCACCTGCCCTCCCAGTCACCATTGAGCAGCCAAGCCTCTTCTCACTGTTGAGAGACTCACGGTACTCACCCTGCTCGCCCGGGCTTCCACCTGCTTGTCCAGTCAGCCTGCTGCTTCATGTGGTCTGCCTGGCCGTCTGCTGTCCGCCCCCACATGCACACACGCTGTGACAGACGGACCATAATGCACTGGGCCGCAGCTTAAAGCTACAGTGCTCATTTCTGTTCGCTGTCTGCATTTACAACACTGTAGTGTCTCTTTAAAACAACACAGTGTTGTTATGCATCAGCGTTCAGAGTCAGAAGCCTGAACAAAATGTTGGGAGGGGGCCCGAGCGCGGATCCATTTGCCAGCGTGCTCGGGCCCCCCTTTTTGCTCCTAAATCACAGGCAGCTGCAGCAGGGACGGACCCCCTTCTAGCCCGGGCCCTGTGGCAGCTGCTTCCCCTGCTTCCACTATAGTTCCGCCCCTGGCCTCACCATGACACATGGATGTGTGTGTGGCATATGGAAAATAATAAGGCAAACTAGAATATACAATCTTAAAATGAACCAAATTTATCATAGTGGTCCATGCATTTTGATAAATCTGGCAGATCTATAGAATGTCAGACTGATAGTCTAAAGTTGGCCATCCATATTAGATGGCCTTTAGATGAACGATGCTTTGGCTGATCATTTGGCCAACAGCCATCTCATCCGGCTCTCCCGTACCCAGGAGTGCTAGTTCAGCCAAGTGCTTCTGTGTTCTCTATGAGAAAGCTACCAACCGACTCGTCAGCCGGCGGCTTATCTTCAGGAAAACAATGTGATCGGCAGTTCGAAATTGGACATATCCGATCGACATCTCCCCGGATGATCAGTTGGTCGGCTCCCCAATACACATTACAGTAGGCCAAACTTGTCAATATCTGTGTTCAGCCAACATTAGTCTGATGTGTATGGGAGGGGGGGCCTTTAGTTTATACTTTGTTGACTTTTCTGAGCACAATATGTGAAATCTCTGCTTGCAGCCCAACTGGGCGTTTCTTCAGAGTTTTCTCTGTGGGTTTGTGTTTCCACCTCTCCCTCCCAGATGCTGCCAATCATAGCTTGGCAACTGGTCTAGCAGTCTAGCTGTTTCAGACACTGTTGAGCTGTAATTGGCATTGTCTGGGAAGGAAGAGTGAAAGCGCACGTCCCCAAAGAAGACTCTGAAGAAACACCCAGCTGGTCTGCAAGAAGAGATTTCCCATAGTGCTCTCGAAAATAACAAATATGAGCATCTCTGCAATAGTGCGACACAGTGAAAAATGGAAAAGAGTGCCAGAATCAGGGAAGCTCAGGGATTTTTTTTACAAGGTATTTAACTCAATTTTTTTATTTTTAAAGACATCTTTACATGCAACAGAATAATGTTGATCTAAACATATAGAAACCCTGTGAAAGTCTGATGTGAAGTAAGTGATTGGGCATGTTTGCATTTATGTATGGGATTGTGCTTTTTCCTCATTTTAATGATTCATACAATTTTATTTTACAAACATTTTCCACTATAAAGTGTCCATGGAAAACGGAGTTAGTTTACAATCAGATGGTTCCCGTCCTAAAGCCATGTAATGCTAGTAGTTTCTGATCCTCTCGGTGCAGGTCATTCGAGGATAGCCAGAAAACTATATCTTATATACAACAGGATATTCCGTCAAGTGATAAAAAAAAATGTTCCGAATATCAAGACCCAAAAATGCATACAATATAGCACATAAAAGTATATTTTGGGCATATATGCAGGAGATATGTGTCCAGGTTATCTAGGCATAAAACTTAATAAAATAACAAAACCAAGCATTTGAGAATCAGTTGGATTTATTATAACACTTTAGACGTATAATAGAATCATTTGGGAAATGTTTATTTTTCATGATCAGTATTTCTGTATTAGAAAAATGGCTAAATCGCATTGGGACAGAATCCGGACGATTAGTTGTTCTTTATGCAATTTCACTTTTAATACTGTTGCTTGTATTGAATCCACAGGACAACTCAAACTTTAACACGTGAGATATTCTGTCCCAAGAGACGACGCAACAATTGACTTTACACAACGCATTACAGCAAGTACGCATAAACTATGTATGATACCAAATTTTCAGCATGATCACTACATACATATATGCTTCACTAAAAAAGAAATTAACAGGTCGTTTAAAGACATATTCCAAGTCAAACAAGGGAACTTTCATACAAGACCCACCCAACTTCCTTCCCTGTTTGCTGTCAATTCTATCATTTTTTTAATATGGACCGGTAAATTTGTATGTCACAACCATTAAAAAAAGTGATTCCCATCGCTGTTCTGGAATATTTGAGCATACACTGCACCGAAATGTTTTTGCTTCCACTGCACCGTCTTCTTTCTGCTCCATTCTCATTTATGTGATATTAGCCTATCCTAATGCAAGATAAGTGAAGTTACCGCCCCTGCGGATCCTGTATCCTGCTTTCATAAGCAGAGTATCATAGATTAAAAAAAAAAAAAAAAGATATCTCTTGCAATTTTTAGACATTATAGTTCAGGTGTAAAAACAATGACAATGTATACATGACATATATTACAGGTGAAGATCACAGTATAGATCTTTTAGAAAAATGCTCAAAAAGGTAAAAAAATTCAGCAATTTATACATTATTGATGATGACACATTTAACTGAGCAAATTAAAAAATGCAGACAATTCTAATTAGAGATCATGGAATTTCACCCTAATACAAAGTTTATAAATATTTTTGCACATATTGTAAAATTGACCAATACATGTAAAGACTTTCATTAGAATGACGCTAGCTATAAAAAATAATTTATGTCGTCCGTATTAGTAAAAGGACGTTACATGATTCTGCCTGTCCAGGATTTCTACTGATTTACCCATAAACCTGAAATAAAATATAAAAATATAACAAAAGCCAGCTTTTGCGGTGTCCATGGAGGACATTTCACTCATGTTGTCTTCTTTATTTTATTTTTTTTTATTGACGGAGGAATCCACAATGCTCAGCAAAGCTAGACGAGAGGAGGTCATGGAGTGTAGATCCTAAAAACAGGAAAGTTGTACGTTAGGCAGGGTCCAATTTTTCTTCTTTATGGTTGGAGCTGGGGTCCTTATGCCATCTTACTGTACCTTGTGAGTGGAAAATAAAATAGAATTCTGTCTGCCAGAGATAGCAAGCTTTCGAGATTACTCAGGTCTGTTCATCGGGCATATGCCTGATGAAGAGACCTGAGTAGTCTCGAAAACTTGCTATCTGTTATCATCTTTTCAGTTAGCCATTAATAGGTATGAACCACTGAGGACTCTTAGATTTCAATGTTTTTCTATCTACTGGCTAATATGGTATAAAGATATATTTTTCCTGAATTGAGCTGCAACAAGTAATAATGAGGCCCAGTAGTCAAAAATGAAATGGAGCCTCACTTCCCATGATCTCATCAGCAAGTAGTTTAAAAAGTTTTATTAAAAAATGTTAATTCTGTCATCATCTACATTTCACAACATGCCAAATTAAAACAGCCCTGCCCAGGTACACTACACCCCCTTTCTCCCATTTTTCTAATTATAAATCAGACAGTCCAGGTACATATCTCTTCTTCGATTGTACCCTGATGCGGACGGGTAGTTCCGGATCCCTCCACGGTCCCATTCCCTTAACTTTTTTTTTTCTTTCTTCTTCTCTTTCTTTTTTGTTCTTTACTTTTCTTCTTCCATTATTTTAAAATATTTTGTTAATATTGCAAATTATTTGTGGATGAGGGTCTGTTTGCTACCCCTCTCTTCTTCCATACTTCTGACATTATGCACCCTGTTATGTTACGGTAGCTGAGGAGTGCAGGTAAAAAAGGAAATACACCAGAGCAGTTGGAATCTATGGGATTGCAGTACCCTGACTAACCACCGCAACTAGAGGCAGCCGTGGAGCGTTCCTACGTTGGTCCTAGACGCCTCGTCACAGCCTGAGAAACTAACTACACCTAAAGATAGAAATAGGAAAGCTATCTGCCCCGGAGCAGAACCCCAAAGATAACAGAAAGCCCCCAAACATGTAATGGCGGTTAGACAAGAGGAAATACTGACACAGAAAGAAAATAGTATGAGCAAACGCTGGGGCCCAAACTATCTAAATAGAAAAGGATAGGAAGGGTACTTACTGCAATCTCAGAAAACCCTGAAAAGCACCAACTCTACTAATTTCAAAATCACCTGAGATCACACGACCTCTACCACCTAAATTAGTTCTCTGGTGTAAAAAAAAAAAAAACGCAGCCACTGAAAAAAAACTGGAAAAAGCAAAAGTACAAAACACAGTGGCTGGACTAAACTGAGAGGGCAAAAGCCCCCGGAGGGGACCCTGAAGGCCCCCACAGAAGTGCAGGACAAAATGCAAAAATATAGCAAAAACACAAAATAAGAAATTGTCTTATCTGATAGCAGGAGATGCAGACACGACACAGCAGGCTACAAGGGAAACTGGAAAGAAGGATTCAGACCAGAACAATTGATCACCGGCAACCCTGATGGGAAAATGACTCCCTTACATAAGACCAATCAGTAACACCTGATTCCCAGTCCTCACAATCCTCACTAGTACCGCTTGTAACCACCAGAGGGAGGCTCTGCTCAGAACTCATCTCAAACCCATTCACAACAGTACCCCCCCCTTGAGAAGGGGTCACCGAACCCTCATTTGAGCAACCAGGTCGGTCAGGATGAGTTCTATGATACGCACGGATAAGTCTCCTAGCATGGATGTCCGAAGCAAACACCCAAGAATTGTCTTCCTGACCATAACCTCTCCATTTAACCAAATACTGGAGTCTTCGTCTAGAAAAACGAGAATCCAATATTTTCTCAACCACATACTCCAGATTGCCCTCAACCAAAACAGGGTCAGGAGGCACAGCAGCAGGAACCACTGGCTCAACAAACCTCTTCAACAAGGACTTGTGGAACACGTTATGGATCTTAAATGTCCCTGGAAGAAGCAAACGAAAAGAAACAGGATTAATAATCTCCATGATCTTATAAGGTCCAATGAACCTAGGCTTAAATTTAGGAGATGCTACTCTCATAGGAATATTCTTTGAGGACAACCAGACCAAGTCCCCCACTTTAAACCGAGGACCATCAGTCCTATGCCGGTTAGCAAACCGCTGGGCCTTCTCCTGAGAGAGGGACAACCTCTCCACTACCTGGTCCCAAATCTGCTGCATACGCTCAACAACAGAGTCAACACCTGGACAGACAGAAGCCTCCGTCTGTCCTGAAGAAAATCGAGGGTGAAACCCAGAATTACAGAAAAACGGAGACATCAAAGTGGCAGAGCTAGCCCTATTATTAAGAGCAAACTCAGCCAAAGGCAAAAAAGAGACCCAGTCATCCTGATCAGCAGACACAAAGCATCTTAGATAAGTCTCCAATGTCTGGTTTGTTCTCTCAGTTTGACCATTGGTCTGAGGATGAAATGCCGAGGAGAAAGACAATTGAACACCCAGTTTAGAACAAAAAGTCCTCCAAAATCTGGAAACAAACTGGACTCCTCTGTCAGACACAATGTTCTCAGGAATGCCGTGTAAACGAACCACGTGCTGAAGGAACAACGGCACCAATTCAGAGGAGGAAGGCAACTTAGGTAATGGCACAAGATGTATCATCTTGGAAAACCTATCACAAATTACCCAGATGGTGGTCATTCTCTGAGAAACAGGAAGATCGGAAATGAAATCCATAGAGATATGGGTCCATGGTCTCTTGGGCACAGGCAATGGCATCAACAAACCACTAGAGCGAGAGCAAGGCTTGGAGAGAGAGCAAGTCCCGCAGGACTGCACAAATTCCCTGACATCGCGAGACAAGGTAGGCCACCAAAAGGACCGACTAACCAAGTCTCTGGTACTAAAAATTCCGGGATGCCCAGCCAATGCGGAACAATGAATCTCAGACATCACACTCTTTTTCCATTGGTCCGGGACAAACAATTTTCCAACAGGGCAGCGCTCGGGCCTATCCTCCTGACACCCCTCCAGAGCAAGTCTCAAATTGGGCGAGATGGCGGAAAGAACTACACCCTCCTTCAAAATAACAGAGGGATCAGATAGCTCAGGAGAGTCCGCAAGGAAACTCCTCGAGAGGGCATCCGCCTTAACATTCTTAGTGCCAGGAAGAAAGGAAACCACAAAATTAAAACGTGTAAAAAACAAGGCCCACCTGGCCTGTCTAGGATTGAGTCGCTTGGCAGATTCCAGATAGACCAGATTCTTATGGTCCGTAAGGACCACCACCTGATGTTTGGCTCCCTCCAGCCAATGTCTCCACTCTTCAAAAGCCCACTTCATGGCCAATAACTCCCGATTACCCACGTCATAATTACGTTCAGTAGGAGAAAATTTTCGAGAGAAAAAGGCACAAGGGTTACTTTTAGAGGTCTCTGGATCTTTTTGGGACAAAACGGCACCTGCCCCAATTTCAGAGGCATCAACCTCCACCTGAAATGGCAGAGAAACATCAGGCTGCCGTAGAACAGGAGCAGAAGTGAATCTCTGCTTAAGTTCCTGAAACGCAGAGACTGCCTCAGGAGGCCAATTCACCACATCAGAACCCTTTCTGGTCAAATCAGTTAATGGTTTAACAATAACCGAGAAATTACCAATAAATTTACGATAAAAATTGGCAAAACCCAAAAATCTCTGAAGAGCCTTTAATGAAGTAGGTTGGACCCAATCACAGATGGCCTGAACCTTGACCGGGTCCATTTCAATAACAGAGGGGGACAAAATGAATCCCAGAAATGAGATCTTCTGTACGCCAAAAAGACACTTTGATCCCTTCACATACAGAGCATTCTCTCTCAAAATCTGGAATACAGTTCGAACATGTTTCACATGAGAGTCCCAGTCATTAGAAAAAATCAAGATATCATCCAAATAAACAATCAGAAACTTGTCCACAAAATCCCTGAAAATGTCATTCATGAAGGACTGGAAGACGGAAGGAGCATTAGTGAGCCCAAAGGGCATCACAAGGTACTCAAAATGCCCTTCAGGAGTGTTAAATGCCGTCTTCCATTCATCCCCGTGCTTAATGCGAATAAGGTTATACGCCCCCCTGAGGTCAAGCTTGGTAAACCAAGTAGCGTTTTTCACCCTGGAAAACAGGTCAGAAATCAAGGGTAACGGGTATTGATATTTCACAGTAATATTGTTCAAGAGACGATAATCAATACACGGCCTTAATGAACCATCTTTTTTGGCCACAAAGAAAAAACCGGCACCTAAGGGTGAAGAGGATGGTCTGATATGACCCTTCTCCAATGATTCCTTGATATAAGACCGCATAGCGTCATGTTCAGGTACAGACAAGTTAAAAAGGCGACCTTTAGGGAATTTACTACCTGGCACTAATTCAATAGCGCAGTCATAGCTCCTATGGGAGGTAAGGATGCAGATTTACTTTCGCTAAACACATCAGAAAAATCAAACAAAAAGTCAGGAACATCCTCAGCCTGGGGGAGGCAGAAAAAACAGGAGTGTTGGTATTAACACATTGGCAGCCCCAACTGGTTACAGACACAGATTTCCAATCCAAAACAGGATTATGAGACTGTAACCAAGGGAAACCCAGCACGATAATGTCATGCAGATTATATAGAACCAAAAATTTGCAGCACTCCTGGTGATCAGGTTCAACCCTCATTATCACCTGAGTAGAAAACTGGGGTTTATTCTCAGCCAAAGGGGTAGAATCGATCCCCAGTAGGGGAATAGACTTCTGTAGGGGTATCAAGGGAAACCCACAACGTTTAGCAAAATCATAATCCATCAGGTTAATAGCTGCTCCAGAATCAACGAAAGCCTGAGCAGAAAATGAGGACAGAGAGCATATCAGAGTGACAGTTAACAAAAACTTAGTCTGAACACTACCCAAGACAACCGAGCGTGCAAAACGTCTTCCCCGCTTAGGGCAGACTGAAATAGCATGAGAGGCATCACCACAGTAGAAAATAACCCATTGCGCTTTCGAAACTCATGACGCTGTGCCCCAGACACCACTCCATCACACTGCATGGGCTCAGCAGCTGGCTCACAAGGCAACACCACTCCACGCATACTTCTCCGCTCACGCAAACGTCTGTCAATTTGAATCGCTAATGACATAGAATCATTGAGACCAGAGGGGACAGGGAATCCCACCATAACATCCTTTACATTATCCGACAGACCCTTCCGGAAAAGGGCCGCCAAAGCGTCATCATTCCACTTGGTCAGGACTGCCCACCTACGGAATCTCTGACAGTATAACTCAGCGTCATCAAGCCCCTGATTTAATGCCAACAAGGCTTTTTCAGCTTGATCAGTGACATTAGGCTCATCGTACAATAACCCCAAAGCCTGAAAAAATGCATCAACATCACTCAAAACAGGATCCCCAGGTATCAGGGAAAAAGCCCAATCCTGAGGATCGCCGCGCAGGAGAGAGATGATAATTTGAACCTGCTGCGCTGCGTTTCCTGAGGACTTAGATTTTAAGGCAAGAAACAATTTACAATTATTTTTGAAATTCTGAAACTTAGCTCGATCCCCTAAAAACAAATCTGGCATGGGGATCCTAGGTTCCACAACAGGCAACCTAGCAAGATATGCAGCAATACTCTGAACCTCAGTGGCAAGCTGATCCACACGGCCAGACAACTGTGCAAACTCAATTGGGAGAAAAGATCCTCCCCAGCACCCAGAGATACAGAGGGAAAAAAAAAAAAAAAAAAAATGCAACAAACAGAAAAATATCTCTGACAACTTTTCTTCCTTCAAAATATTTTTTCCCTTCTGTGAGTACCATACAATTTTTATGGCCGGTGATACTGTTATGTTTCGGTAGCTGAGGAGTGCAGGTAAAAAAGGAAATACACCAGAGCAGTTGGAATCTATGGGATTGCAGTACCCTGACTAACCACCGCAACTAGAGGCAGCCGTGGAGCGTTCCTACGTTGGTCCTAGACGCCTCGTCACAGCCTGAGAAACTAACTACACCTAAAGATAGAAATAGGAAAGCTATCTGCCCGGAGCAGAACCCCAAAGAAACAGAAAGCCCCCAAACATGTAACTGAGAGGGCAAAAGCCCCAGAGGGGACCCTGAAGGCCCCCACAGAAGTGCAGGACAAAATGCAAAAATATAGCAAAAACACAAAATAAGAAATTGTCTTATCTGATAGCAGGAGATGCAGACACGACACAGCAGGCTACAAGGGAAACTGGAAAGAAGGATTCAGACCAGAACAATTGATCACCGGCAACCCTGATGGGAAAATGACTCCCTTACATAAGACCAATCAGTAACACCTGATTCCCAGTCCTCACAATCCTCACTAGTACCGCTTGTAACCACCAGAGGGAGGCTCTGCTCAGAACTCATCTCAAACCCATTCACAACAGCACCCCTTTTTTACTGCATAGATTACAATTCTTTCTTTTTGAGTATATTTGTTTGTTTTACTCACTTATATAGCACCATCATATTCCGGCAGTGCTTTACAAACATCATCATCACTGCTCCCACTTCCCCCACTAGTGTGTCTTTAAACCTCTTGCAGATGTTGTCCTTGATTGGATTTGAAACCAGGTCCTTAACACTGCAAGGTAACAGTGCTAACCACTGAGCCACAATGTGTTTAATGTCTGCCTCTTCTTATGATTCTTTATTGTCATCCTTCTTTAGAAACCTAATAATTCTTTGAATTTGATAAAAACCTAATACTGATACTTACCACAATTATTTTTGGTCTTAATCATCTTTTCTGTTTCTGCCTCCTTTTGCCTCTTGGTGACCTTGAAAGCGAGATTGCTCTCAATGTCTAAGACTTGTAATTTCTCCAGACCCTCGAAGGCGGACTCCATCACTGACTGCGGAGTTAGCGCATTGAACCTAGCAAAGAAGATTTACTTAGGAAACCCATCATTAAATGACATCTATTTAAGAAGTAGACTCTACATTGTCTTACCGGAGGAAAATTCCCTTTAGGTTAGGAGTGGACTGAAACGCGCTGTCAGGGACGGTAGAGATCTTGTTGCTCTGAAGGTACAGATACTCAAGACTCTCGGGAAGGTCCGGTGGGACATAAGACAGTAGGTTTCCTGACAAGTCAAGTAGCTGAAAGGAGAGGACACATTTTTCTTATTGACCAAGTAAACTTTTGCAATCAGATTAGCACTGGTAGACTTAATGTTCTGGAGGGATTCCTATTCATTTCAAGGGCATATATACCATATGGGCAAACCTAGCATGGAGCTTATATCAAGATTGATGTCTGGTCCCGTCTTCTTAACTTTTATATGTCAAGAACTTGTGCAGGATTCACCTCTAGATTACATTACTAGCAAATAAGAGAGTAAGAAGTTTCCCAAAGGGTCACTCTTTCCATGGTAGCGAAGCCCGGCACCATATTCGAGAGCCAATTTTTTTTTTTTGCAAAAACCTCTTGTCTTCTCTGTAGACCACTGCCATGTAAAGGTCCTATGTTTGCAGTGCATGTCAGAGGTATGTATCTAGGATGACTTCTGACATACAGTATATCTCCAATGGAAGTCCCCTATGTATATCGGTATAGACAGTTTTATAAGTCACCTGTTGACTTCCATTAATAAAATAAAAAATACCTCTTGGCAGATATTTTTTTGTCAAATAACTATGTATTGAAAATCTTATGGAGACCTTTTTAGAAAAACTGTTATCGAAGAGATTTTGTCAGCACAGAATGACTGTTCAAACCAAGGACAGGTGCTCAATGCACCCTTGGCATGGCCAAACATTTAAGTGCACCTTCTCAACTATTTGTTTTCCCTCAATCTCTTACCTTTTTGGATCTATAAAGCCAGAGCTGTCAATCAAAGAAGAGGGAGGGTGGAGACAGAGGGAAAAGATGTAATTGAGTTCAACAGTCATTTTATGCTTACAGACTCCCTCTAAAGAACAAGAACTTCTACAAACTTTTGAGGACCTCACCTGGAGTCTAGTGAGCTCTACCCAGGCCCCGGTGTAGATGGAGCTGATTTTGAGTTTATTGTTTTTCATATACAGTTCTTTCAGTTTCGACATCCCAGTTAGTGTGTCTTGTGGTATGGAGCTAATTTCATTATCATTCAGTCTCAGAATTTCCAAATTTTTGGGTAGTCCATGTGGCACAGATCTTAAATAGTTGCCGGACAACTCCAAAGTCTTGAGGAGCCTCAGTTTGCGGAAGGCGTCTTTATGTACTGCACTACTTAAAATTTTGTTGTATCTCAGGTTCAAGTCCTCCAGGAGATAAGTAGTGGCGAAATCATCCTTGGAGATACCAGTGATCTGATTGTGAAGGAGCATAAGTGTCTTCACTCTCCGTGGAAGTCCGGCCGGTATCTTCTCCAACAAGTTGTTGTACATATGAAGAGTATGTAATTTCTTTAAACCAAGGAAAGCTGTTGGATGGATGCCTCGCGCCCTCAGCTTGTTGTTATGAAGCAGGAGATACTCCAGGTTTCTAATCTGGGTCAAAATATTATTGGAGATATTTCTGATCACATTTTTTTCCAGATGAAGTATGACAATGTTACGCGGTAGCCCACTGGGAATGTGTGTCAGGTTATTGCTTGAGAGGTCCAGGTACTCCAATCTGTTTAGGTTCCTGGAGTGATAAGAATAACAGTAGTGATAAATAATAGACTCAAAAGTGAAGGAAAATTAGAGGAACATCAAGATAATCTCAAAAAGTCTCTGAGAAATAAACAACTTTTTGACTAGAAATGTTGTAGTAAATCTACCTATATACAAACCAAATCTACCTGGAGACTCCTGGAAAAAGACGAGACCTTCTAGACTCTTGGAAGAGCTGTCAGATATCGCATGTGCTGACAAAACTTCCTGAAAAGCATCGCTGCTGGAAGGTTTCTTGTGTTTGATGGTGGGATGCTCAGTTTTAAAAGGGAACTTGACACCTGATTCATGCTGTCCAAACTGAGAGCAGCGTGAATCGGAACCATCTCTGAAACTCTCCGAGAAAATACAGTTAAAAGATCCGCCACCAAAGACTAGACATGATCGTCTCTTCCGGTTGATTGTCAGAGATAGCAAGAGACCTGTCAATCACCTAGAGCGGCGCTGGGAAAAGCCGTTGGGAGGAAGTGATGGATTAGTCCAGTCTCTGACTTTGGTCCTTCGCCAGATCTTTAAATACTGGGAAGTGCTGGAGCGTTACAGAGAAAAATATATGAGGTGGTAATATCATATTGTAGCCATGTACTTCTTTTCTATATCATGGAGGTATATTCTATATAGGACTATTTATTTTTATGTCTTCCTATATGTGATTCCATTAATATTATCTATAGGCTTACAATTAGTTAATGCTATAATATCATGGTCTAACCTTCAAGTGCTTTATTATTGAATATCACGGTTAGACTAGGGCTTAGCCTACATTGATCAGGGTCACCATAACACAATTTTTAAGGTGCCAACCTCTCCAGCTTAGATAGTGGCTACTAAGCTTTAGGGTCCAACAGCAACTTTGTAGGTGCCTAGCCCTCCCATTTTTCTTTTTCTTGCTTCCCTTTTATATATGTATAGTATTTTGTGTTTTTGGGGTGTTTTTAATAAGTAAAAATTAAATAAAAATGTATAAAAAATTTTAAAGGGGTAAATTTTCTATTCCCTTGATTCCGTTTGGATACCCTTATATTGTTTATTCAATCTTTCTCTGAATTTTTCTTCTTTTAGGTTTCTCAAATAGCAATCACCAAGAGCGGCGCTGGGAAAGGCTGGCCAAGAGCGGAGATGGACCGGTCGCACCTCGGGCTATGGTTCTCCGACAGACCTTTAAACACTGTGTAACGCTTGAGCATTTTGGAGAAAAATATAACTGGTTGCAAACGTGCCGTCAGGCTCTAAAATTCATGTTGCCTGTCGATTGTTCAACATGAATCAGGCGTCAAGGTCCCTTTAAACAGAGACCAAGTGTAAAAATGCACATTCAGGGGGTGGGTAAAGGGAACGGAAAATGGTTGTGATTTGGACAGGATTTGGAAAAAGAGGCATGGTCACGGTAAAATATTTCACAATTGGCAACTTCCTAGGTGTTGAGCCTCAAAATTTGGCAACTATACCATATGGCTCTCCACCTTGTGTGCATGTACAGTTACACATTAAAGTGGTCAAACAATACAGATATGTAACATTCTACTAGTTGCTATAGAGGTATAGCTGCAAGGGGTGCAGAGATAGTAGTCAGAGATATGAGTCGCACCGAGGTCATGGGTCCTGAGGAAGTTTAAAGGTTCCTTTGACACTTAAAAAGATACCAGTATTGTAAATGTCACATGGTAGATGCCAAGCACTTCTGTAGCTTATCTCCTTTGAAAATAAAAGGATTGAAAATTGATATTCAACATGTCCGATCCTCTTCCCTTTCCGAATGAACATCGGCGAAACATCATATACACATCAAGTGGTTATCTAATCCCGCTGAACTTAGTAGGTTCAGCCAAGCTTAGTCTATTGTGTTTGACCACCTTCGTATGAAATTTTTTGGTTCTGCTGAATAGATAGTTTATATTTTATAAATAGTGATAATTAGTGATAAAAAAAGACCTATATCCACTAGGTTCAGCCAAGGGATGGCGGAGGACACTGAATGAAGAGGAGGGGGTATAAGTACAAGCATAATGCATGAACCAATTTGCCTAAAGAGCTTTTTTTCCGAGAGTCGTCAAACATTAGATCAATAATTTTTTATATTTCCATGTTTCTGTATATTCTTAAACACAATAATGTTTTTTTTTCCCCAGCCTGGATCTTATATGAAAATTCACTTACATAAATGTCTCGTTATTCATGCCTTCATTGGAAAGGAAGTTGTTTTGTAGGTAAAGTTCACGCAAACCCAAAAGGTGGCTAAACGCTCCTACAGGAATCTTCTCCAACCTGTTGTTCTGTGAAAATAAATACATTCTTATACCAGAATGAATGGAAGATCGGTAGCTGCAGGTCAACAAGAAGAGAGAAAAGAGGGATCCTGACCCAGACATAAATGGCACCTTTGGTGCTTGAGGAAACGAGTTCTCGGGAATCATTCAAACAATGCACAGGATCATAAATTGTCTATGAAAATCAATGTTCCTTAACATTTTTACCATGAGGCATCTGCCCTGACGAGAGTGTGAGAGTAGGATTTATACTTTATCTATCCTGACTTCATTTTGGTTTCTTTACATGTATTTCTTTCCTTCCAAGATAGAGTCAATGATCAGATAAGGGGTCTCAGGAATGTCTTTGTGTAAAGACACAAAAATCAGAGAAAGGAACCTTTGGGGGCCAGTAGGACACCTTGACCACAAGCTGGGTGTCAGTAGTGATAACTTAGCCAATTAGAAGAAGTACCGTATTTTTCGGACTATAAGACGCACCAGACCATAAGACGCACCCCAAATTTTCAGAATGACAATAGGGAAAAAAACATAATGTGTCGAATGGGGGTCCGTCTTACAGTCCGAATTCAGCTTACCAGTGAAGGGATCGGCACAGGTGGAGGAGTGGTCACAGGTGTCATTTGGTGGTCCTGGCTGGTGCGGTGGCAGATGCTCTGTGCTCCAGGGCAGTGGCTCTGTGCTCCGAGGCAGGGGCTCTGTGCTCCGGGGCAGGGGCTTTGTGCTCCGGGGTAGGAGCTTTGTGCTCGGGGCAAGGACTCTGTGCTCCGAGGCAGGGGCTCTGTGCTCCAGGGGGCTCCGCCAGCATTTTGTCAAAGCCCGGAGGCCCCCGCTCATCTGTTAATGCCATGCTGCGTTGGCCTCCGGGAACATGGCTGCCGGGAAGATGGCCGCCGGGCCAACGCATGCTCAGATTCAGATTTCGGCAATGAGATCGGACGAGATCTCAATCTGAGCATGCATTGGCCCGGCGGCCATCTTCCCGGAGGCCACCACAGCATGGCATTAACGGATGAGCGGGGGCCTCCGGGCTTTGACGAAATGCCGGCGGAGCCCCCCACACAGCACAGAGAGCCGCTGCCACTGCCCCGGAGCACAGCCCGCCACCATCACACTACAAAGCCCCGCCGCACTGCCACAGCCACACCAGCCTGGGAAGGGAGGCTGCATCGGGACCACCACCGCTGCCACCACCACAGGATTTGTAAGTGTATTGCGACCATAAGACGCACCCCCATTTTCCCTGAACATTTTTGGGGAAAAAGGTGCGTCTTATGGTCCGAAAAATACGGTATGTATTCTAATGCCAGCAAATAATTAGAGATAAGCTGAGCTAATTATATTGTTATAATGCATGAATACTAATAACCTGTATAAAGCCTGACCGGATGATGTAATAAAGAGTTCTATTCTGATACTAAGAGTGTCAGTGTGGTTCTCTCTCTTTGTACATGTGCTTGGATTTTACAATTTAATTTGGAGCAGCCACGTCTTAGAACGTCCCACAATACGTGGTGACGACAAGAGCACGCTCATTGAATGCTTCAATACAATTAAAAGAAAGAAATATTGTAAAACATAGATTTAACATAAAAACCTGATTTAAATTAGGTAATTTTCCGATGGCACAGTCCCTTATTAGAGCTCAGTGCCCTAATAGGGTTTATAAAAATGGGTTCTCTCATCAGACAACCCCTTTTAAATGGAATCTGTCAGTAAAAATGACTGTTCAAACCAAGCACAGATGCTCGGTGCACCCTTGGCGTGGCTGAGCAGTTCAGTTCACCTTCCCATTTACATGATTTCCAGCTATGTCCACCCTCTTTTGTCTCCTGTAAAACCATAGCTGTCAATCAAGGAAGAGATTATGGAGATTGATGCAAAACAATTAGGTGGGAAGGTGCAATGAACTGCTCGGCTACACCAAGTGTGCACCGAGCGCCTGTGCTTGGTTTGAACAGTCATTTTGTGTTGATAGAGTCTATTTAATCTTGCATGTGTTTTTTTTTTTGTACCTAGTTCCTCTATCGCAGTCTTTTGAGTTGGGAGCAAAACAAAAATGGAAAGTGTGTTGTCTGGTACGAATAGTTACAATAAGTCTTACGATATTTAACGGGTGTCAGATGATTTCTGATACCTTCATGTGCAGTTTGTACAGTGCGGGAGGCAGGTGCTTGGGAACGTGTCTCAGGAAGTTGCTGGACATTATAAGGATCTCTACGTTGTCAGACTGGTTGAACATGTTGTCTGGTAATCCGGCATCGGTCAGCTTATTGTTGTGCAGATACACAGACCTGACGAGAGAAGAGACCGTCCATTATACTACAGCATACTGCATCATCACAAGTACAAGATTAGACTTTCTACTTTATGTATATTTGTTTTTCATCTCAAACTTTATAGATTATCATTTATGATCATATTATACACCAGCCGCAAGGGGATTCACAGGCAGAGCTCATGCCATGGGAAAAGTATTGCAGGGATGATGTTCTGCAGGGGCGTAACTAAAGGGGGTGCCTAAGGGACATCATTATGTACTTGTGACATCACTGTTTATTATCCTGTATTGTGGCATCACTGTGTTTATTATACTATAATATACAGAAAATTAAGCATTTCTCTCCGAAAATGATTGCAATTACATACCGTTTGTTTTGTTACACATGTTAATTTCCTTTGTGTAATGGAACACAAAAAAAAAACAGAGAAAAAAAGCAAATTGAACATAATTTCACACAAAACTCCAAAAATGGGCCAGATAAAATTGTTGGCACCCTCAGCTTAATATTTGGTTGCACACCCTTCGGAATAAATAACTGCAATCAATCGCTTCCTATAACCATCAATGAGCTTCTTACACCTCTCACCTTCAATCATGGATGACTCTTCTTTTGCAAGCTCCTCCAGGTCTCTCATATGTGAAGGTGCCTTCTCCCAACAGCAATTTTAAGTTCTCTGCACAGGTGTTCAATGGGATTTAGATCCAGACTCACTGCTGCCACTCCAGAATTCTCCAGTGCTTTGTTTCCATACATTTCTGGGGGCTTCTTGAAGTATATTTGGAGTCATTGTCCTGCTGGAAGACCCATGACCTAGGATGTAAACCCAGCTTTCTGACACTGGGCGCTACATTGTGACCCAAAATCCTTTGGTAATCTTCAGATTTTATGATGCCTTGTACACAGTCAAGGCACCCAGTGCCAAAGGCAGCAAAACAACCCCAAAACATATTTGAACCCCCACCATATTTGACTGTAGGTACTGTGTTCTTTTATTTGTATGCCTCATTCCGTTTTCGGTAAACAGTAGAATGATGTGCTTCACCAAAAAGCTCTGTCTTGGTCGCATCTGTCCACAAGATGCTTTCCCAGAAGGATTTTGGCTTACTCACATACATTTTGACAAACTGCAGACTAGCTTTTCTATGTTTTTGTGTCAGCAGTGGGTTTCTCCTGGGTCTCCTGCAATAGCGTTTAATTTCATTTAAGTGTCGACGGATAGTTCGCGCTGACACTGATGCACCCTGAGCCTGCAGAACAGCTTGAATTTCTTTGGAACTTGATTAGGGCTGCTTATCCACCATCTGGACTATCCTGCGTTGCAACCTTTCATCAATTTTTCTCTGTCGTCCATGTCCAGGGAGATTAGCTACAGTGCCACGGGTTTTTAAACTTCTCTGGAGATGGACTTGTAACCTTGAGATTTTTGATCTTTTTCAACAATTTTGTTTCTCAAGTCTTCAGATAGTTCTCTTCTCCTCTTTCTGTTCTCCATGTTTAGTGTGGCACGCACATTGCAAAGATTGAGTCAACTTCTCCCCTTCTTATCTGATTTCAGGTGTGATGTTCATATTATCCACGCCTGCCACTTGCCACAGGTGAGTTCGAACGAGCATCGCAAGCTTGAAACAAAGTTGTTTACCCACAATTTTGTAAAGGTGCCAACAATTTTGTCCGGCACATTTTTTGGGGTTTTGTATGACATTATACCAAATTTTTTTCCTCTGTTTTTTTTTTTGTGTGTGTTGTTCCAATACACACAAAGGAAATAAATGTGTGTAACACGACATGTGTAATCGTAATAATTTTTTGTGAGAAAAACTTAATTTTCTGAAACAATTTCAAGCGTGCTAACGCTTTCGCCCATGACTGTAATAATACTTGTAATATACTTGTGCTGTTTATTATCCTGTATAGTGACATCCCTGTATTTGTTCTACTCGTTTAGTGACATCACTGTGTTTATTATACTTTTGACATATTTTTTTATTATCCTGTGCTGTGACATCACTGTGTTTATTATACTTTTGACATATTTTTTATTATCCTGTGCTGTGACATCACTGTGTTTGTTCTACTTGTATTGTAACATCAATGTATATAATAATAATAATAATAATAATAATATTCTTTATTGATATTGGGCCAACATATTCGGCAGCACTTTACAACTCAATTTGCACTGTTACATGACTGTTTTTGTTTATTCTACTTGTATTGTGACCAGTAAGTGACAATATTTTTGTGTTAGCCCTGTGTAGTGACATCCCAGCAGAATGATCATCAGTGACTCCGGACCTTGCAGTTTCACCTACCGTAATTGGCTCAATGCTTCCTCTGCCAAATAAGAGGATCCCAGTATTACAAATTATAAATTTAGTAAAGTTATGGGGTCCTAGTTACAGATTTTGCATCAAGGATTAACAATTTGTCATTTTTCTCGCTTTTCTTTTCCAACATTTAAGAAAAATGGAAACACCAATATTTTGAGTTCAAAGTCCAATTTTTTCATTTTATTCTTTGTGTGAAAACAATTGAAAACAGCTTAGTAACTTACTTATTTTTATGTGAGATGGGATGTTTCTTATTATACACTTTTCAGTTTTCACCATATGTTTTCAGTGCATTTAAGGGAACTGAATGGTAATGATAAAAAGAGGACGGCGAGAGGAAAAGCTTGTGTCCGGCTACCTATGCATAGTCTGTCTGTGCAGGAAAGTTTATATTGGGTCAGTTACTGAACAGAAGACTTTATTTCCAGAAGGTAATGCAATTCTCTGGAAGTTACTGGTACTCTATGAAAGCGTTAATATTTCATATAGGAATTGGAAGGAGGACAAAACATTATTATGGGAGGCTAATAGATAACATGTTTTCATATGGAGTGCAACAGAAAACCCAGTGCAGAATTCAGCCAGTGAAATTAACTGGTTGCAATGGAAGCCTTAAAAATCTTTTATAGTATGACGTTTCATATAAGCTAACCGGTGGGGGGTCCTACAGCTGGATTCCCCCAGAATAAAAAAAAAAAAATCCCCTGTGAGTTGCAGAAATGTGTGGTATGCTATTAATATAAGTGAGAATTCTAAAAAAAAAACTACTACAAGTGGTAGATGTCATCGCTTTTCTTAAAGGAAACCTTTCAGCTTTGCGCTCTATGTACAGATTGATATATACAGTAGGTTTGTCGGAAAAGATTTAGTATAACCTTTATTTTTTTCGTTCAAACTCCTGCTCGTTCGGGATTTAGAGTCCAGTGGGCGGTCCTAACAGCTGTCAATCAATGATAAGACCGCCCCCTGGACTCCTAATCCTAGAATGAGCAGGGATTTCAATTAATAATATACAAGTTATACTGAATCTTTACTCACAAATCAGTATATCATTCTGCTCGGCTCCTCCTAGTCTATAACAAGCTGTTTGCAGGTCAGATATGACAAGTACCCTTTAAATCAGACGTATGATTTGTGACACCTCCATAGGGAGAGATCTTCCAGGCTTTAGTAGCTTCCATTTATTTTACACTGGAACCTGGCATTATTTTCTAGAGATTTTTTTTTCTACTCAAAGAAATAGAATATTGTATTTCAGTATAATAAGCAGCATGGCTATAACCGTAAATTCTAATACATTAATACCACGTGACGTTCTCATGATCTCACCGTAGGTTTGGCTTATGTCCAAATGTCATTCCATAGATTTTAGTTATAGAATTGGCTGCAAAGTCTGCGCTTATGAGAGAGCTCGGGAGGAACCTTGGTGCCAGAGTTAGCTACAAATGACAACAGATTAGAGTTAGAGCGTCATGATTCACAGTGCCAAGTATGACAGTATCATGTAGCCTCCCTGGACACTGTTTTTCAGGGTATATAGATATCTAAGCTAATTTACTATTCTGTGCTGACTCTTATCATGATTTATAGTACATTGTTATTCAGCAGTGAAATTTAACTTTAGCAACTTCTTGCGTTATAATGTTCTGGATCAAACAGATACTGTTTATCTGGACTGTACATACCAATACAATATGCCTGTAAAGAAGAAGAATATTTCATTGAGATCACAAGGCATAAAAAAATATTTTATAAATAACAGTGTATCCTGTGGCTCGCTGATAATGTTTCTGACTTTCTCACTACAGATCCTGAGATTGAAGCTCTGGCAATGATAAGCTGAAAAAAAAAAACCAAGGAATCAATTAATGGCATGTACTGACCCAAAAAAGAAGGTACTCCTCTACCTGTGAACCCAGAGGGGGGAATTTTCATGTACTCTGATTGCTTTAAGTACATGAGCCTCTTCCCCATGGGCACCGTGCAATCAGCCTGCCCTTGACATGTACATGGTTTGTGCAAGATGGCCAATCCTTCTTTAACACAAACAAAACTCAAGAAAAAACCAAATGAACATATACCCTGTACTAAGTAACTAAGTAAATACTAATAGTATATGTATATATATAATAGTATATGTAAATAACATTGGGTACTTAGTTAACACTATTTTGATCAAAAAAGCCTAAAAGTCATCCCACCGCAACAAGGCGTACATAATTGGGACGGTCTTTTCTCTAATATTAAACCCCACCATGTTTCAGCCAACCTCAATATAAAGGCAGAGCAGGACCCAGGACTAACTGCTCAGACACCTGCCCATGGGAAGCTATATAAATGAAATGCTTAGCTCAGAAATTTGACCCACTCCCTTGTTTGTACAAAGTACAAGAAACTACAGCAAAACCAAATAAATGAGCCGGAGCATAAGTCAGATTTGTGACCTGTTCTGCCTTTATCTATATTGATGTCGGCTGACACAAGGTGATGTTTTAATATTAGAGATAGGATAGGATCGTCCCGATTGGGTAGACCTTGTCGAGGTGGGGTGGCTTTTATGCTTTTTTTTAATCAAAATGGTGTAAATAAGTACCTTATGTAATTTATATGTACTAATACTATTCACTTACCACAGGGTATATGCTCATATTGTTTTTTTCCTTGGGCTTTGTCTGTTAAATGGCCACAGTGTGAATGTACTTCTACACATTGCACATATACCAATTTATGCTCCTTCTCATTTCTTTGATTTTCCTTCTTTAACCCAACAATATCTGGAGGGGGAGTTCGAGAGGTCCCATACTCATAAGATAGTTGTCCGCTCCTATTTTTGCTGTCGGATATGGCTGACTTTGCACTGGGCACCTTAATTCATCAGTTTGTTAATGGCTTCTTAGTAGTAAAGGGGAAGGGCTGTTGGGCCCCGGGTGTATCCCTGTTATTTAGGTATACGGCTAGGATGGAAATATATATTCAATGTAGACAAAATAAAAAAAAAGTCTAAAGTTATCCTTCTATTACCATGTTCATATCTGTTATAGAAAGTATATGTCTCACAATGGGTTATGTCCTTTATTGGCAGTTTCATACATATATTGTGTAGGTGAAGGAAAAGACAATTAGTATTTCTACAGCACCATTCGAGTTAATAGGCTAAAAGTGGAATCAAATCCTCACACTGTCTGTGCTTACAAGCTGTAAAGTAAGTGACAAATCCCTGACGCAGCCCAGATAATCTTGAGCTCAATCCGGACCCTATTATCAGCCAAACAAAATACAGGTTGGAAGAGAGATACGTTGGATGGAGCCAGCGAAACACATCCCAACATGTTATCTGGCCCGAGCTCTGGATTAGGAGGCTGCCAGACCTCTGCATTCTGCGTTAGTGCAAACCTCTCACACTTGGGCCTCCGCAGATCCTTTCTCTAAGCCAAGAAACCTTACACCATGTCGCACACATAAAGGTATGAATCCAAAACCCTAATGGAGGACACAATTTTATAAGAAAAGTACAAAATCTTGTATTATGCATTAAATACAATAAATGTGTTACTGGTAAAAAGTCTCAAAGCTGGTCATAGACTGCCCACAGCTGGTCATAGACTGCCCACAGCTGGTCATAGACTGCCCCACAGCTGGTTATAGACTGCCCACAGCTGGTTACAGACTGCCTACAGCTGGTCATAGACTGCCCACAGCTGGTTATAGACTGCCCACAGCTGGTCATAGACATCCCAAAACTGGTCATAGACTGCCCTAAGGTTGGTTATCGACTGCCCCAAAGCTGGTCATAGACTACACCAAAGCTGGTCATAGACTGCCCTAAGGTTGGTTATGACTGATCAATGCTGGTCATAGACTGCCTCAAATTGGTCATAGACTGCTCCAAAGCTGGTCATAGACTGATACAAAGCTGGTCATAGACTGCCCCACAGCTGGTCATAGACTGCCCCACAGCTGGTCATAGACTGCCCCACAGCTGGTTATAGACTGCCCCACAGCTGGTTACAGACTGCCCTACAGCTGGTCATAGACTGCCCCACAGCTGGTTATAGACTGCCCCACAGCTGGTCATAGACATCCCCAAAACTGGTCATAGACTGCCCTAAGGTTGGTTATCGACTGCCCCAAAGCTGGTCATAGACTACACCAAAGCTGGTCATAGACTGCCCTAAGGTTGGTTATAGACTGATCCAATGCTGGTCATAGATTGCCTCAAATCTGGTCATAGACTGCTCCAAAGCTGGTCATAGACTGATACAAAGCTGGTCATAGACTGCCACAAAGCTGGTCATAGACTGACTTAAAGCTGGTCATAGACTGATTCAAAGCTGGCCATAGACTGCCCAAAGCTGGTCAAAGACTGACTCAAAGCTTGTCATAGACAGCCATAAGGCTGGTCATAGACTGCATCAAAGCTGGTTATAGACGGCCCAAAGCTAGTCATAGACTGCCTCAAAGCTGGTCATAGACTGCCCACAACTGGTTACAGACTGCCCTACAGCTGGTCATAGACTGCCCCACAGCTGGTTACAGACTGCCCTGCAGCTGGTCATAGACTGCCCCACAGCTGGTAATAGACTGCCCCACAGCTGGTTACAGACTGCCCTACAGCTGGTCATAGACTGTCCCACAGCTGGTTATAGACTGCCCCACAGCTTGTCATAGACAGCCCCAAAACTGGTCATAGACTGCCCTAAGGTTGGTTATCGACTGCCCCAAAGCTGGTCATAGATTACACCAAAGCTGGTCATAGACTGCCCTAAGGCTGTTCATCGACGGACCCAAAGCTGGTCATAGACTGCCCTAAGGTTGGTTATAGACTGATCCAATGCTGGTCATAGACTGCCTCAAATCTGGTCATAGACTGCTCCAAAGCTGGTCATAGACTGATACAAAGCTAGTCATAGACTGCCCCAAAGCTGGTCAAAGACTGACTCAAAGCTTGTCATAGACTGCCACAAAGCTGGTCATAGATGGCCCAAAGCTAGTCATAGACTGCCTCAAAGCTGGTCATATACTGCCTCAAAGCTGGCCATAGACTGCCACAAAGCTGGTCATAGACTAACTCAAAGCTGGTCATAGGCTGATTCACGGCTGGTCACAGACTTCCCTGAGGCTGGTCACAGACTGCCTCAAAGTTGGATATAGACTGCCCTAAAGAAGGCCATAGACTGCCCCATAGCTGGTCATAGAAGGCCCCATAGCTGGTCACAGACGGCCCAAAATGATGTCCTCAACACATTTATTAAACTAAGTAAAAGTGGACAAATCCTTTAAAAACAATAATAGTTGGAGGAGCGATAACAGCCTTTATATGTATGAATTCTTCAAAAATTGGGAACATTTACCTATAGCAATCTAGAGTACATGGGAGAATGTAATAAAAACCTCACATTTCAGCGATCTAATTTGTATATTTACCTATAAACACATTTTATAGGTGCTGTCAGGCGCAGGACAGGATCTCTTTGGTAGCCAAGGCCGGGGTTTCAGAATCTGTCCCGCCACCTTCAGTCAATGTTGTATTTGTCAGATGTGCAATCACTTGTCTAATTGCTTCCACCCACTGACTACCATTGTAATATACATGCTCCCCATATCCTCCTGTCAGCGATACATTTGGTTGTACAAAGATGACCAAAGACAAAGAATTATAATCTGCATCTCCTAACAGCTTAAAATCCTCCTGTGTGATCAGTTAATTGAACTGGAATAAAGATTTCAACTTCCCAAAATGTAAATCACTAGCCGGCGAACTCTGGCACACTCCAGCTCTACTCCCCACCCAGCACCACCTCCTTCTGTTTGACTCTATGCTGTGTGACTTCAGGCAAAAGGAGCCATCAATCAAGCAGGAGGAGGTGGTGCTGGGCGGGGAATAGAGCTGGAGTGACAGAGGCTTCAGATCTACCAGCCTCATTTGCATATCAATTCAAACGCTGATTTCTCAGTAACAGAGGAACGGACTGGCCATGTAAAGGTATTGCTGGACTTGTCTGGTAAAAAGCTGCAGGTACATATAAGTAGCTTGAAGGTGAATTCTTGCTGACAGATTTCCTTTAATTCATATCTAATTAGTAAAAGATTGACACAGATGAGAGCAACTTTAATTAACCCCTTTCCGACATCGGGCGTAATAGTACGCAGATGTCGGACTACCTCCCTTTGATGTGGGCTCTTTCGGTGAGCTCACATCTTTTCCGGGACATGTCAGCAGTTTTGAACAGCTGACATGTCCCCGGAACAGCCGCGGGTGGAATCGCGATCCACTCGCGGCTATTAACCCATTAAATGCCGCTGTCAAACGCTGACAGCAGCATTTAACAAGCGCTTCCGGAAATCGCGCCAGAAATCCGCCCACCGGTGACCCACGTCACATGATCGTGGGTCACCGGTGGGTTGGCCTGACAACCAGAGGTCTCCTGGAGACCTCTATGGTTGTCACTGCCGCTTGAGGTCGGCACTCATAGCAAGTGAGTAATTCAGCTACATACAGGCGAACTGATCATCACCTGTATGTAGTAGAGCCGATCAGCTTATGGCTGCTTCTAAAATACCTCCAGGGGTTAAGGGGTTAATAAAAATGACCTGCACATGCATTTATGGTAGATTGTAATCTATTCACTTTAGGAATACAATTTAGTTGATCTATTGTTCATTTATTGTCTATTTTGTGGTTCTTTTTGACTCTGTGTCAGCGCTTTATGGTTTCACATACAGTATATGATAAATATATCCATAGGGCTTTGCTTAGCTGTTGGTGGAAAAAAAAAGTGTCCTTATAATATTATTTTTTTCAAACTGTATTGGAAATCACAGTGTTAAGGGCTTTATAAATAATATGATTATCAACACTTAAAATCCCATATACCTTGTGTATACAATTTCTTACAATGGCACCCTCTAAGCGATGAATGTCATACATTGAAGCCTCCTATCAGAAAAACCTCTGATGTAAAGCTTGAAAGCTCAGAAGCCTAGATGCAAGAATGTTCCTAACAAAAGGCTCTCTACATTTATGGAAATTTGACCTTCCAAAAATTAAATTAATTGTATGAATGATATGCATGAGATTCAGTAACAGAAACATACAGCTGGCTTTGGGAGTAGTAGGAAGAAAAAAAAGTTTGGAAACCTTGATATGTTTGATTAGAAGCCATGAGAAAATCTGGCAAGGACCTGAAAACTTGGAGCTCCGCATGTCATGGAAATGTGTTATGCGGATTCAATGTCAGCCTGAGTCTACACACAAAATAAGTCCTGAATTTCCATATAAAGTGGAATTGTGTTAACACTGAAGCACACCTGTCGTTTCTGGTGATTTCATGTGTGCAGATGTTTCCTTCATTTATCACCAGTCTATCTCTTATTTTCAGTTGTCTCTGAGCTAGTGGGTGGAGGCTGTCTTTTATACACGGACATGAGGGACTCCTGTTCTCCTATGTAGCACAAGATCAGAAGCAGCTGCATTAAGAATGAGCTCTGGAGCTTATCTCACCCCAGAGCTGAATTCACAGCAACATTACTCAGTAATGACACAGCATTACTGAGCAATGTTGCTGCGAGTTCAGCTCTGGAGTGAAATAAAGGTCGTATTAGAAAGCAGCTACCACCATACGTGTGAGCGTCTGTGTCTCCCTCTCTGTCTTTGCTTTTCTCTCTATTATCCCCCTCCTCACCTCCCCATGGACTTCAGTAACCAGCTATGTAATCGGATTGTTAATTTAGCTGACTGTTTTTCAAAGTGAATGATGAGGTGAATAGGCAGAATAAGTGGCTCATAAGTGGAGAAAGAAGCATATGTGTCTCATAAGATATATTGAAAAGTTTGTATACTATAGTTTTATGTAAAATTGTATCTCTATCATATGGGTTTTCCCCACAGAAGACGTTTATGGCCAGTTGGGTTGACAAAGCCAATTCTATTAACCACAATTTTCCATTTTGTTCCACAATCTCAATTAATGCAAATTATTAGAGGAACCACAATGTTTTTGCTTGCCATTTGCCTGAGTCTTGGCTAAGAAAATAAAAAAGTCATCTACATACCCGATGGACTAAGCCAAGACTTGTCCCAAATAGGTTAGTAAGTTAATGTTCCTAACCGCACGGATGGTCCATAAACGCTTGTAATTTAGGGCCGTCACATTCTGATGTTCTCTCACTGTTTACTAAAGCTTCGAAGAACATCGCTGGTGCCAATCCTGGATTGTCGACAGTGTCAGGGTTAAAGAAATGTAACGGAGCAAAATCCCAGCCAGCTCTCATGGACATCAGCCAGTATTTGTACTTACTACAATGTCAGCCCAGGGCCAGGTTAAGCTTCTCCTTATGTCTCTTGATCTTGGACATGTTCATCGTTAGTTTCTCTAGAAAAGTTTTATTTAGTTCTTATTATTAACTCTTTCCAGCAAGTTTAGAGGGAGCACAGGCCATAAAACAAAATCTTTCTTGGGTGGTAAATTAGCAATGAGTTTAATGGAGGATAAAAAAGGGGGTTGTTGTGGGACAACTCCTTGAATAGGGGGATTTTTCTTAAACGCTTGCCTGAGCAATTACACCACAATATTATGGGGAACAACCGTTCCTCGGAGCACTACTTAGGCTGCCAATCAACCAAAAATGAGAAAAATGCTCATTCGTCAGGTGAAATGATCTTTTGACTTGGTTAAAAGATCATTGTTCTCGGCAGCACATTCTCATTTGTGAGCAGTACCTGTGCTACCGAGAAATGTATGTGCCTGCCTGTCCGTCTAAAAAGGATGTTAAATGACCGAAAATTGGCGGTTGTCTAACTGGTGTAAATCCAACTTTAGAGCTTTCACTGTAGGTGAGTACACAGTTATGAAGCCTTCAGAGCTGAACTTTGGCAGCATCCCTTGTTTTTTTCAAGTGTCTGTACAGATCTTGCTTTGTTGATCTGCACTATGATCTTTACATCAGGCCAACAAATCTGTTGACTTTCCAATTACCAGCAGAATTGTGAATACAGCTCCGTAGTATAAAAATCAGTATAATATGAATAATGCAATGTATCTACAAAGTGACTCAATTTTTTTTTAATATAAATTGTATATTGAATCCTGTAAAATGTTAAGCAAGAACAATCGGTTACAATCTATGACAAATTAGGAGAAACGTTAGGCCTTACCTTATTATTTGCCAGGTATAGATAATTTAGATGTTCCAGCTGTTCAAAAAGATCATCTAGAAGTCCTAGGAGGAAAATAATAGGAGAAATTTTGTAGGTCAAACTTTTATGTTTGTCACCAGTAAAGGTCGGGAGCACCGGAATAGATTATGCACAGACATTATTAACTGTGTGTTGAGTTATTTAGAGGGCACCAAATTGGTTGGCCTTTCCTCCTGAAATCATGGGCCTCAGGTGACTTTTCTCTATGAGCTTTGGGGAACCCCTAGGTGTAGGTGTTACTATTCTCACCTCTTGACGTAAGTCGATTGTTTTGTAGATTCAGGGTTTCCAGTCTGTGAAGTCGGATCAGATCTTCCGGAGGAATTTCTTCTATCCGATTATTCTACGGTAATTGAAAAAAAAAAAAAAAAACTGGTTAGCTCATAATAAATTTGGAGGACACAATTAACGGTGCATGCGGAAAATGATTTGTGGTTCCCCCTACCATCATACATTTCATAGCCATGTTTACTCCTTTTATCCTAATTAAATGAGCATTTCCCCAAAAAATCTCAGTCCAGACCTGCAATGAAAGGTGGTTTGTATATTCGGGAAGGTCAGCAGGAAACTCCTTCAGATCCACTCCAGCACAGTTCACCACCCCTTCTAGGGTGCAGTCACAGTCATTGGGACACTCTGATGGTGCAGAAGTCACAAAGGAAAAGATCTCCTCTTCATCCTCTTCCTCCTCGTCTTCTTCTTCTTCCTCCTCCTCGTCTTGTCCTCGTAACTCCATGTGAGAAGATCAGCAGGAGCGTGAAGAGAAAAGCCAAACTACTGAGACGCATTGCACTGCAGAAAATAAAGCAGAAGGCTAGATTTTGTGCTTTTTCAGAGTGGAGTTCAGAGAAAATATTGCTATGGAATTATCATTGCTAATTCACTACGAATGCTCACTGTAGTCATGTTGAGCTAATATAGGCGACCTTGAGGGGTTGATTTATGGTGCACATATATGGCACCATATAATAGAGCTATAGAGCAATGATCTTGTAGGGTCGAATATCTCAATACTATGACATACTATGGCATCCATTACCACGTGGTGCAATGTTTTAGCTGATAAATTCCTTACAAAGATAGTAAAGAAACTCTACTTGCCTCCTTATGAAATCAGAGACGTTTGGTAGTACAGTAGAGCCTGGTAGACCACCTTGGCTGTTGTATTTCTGCACCATACAAGGGATGTACATGGGTAATAAACCTGAGCTTTTAGGAAATCTTTGTATAAACGCACAAAAACAAAACTCCATAGTGTGAAATTAGATTCCCTATTTCATTATGGAGGAAGAATTGATTTGTCTCTTCAAGTATCTGGGTTCTTGTGTTTGAAAGATCTCAAAGCATGCTAGGCTACAAAAGAAGACATCAATATTATAAATGACACAGGAGATTTAAGTAGGGTCGATGATCCTACCACTGTTTCTCCAGATGTCCTTCCATAGACCTTGATTGGTAAGCACCAACCAGTGCATATTGGAAATATCCTATAACACTTGCCATTTAAGCTTTCATTACCCATGATCCTGTCCCTGATTCCCAAGTGTTCATTTATGGACATTTTTTGATAGATATAAAGAACATCACATACGACTTGCCATTTAAGCCTTTATAGCACCATGAAATTTCCTACAATTCTCCAGTTGACCTTCCATGGATCTTTTTTTGGTAGGTTCCAACCAGTGCATATTGGGAATATCCTATAACACTTGCCATATAAGCGTTTGACTCCCATGATCCTGCCCTTGATTCTCAAGTGTCTGTTCATGAACATTTTCTGGTAGGTACCAGCCAGCGCATAACAAGAACATCACATAAGACTTGCCATTTAAACCTTTGGCACCCAAGAACTTTCCACCCATTCTCTAGTTGTCCTAATATGGACTTTTTTTGGTAGTACCTACCAGTGCATATTGGGAATTTCCCATAAATCTTTGCATTTGTGCTTTTGGCACCCATGACTTTGGCACTAGTTGACTGGTTGTCCTTCCTTGGGCCGTTTTTAGTAGGTATTGACAAGTTTTGCCATGTTGGAAGTACCCTGACCTAACTATTTAGACATCACAATTTGGTTTATGTCACAGATGCTCAGATGTCAATTTTCCTGCTTCTAGAACCTCAATTTCAAAGACTCGTTTTCTTGCAGCATTTGAAATCCCGCCGCTTGACAGGTGTCACGAGATAATCCATGTTATGTCCTTCACCTGCCAGTGATTGCATTATCATTCCTGAGCGCCGTATGGTTTACATTAACGTAATTCCTACAATGAACTTTCCACCCATTCTCTAGTTGTCCTTCTATGGACTTTTTTTGGTAGTACCTACCAGTGCATATTGGGAATTTCCCATAAGTCTTTGCATTTGTGCTTTTGGCACCCATGACTTTGGCACTAGTTCACTGGTTGTCCTTCCTTGGGCCGTTTTTAGTAGGTATTGACAAGTTTTGCCATGTTGGAAGTACCCTGACCTACCGTAACTATTTAGACATCACAATTTGGTTTATGTCACAGATGCTCAGATGCCAATTTTCCTGCTTCTAGAACCTCAATTTCAAAGACTCGTTTTCTTGCAGCATTTGAAATCCCACCGCTTGACAGGTGTCATGAGATAATCCATGTTATGTCCTTCACCTGCCAGTGATTGCAATATCATTCCTGAGCGCCGTATGGTTTACATTAACGTAATTCCTACAATGAACCTTCTTGACACCAAAGGCTTTGCATGGATGTAAAACTCCCCTATCTATGGACTTGTCTGTAATCCGGTATGATGGAGGTTTACACTATCCCTGTGAAGGAGCGCTCTTCACTGGCATAGTTGCCGCTTCCTAATAAGCGCTACCAGAACAAGTCTTTCCTCGCGATAAATCCGGTAACGGGCACGCGCTATACATGCTGAGAAGCTAAACAGAATATAAGATAAAAGCGCTATCACTTCCTCATCCCTGTCACAGTCGTTCTGTGGGTATACGCTATAACTTTTGCTGAGAAGCCAATCATGAGATAGAAGCGCTACTATTTTTTGATCCCTGTCACTCTTTGTGATATTATTCTCTAACCATACATTAGGATTCGTCTGATGAAGGTCGAGGATTTCGACCGAAACGTTACTCTTTGATTCTGTTCACAATAAAAAATCTTTACGGTTGAAACATCATTTCTAGAGTGCCAGATTTGTTTCTTATACACTATCCCTGGCGGTCTCACTAATCACCAGATCCAAGTATGTTTGCAAAACTTCGAAGAAAGAAAACCCGTGCACCGAATTTAGCATTTTCTCCTCTGCTTGACAGACTCAGTGTGTGAGCGGCGCTGGTGGTTTCTACAAAATGATGGGGCCTCTTCCTGACAGAATATATACAAAACCAGGCGAATGTCTGCATATTTGTGTCACTGCTCTGTAATTACAATGACAGATGAGAAAACAACAGACAAGTTAATGAGGTCTGTAAGAAAACGGACAGTAATATTCCCAGCATGCGGGGGCACTGACAGCCAGAACCTGAGTGCACGGCGGCCACCGCCAGATCTCTGAAGAGTATTAAATAATGACAAAAATGCGAAACGCGTCCCTCAACAGGAAATCCAAATATCAACTAACCCAACGTCCAAGAGTCGCCATAGAATAAATTGTATATAAATCTCACATTTACTAAACTTCACTGCTGATGTTGAAAGGTTTTATATGACTTTTCCATCTTAGCGTCTTGCACGTTGCGTCATCAGGGCCACCCATATAAGTAAGAAAGACGCACATCAGCCGTGCAGCCACTACCGAGCCCATAAATCTAGATAATTCTTTATTCAGACATCAGTTTTTCACTTGTTTTATTCTTGTTTTTTTTATGAATAGAACATGTATTCATGCATTCCTTTCCATGTTTTTTGCTCATCAATTGTCTGCAAATAAAAAAAAAATCTTGGAGCTATGTCCGACTTAAGGATCAAAATCACCGCAACCCCCCACCTCCAGCTCCGTGGAGCAAAGTTTCTGGATGAGTTTTCAAACTTGGCGCACCTTTGCGACTTTTGGTGTTGAGAAGTCGCAAAAAATGGTTACAGACAAAAATACAAAGCGTTTTTGATCCAGTGCCAAATTCATGAACCATGTGCCCAATTTTTAAGAATTTGGCGCACAAAATGTCAGCGAATACCACACAAGACGAAAAAAAGTGTGACTTTGATAAATCGTAAATGATAAATTGGGCCCAAAGTGAGTGTGACATTTTGTGAGTGGGGTATATGTGTCCACCGAATGAGCAAGTTTTGTGTTAGGCCTCATTCACGTGTCAGTGAGAAAAACTGAACTAGTTTCATCAGTGATTTCTATCCCAGTGTATTAGAGTTTGGTCCCAGTTTCATTAGTTTCCCTAGCATATAAAAAGAAAAAAAGTTTCTCCACTTTCTCCTAACAGTCTGCAAAAATCAGACTGCACACAGATGGCATCAGAGTGCTGTCCGATTTTGATCCGACACTGGGATCAAAATCGGACATGTCTCCAAGAATTTGCATGGACCGCCCGAACTGTGAATAATTCCAATTACTATCATAGCTATCTGTAAAAAACACGGACGTCTGAATGAGGCCTAAAATGCATGAGTGTTGTATGAGTAACATGACGTGTGTTGAGCATAAATGGAATTTATACTTCTTTTTACATTTTTTTTAATGTACATGTATATTTTTATCTTTCTGTAGGTTTACTGCTATTGAAGGGAACAGAACCAGACGCTTTCTGCACAGGGACTCTGCTATCAGTGTCTGCCCTTGGGTTAAACTGCTGGTAAAGTCCCCAGAGGGGACTCAATCAGGGTCAGCTGACATCACTGCTATGCTGCCAAAATCTCAATCGCCTCCTACAAAAATGTCTCTTTATGTTACATGTTCTACATTGTGCAGGGACTCGAACAGATTTTTCGAGCACGCCGAAGACATTTGGTTAGCAGTCTAGAGTTGAGCGATACTTTCCGATATCCAAAAGTATCGGAATCGGAATGGTATCGCCGATACCATTAAAATATCGGCGATACCCGATACCGATACCGGAAGTCCCATGTAAGTCTATGGGAACAAAATATCGCAACTAAAAAAAACCTTTATTTCCTTGTAAACACTAAATATACACACATAGAATACATATATATATATATACATGTCATTGTGACATATATATATACATATATGTATAGTTTATACACTTCTACATAGTAAAATATCCTCTGATTCAATTGCCGGGTAAAGCCGGCTTCTGTGAAAAGACAGAAGCACCCGACATGAAATGACACTTGGTGTACATAGGGTTAACCATGTCTTTTCATGTCCTTTGCTATCTGATTTGCACAAACAATTACATCAGTCTATGTGTGCAAAATTTCACACCTGTAGGGGTTAATTAAAGGTGTAAATTCGTTGTAAAAAAAACGGACTTTTTTGCTACGAATTTACACCTTTAATTAACCCCTACAGGTGTGAAATTTTGCACACTTACACTCATGTAATTGTTTGTGCAAATCAGAAATCAAACTACATGAAAAGACATGGTTAACCCTATGTACACCAAGTGTCATTTCATGTCGGGTTCTGCATTTTCACAAAAGCCGGCAATTGAATTAGCGGCTATTATACTATGTAGAAGTGTATGAACTATAAATATAAATATATATATATATATATGTGTCACAAATTCAATGACATGTATATATATATAAGGTGTAAAATTGCCGAAAAAAAATGCGTGGGCTCCCGCCCTATTTTCGCAACCAGACAGACAAAGCCAGTGAGTGGGGGCAGATAATAATAGCCCAGAGAGGGACCATTATTTTTGGCCCCCCCCGGCTACTTAACATCTGCCCCCAGACACCCCAGAAAGGGCAAATCTCTAATTAGATTTGCCCTTTCTGGCACTTTGCCCGTCTATTCCCATTGCCCTGTAGCGGTGGCGAATGGGTTAATAAGGGGTTAAAATGACCTTGCAATTGAAAGGTCACTTTAAGTCAGGTTAATAATTGAGAGCTGTCAATTAGACAACTATCAATTATTAATCCTATTGTATGAAAGAAAAATCAAACACACACACTTTAATAAAAAAGAAGTTTAATGAAATAATCACACAGTTTTTGACCATATTTTATTTTCCTGCTAAAACCATTTCCTGTAATAAAAATAAAATAATAAAGCAAAATTATTCTTACCAATCCGATGCACAGTCAGGTCCCACGGTGTAATCCTTCAGAAAGGGTTAATGTTTACTGCAGGGACCGCAGCTAATGCTGCAGCCTCACAGTAAACCCCCAAATGAATGAGCTCCTCTCCTGGCTGACAGGAGAGGAAGTGGAAAGCTTAATTGATTGCTTTCCACTTTCACTTCAGGTCAGCCAGGGACACCATCAGTGACGTCAGAGGGAACTGATTAACAAAAATAGGGGTTCCCTTCGAAAAAAAAATGGCGTGGGGTCCCCCCTATTTTTGTTAACCAGCCAGATGAAGCAGACCGCTGAGGCCTGGATTTTCAGGCTGTTAAGGAGCCAAGATCCATGGACCTTGCCAGCCTGATAATACCAGGCCACAGCAGTCTGCATATCTTGGCTGATTAACAAAAATAGGGGATCCCCTCGAAAAAAATTGGCGTGGGGTCCCCCCTATTTTTGTTAACCAGCCAGATGAAGCAGACCGCTGAGGCCTGGTTTTCAGGCTGGTAAGGATCCAATATCCATGGACCTTGCCAGCCTGATAATACCAGGCCACAGCAGTCTGCTTAGCTTGGCTGGTTAACAAAAATAGGGGATCCCCTCGAAAAAAAAACGGCGTAGGGGTCCCCCTATTTTTGTTAACCAGCCAAGTAAAATGCAGACTGCTGCGGCCTGGTATTAAAAGACTGTCAAGGCCCATGGATTTTGGCCCTCAACAGCCTGATAATACCAGGCTACAGCAGCCCCACATTTGGCGCATCAAAAGATGTGCCAATTGTGGCACTTTACCCGGCTCTTCCCACTGCCCTGTAGCGGTGGCAAGCGGGGTAATAAGGGGTTAATGTCACCGTTGATTGCACGGTGACAATAAGCCCGGTTAATAATGGAGAGGCGTCAATAAGACACCGATCCATTATTAATCCCAAAGTTATTAAATGCATAAAAAAAAGACAAAGCAAGAAAAAAGTATTTTAATGAAATAAAAGAGACAACACAGTTTTCATTAATTTTATTATACTCTCATTCCTGCGACGCCATCGATCTCCTGTAAAAAAAAAAAAAAACAAACCAACAGTATACCACCTGTCCGACGCAGTCCATAGTAACGACAGTCCCACGACGATCCAGCTCTGCTACATCGCAATGACAGGCAGAGCCTGTCATCCCGGCGCAGCACAGCTGCTTACCAGCTTCCCCGGCGGTGACGTCATCGGACTGACTGCTTTACGGCCGGGATTACCCAGCAGTCACTGCAGTTATCGCGAGAAACTGCATGTGACCGCCGGGGAGAAGAGGATGGCGGCCATTAAGCAGTCCGGGATGTGACCGCCGGAGATCTTCTGCTGGGTAAGTGCCGCTGACTCCTGACAGACCCGACCGACGGACACTGACAGTGACAGACCCGACCGACGGACACTGACAGTGACAATTCCGATTCCGGTATCCGATATGACGAAAATATCGGTACTCGGAATCGGAATTCCGATACAGCCAATATCGGCCGATACCCGATATTTGCAGTATCGGAATGCTCAACCCTAGTTAGCACCCGAGCATGCTCATATAACACCTTATCCCAGCACGCTCGCTCATCACTAGTTGTGAACCTTTAGGGCTAAAAATCATTTTTGCATTTGGGTTTCATTAAAAACTTTGTATTTTATGTTGCACTGTCTATTTTAGGCTTCAGATTGAGTTAACTGAGAATCCATCAGTGAGCCCATTCTGACTATCTGATAGGGAGTTTGTAACTCCCTTATCTGCCTTTTACTGAGCTCCGCTTAGCTGATATATGACCGCAGTCCACATCAAAGTTGAGTGTGCAAAGAAACGAAAGGACTTGTAAAAGCCAAATGGTGCAAAATTTTTAATGAAACCCAATGGCAAAAAATATTTTTTACCCCTAAATATATGCATTTAGGTAATAAATAAAATTGTGGTCAACCCCACCACCTTGCTTTCCACAAGGCTTGGGACTCCCATCAATCAGCTGTAATCTGTGGAATAATCAGACTGCAATTGCTAAATTTTTCTACAGCGCCACCACAGGGCAAGTGAAGCACTACATGATGGTCACTGAGATCAATGGGCTTTTACTATAACACTATAAATGTGCTGGGACCTATGGAAAGAGAAAAGAGCTTGCATATGTTGTAGTGGGTCCCACTTTGGTACAATATAATGCATTACTTCATTTATTACTTTTTTAATTTATTATTTTTATTTTTTATTATTACTTATTTTTTATTATTTTTTAGTATCACATTGGAGTGATTCATGTATGACCTTTGTAGAAATCTATGGTCATTTCAGCAAACTCTTACACAGTGTTTCTTGATGTGATTTCTTAAAGTCCAAGAACAAGTTGTATTTTTTTTGGATAAGAACAAGTTGATCACAAACTTCAGCAAGAGGACAGTGAAGCCATATGGATGATAGATTGTAAACGCCAGGATGGCAGCAATTATAAATATATCTGAGCAGCTTCACTTTCTCCTATTAAGGGGTCAAGTAATAATGAGCTGTGCAGAATAAAAGCCGTGATGTCACCTATACAAGGATCTGAGAGCGCTGGGGAATATCAAGCTCAGAATGCAGGATACAGATACAAGCGGACGGAATTAATGATGTTTGGAAAATGGGTTATAGCTCATAACTGTGCTAATGTTCCCCAGGCATGTGGCCTTATGTGAGGACGAACACTGCGGAACAATGGAAGGAGAAAACTATAAAAGCTGCTTACACATACTGAAGATAGACAGACGATGGATGGATGGAAGGAATGATGGATGGATGGATGGATGGAAGGAATGATGAATGGAAGGAATGATGGATGGATTGATGGATGGATTGATGGATGGATGGAAGGAATGATGGATGGATGGAAGGAATGATGGATGGATGGATGGATGGAACGATGGATGGATGGAAGGAATGATGGATGGATCGATGGAACGATGGATGGAATGATGGATGGATGGATGGAAGGAATGATGGATGATGGAACGATGGATGGATGGAACGATGGATGGATGTAAAGATGGATGGATGGAACGATGGATGGATGGATGGAACGATGGATGGATGGAATGATGGATGGATGTAAAGATGGATGTATGGATGTAAAGATGGATGGATGGAACAATGGATGGATGGATGTAAAGATGGATGGATGTAAAGATGGATGGATGGATGGAACGATGGATGGATGGAATGATGGATGGATGGATGGAATGATGGATGGATGGAATGATTGATGGATGGAACGATGGATGGATGGAACGATGGATGGATGTAAAGATGGATGGATGTAAAGATGGATGGATGGACGGAATGATGGATGGATGGAATGATGGATGAATGTAAAGATGGATGGAACGATGGATGGAAGTTATGATGGATGGATGGTACGATGGATGGAAGGAAGGAATGATAGATGGATGTAAAGATGGATGGAAGGAACGATGGATGGATGGAATGATGGATGGATGGATGTAAAGATGGATGGATGGATGGAACGATATATGGATGGAATGATGGATGGATGGATGGAATGATGGATGGATGGAATGATGGATGGATGTAAAGATGGATGGATGGATGGATGGAACGATGTATGGATGGAATGATGGATGGATGGATGGAATGATGGATGGATGGAAAGATGGATGGATGGATGGAACGATGGATGATGGAATGATGGATGGATGGATGTAAAGATGGATGGATTTAAAGATGGATGGATGGAACGATGTATGGATGGAATGATGGATGGATGAAAGGAATGATGGATGGATGGAAAGATGGATGAATGGAAAGATGGATGGATGTAAAGATGGATGGATGGATGGATGTAAAGATGGATGGATGGATGGAAAGATTGATGGTTGGAAAGATGGATGGATTTAAAGATGGATGGATGGAACGATGTATGGATGGAATGATGGATGGATGAAAGGAATGATGGATGGATGGAAAGATGGATGGATGTAAAGATGGATGGATGGAACGATGGATGGATGGATGGAACGATGGATGGATGGAAAGATGGATGGATGTAAAGATGGATGGATGGATGTAAAGATGGATGGATGGATGGAAAGATTGATGGATGGAAAGATGGATGGAAAGATGAATGGATGGAAAGATGGATAGATAAATAACTGCAAAAAATGACCAGCACCTCAGAACATAATAAAGCAAATTTGAACAGGTACAAGCTGCTATGACTGCATAATATACAAACAGAAGCATACAGCAGCACTCTGTAAGCGCTAGCATGCATGCACACATTGCATATATGACATTGGGACTGCATTACTGCTATATAGAATACAGTTATAAAAACGAAGGTACTTCACACATAAATTGGCCAATTTATGAGAGCCCACCAGCCCTGACAAGGCGCACCTTTATTTGCTGGAACCCTAAACCTAAAATGCATCAAGCATGCCTCTCCTATTCTAAGAGCCTGCAAATTCAAAGGGTATTAAAAAGGGGCTATTCACATTTGGGGACTTTTCTCTAAACATTTAGCTTTGTTGTGGTCTGTAGTGATAAATCAGCTAAAAGAAAAACTGATAAAAGATCTACAAACTCTCCTATAAGACTGCCAGGATGAGCTCACTGACGGATACTCAGTTAACTCATTCTGCAGCTTGCAATAGACAGTACAACGCAAAGGCTTTACAAGGCAAACGGTTCAAAATGTTTAATGAAACCCAATTACAAGACTCATATTTAGCCCCAAGTACATGCTTTTAAGTAGAAAAAAAAAATCCATACCATGTGGATAGTATGCAATGAGCTCCCTCTAGTGGTGGAAGTAGGCATTTAGAATTTTGCCACTTATTTCTATGCGTATATTAAGTTTTGAGCATGGAGTTTAAAGCACATAAAATGTGATTACCACATTTGGCCGGTGCAAGGCAAAAGTGGCCGCGTAACTCCAGTCTTACTGACAATCTCCAGTCATCAAGTCACACGTCTATAATATAGAAATTAGATTTTTTTTGTTATTATTCTTTCTGGCCCATAATAAAAAGCCTTGGCCAATCATCACAGAAGTCTTAGTATTTCTCAGTTTGATTGCATCTGGTAATGCTCCCGTCTCCTGAGAACTGCGCAGAACTTAATCACTCCGACACATGCTGCGGACCAGAACATCCAGCATGATCTGCAGCTGCCGTCTAATACGTCTTTTAGTGGAGGACACTCATATTTGTCTGGCAAATGGAGCAAGAAGTTACTCGTGATAAACCAGTTGGGGATGAAATAATAAAAAAAAAAATGACAAGTATGACATGTGCAGAATTTGTCTTTTAACTCTTTAGCGACTGCACAGTTAATGCACCGTCATACAGCAGTTCAATGAGTCAAGAAGAAAACGCAGATTTTACTGCAGTCTTAAATATAACAGATGACTTGTAGCAAACGACAAACTCATCACTACTATAACACTTATTGTTTCCCCAAAAAATCATCGTGTTTTTTTAAAGTCATTTTTTGCTTTCCCTCTTTGTTCCAAAATCATCAAAGTGGGTGGATAATGTTTGATGACTTTGGCTCAGATTTGAAGATGTTTTTTTTTTGCTCTCTTTTGTGCTTTTTTTTCATGGTGTTTTTTGGAACAGAAACTTAGAATAAGTTAAGTTTCCGTTCAGTTTCCGCTCTAAAAACTCATTGAAAAACTCTGTGTGCACATAAACTCTCCAAAATCTCAAAAATTAGAAACTCTTCAAAAAAAAAAACTTGGAGTTTCTGCTCCAAAAACTCATCCAAAAGACTCAGTGTTCACACACCTTCAAAGTCCTGGAATAAAACTTTGCAAAAAATTTGGCCCTACTTTGAAAAAGTCACAAATAACGAATTAGGGCAAAAAAAAATCTGGATAAATAAAGCCGCGGCCATAAGGGCTCATTCAGACCAGCGTATTTTAGGAATGTGTTAAAAATCGGATTGCGCACAGACCAATGTAATTCCATGGGGCTGTCCAGATGATAGTTTTTGTGGACCCAGCAGCGTCTCTTTAGTATTTTGGACAAGACTCGACTATTCAAGTCTATGGGTGCGCAAAAAAAACCCCATCTCGATGGTCTGATTTTTTAAAAATGTGTCACCATTATAACATGGGAAACTATATTCGATCACGTGCATTATAAACCGTTGACGTACAAATGCGGATGTCACAAGGACGTAAAATAATTTTTTTTTCTGCCTGAAAAATCAGACAAATTTTCATACGCTCAAAAAAGAAAAGAAAAAAAAAAAAAGAGACACCAAGTGAAGGCATCCTTAAAAAGGTACAAATTAAATAATGAATAAGGAGCAAATAAACAAAAGTCGTTATTACAACTAGAAAAAAGGCGATAAAGTAATGATGAATTGACGCCATAACACTACGACTCCCAGTGTGTTCACAGCTGCAGATTATCAGGATATTTTGGGAGTTGTAGTTTTGGAACGGCGATACGTTCATTGACATTGTTGCATCCTAATAATTTACTTAGAATCCCAAAGTTCCAAATTCCCCCCGTTTTTCTTCGTACGCCCCCATCATCGGTTTTCGCTTACGCCCCCCCATATCACCTACACCCCCCTGCTATTGTCTTCTCACCACTCCCCCTTCCCCCTCACCTTGCGGAGACAGAGATGAAGAAGAGAATCACCATGCCATGTCAAGTATCGCTGTAATCGGCTGCAGCCTCCCAGTAACCAGGATCCAGCCCAGATGTGGGACGGAGATGTCCTGCCTTCGCTGGCAGATGTCAGGGGGCTTTGTGGAAATATCTAGGAGCCTCTAAGGGGAGGAGAAGAAACCCAGCATGAAAGCCGGACCTGCTGATGGCAGATATGGGATTGCAGAAATTGGGGTTTGCATAGAACTTGTCATGTAAATGGAAGACCTGGAAGGGTCCACACACCAAGTCTGATGTCTTTGTGCCACCTGTAGACCACTATGAACAATGCACCTTACACCCTAGACGGGAGACTGGGACCGCACCTGTCCGTCAGAGGCTCGGGATGGACAGAAACTACTATGGCCAATACAATACATAAGGGTCACAACAGTCCCTGCCATAGTACTGGGGACCATGTCACGCATCCATATACTGCCCAACTTTTTTAATATTCAGATTTTCGTTCTTGATTTGATCATACGGAACTTTTACTTATTTTTCTAAACTTGTAAATGTCTCATAATTTACATATCACCTCATTGCATGGATTTTTACAGAAAATAGCTGAGGGAGCGACAAGGAGCGCAAGGTATGAGATCTGTATATGACGTGTATCATAAGCGTAAATATATGTGTGTACATAGATGCTACCTATTAAAGACCTGCCATTAAGGCAAAAGTGGCCAGATTTTACTCCCATTTTATTCCTGATGTTCCCTGAGTATCCCGGTTTTTGTTTTCTTTAAATCCGCCATACGGATGCAGAGCTATGGGCCTTTTTATTTAGTGCTAATCTGTGTAGCGTTTACTAAAGGGGGTGTGGCTTACAGAGTAACAACGCAGCAGACAAAAGACACGCCCCTGAGGATCCCGTGAGCCACAACCACTCAGAAAAGACCATAGAATAAATAAAAAGGCCCATATTTCTGGAAACTTATGGCAGATTTAAAATAATAAATAAATGGAATACTTCCGGGATCAGCAGGACCAAAAACAGGAGGACACTATTGATCCGGGGACAGGTCCTTTTAAAGAGGTACTGAGCATTGGATAATCCCTATTTATTGGAAGAGTCTGCTAACAATAGGCTGATCACAATATGTCCTCGAATTATCAGATGTCGCTTGTAGGAAAACCTGGCAGTAAGTGTTCAGTTTCCCTGCAGTGCCTCCGCAGGAAAAATGAAGTATTACATAGTGCCTATTCAAACCAAGACTGTGTAATGGAGGGCAAGGAGCGAGAAATACTCTTTGTAGCCGCTTTCTTCTCAAGCCAAGAGAGGCGGATCCTGAATTGGAGCTCAATTACCCCCCGAATTTCATAATGGGGTATATGAAGTTGGGTTATAGGAGGTTTTTCTGGAATTTATATCTGTGCTAAGTCTTAAAATATCAAACTGTTCAATAAACTTTTCTCATTGGTCCAAGAGTTTACTGACTACAAATGGGGAAAAAAAAATCCATGAATAATAACGTGATCGTCATGGCAGGAGGTTTATGGTCACTTTCCTTCACTTCACCCCTGTAGCAATGTCTTGAAGATGCAGCATCCCCATCTATCCAGACATTTGCACCTTGCTGTATTCAGCAGATCTTGAGGTGTGCAGACACGGCGGCGTTTCTGATTTGTGCTTCATCTGCAGATTTAGGGCCAAAAAACAAGAACAGATCTCAACCGAGGAACATAGACTATCCGCCAAGTTTCTGCAGCTCTAACAGCGCCATCTGCAGGAAAACCTTCATTACTGAATGCAAAAAAAAAAAAATCAGCACTTCATACTTTATTTGCACATAACTATCTATATAATGAGTGTGAGCAGTACAAGCATTCGAAAAGACCCAGATAAAATGCAAAAGTGCAATAAGGTCTTATCCAAGTTGACTTTGATATGGCTGTCCTGAAGAAGTCGGCTCTGAAACGCGTCGATAATAAACCATCCTTCTATATCCGATCATGGATGTCATCTTTCCAGTAAGCGAAGAACACGTCCATTGCCCCCATGACTTTTTACCTCTTACCAGACAGCATCCACGGCTATGCGTGACGCAACATTGCATGTAAATAATGCCGCAACGATAGCGCTGTGTCAGGTGGGCTAATCGAAAGAGGTGCCGCAGATGCCGTTAGGTAAGAGATTGCGCTCAGGTTTCCCATCCTGCTGCCACAGCTGATGGGCCAGGTCCTGTCGAATCAATTCTCCCCAACTTTAATGGGCAACTTCGACCTGTTAAAGACTAAGCAAATTTTGGCCTTAAAGGGTTTTTTCTTGCATAAACTATTAAAAGGGGCCAAAAGGGTTTATAATTTCTGTGCTGACATCACTGAGTGCGGTGACATCACATTATCATGCTGTAATACATGAGCTGTGACATCACAACGCTTAATTTCTGTCTTAAGTGACATGACTGTGTGCATTATCCTTGCACGGTGACAGCACTAGGTCGGGAGTTTCTTGTTTTATGGCATTACTTTATCAATCCTCCTGGTATTATGAACCTGTGACAAGCTTTGTTCGCCATACTAATGCTGGTGTCACAGATGACAGGTGAGGACCACAATAATGGCAATTCTTCCTATACTATGACATCACTGTGTGCATTTTCAATTGATTTAGAGCCCGATTCGATGCTTTTTTTATGGCAACTTCTTTTTATGTCTTGTGATATTTGTTATTTTGTTTTTTCCCCCTGACAAGTTCTTCAAACTGGAGCTCTATTTTTCTCTGCTACAATAAAAAAAAAATAAAAATAATATATATATTATTTTTTTTTTTTTATAGCAAGTAAAATGTTACATAACTTTCATAAAAATTTCAGGCATATGTAAAAGTGACTCAGGGGGAGGAAATTTGTACAAAATTTAGCAACTTTTAAAAAAAAAAATGCAATTGATGAAAAAAGGAAAAAAAAAAAAAAAAAAAAAAATTCAATTCCACCAAGAAGTAGGGAAGTAAAAAAGAAAACAAAGGTGCAAATGTAATAATGAATCAGCCCCATGAAGTACAGGTGGGTTTGGGTGCTTGAGGTTTCCAAGTGACCCCTGTGCTACACAAGAGGGACCCGTACAGTAATTGCACAATTAGCAGCGCGTCCTTGGACGCCTTTGAACATCAATTTTATTTAATTTTTTTGAGTAGAAAGCAAAGGCCCAAAATTGTGAAATTAGTGGTCTTTTTTATTAAAGGTTATTATGACTATTAACAAGTTAGAGAATTTTCTATAGATACCGGGCGGCAGAGACTCGGCTGAGGTCCTAAGATCACGGGGATTAGTTCAATCACGGCTGCGAATAAATCTGCGCCAGAAGATATTTCAATCCATTAGTGTTGAGAAGACATCAGATCGCGTCACGTTGTTAGAAGCAAAGTCCCCGACATGTCCCAGCATTTCACCGGGGTCACATTCACACAAATATATACATGCCGTACAATGCCTGCATAGGGATTAAAGGGGATATTATTCTTTTAATCTTGGGTAGGAAAAAAAAAAAAAAAACAGCAGTCGTGGATGGTCCTTTAAGGGTCAGCAGATGGCATCTGGGCACGGTTGAGATACGTCGTTGTTCGGACACGTGATCTCTTCACAGCTTGGACTTCACCGGCTGCAGCTGCAGACTCTGCAACTTCATGGCCATGCCCATGTTTCCAGTGATTTTCAGCTTGCCCTGGAAGAAAGCCTGAGAGGCACAAACCAAATTAGTAGAGGTCTATGCAAATGGCAATGTGTCACCCCTCCCCCCCCAAAAAAAGAGGACACCTGTTGAAAAATGGCACCAATGACGGCTGAATCAGATCCACATTGTGTTCCCACACTGCAGCACCTCAAGCCCGAAATGCCTTTGCAGAATGTATGACCAGTTATAGAGGTCATCTCTGGATTATAAGCACTTGCTATCTCACAACTTCTAATGGTGCATCATTCCCCGGCTCTCCTCACCAAGCCCCATCTGTGCCACCTACAGACTAGTCGTGCCCAGGATCCACTGTCAGAGTGGGTTTACGTTACACCATCTGCAGCTTAAAACCACCAATCATCTAGATATTTGCCCATCGGCAGTCATTTCATGGCCTTTTTACACAGGTCGACCCCATATCCGACGAGCACGGAATGATCAGTAACGGCTCGTTCAGTGCAGAACAGACTCATTCTCGGCAGCACATCTGTTTACGCAAAACAATGTGCTGCCAAGAATAAGCAATCAGAAAAATCATTTCACCCGACGAGCGTTTTTACTCGTCAGGTGATTGTCAGCTTGTTTACACCATTGTCGGGATGAGTGTTTCTAGGAGCGAGTTTCCCGATGATCAGGCAGTGTAGTGTAAATGCAGCCTAAGTCTTTATGATCGATATTTGGGATTACGCGCTTTCTTCCGCAAAGTGTCTGTGTCGTTATCAGCTAAGCGAAGGGTGAAATCCCACAATTTAGTCCTATATTTATAAAAGTTGTGTGACATTCTTAAAAGCAATTAATTTTACTGGCAGGAACCAAGTATATTCATAAATTTAGCCATATTAATTATGGCTCAGTGGTTAATACTGTATGGTGGCTCAGTGGTTAACACTGTATGGTGGCTCAGTGGTTAACACTTTATGGTGGCTCAGTGGTTAACACTTTATGGCGGCTCAGTGGTTAACAGCGCCATACGTAGAGCGCGCGGTTATAAACGGCAGCCTGCATTCTGCAGCAAAAAAACGTAAAATTCTGCACCAATCCGCCATACAAGCGAGCAGATTACTCAGTTTTAAAAAGGGACTCCGGTTTCTAAATTTGCAGTCGTTACGCCGCACTTACGTCTGTGGGTTGATCTTGCCGGTCATCAGAGCTAGCAGATCAGAGTCGGCCATTGTGATCGTACAGTCAGCTTTCTTATCTGCAACATAAACCATCCAAACAAAAAAAAAAATAAAAATTTAAAACTCAGATCTGAAAAAAAAAAAGTGTCATTTTAAAAAAAATGTTGATTTTATGAATATGATATTTACAGGTAACTTTGCAAAAACTTTTTTGGACACCCGTGGGCCCATGCACACAACGTTCTGCACATGCACTGACCCTATTTCTGTAATGCAGCAGCTGATGGAATAGGACTTTTTTATTGTTACATATTTATATGCAATCGGTGAAAAAAATATTTATTTGGGGGTTCCATGCTTTAGATTCATACTGTGCGGGTCCTTACCCGAGTTGTAGGACACAGAGCCTTTGCCATTCTTCACGTCAACCACCCAAATTGCTTCTTTTCCATTAGGTCCATCCTTCACCTTAAAGGCAAAGACACCTCCAATCTTCTTAACAAACTGCTCCCCTTCCTGCAAGATGAAGAGTAACAAGTGACATAAATTACAGAGTAATTCAAGTGCAATAAAAAAAAAAAAAAAAAGTGAAAAATTATAAATATTTTTTTTTTCTCCTTTACTCTTGCAGATCTAGTTAATTTTTACATTTCCCCTGCAATACACTAGCATGCCTCCATAAAGCAGAATTCTTGAGTTATTCCAGGTCGCTGGACCCTCTTATCAGAGGGCGGCTTCACCGATTAGAAAAATGATCTTTGGTCCGATCGTCAGGAATCTTTATTTTCTGCAGCATCTGTTGTGAAATTTGCACCTTCTATTCACCTCTGACCAAGAAATGTGACATAGGAGCGTAAAGAGATGTCTGGTCTAGCTTCTGTGCACTACTTTATTTCACCTGTGGTGGCGCTGTTGAGTAACAGTGCTTTTCATTTGCCCCAATTTCCTTAAAGGGGTTGTCCACTACTAGGACAACCCTTTCTTAAACTAAATGTTCGGCACCAATAAACTAATAAAGCCCATACTCACCTCCTGGGCCGGCGCCGTTCCAGCCGTGTCGGAACTCGCGGTCTATTATTTTATCGGGGTAAACATTTAGTTTAAGAAGGGGATGTCCTAGTAGTGAACTGCCCCTTTAAAGAGGACCTGTCACTAGCCAGTAATATCTAGATTATTTTATCACCTGGAGTAAATGCCATATCTCAGGAATGAAGGGTTACGGGAGAAAAAGAAAAGCAACGCTGAATTCAGAAGAACAGCGGCATTTAAACCATGTAAAAAAATAAAAAATAAAATTTACATATTTTTAGCAATGACAAGTCTCCTTTAAAGCACCACTCTGGCAATTTTTTTTTTCCTTTTTATATTTCACCACCGGAGTGGTAGCAATATACTTAGCCGCTGCCATCTTCTTCTGTCCTCGGTGCTCCTCCGGTCATCTCCCGCTAGTTGCGACCTGATGGATCACTCCACAGGTCTCGACTATAGACTTACATTGAGAATTTGTGACAGTTAGTAGCAGACAGTCAGTCAGGAGCTGCAATCTTAAGATGGCGGAGCAAGACCGGAGCGGTGCCGGGAACAGCAGAAGGTGGCGGCCGGTAAGTATTTGACAAATTACAGCTGTGGCTGGATAGGGAAGAGGAGCAGCTGTGCATTAAGGCTTTGCTGGGACATAAGTAGGGAATAGTGATGAGCAAATGTGCTGGGATAAGGTGTTATCTGAGCATGCTCGGGTGCTAACAGAATGTCTTCGGCGTACTCGAAAACTATGTTCAAGTCCCCGCTGCTGCAGGTCTCGCGGCTGTTAGGTAATCCCTGCATGTGTTGTGGCTGTTGAACAGCCGCGAGACATGAAGCCGCAGGGACTCGAGCATATTATTCGAGTACGCTGAAGACACTCGGTTAGCACACGAGCATGCTCAGATAACACCTTGTCCAAGCACGTTTGCTCATCACTAGTAGGAAACCATCTAAAAAGTTATGAAACTTTTTTTTTTTACATAATCATATTTCAAGAATGACAAACTAACAAAAACCACAATCGTAAATCACTGACCTCTTGCAATTTCTTCTCAATTTCTTTGAATACAAACTGGGCTTTAAATCCGTCCTCGGCACTGGCTGGATTCAGCTGAATACGGGAAGAACTGAAGAGACAGACGGTATTGCAACAGACGTCAAAAGCAATAAAAATGGATTTGGGGGATATGACAAAAGTAAAACAGTCAAAAGATGCTATAGGATTTATGCAGGATGAAAATGCTGAAATGGTAAGAAAGGATGTTGAGAAGGCCGAACTTTTAAATTCCTATTTTGCATCTGTTTTTTCTCAGAAAGGAAATGTAACAAACTGATCTTCACTGTCCTATTAAAGAAATAGGAGAATCCTGGATATCTATAAACAGAAAGACAGTGAGGAAACACTTAGCTAACCTAAATGAATTCAAGTCTCCAGGTCATATGAATTACACCCCAGAGTACTGAAGGAGATAGCAGAAGAAATTTTTGAACCACTCTCCATAATCTTTGAAAATTCTTGGAGAACAGCAAATGTTGTTCCTATCTTCAAAAAGGGGAAGAAGGTGGACCCAGGGAACTATAGGCCGGTGAGTCTGACTTCTATACCAGGAAAGATCTTTGAACAAATTATTAAAAACATGTATGCAAGTACCTGATAAGAATGAAGTGATTAACCAGAGTCAGCATGGGTTTGTAACTAATAAGTCATGTCAGACTAACTTAATTTCCTTCTATGACAGAATCACTGACTGGTGGATCAGGGAAATGCTGTAGATATAGTATATCTTGACTTCAGCAAAGCATTTGACAAAGTATCTTACACAATCCTTATTGAAAAAAATGACAAAGTATGGAATGGACAAGGCAACGGTTAGGTGGATCATTACTGATCGAACCCAAAGAGTGGTCGTAAATGGCTGCACATCCAGTTGGAAAAATGTCTCAAGTGGGGTACCACAGCGCTCTGTCCTGGGCCCTGTATTGTCCAACATCTTTATCAATGATTTAGATGAAGGAATTGAGGGTAAACTGATTAAATTTGCAGATGACACAAAGATAGGAGGGATAGCTAATACTAGAAAAGAGAGAGAGAGATGATTCAAAAAGATATACAAAACTGGAGCAGTGGGCAGCAACTAACAGAATGGTTTTTAACAGGGAAAAATGAAAAGTACTAAATCCGGGCAATGAAAATGAAAAAAAAAGCATATACAGAAATGGGAGGAATAGGGCTAAGCAACAGCACATGTGAAAAAGACTTGGGTATACTAATAGATCACAGACTGCACAGAGTCTACAGTGTGATGCAGCTGCAAAAAAGGCAAATACAATTCTTGGATATATAACAGAAGCATACAGTCTAGATCACGTGATGTCATTATTGTCCTCTACTCCTCTTTGGTCAGACCTCATCTGAAATACTGTGTCCAGTTTTGGACACCACATTTTAAAAAAAGACATGAACAAACTGGAGCAAGTTCAGAGAAGATCTACCAGGATTTGGAGCAGTCTGTAAAACATGTGCTATGAAAAACGGTTGCAGTATTTGGGAATGTTTAGCTTGCAAACAAGAAGACTGAGAGGAGACTTCATAGCTGTCTACAAATATCTCAAGGGCTGTCACATTGTAGAAGGATCATCTTTATTCTTATTTGCACAAGGAAAGACTAGAAGCAAAGGGATGAAACTGAATGGGAGGAGACACAGATTAGATATAAGAAAAAACTTTTTGAGGATGAGGGTGATCAATGAGTGGAACAGGCTGCCATGAGAGGTGGTGAGTTCTCCTTCAATGGAAGTCTTCAAACAGAGGCTGGACAGACATTTGTCTGGTATGATGTAGTGAAATCTGCTTTGAGCAGGGGGTTGGACCAGATGACCCAGGAGGTCCCTTCCAACTCTACCATTCGATGATTCTATTATTTATAGGCAGGGCTATAATCACAATAGTACACAGCTTATACCCTTCTGTACCCAGCGTCAAAACTATGGCTGTTTTTACTGTGAATCGACGCAGTTTATTGGTTGAGCAGATTTTACAGGTTACTCTCCTCCATGAGAAAAGGACTGGACGTGTTGGACTTCAACTTGCAGTGCTTTTCTTCTGGGGTAGCGCACTTAGCTCTTCCCATTCAATACATATGCATGCTCAGCCAAACTGAGTGTGCACGGACTTTGGGAAGGGAAGCCAAAATAAAATCTGGATTAACTCACCCTCCACAGGTCCAGTGACGCCTCTCCGTACCTGCAGCTGGTCTTTGTTGACATGCTACAGCGGTGACTACAGTGCACATGACCTCTGCAGACAATCACTGGTCTTAGCAGGGATGGTGACATATATGGCACAAGACTGCTGAACCCAGTGATTAGCTGCAGCGGTCATGTGCACTATAGTGGTGAGGTTACTTCAGCAGCCAGTAAATACAGACTGGTGTCAGCTTCAAAGAGGTATTGCTGGACCTGAGGAGGGCGAGTAACATAGATTTCATTATTATTTCAGATCTACGGGCAGATAAGAGGTTAAAGCAGAAAACCCTCTAATATGAAACTCATGTTTTTTGAAAAAAATGTTACAGTCACGAAGAAAGTCCCATTTCTCTGCCCCTTGGAGATCCGCAGGCTGAACACAGAGCTTAGGATGCTAAAGTTCATGGTTACCCAATAGCCAGTGACCGACTGTGCAATTAACCCCTTCCCATAGTGGCAAATTTTACATTTTTGAGCCCTTTTTTTTTACCCTCCCTTTCTTCTAGGAACCATTACTTTTTATCTTTTTTTCCAACATTGCCATACAAGGGAGGGTTTTTTTTTTTTGTGGAGGGACGACTTATAGTTTGGAATGACTTAACCACTTAATGTGCTCAAATACAGGAAGGGGGCAAATCCAAGTGGGATAAAACGAAAAAGAAAAAGCAATATATTATACATCCCTCCCCCCACAGTGTTTTTTTTTAGTTCTTTTTCTAGTGATTAAAAAAAAATTAAAAAATTACAATAAAATTTTAGCATTTTTCAACACCTGCTGATCTCAAAAAAGTAAAGATTGGTGGAAATGAAACCTGCCATGACACTTTCCAATGAGAAAATGGCCTAGACCATGCGCGTATATACATTTATTGCAAGCTCAATAAAGAATATTGCAGGCAGCTGACGCATGTGATAACAGAGAGCAATAGCACTCGGGTATTGAAAACGGAGAGAGGATAAACTGCAGGACGGCGACTATTACTTTGTGTATGGGGTCTGTAGATAGAAGAACATCGCGTGATATGAGGATTTGTGTTAGTAAACGGCCACATCACTATACATCTCCTATATCAGATGACATGATAAAGCCATTTCCCACAATACAACACTTTGTCCTCGGGGTTATTGTCTCCACTCCCTGCCGGGGATCATTGACCTTACAGGCACTGTGTACGGGGCGCGATCTGCACAGAAGACGCATTGCAATAACGTATATATTCACTATACAGCTGAGGTTACACAGGAAAGCAGAATATAACAGAAGAGTTACATTACATAAGAAATCACAATATTACACAACAATAGTTACATTATTGCACACACACAAGCCTGTAGGGCAGATCTCTTACCTCGCTGCTGCATCTGGAAATCCCATCTTGTACAACGTAACCACAACGGCTCCCCCAAGTCCAATGTTGTGCTGCAGGGCGAGCTTGGCTCTTGGTACCTGTCTCTTCCCGGCCTGATGTCTGAGCTGCCAGCAGAGCTCTGCACACTGAGCCAGGCCTGCGGATACACAAGAGGTAGAGGAGCTGCTGAGCTTCCGGCTCTAGTGTGCCCTCTACCTGCTGCGATGCAGAACTGCAACTCAGCCACTTAACCCCCTCACTGCCCAGCACAGCGACTCCGCTCATAAACCTTTTCCCTATCACACACTCCCATGTGAAAGAATTAATTGCAATTAATTGCTGGTTTTCAATTATTTTTTCATATTTACACAGCGCTTCAATTATTGCCGTCCCCTCTCCAACCCGGATTGAGATCAAAATGAATTGGTAGGAAAAAAGAAAAAAAAAACACAACACAATAAAAAAAAACAAAAAAAAAACACAATAAATCGCATCAGTAACACCGATGGCCAGGATTGTGCAACAAAAATCTGCGGCGTGGCAATTTCGTTTTGAGCCAGACATTGGTGTTCTAAAAAAAACATAAAAAACAAAAAAAAAAAAACCAAAAGTACTTTTTTTTTTTCATACCTGCATGACAACCGTGCCGGCTGATCACACACTGGGGTGCATTCACAAGTATTGTCCGTGTTGCACGGGCGCGTGGAGCTGGCCGGAGGCAGCATTCACATGGACGGGGGCTCATTCAGACGAGCATTACATGAACATGGGCTGTCGGACCAATGTTACTGAATAGCGCAGATCGGATTATGCTTTTTCACGTGGACCAAGAGCCAAAATCATCATAGCCTGCACTAAATTTCTCATGTCTTTTGAGACTCATCTATTTCAAATTTATGGGTGTGCAAATATACCCATATCCCTAAGTATCATCTATATTGCATCTGTTATATAACAGATACCGTACATTGTGTTTTATGCCTTTATTTGTATACAAGTCATAAATAATAATAAAAAAAAATCCCTACCATACTGAAAACCATAGCAAAACCTTCTGGACACTCCCTTATGGAAAGATCTGCACCTCTTCTGGTATTCGGTCCCACTACTGACTTTGAGAGTAGTGTGGAGGTATGGTCTGTATTAATAAACTTTGGATGTGTGCAGCTTGTCTACTTTCACGGTCCGAGTACAGACCATGGTGGTCGGATCGACCATAGGTCTCTTGACCTGGACTCAAAAGCCTCCTATATGCCAACAAACTGTCGTTGTTTAGGTCAAGAGACCCTTGCCAGTTCGGACCATGTATGGACTGTGAAAGTCGGATGTGTCAAACCCGCCTTACCAAGGACACAAATGAGAGTCAAATGTGGAGAGACAGCCTCTCTGTATAAAGGGCCAGATTGACTCAGGACTTCTGATCTATCATCGGTTAAGGTAGATCTCTGGCAGTTGGCCGGCGCCAGGCTATTCCTTTTTTTTTTTTCCTACCTTTGGCAAAAAGTCCTCACATCTGTGTATCTGATGAGTGTCAGAGGTGACCCAGCTACATGAGAGTGAAGTTCATAACACGGTGTAAAGTCTCGTTATCTCTATCAAGCACGTAGATAAGAAGGCACAAATTCCAGAATGTCATAAAACAGGCAGATAAGTGCTGATCCCGTCCCTGATTCCTTCCTTCCACCTCGGCTTTGGCTTTTACCCCACATCAGGTATATCTAGTGTCGCAGTACAAGGTCTGCACATCCCATGTACTGTGGGTAGTCGCTGTGGTTTACATATCCCATAATTATACCACAGTTCTGCACATCAAAGGGTTAAAGGTTGTGGGGCAAAAATCACTGAAAGATAAGAGTCCAGCTCACCCACATGCACTATGTGAAGATCCGGAGCAAAGGAAGCGTTAGTGACCAAATTGTACATGTTTTTTTTGGTGCAGATTTCTTTGCAGTGCAAATTGTGAAAACCCTTAACATTTCAGAAAAGGGGGGATCCGCAGTGAATATCCACTGCATAAATGGACACGCCGCAAACTGAAAGCGAACCCCAGCTCAGTCTGCTCTGCAGAGTTCTAAGTAAAGCACTGTTGGGCCTTATTCAGACATTAGTTTTTCATGTAGTGTTCTGTCCATGATTTTACCTATTATACACGTGAAAAACACCGACATGTGGACCAAACACTAATGACACTCGTACCACTTTTTTTTTTGCAAACAAGCATGGACGTCTGAGTGAGACCCAACTCTCATTCTCCGCCAGGAAAAGGAGGATGGAGAATCTGCCGTGTATCCAGTAAGTGTGCACAGACCCTTAAAGTCTTCCCCAAAGAAGCAGCTGTTGTATGTGCAAGGGTTGGTCAATGGGACCCAGAAGTCTGGATGGACCCAATCGCCTCGTAGGCATATCAGGAGACCCCCGGCCGGTCCACACATGGTGATTTGTACTTGGACTATGAAGGTCACCGTATGTATCATGCCTGAAGCCAAATTCACACATCATGTGCTACAGTCAGAGTACAGACCACAATGTATATAGACTGCACGTCTCCTAACCCAATCTCAGCCGCCTCGTAGGCACATAGGAGACTGGAGAGTCAGCTGATTTTAAATGATCCGGGTGAATGGATTAGTTAATTAAAAAAAAAGTGAACAGACGATTTCAGTTTTTAAAAATGGATGAGGAAAAAAATGAAGGAGAAACAGATGACACATGATAAAGAGGCGGTCGGAGTGTGCAAAGCAGTAATCAAAGCAAAAGGTGGCTACTTTGAAGAACCTAGAATATGACATATTTTCAGTTGTTTCACACTTTTTTGTAAAGTGTAATGTATAATTCCACATGTGATAATTCATAGTTTTGATGCCTTCAGTGTGATTCTACAATTTTCACAGTCATGAAAATACAGAAAAATCGTTGAATGAGAAGGTGTGTCCAAACTTTTGGTCTGTACTGTATTTTTTTTTTGAAGCAGTGGAAATAGTTTATGGAAATGCTGCTTCACTGAGGACACTTTGGAGGAGTTTTTCACTTATTGCAGACGTATGGAAGAGTATGGACAGTGCCTAGTGTTAGTTAATCAGAAGAGTCTTTTAAGTGTTTTTTGAAGTAAATCTGCAAACACTAAACCCAATATCCAGAAAAAAAACAATCCTCTTCAATAACAATTTCTTTATCCCAAAAGGAAAATGTTCACATTTGCAGATTTTAGAGCTTTTTCCCAAAAATAGATCAGATCTAAAACAACAAATGGCAAGAAGCTGGTAATGAGAATGTGGTCAACATAAAGTAAGGAAATCACGTATCGTTGGAACGATCGGTCACACCATCATATTGGGCAGAATAGTATATTAGACAATGCGCACGCGAATCTGCCGAGAAGAGGCTTCCTAAAGTAGCAGTGTGCATCATCAGATATTCATGGCCTATTGTAAATGGCTATAAGATTTCTGTAAAACCAAGCGGCCACTGACAATAGGCAAGAGTTTAGCAATTTATTTGCAGAGCGTACGATCGCCTAAGAAGTCACGATTATCAATGGATAACCTGAAGGAACGACTAAAGAAAAAAAAAAAAGTAAATAAATAATATAAACCAGCGTCAAACAGATGTTGGGATTATTTAAAATCTGCACATGAGATTCACCGATTACAACCATTTTATGCAATGCTGACCTGTTGCTCCCAGCGGATGCCCCTTGGAGATCAGACCTCCACTCGGATTGATGACCCAACGCCCTCCGTATGTATTATCTCCTCTGTCAATCAATTCTCCTGCTTTACCTGCAAGAGGAAACCCAAGAAAAAAAAAAAAACAGGTCAGTGGTGACACTCAGGTTAGGTTCAAAGAGGTGGCAGATGTGCAGGTTTTTTTTTTTGCACCTACAGTTACAAGTCCTGGTCCGACTATAGGTGTCATAACCGAAACGGACCAAAAAGATCCCCAACAATGTTGATAAAGGGATTGTCCACCTTTACGGACAGTTTTCTTACTTACGTAAATGTGTGTATTTGGGGCTAAAAATCATTTTAGTAATTGAATTTCATTAAAACTTTTGTACAGTTTGCCCTCTATAGCCACCGTACCGCACTGTCTATTGCTGGATGCAGAAGGAGTTAAATGAGAATCCATCAGTGAGCTCGTTTCAACGGTCTTAAAGATAAAGTTTGTAACTCTTACATCTCTCTAAGCTCCTCTCAGCTGGTTTATGACCACATCAAGGATGAATATGCTGGAATTTTTTTTAATGGTACCCACTTGAAAATTTTCTTTTTTAGAACAAATACAGGCATTTAAGTAAATGCCCCTCAAAAGGTGAGCAACCCCTTTATTTCAGTCATTAGAAAAAAAAAGTAATCCTTAGTGACGTTGGATTACCTATGGGGCAGAGGCCGAGCGCCTCGTATGTAATGAGCTCGTTAGCGGAGAAGCAGTCATGAAGCTCGATCACGTCCACATCGGTCGGCTTCACACCAGCTTTCTGGTAACATCTCTCCGCTGCGATTCTGCTCATGTCAAATCCAACCTGGAAGAAAAAAAAATGAAAAATAATAATAGTTAAAATCATGGGCATTCTCGATGAATTTAATGGTGTCATGGAACCCAACGTTGTGAGAGCTCCTTATTAACATGAGGCCTCGGCTCCTCCGACGCTCGTTGGTCAGATGTTTGTGACAAGATTTGTTTTTCCTGCTGCAGGATGAATGAATACATACAAAAATATAAAGTTATAAAAAAAAAAAATGTCTCAGTGCACTCTCACTTAATATCGGGGACAATTCATGTCTTGAGGTTTTTTTGTTTTTTTTAGGAGAGAGACTGGTTGCTAAGGACATGGTGCCTAACAACCACAGTGTCAGTGAGAAGGTGTAGTTGCTAGGTAAAGGACACCTAGCAACCTCTCAATTTCCACCATGTTGACTGCTATAAAGTAGAAAGACACGTCCCTCCTCATCTCAGGCCAAGGTATTAATTCGATAGAGTTATTTAATGGTCACATCCTAAACCCGTCAGAGGACTTCACTATACACTATATGGACAAAAAGAAGAATTAGGGTTCTTGAAGCCTTCACTGGGGGGACACAGGAAACCATGGGTGTATGCTGCTGCAACTAGGAGGCTGACACAAAAAAAAAAAAAAAGTTATCTTCTTCTCAGTAGTCAAACAGAATCATTTAGAAAAAAAATGATGACTGCTGTGACCCATAATGAAGGCTTTGAAAAAGAGATTTTACGGTAAGAACCCAAAAACTTCTTTTCTCTTTCGCTTCATTGGGGGACACAGGAACCATGGGACGTCCCAAAGCAGTACCCAAAAGTGGGAAGACTACAAGAACTAATCAAAAATGTGAGCATAGGTGGAAATCACAGGTCGGCGACCGGCCACTCTAATATGGAACCAACATTACTACCCAGGTTGAAAAACACCAAGGAGGAGGAAGAAAAGGTAAAAATAACAGAGAACAACAGCTTAGAGAGCTGCTATTAGAGGCCTGAGAAAGAATACTGCGGGAGGCCCTTGGCCCAGATAAAGAGAGTAGGAAGGAAGACAAAGATGATGACTGTCCAGACGCAAACAGGGAATCTGTGCGTCCGAAGAAATTGTTCTCGACAGAAGGAAAGCTGAGACGCCATCTGTCCAGTTACAAAGGATTCCAAGAACAGTTCTAGAAAACCGAGAAGGAACACAGTAAAGTGTCGACACCAGAGGAGGGCTCCTCCAAAGACACACGGGAAGCCGCTAGAAATTAAGTAAGCGTGTACTCCCCACAGGAGAATCTGAACAAATGAAATGAGAAACTGGTGTCCCTGAAAGGAAAGACAGAAACCAGCCCCAAGGGGGTCGAGAGACAAACTAGACTCCGCGACCACAACAGGGAGGAGAGTAAGGGAAAATAAAAGAGGATCCCCTACTTAGATCGTAGACAAAAAAACCTGACTGGCACATCCAGACTAATGTGAACTAGGTGCAAACCAAGGGAAGCTACCCCCATGTAAAACATACAAAAAAAGGCTGCACTCAAGCATACTAAAGCATGACAATATGGAATACATGAAATTTAGAATAGCAATATGGCTTTGAATATAAGGAAAAATTTGAGACGCTTAGTATAAACATTTGGCCAAACATTTTAAAGCTCACCAACCATCGTCAAGGTGGTCTCAATACTGGTGAGTCCCTGACCTAATGTGAACATACCTCTATTAGGCTGATATCTGAATTTCTGGGTGAATATGCACCTCTGTCAGCAATGCCTGCATTTATGGGTAAAGTAGGGACCTGGTGTAATAAAATCACCACCTGGTGGGAGCGGAGTGCTCGGTCAGCAAGCTAACATTCAATAGACAAAAAAACCTGACTGGCACATCCAGACTAATGTGAACTAGGTGCAAACCAAGGGAAGCTACCCCGATGGTTGGTGAGCTTTAAAATGTTTGGCCAAATGTTTATACTAAGCGTCTCAAATTTTTCCTTATATTCCAAAGCCATATTGCTATTCTAAATTTCATGTATTCATATGTTGTCATGCTTTAGTATGCTTGAGTGCAGCCTTTTTTTGTATGTTTTACATGGGGGTAGCTTCCCTTGGTTTGCACCTAGTTCACATTAGTCTGGATGTGCCAGTCAGGTTTTTTGTCTTTGAATGTTAGCTTGCTGACCGAGCACTCCGCTCCCACCAGGTGGTGATTTTAATTACACCAGGTCCCTACTTTACCCATAAATGCAGGCATTGCTGACAGAGGTGCATATTCACCCAGAAATTCAATATCAGCCTAATAGAGGTATGTTCACATTAGGTCAGGGACTCACCAGTATTGAGACCACCTTGACGATGGTTGGTGAGCTTTAAAATGTTTGGCCAAATGTTTATACTAAGCGTCTCAAATTTTTCCTTATATTCCAAAGCCATATTGCTATTCTAAATTTCATGTATTCCATATTGTCATGCTTTAGTATGCTTGAGTGCAGCCTTTTTTTGTATGTTTTACATGGGGGTAGCTTCCCTTGGTTTGCACCTAGTTCACATTAGTCTGGATGTGCCAGTCAGGTTTTTTTGTCTATTGTATGTTAGCTTGCTGACCGAGCACTCCGCTCCCACCAGGTGGTGATTTTAATTACACCAGGTCCCTACTTTACCCATAAATGCAGGCATTGCTGACAGAGGTGCATATTCACCCAGAAATTCAGATATCAGCCTAATAGAGGTATGTTCACACTACTTAGATCGTAATTACGCAATGATTGCAGGAACCGGAGCTTGGATGCTGCGGTTCACTAGCAGGCCGTGAAAAAACAGAAACAGTTAAACTGAAATAAGGTGATAGATCTGGAAAACAGATACAGAATATTCCAAGAGGAGACGGTAAAAAAGAAGACTACCACCATGATAGTTGAATGCAAGCGGAAAAAAGGAAGGACTTGAGAGTAGGCTACTGTGAACGTGCTAGAGAGCAATCGCTGAGTCGAGGGGAATGGAAGTGTACTGAAAGAACCTTGTAAAGCACACTGGATCTTTTCGGAACGCTATAGGGTCAGCTTTGTCAAAAACCGTCTGAACAGACAACCCCTTTTCCTATCGAAGTAGGTAGAACGTAGTCTACCGTGGACGACTCAGCAGACTCTGAGCCATTCATGACCAGATGCCTCCGCCGAGGTTGACCCGGATAGCGGAAAGGCTGGGAAGCCGGGAGAATCCTGGGTTCCGTATGTAAGGAAAAAAAGGGGGGAATACCACCTACTCCGGGTTCTAGATGAAAGGAGAAGAATTCATTAGCCTGAGGCCAATCCTGGCCTATGCGACCATGAACTAAGGTTCGTAGCTGAGAAGCAAGGAGACATCAGGCGTCCCGAACCTCCCCCTGTCTGAATGAACTATTATGAGGCATGAGGGTCGAACCCGTCAAAATAACAGAAAACTCAGGCGAGAGAAAACACAGGGTGGGAAGTCAGAGTAATGGAGTTCCGAGAGGGAAAGTAGAGAACCCTTCAGGAAAAAGTGATGTGCATGTAGCTTGAGAAAGCATGTTCCTCAAAACCAGAGATTGGGCTGAACAAAGTGCGAGCTTGACCTAATGAAGGCCAAGTGGCAGATTGCCCAGAGCGAAAGGGCAAAGCATATCACAGCCTGTAGAGAAAGAGGAGCCCTGGAGTCTGTGAGATCCCTGCAAGGATGCGGAGAAAAAATGGCTAGGCCGATGGCCACCCCTAGGGGTGGAAAAGAACCAAGGAGTCTCTAGCTGATGGCATTAGACAGATAACAGTCTCTTACGTCCGGCTATGTTGTAAGTTGCACCACGAAGTCTGTCCAGAAGTATGTCCTGTCCTGCCATCTCTCCTGAGGACAGAACAGCCGGCTTGGGATCAGATATAGAGACTGCTGGAGGATATGGAGTCCATTCTCAGCCAGGAGTCGGTCCCAAGCACTGCATTAATGAAGGATTAGGTGCAGCTCACCTCTCTGCCTAAAGAGGTGTAATGCCGGCATCAGGAGAGGGGCTGCAGGGAGATTGCAGGAGTGCCTGTGTCGCCCGGAGAAAATGTCTCCTTCCGGGTCCAGGTGCCGACAGATGGCGACAGCAAGGGAGGAAGAGGAGGGCCTTCTAACTAAACAAGGGCGCTCAGCTTCTGCACCACTAATATGGGTCTAGTAAAAGACCTGTGTCCACCTCCTACTGACACTAAGCTAAACTTGGTGGGGTGTACACTACCAAGGAGGAAAAATACATGCCCCCTCCATATCACACTACAGGAGCTTCTCTGACCCCCATTCTACATCCATACACATTAATATGGAGTCGGCCCTTTGCAGACAGAACAGCTTCCGCGCTTCTGGGAAGGTTTTCTACAAGATTTGGGAGATGTCTGGGAATTTCTGCCTCTTCATACAAAAAAACATTTGTGAGGTCAGACCCTGGTGTTGGAAGGGGCCGAGGTCTGGGCTCTGTGCGGCCGGTCATGTTCTTCTACCCAACAAACTTCATCAACCATGAGTTTATGGACCTTGTGTACTGGCCACAGTCATGGGGAGCAGAAAAGGGTCTTCCCCAAACTGTTCCCACAAAGGTGGAAGCTACAATTGTCCAAAATGTCTTGTGGTGAAGCACTAAGATTTCCCTTCACTGGAACTAAGTGGCTGAGGCCGACCCTAAAAACCCCATAGTATTATCCTCCTCCACCAAACTGTACAGTTGGCACAATGCGGTCAAGCAGGTAATGATTTCCCGATATTTGCCAAACCCAGACTCCATCAGATGCCACAGAGAGAAGTGTGATCTGTAACTGCACAGAACATGTTTCCTCCAGAGTCCAGTGGTGGCGGCTTTACACCACTCCAGCTGACGCTCTGCATTGTGCTTGGTGATGTAAGGCTGTAGCAGCTACTCGTCCAAGAAGCTCCCAGCACGGCGCAATGTTTATGCCAATGTTAATACCAGAGGAGGTCTGGACTGAGCAGCTATGGGGTCAGCAGAGCGTTGGTGACTTTTCTGCCCTCTGCTCCTCAGCACTCAGCCCCCCGCTCTGTAACGTTACATGGAATCCATTGAGTTACTGCGGTTCCCAAATGCTTCCATCATTCAGTAATACCACTCAGGCGATTGATTTGTCCATATAGCGCATGTTAACACCAGTCAGAATCTATTTCTTGCAATGGATGTATTGTTTAAGTGGAAATCTACAAATTCCAATTCTTAAAGAGAGAGAAGTTACTTTATAAATTGGGAATATCATTATGATAGCAAAAGTCTAACAATAGACAGAAGGCTGCACTTCACTGCCTCCATTCTTCATTGTTCCCTGCCATATAAAAATGATGGCACACCCTAGCAATATGCCATCCATTTAAAAACATGAAAGTACCAGTTTCATAAAAATAAAAAAAAGTGAATAATTTTTTTTATTTTACCTTCATGTTCTTAAAGTGATGGCATATTGCTGGGGAGATATATATTACACACACCTCCTCAGTTAAAATAAAAAAGGGGATGAAGAGATCCATAGGCTTAAAAATTAACTTTTATTTGTTTATCCACCTGTAATAATGGCAGCAGGTACAAGTTATGTGACCCAACAAGCTGCAAGGTAATATCTACTAGTGAGGAGTAAGAGACAAATAACCTCGGACCATATAAAAGACCGGGCCCGCAAAAAATAGGAGACCGATTCACCTTGCAATCTGGAGCCTGGAGTAACGTCCTCCACCCCGACGCGCGTTTCGCCACTGGCGTGTGTATAATATATATATACACATACACACATAGCTATATGCTACATGTACATGCCAAATGGAGTCTGCATGCATTACACTCACCGCCTTGATGCAGCTCTCCTCATTGAACGTGCTGGACGTGTCCGTCACCATCTCCTGTGCCACGATTTCCACCGCCTGATGCTGCAGCCCGTGCTTCCTCACAAAATCTTCACTTACCAGGATGGCAGCTGCTGCACCGTCAGATGTAGGACTGGAGTAAAGAAGTTAAAAAGAAATCAGTGGAAATCTTGTTTGGCCCAGAATTAACTCTGCGTGCATGCTCATTTCAGCTGAGCATTCATTTGTTGCAATCAGGAAGTGGGGGATTCTCAGGAAGCCCCTTACATATAAGATGGCAAAGGTCAGCTGAATCAGGGCTGACTAATATTTATTAGACTCCATACCCCACTATTAGGCTTTACTTACCAGCACTGAAGAACGGTGAGGTAATCAAAAACTTTCCTGGAATTCTTCACTTGATCCAAGCTGTATTCCTCTTGAAACTGTGAAAACCTGTAGAGGAGAACATGATACGAGTGAGCGAAGGCTGCAGTGTAAAGCATCTCTAGCTACAGAAAGGAATGCACGGAAATAATAAGAATCTTTGAACATTTCCAAGATGTTCAGCTAACACAAGGATTGCTTTTCGAGGATGTGCGGCTATAAGGTCGGCTTCACATATCTGCATTTCACGGTCCTGTAAATTTTGGACCGACTATGGGGCTCTTGACCTAAACGGACAGTCTCATATAGGACTAGAGAATGGTGTCATATCCGATAACAGACGGTTTATACGACTCACGGATTATTTACTGAGTGTTTGTGATTCTTCCAGGCGATCTTCGCAAAATGTTCCATCTTTGTTCCTAGAAGCAAAAAAAAATAAAAATAAAATTATATGCATAAAACAATAAGTGCAATTCCACAATTGCTTTTGGATTTTTTTTTTTTAATCATGTTCACTATATGGTAAAACTGACCTGGTATTATATGATTCTCCAGGTCAGTACGACTACACAGATAACAAACATGTATACTTTTTTTAATATTTAAGTGGTGGAAAAAAAAAATTCGGAGATTTGTAAGAAAAAAAAACCAAAACATTTTAGCTTATGTCGTCATTTTCCGAGACCCATAGCATTTTTTTGGGGGGGATCCAGGTGTGGATAGGGTCTTTTTTCTTTTTGCACCCTAAGCTTATTATTTTTTTTTTTTTCATTGATACCATTTTGTGGTAGATACAATATTTTGATGGCCAAAAGAAAAACAACACAATTCTGGAGTTTTGATTTTTTTTCTTCTTCGCTACACGGTTTATTGATCAGATTAATTTATTTTAGATTTTGATAGATCACACATTTCTGAACACTTTTTTTTTTAATATTACTTTATGCCTTTTTTTAAATGTAATCTCTAAAATGTATGGATTGGGAAGAGGGGCCAATAAGATTTTTTTAAATTTATTTTACACAACCACTTTCCACTCATTTTATTTTTAAGTCCCCTTAGAGGATTTGAGCCTGGAATCATATAAATCACTTACCAAATACTGCAATACGCCAGTATATAGTAAAATTCACAATCCTCTATGAACCCCAGCCAGCGACCACACTTCACGGGAGCCCGAACTTGGCGGCAGCAAATCTGATTATAAATGTGCTTATCTCAAAGAAACATTATACATTTTCATATAATTTTTACCATATTTCTCCATGTGTTCCAATCCAGCTGTGCCAAACAATTGGGGAGCCAATGGAGCAGGTTCCAGGCCATACTTGTTGGCTACAACCTCCATATGTTTATCTATGGGGTTTGCTCGGTCCGTGTACTAAAATATACAAAAGTTACCTCCAAAAAAGTTATTTAAATAAGTTGTTCATTTTTTTAATCTCATAAATCGCTGATATCACAGCATGAAGCCGTATTACCACACTAAATTAAATACCAACCATGGCTTTTAATGAGCCTCGTTCCATCTTCTCGAAGCCGAGAGCTAGGACGCAGTCCGCCAACCCTACGGAGAACAGCATAAATCAGAGATGTGCAGAAACCACCAATATTGTAGGAAAGTGACGAAAAATCAAAGTATTGAGCTTGACACAACACAGTTTGGATGAAGACGAAAATGAATCCCCGCCCCGCGTCTTTGGCGCCTGTAACGCTGCCAATAAGCATGCAGGGATTGCCTGTGAGGCACTGTAATGTCGGAGCCATCTTGGTTGTGGCATTACTGTGATTGGTTGGCCGTGTGACATCGGAGGTTATAAAAGGACACGCGCCGCCCGGCTCGGTACACTGACGCCATTACACAGCTCTGTGACACTTCATATTGCAAGGAGAGAGTACTCGTCTAGGCTGGTGTGTGCACTGTATAAGGAATCAGAGGCCTGTAGTCTTGATACTGGTGCTGAGCCATCATACTAACAACCCTTTTAAGGGCTAAGCGTTTGCAGCTCATACAATCTGCATTTAGCCCAGGGAGGGAGAGAGAGTTGCAGGAGCAGGGAGAGTGACAGAATCCAGTCTGTAGACAGTGATTAGGGATGTGCAGTCCATGGGCAAATATATCGCTGCAGTTTTTTTTTTTTTTGTGAGGGCTGAAAAAAATTAATATATTTTGATCCATCAAGTATTGCATGCTTTGAGATTCTTCTTTGTGTTATATAACACACCCAAAAATCGTTGAAACATTTTCCTGGGCTACATTTCTCATGCATACACCATTCTGTAGTGTGGAGTACATTTAGGATTTCAGTCAATAACAGCTTTTAAAAATTCACACATCACGTACAGTGTTACGTGGTCTGTAAACATTTCTGTGATCTGTAAAACTGAGAAAAATACGGATTTTTGTGTTACTCACCGTAAAATCCTTTTCTCCGAGACGCTCATTGGGGGACACAGGACTGTGGTGTATGCTACTGCCGCTAGGAGGCTGACACTAAGTAAACATAAAAAAAGGTTAGCTCCTCCTCCGCCGTGTACACCTCAGCACTGGCCGCAGGCAAACCCAGTTTAGTGCAAAAAGCAGTAGGAGGCTAAAGAATAAATTAATGTTAATACAGGTACAATATATCCAGAAGTAAATCTACTGATATAGACCCAAGCAAATAAAATTAACTTAGAAAACGAAGCCATCCGGCTAATAGGGAGGGAGCTGTGTCCCCCAATGAGCGTCTCGGAGAAAAGGATTTTACGGTGAGTAACACAAAAATCCGTATTTCTCCTTCGTCTCATTGGGGGACACAGGACTGTGGGACGTCCCAAAGCAGTCCCTTGGGTGGGAAACCGACTCCACAGTGTAATTTATAATCAAGCATTGCTTATATGTGCGCAACCGCGCCCTGAAGAATCCTTCTACCCAGACTGGCATCCGCAGAAGCCTGGGTATGGACATTATAATGCTTGGAAAAGGTATGCAGACTGGACCAGGTTGCTGCTTTACAAACCTGTTCCACTGAAGCCTGATGCCGAAGGGCCCAGGAGGCACCCACCGCTCTGGTGGAGTGAGCCTTGATCCCTGCAGGAACCACCGCGCCTCTGATGCGGTAAGCCTCCTGAATGGCTAACCGAATCCACCTAGCCAAGGTTGATTTAGAGGCAGCGAGTCCCTTCCTGCGACCTTCAGGGAGGACAAACAGCGTGTCCGTCTGTCGAAAGGACGCCGTCCGAGATACATATCTCCTGAGTGCTCTCACCAGATCCAGCGTATGGAGAGCCTTCTCCACTCGGTGCGTCGGAGCTGGGCAAAATGAGGGCAAAACAATGTCCTCATTAATATGAAATGAGGACACGACTTTAGGCAAAAAAGGTGGAGTAGGTCTGAGCACCACCTTATCCTGATGGAAAAGCAAGTACGGAGCTCGACAAGACAGTGCAGCCAGCTCCGAAACCCGCCTTATGGATGTTATGGCTACCAAAAACACCACTTTCCAGGAAAGAAACGACAGAGAAACCTCCTGCAAAGGTTCAAAAGGAGACTCTTGCAGAACTCCCAGGACTAGATTGAGGTCCCAAACCTCTAAAGGAGTCTTGTAGGGAGGAACTATATGGACAACCCCCTGAATAAAGGTCCTAACCTGAAAATTAGACGCGATCCTTCGCTGAAAAAGCACAGACAAGGCTGATATCTGCCGTCTAAGCGTACTTGGCGCTAGACCTGAATCTAGGCCTGCCTGGAGAAATGACAGAATGTTTGGAATTGAAAACCTAAGCGGGGAACAACCATGTTCCCTGCACCAAGCAAAAAAGACCTTCCAAGTACCGTGGTAGATGTGAGCCGAGACGGGCTTTCGGGCGCTAGCCATCGTCGCGGCGACCTTTTTAGAGAATCCAGCCCTGGTCAGGATCCAAGATTCAACGGCCAGGCCGTCAAACACAGGACCGCTGAGTTCTGGTGGTAAACTGGGCCCTGGGAGAGAAGGTCCGCACGCTCTGGCAGTCGCTAGGGTGCGTCGGCGAGCAACTGTACCAGCTCCGCGTACCAAGAGCGACGCGGCCAATCCGGAGCGATTAATATCGCTGGAACCCCCTCTATCCTGATCTTTCTGATCACCCTTGGGAGAAGAGCTATTGGTGGAAATAAGTATGGAAGATGGAATTGATTCCACGGTAGAACCAGGGCGTCCACCGCAATTGCCTGCGGATCCCGGTACCGGGAGACGAAGTTGGGCACCTTGGCATTCATCCTGGAAGCCATCAGGTCCACATCTGGGGTTCCCCAGCGTCGACATATCTGCTGAAATATCTCGGGATGTAGTGACCATTCCCCTGAAGCTATGCCGTGACGGCTGAGAAAATCCGCTGCCCAGTTTTCCTCGCCCGGAATGTGGACTGCTGAAATCACGGAGTGATTTACCTCTGCCCAGGACAGAATCTGTTTTACCTCGTGCATAGCCGCCCGGCTGCGGGTACCTCCCTGATGGTTTATGTATGCCACCGCCGTGGCATTGTCTGACTGAATTCGGACTGGGCGGCCTGCCAGATGCTGGTGAAAATGCCTCAGAGCCAGCCAAATAGCTCGGATCTCTAAAATATTTATTGGGAGGATCGACTCCTGCTGAGACCAAGTCCCCTGGGCTGTGTGGTGACGAAACACTGCTCCCCATCCGAGCAGGCTGGCATCCGTTGTGACTACCATCCAGATATTCGGAGGAAACAAACGGCCCTGTTGAAGAGTGGAACTCCTCGTCCACCACATAAGAGTCTGTCTGACCTTCAGGGACAGACGGCACCGAAGATTGAGGGAATAAAGGCTCCCGTCCCATACTGCCAAGAGTGCATGCTGAAGGGGGCGAAGATGAAACTGGGCAAATGGAATCGCCTCGATCGTTGCCACCATCCTTCCTAGGACCCTCATGCAAAACCGGATGGTATGAGGAATCGGTTTGTGAAGGATCCGTACCTCTTGACGGAGAACTAAGGCCTTGTCCTGAGGAAGGATTATCAACCCTTGAGCGGTGTCGAAATCCATCCCTAAGAAGGTGATCTTTCGAGATGGCACGGGAGATGACTTCTTCATATTCACCAGCCACCCCAGGCGAACAAGAGTGTCTAGGGTAATGCTGACACTTTCCTTGCATGTTTGGAAAGACGGACCCTTGATGAGAAGGTCGTCTAGGTAAGGCAAGATGACTATCCCCCTGGAGTGTAGAATGGATACAACAATAGCCATGACCTTTGTGAACACTCTGGGAGCTGTGGCTAGCCCGAATGGCAAGGCAGCGAACTGAAAGTGAAGTTTGCCGATGGCAAACCGAAGAAACCTTTGATGAGGGGGAAATATGGGGATGTGAAGATAGGCATCCTGGATGTCTATTGATGCTAGAAATTCCCCTTTTTCCATGGCAGCAATGACCGAGCGGAGAGACTCCATTCGAAAATGTCGAATTTTGACGAACCGATTCAGTCTTTTTAGATCCAGAATGGGCCTTACGGTACCGTCCTTTTTGGGTACAATGAACAGATTGGAATAAAACCCCGACCTCTTTCGACCTCTGGTACAGGTACGACAACCCCGCTGTGTCGAAGAGACTCGACCGCCTTGAATAAGGCGAGAACCCGAGACTCCTCCTTGGGAAGGCGCGAGGGAAAGAAACGATTTGAGAGAAGGCTGGTAAATTCTATCTTGTACCCCGAGGTGACTAATTCTCTGACCCATTCGTCTTGAGTAATTGATAGCCAAGTGGGACGAAACCAGAGTAGACGGCCGCCTACTCTGGAAGAATCGACCGGATTCTGCCTCCAGTCATTTATCCGAAAATCTTTGGGGCCTAGACCCTCTAGATTTCGGTTGTTGAGACCGCATTCTTCCCAACGGGTTGGTCTTGTAAGAGGCCTGACGATCTCTGGCCTGATTAGGTCGACCTGAGCCGCTGGAACTGGCTGTTGCAGCCCAACCTGGGTTGCGAAAGGCTCTAAAGCGAGGCTGAGGCTGTCGGCGAAAGGGCTGTTTGACCTTCTGCTGAGGCAAAAAAGAACTCTTCCCTCCTGTCGCATCAGATATAAGCTGATCCAGTTTTTCACCAAATAAACGACCGCTTTGATAAGGCAAGGACGTAAGTGACTTCTTTGAAGTCGAGTCTGCTTGCCAAGTCCTCAACCACAAGGATCTCCTAATGGCAATCGCATTAGCAGCAGCTAATGCTGCGCAATTTGCCGCATCCATAGAAGCGTTGATCAAAAAATCACCTGCGAGAGCCATCTGATTAGATATCTCCAAAACCTCAGGTGGCACTTCTACACCGTGAAGAGCTCTGTTCAGAGACTCCGACCAGGAAATAGAGATGACCCAGATGCTTCAAACACCGAGCGAGCCAGGCTTTCAATCAGACGATCCGTTGGATCCTTAATCGAGGAACCATCAGGAAGGGAGAGAAGCGTCTTAGATGCCAAGCGTGACACCGGAGGATCGACCACTGGGGATTCCGCCCACTTCTTAAGAAGTTCAGGAGCAAAAGGATACCTGATATTGAGGGCCTTCTGTCCTGTAAAGCGCTTATCCGGTTTTTCTCGGTGGCGCTGCACAAGCTCCTCAAACTCAGGATGAGCACCAAAAACCTTATGGGTCTGTCTGGCTCGTTTGAAAGACACCTTATGACCAGAGGCCAAGGTGGATTCATCGTCTACCCCCAGAGATTGATTGACAGCTTCGATCAGACTGTCAATTGTCTCCTGACAACCTGGAGCTTCCAAATTGAGGGACCCTTCAGTATCGGAATCCGAATATTGATCACTTGCCTCTAAAGGTGAGGGAGAGCGAGAAGCTGAGCTGAAGGATGCCGAAGCCCTGGACGGCATAGGCGACGCAGTGTGGGTTCGCTTCCCCTGCGTCTGCCTGGTGAGAGCACGGCCCCTGCAGGCCGGAGGTTCCTGAGACGTCGCCAAGACGGGTGAACCACTGTCCCTGCTCCTATCAGGAGCTTGAAGGGACTCGATTGCTCTTGTTAATGATGCCACAGATTGAGACAGAGACAGGGCCCATTCCGGGGGACCTGACGCACTGGGCTGGGCTATAGGTGAGGGCTCCTGAGCCCGTTCAGAGTCACAGGCTTCGCAGACCCGATTAGTCTGGGCATGCGGAAAAGGGGATTTACAGGCGATGCATGCGGTATACAGCACCGTGTGAGCCTTAGTTCTTCTGGACATACTGTATCTGTTCAGAGCCCTGTGACGATGCGGAGGTATGGTAGCGGGGCGCAGCGAAGTGGAGCCGGGCTGGAGGTAGCAGCACTTACCCCAGTCCTGTATCCCCGGACGCCCTTAAGCAGCGTTGACAGCGCAAAAGGAAAAGAGCAAAGGCTCCAGACTTTCAAAAAGAGCGCTCCCTGTCTGGGAGGCGTGGCTCATATAGCTGATCACAGGGGCCGGGGTCGAGAGGCGCGGCCTAGCGCCGTCAGATGCCGGAGACGCCACTTCCGGCCGCGGCCTAGTCTCCGGCCGAAGCCGGGGACTAAATTTCCGGCCGCGGCCTAGCGCCGGCCGAAGCCTCGGCCTAAATTTTTGGCGGTGGCCGCCCGAAAAACAGGGGGCGGGCCCGCCGGAAGTGACGCTGCCGGGGGCGGAGCACGGCCTATCTTCCGGCCGACGCCGGGAGCAAAATTAGACATGCGGCCTGGTTCCCGGTTGAAGCCGGGGACTAAATTTCAGCCCGCGGCCTAGCACCGGCCGAAGCTGGGAGCTAGATTTTTGGCGGCGGCCGCCTAGCAGCCAGGCGGACCGTCACACGCAGAGAGGGGATGGCGCTCTCCGGGGGTTTCACAGACAGCCTCGCGGACCGCTCCCACCGAATCTCGACCGCCCCAGACGCTACCTGACGTCCGACACTGTTCTCCGGAGCTTTGAAGGTGGGTTCTCCTGCTTGCAGTCTTCTACCAAAAAAATGGGGAACGGTGCAGGCTCCAGCTCCATGACCTCTAATGGTGGGTCTTCCTTGCTGCAGTGGACTTGCGGCTCTCCCAGACATTAGTCCAGCGTCTCCCGTCTTTTAGAGGGGGGCTTGCAGCAAAAAAAGGAGGGACGGTGCAGGCACCCTAACTCCATCACCCCTTCAGGGGATGAGGAGGGACCGTCCGCCACCTTGCAGCACCGCAGTCTAGCATTGGTGGTGCAGTGGGGGCCGCACGGACTAACTCCTGCCTCTGTACAGCCTAGGGCTTCAATACCTTAGGGTGGTCAGGGCTGAGTCCGGCATTTATGTCCCACGTTGCGGGAGAGGATACGTTGGAGGCTTTACTCCACGTGCTCGCCCGTTGATGGTTTGGGGAGATCGGACCCTTTCAATAGGATCCGTCGCCCCTATCTCATCTTCGTGGGAAAGAAAAAAAAAAAAAAAAAAAAAAAAAATGGTCTGGAAAAAGAACCAGACGTGTGCCTCCATCAGACACTAAGCAATAACTGGGTTTGCCTGCGGCCAGTGCTGAGGTGTACACGGCGGAGGAGGAGCTAACCTTTTTTTATGTTTACTTAGTGTCAGCCTCCTAGCGGCAGTAGCATACACCACAGTCCTGTGTCCCCCAATGAGACGAAGGAGAAAGCATTGAAACATTTTTCCGGGATTGAATTTGATTGTCATCCATACACTTTTGCGTTCTGTTACATTATGGTGGAGTAAACTCACAACCTTGCTTTGATCGCTGCAGGTGACCAATTTTTTTCTTTTGTTAAAAATAAAATTTTGTTTCCAGAGACCTAGCAATTATAAAATGCACAAGGCGTGCGTTAAGGGATGGGAAGTGGAAGTGCTGATGATGGTGCACGCAGATGCCGAGGACGTGGGACAGATGCGACTATGCCTGTTACTGGAGCACAAGAAACAAGCCCATCCACGACACATAGGTTCCTGTCTCTCATTGCAGGAAGGCATAGTGCACCACTTCTAAAGACAGAGCAGTGCGGACAAGTGGTCTATTGGATAACAGATAATGCTTCCAACAGACTTGGCAGTAGCACAGTTTTCCAGACGGTCCAGTTTCACTAGCCTACAGTCTGATTCATTTATTCCTCACCCTGATCCTCCTTCTTCCCACTATGCGGAGTCCCTGGAGACTAGTGATCCCATATTAGGACACTCCTGGGAGCCGCTTACCACAAAATTTATTGATTGTAGCCTCTCAACCTGCATGCTTCAAGAGGGACAGGAGGACATTCTGTTTAGCGATGCACAAACCTTAGATCAGATCAGCCACAGCTGCAAGAACATGATGGTGGGCAACAGCAAATTTGAGACAAGGAGGAAGAAGATGATGAAGACTTGCCGCCAAGTCTTGTTGTTGTTAAGTCACAAAGTCAGGAGGGTGCATGGTAGACGACAAGGTGGTGGATGACGAAGTCACCGACCCAACCTGGGAAGTTGTCATGCAGAGCGAGGCCAGAAGCGCTGAAGGGGAAGGATCGGTAGCACCAAACCAGACAGGAAGAGGCAGTGGGGAGACCAGAGGGAAAAGACGGGCGACTATTCCGCAGATCACCGACACTCCTGAATTTCTCTGTCAAAGAGTTAGATGTTCCCCAGTCTGGGACTTTTTTTAAAGAGAGTTTTGAGACAAACAAAATTGCCATTTGCAACCTGTGCCATGCAAAGATCAGCAGGGGCCTGACCACTAAGAGCCTAACCATCACCAGCATGATCAGGCACATGTCATCTAAGCACCCGACTTGGTGGGCTCAACGCCTGGGTACATGATCGGTGCCATCGGGTGACACCACTGCCTCTTTCCCTGTGTTAGGTGCTTCCCAATCCCCTTTCCAAAACACTGGCGCACATGCCTCCCGCCCTGCACCTATCCTTGTCCCAGCCCAATGTTCAGCTGTCCCTACTGCAGGCCTTGGAACAAAAAAGAAAGTTCCCAGCCACATGCCCAAATGCTAAACGGGCACATTTCCAGGCTGCTTGCTGTGGAAATGTTGCCATTTAGGCTGGTAGACAGGGAGGATTTCCACCGACTCATGGCAGCAGCCATCCCTCGGTACTCGGTCCCTAGCTGCCGTTTTTCTCCTGGTGCGGCGACCCCACCTTGTACCAGAACGTGTCCAGGAACATCACTCGTGCACTTACTGGAATTGTCCACTTAACAACCGACACATGGAGTTGAGTCCCCCCCTGGCACGGCGCATGGGCTCCCAACTCCGAGGATTACTGGTCCTACTTCTATAAGGGTTTCCTCCACCTTCTAGAGCAGTTCCTACTCCTCCTCATCATCCATCTCTGATGTGGTAACTCAGAGCACGTCATCCGCATCAGCTGGAAGCTCTGCAGCACTGCCTCAGCGAGGTGACAGCAGGCTCAGCTGAAGCTCATTTGTCTAGGTCTAGGAGACAAACCGCACACCGCAGTAGGAGTTACTTAAAGGAATAACAAACTAGACAGATCTGTGGTTTTTGCCGCTGAACCTCCAACCAGCCATGGTCACGTGTGATAATGAGCATAACCTGATGGTGGCTGTGAAGCTTGGCAAGCTCGCACACCTACCATACTTGGCACATGTGCTCAACTTGGTAGTTCAGCAGTTTTAGAAAACATACCCAGATTTGCTAGAGCTTCTGGTCAAGGGACACCGGCGTCAGCGCCCATTTCCACAAGTCGGCTACAGCTGCCGCCACTCTGACAAGTGCTACAGCAGCGCATGCAAGTGCCAGTTCACCAAACTCCACACTGCACACACTGGCAAGGCTTTGTGAGCAGAAGAGTCCAATGGTTGAGTATCAGCTCCAACACGCCCGTGGGTACTCTGGTCAGCCTCCACACATAAGTGAAGAGTGGGCATGGATGTCTGACATTTGTGTGGTTCTCCAAGACTTTGAGGACTCCACAAAGATGGTAAGCGGTGATGACGCCATAGTCAGTGCAACTATCCCGCTTGTGTGCCTGCTTAAACAGTCAGTGCTCACAATTAAACATGAAGCTTTGCATGTGGACCATGTGGGGATGGTGGAAGACATAACACAGAGAGATTGTAGCCAGCCCAGCCTCATCTCATCTGCTCAGCGCGGATTGGGTTAAAATGAGGAGGTGGACGCTGAGGAGGAGGAGGAAGCGGAAGAACAGGAGCTGGTGGCTTGCGCAACAAAGGCTAGTAGCCACACAACCTTCGTCCTATCTCTCCTACGTGGATGGGCTGAGGATGGGAATGAGGAGGAGGAGAGAGAGGAGGAGATGAAGAGTTGTCATCATGGTGAAGACAGGGAAGTGTTGGCTGTATGGAGGAGAGGTGAGGGGGACACACAGCAGAGGCAGGGATACACTGGTGAAGGCTTGGGCCAATTTCATGACACCATCCCAGCATCCAGGCCCTGATAACCGGGTATTTTTGACAAGGAGGGAAAAGTTTTTAAAGATGGTCAAGCAATACCTGTCCGACCAAACCAGGGTACTCCCTAATTCCGCTGCGACTCTCAACTATTGGGTCTCTAAGCTGGACACCCGGCATGAGCTGTCCCTCTATGCCATGGAGGTCTTGTGCTGCGCTGCTGCTAGCGTTTTGTCTGAGCAGGTTTTTAGAGCCGCCTGTGGGGTCATAACAGACCGGCGCCTTCATCTGTCAGAGAATGCAGACAGGCTCACTCTCACAAAACTGAACAAAGCCTGGATTAGCCCACACTTTTCCACACCACCAGATCACAGCAGCAAAAAGCGTTTGTAATATTCAATATTTTAATGGGGCCCGCCAGTTGTTGCCTTTCAGGGGTCTATGAATGACCCTAGCCGTATTTTCTGTCTGGCTTTTCAGTTTCTGCAAAGCTTTTATGACTGTACAAGTACATCAACTACACGTTCAAAATATTTTTGTTCAAAATGTTATGGATTCAATGACTCATCCATACAGTTTAACACGGTTATTGTTGCATTACGGTGGTAATTAGAACTTACAAAAAGTGTAGAAAAATATTTCAGGATTAGATTACTCATCCATACAGTATTACGTGCTGTCACATTTTTGTGGTATTTAACATTAAAAAAAAAAAAAGGTATAAAAATTTTGCTGGGCTACATTTTCAGCCATACAGTATTACGTGTTCTTATGTACATTTAGTTGTTTTACAACACACCAAAAATGTTTTCAAAATTTTATTGTTATATTGTTCATCCAGACCACGGAATAGTCTATGGAGTACATTTCCTTAGTATATAACCCTAAAAAAAAAGTCTCCAAAAATTTAGGTTGTGTTCACAAGCAGCAAAAGCTGAAGCCACAAAGTGAATGAGAAACCTGAAGTGTCATGTACACGTTAAGTATTTGGTGCAGAAAATAATCTGCTGCATGTCAATTTTTTGTGTTTTTGTCCTGCATTTTTCCTGTCAAGAGATGCAGAAATTTTACTCCCCTTATCGGTATTATATTGCTCATCCATAGACTATTCCGTGGCCTGGAGGATATTTCCTTGGCATATAACCCTCAAAAGTGCACAGTCTTTATGAGTCTAGGATGACAATATGAACAGAATGTGTATGAGGCCTGCTTTATGTCTAATACAGGTAGGAAATGTATAGGAGGCGTGTCAATGCACTTGGAAGATGAAGTCTAAGTGCACTGACACGCCCCAGTGCACCTCCAGCTTGATTTGCATATGGTTTCTAGAGTAGATTTCTCATGACTGGCACATCAGATCTTTACAAATAAGGGATCACTTTACTTGGGGAACAAACGCCTACACAGCCAGACCACTGCTCCCATATGTAATATGTGCTAACAGGTTCCCTTTAAAAGTGGCTGGACACCAATCGGGAAATGGAAGACAAGTGCGTCACATTTATTTTACATATTTCTGCTCCCTATGAGGCCGACGCCATCACCGATTACATATTGTGCGGCGATGTGGATCTGTCACAGCAATATATAAGCCGTATCCATCGCTCACCTCCCTGGACGATCTGTCTAGCCATGAAGAGCGCCGTGGAGCCTGTGGAACAGTTATTGTTGACATTGATGATGGGGATCCCTGTGAGCCCCAGGCTGTGGTAGATCGCCCGCTGGCCACTTGTTGAATCACCTGAAAAACAAAAAGAAAAAAAAAAACATTTTAAAAAGTGATACCCTGCTACCTGACCACCTTTTGGAGAAGACCCCACCATCATCCAGACAAGATTTCCCATCTACTATCTGTGAGGCACACTGGCCATGTTCTTTAAGTTTTAAGGACAAGGCAATTTTCCTTAATTCTTGCAATTTTCCAAAAGCCAAAACTTTTCATCAACATAACTGTATGGAGACTTTATTATTATTATTATTTTTTTTTTGTGGGGGGGGAGATAATGGGACAAGTTGTAGCTTGGATTGACACCAGTCATCAATATACAATGTATTGAAACACGGACATTCCACCGTTTCTCTTTTTAAACCAGATTCGCTTAATTTTAAAATATCCGGCTCATAGTTCGGGGAATACCAAATTAACCAAGTTGTTATTTTTATTTAAAAACTAATTAAAATAAATAAAATAATGATAAATAAAAAATTGGACTTCATTTGCGATATTCTGAAAGCCGTAACTTTTTTTTTAAATTCTTTTTCAGCCGAAATAAAATAATAATAATAAAAAAAAAAGTTAATTTACCATTTCACTTTTTTCCCTCCGTTCCAACATTCACGAATTGGATCGATATTTTATTAATTTGAAAAATTGGAGCAGATTAAAGACACACAATTTAATTTCACAGTTGTAGCACATTGTAGAACTGCCGATCTATGAAGATGTAACATATAATCATCACGCTCTTTCTGGCCATTTTTCCCACTGGATAATAATGAGGACGCTCTAGTAAGACCCTCCTTCCATAACCTATACATGTCCCTATGGTGTAAAGAGAAGCACTTTCTCATTTCTGTACTTTTATTTCTCATGCCATTACAGAAAACTAAGACGCCTCTCCCGACTGACACATTTCTGCATTTAGTCTTCAGATGTAGCAGAGCTGAACCGGTGGTAAAATGCATGATATCGCGTACCGTAGACGTAGCCCACACACGCCTGCTCCACCAAGGAGTATGCAACTCCCGCATCAGCCAGAGCCTTCTGCCCTGTAAAGAAGAAAATGATCATTGAGGAGATACAGAAGGAGACGGCGACAGAGAGGAAGGTGCAGGGGCCGCTGGCCTCTTCCAAAAATGAGATTGGATTCAGGAAGAAAGTGTCTCAGTAAAATGACAACGAGATTACTTGGATTTTCACAGCCTGTCCTAGATGCAGAAGATTAAAAAGTGTACAGATGCCTAGAAAACCAGAGCCTGGATGGATAACGGTCCCTGCTTGTGTGAAACACGAGGATAATATGGCATCCTGCACTTTTCGACTTTCAGGCGAGTCCTCCTCCGAGAAGCAGAAGATGGGGCTCGTGGCATTATCAGACACTGTGCTTTACACTCACCTGCCTCCTTGGCCATATCCGGATAGTCAATTGCGTCTCGTGGCTTCAGGAACTAAAAACAGTAAAACGAATTACTTTCTGCACTACAAGAACAGAGACGTCACACAGAGCACAAGGAAGAGGGGAACTAAAAGGTGGAAATAGGGGGTCACCATGGCACACCAGCAATAGGAGCCACCGGGGTAACAAGTCTATTGGTGACATTTCTTCCTCCTAAATCTTCCCCCATCACCTGTGAGTGATATTATTGAGACGTGGAAGAAACCGCAGCAACTCAGCCATGAAGTGGAGACCCCGTAACATTGCAGAGCGGGGCCGAGAGCTGAGGAGCAGAGGTCAGAAAAGTCAACAACGCTCTGCTGACCCCATAACTGCAGAGTCCAGACTCCACTGCAGCCCCCATCAGGAGATTCATGGACGAGCAGCTGCATGCAGCCTTACATCACCAAGCACAACGCCTAGTGTGGGATGGAGTGGTGTAAAGTGGAGAAAACGTGTTCTGTGCAGTGACAGATCACACGTCTCTGTCTGATGTAGGAGTCTGGGATTGGTGATTGCCAAGAGAGCGTTAACCCCTGACTATATCGTGCCCGCTGTTCAGTTTGGTGGTAGGGGTGACGCTATGGCCTTGTTATCAGGGATCGGACATTTCTATTGGAAACACTGAACCACTTTCTTGACCCCCCATCCCCATCCCCAGATCTTCTATATTGCTGTACAACAATCGGTTCTATATGGGATTACACTTTATGGCACCAGGAGCAAAGAGGAGATTTCCAACAGCAGGAACCAGCAAGAAAATACTGGAAGATTTCAGCTCTGGACCGGCGATAACTCAGGATCGGTGCTAGATAAGTAATGCAATAACAAATTAATTCTATACTGTATGTAAACCGGTCCGTGACCTTCTCCATCACCGATCTATATTAGGGCCATACTGATTAACAAGTGCGTCACACATTTCTATCACGACGCCATCACAGCTGCTTCAGTCCGGGCAAAGGCAAAGATTGTTTGGCAACATTTGACCGTGATTTGCAAAAGTTGCAGAAAACGTTCCAAAACAATCTTGATTTGTGCGGCTCCTCTGGACATTTTTTTTTTTTTGCATTTTTTGCCACGTAGGACACATGCAGAAAATCAACCGCAAATAAGGTTTTAATAAATTTCATGTAAAAATTGCGGAAACTGAAAAAATTTCTGCAAGGAAACTCTCCTTTATTCATCATGGATTTTGCAATGTTAAAGAGTGAAATCTCATCAAAATCCAAAATGTGGATTTCAGTGGAAACAAAACCCCAAAACAAAGCAAATTTTCTATGCATTAATATATTGTTTACGGGCACAAATGTCCTGCGGCCCGATCGCAGGGGATCTGCAACAAATTCGCACTGACATCCGCATTTCACCCTCCGTATTGCAGAGGATGAGAGTCGCAGCGGCAATGTGCGGCATACATTAACCTGCTCCGCGCCGGGTTTGCTGAGTTCTGTCATGTATGGCTCAATTCTGCACCAGAATTACAAAATCTGCGACCGACTGATCAGGGTGGATTGATCTTTGACTCTCTCTCGTCCCTGTTTCAAAGTTTTTGCAAACTTTTAAAGTCTATGAAGTCACATAACTGCATTCTAATCTGTAAAACCAACATGACAATAACCGCAGGTGTGAACACTGCCCAAAAACAGGCAGATCACACTACACACAGTGCCAGACCTTGGTCATTCCTACGCCCACCACGTAGACTTTTCTCTGGTTGGATCCCATCTCGACAGTTCTCGGGTCTCTACAGTCTGTGCACAAAACGCAGGCGACCCGTCTAGGACACTGGTCAGACAGCACTCCCTTCTGACACCTTAAAGCGGCGATGGCACAGCAGTGTAATTGCCGCCTACTTATCCAGAACGTCGTCTCTTTAAAGAAGGCGTGGTGAAAGTGGGTAAAACCGACCAATCAGATAGCGCTAGAATGACAGCGCTGGTTAGAAGAGCCAATCACAAGAATTGTCCCGCCTATCTAGATCCGGTGTACATAACAAGGGTTGGCCACTGGGTGGCGCACTGCTGGATAACATATTACATCATGGGCAGCTTAGTGCGGCAGTTGTCCCGGCTGCGGGGGTCTTTACTTTGGGGGCTGTTCAGGGGGCTCAGCACGGCAGCCGGGCACACAGAGGTCCGGGTTACACATCTAGAAGGGCACAATGCGGGTGAGTGACCCTGATGTGTGAAGGTGATGACCACCCTGCTGTGTAATCACTGATCGGTGGTCCTACAGGCGCTGGGGGTCCCTGATCGAAAACTTCACAACTCCTGTGCACTCCTACTATCAATATCACTGACACTAATATTGCATATTGATTTGCAAGTTTCTGCAGTAATTATTTGGGGCGATTTAACAACTATATCGAAAATTTGGGGGCAAATGTTTATTATTTTTTTATTTTATTTTATTGTTATTTTTCTCCTTTTTTTCCCCCACTTGTGTTATTCTTTGCGTCTATTTCATGTGTTCACTTGTGTTTTTTTTTTTTTTATTTTTTTATTATTTTATGCTCGTTATTGTGGACGGTGTTTGGTTTTTTTCAGATGTCATCGGCCGATACATCAATTGAAACTTTTTAAAAAGTTGCTTAATTTTGTAGCAAATGTACTCCAGTCCCCTTCCATGTCAGGAGTGATTTTTTTTTTTTATATATATATATATGTCAGATTTTTTAATTTTTTATTTTTTTTATAAAGCACATTTTGCATAATTTTAGCAGAAAGTAAAACTTACTTTTCATATTAAAAAATGGTTAAAGAAATAAAAGGCATTAAAAAAAACTTTTTTCTGAGAATTATGAAGGATTTGACATAAAAAAAAATCAAGACAAAAAAAAGCGACTTAAAATAAATCCCAAAACCCATAAATGATGAATCGGAGCCATGGTGACTGTTCTTATAAAAACAGAAGAAAGGAAAACTAGCGTCCAGGGTAAAATCATGAGGTTATTTCTTCCATTTAAACGCACATTATATGGATCTACAAACCGAAGATCTACTCTCGGGATTGTGCTTGGTGATGTAAGGCTGTAGCAGCTGCTCGGCCATGAAGCTCCAGGTGGGGGCGCAGTGATCGTGCTGATGTTAATGCTGGAGGAGGTCTGGACTGTGCAGTTATGGGATCAGCAGAGCGTTGATGACTTTTTTGCTTTTTCTCCTCCTGTTAGAACTTCTACTTTTGTCACAGCTTTAAAAAAAAAAACCTAGTTAACCCTTTCAGTGGCTTGTCCGTGGGTTTCATGATTGCACCCTTCGTGTCCTGGGTCGTCCCCCCACTCGCCGCTGTTATCTGCTCAGCTGTTACATCCTCTTTTACCACGGCCGCAATAAAGAACAAGTTCCTCTTCAGAATTTGGCCACCGTGAAAATTCCAAAAAGCTGTGGAGGAGAGTTTTGGGGCAGCACGATAGGAAGGGTTAATGTGTGGAACTATAAGTCTCAGCATGATGTGGTAAAAAATATATATATATTTTTCCATATTTCAGGTATCGCGGAGATCATCATGTGCCGGCCTCGTGCTCGAAACTCCCTGGGTAAACTGTTTGTTAACGAGGTAACGTCGGCCCCCATGACAACCCCTATGTGCCGCAGCATGGTGTATTTGGGAACATCTGTGTGACTGCTACTCTGTCGGGTGGACTTTAGGAGTAGCCTGGGTCGTAGCTGGGGGGATTTGTGGGGGCTCAGTTTGTCTGGGTCGAGGTATTTAGACACCGGGCAGAGCATTAACCTTTCATGTTCTCGGCTGTCTGGGGACTCGAGGGGTCGCTACTGCGCCCGTGTATAATATATTGTTGTTTTCAGCAGCAGATGAAGGAAGGGAGACACAGTCATTACTAGTGGGTAGGCGGAGCCCACATAGGATAGAAACACCTCAGATTAAAAAAGTGTTGACCGGCCCCTCCAGCTCGGGCTCCTCCTACTCAGCTCTCCAGTCTAAAATTTGAGGTCTCAGGATAGTCGCTGCTGAAGCAGCTCCTCAGAAGATTTTTTATTTTTATCGGACAGGGACTTGGACCCCCGTGGTCTTGAGGTCTCAGGGGTCTCAGCGCTGCTGGACCCCCACCTCTCCCTTGGCGGATCTGTATTACCCTTTAAGGTGGTCCCTGCAGAACCCTGCCGGCCCGGGGGGATGAGGGTTGCTTCCCTGGCGGGGACGCAAACCGCGCTTCTGGGGTCACTGCATTCCCCGCCCTGGGGGAAGCTATGGGCATAGCGCAACAAATCCCTGGGGGTCCCTGTGGCGCTCAGCTGGGTGAGTACTCAACATTTTAATGTTTTGAGTGCTTCAGCGACTGCTGCGGCAGCCGCTGTTACATGTGACATGTTGGTGACTAGTGTCTTTTGTCCGCAGGTGGATGCCTGCAGGACATGGAGAGTGGAGGAGTCGCGCGCCCTTTTTTTGAATTTTCGCGGCGCTCTGAGCGCGCGCCTTACTACTGTCTCCTCTTCCGGCTTCTCTCTCAGAAGCACAGCGTGGCGGCCATTACTGGATCAGGGAGCTGAAGGCTTCCTTCCTCACTCACCTCCCCTCCCGACAATCGAAGACGCTACACCGCGGCCAGCTGGGTGAGTCGCTTCTGCCTGTCAGGGCAGAAGCTTAACCCCCTCACCCCCACAGCGCAGGACACTGAACGCTACCGCTAACGATCACGATAGCGACGCATACTAATGCGATCGTTTTTTGTGATCGTTTTAATGTCGCTAGTAGCTGCCACAGTGGGCGATCTCATTGACGACGCATAAGTGGTTAGCGATCCCCTTAGCGACTTTGGCGGTCATTGCGATGTACAAATCAGCGCAATATGTTAGCGATCTTGTTTAGTGTACAAAGGCAAAATAAGCATACCTTTAAGAGCACTGTCCTGCAGCTGTTAGCTCATAAGAGGCACCTGGGGCTCGCACACCCTTTTCATTAAACAAGGGTTGTGGGGAGTCTGCGACATTAACCCCTTCTTTGGCGGTTAACCCTTTATTGGGGGACAGCTGGGGTAGCTCTCTCTTTAAGAGCTTTAACCCTTCAGCGTTCGTTTCTTCTTTAAGAAACCACACTGTCCTAGTTACTGACAGGTTTAACCTGCCATATACTGTGTGAGGACATGTCAGATCAGGGTCCAGGAGGTGCGGACCGTCTCCCAGATCCGCTACAGGATCAGTCTCGCGTATCTGACACGCAGACCTCGACGGCGTCAGGCGCAGCGGTCAGAGGTTTCAGTGATGTCAAAATGGAGGCCCTCGCTCGTTCTATTGATGGCCTGTCTGACCTTCTAGGTTATTGGGTGTCAGCTAGATCCTCTCATGGCAGGAAGCGACACAGGCCGGTGCCTTCATTCCCGCGCAGCGACTCGGAGATCTCGGGCATGGAGGGTTTCCCTTTCAAGCTCAGATGGGGAGATGTCCGATTCGGATAAGGAGGATCGGCAGGGACACTCTGCTTCTCTTTTGGGCCGTACAGAGGCTTTTATTGGAGCCATGAGGGAGGCGTTACAGTTACCGGAGGAGGTAACTAGACGTTCTAGTAAGTCGGCCCGGATGTTTTCAGGAGTCGCATAGGTCGCGATCAGCCTTACCATCTCTGGATGAGCTTAATCGGGCAGTGGAGAAGGAACGCCTGTGTCCAGATAAGTGTTTTCAGCTGTATCTGTGTATGACGGAATTGATTGATAATTGGATTCCTTCTCCTGAAGTGGATGTCCCTTTATCCCAGCTTAGCAAGTCCTCATTACTTCCTGTTAAAAGGGAATGCGAGTTTGCAGGATCCGCTGGACAGAAAAACGGAGATGGCGGCGAAATCCATCTACGAGGCCGCGGGTCATGGATTCAGAGCATGTGTGCTTGTAAAGCTTCTCTAAGCTGGTTAGACCGTCTACGGACGGCGTGGCAAGATGGATCCCCTCTATCCAAGGTAGATGGCTTTTTAAGTTGGAGGATGCAGCCCGATATGACAGTGATGCAGGTTTGGATACTGCCTCACTGCTGTCCAGGGCGCAATCCTCGGCAATCACAGTCAGGAGAGCACTGTGGCTTAGACAGTGGACCGGAGACGCGGTTTCCAAGCAAGGTTTGCTATCTAGCTTACAAGGGTGGTCAGCTATTTGGATCTGACCTCACGGAGCTGATTGCCAAGGCAAAGGCAAAAGAAACGGCTTTACCGCAGCGAAGAGCTGTGACTTCTGCGTCTGGCAGGCATAGTGCCAGTAGTAGTCGGCGGTCCTTTCGGTCCAGGGTAGGGTTCGGTCAGCCCTCTTGGGGATCGGGTCGTCCCTCTTTTTTCGGGAAAAAAGAACGCTCAAAAATCCCGCACTCCCTGGAAACAGAGCTTCCGCCAAGACAAGCGGGAAGCTGACAAAAAGCCCGCTAAGGCGGACTGACGCCAGGGTCTCACTCGAGGGCTCTCGAGTGGGAGGTCACCTGCTCCAATTCAAACCGACTTGGGCTTCCCGCGTGTCGGACGCCTGGGTGATGCGGGTTCTGTCGGCAGGCTACTTCATAGAGTTTCTTTCTCGACTCCCAGACAGTTTTTGCCACTCTCGCATTCCGTCAGAGCCCGAGCTATTTGCCGCTCTACTGCGGGAGGTCGATTCCCCTTTTGCAGAAGGGTGTGGTGGTAACGGTTCCGCCGGAGGACCGGGGAAGAGGGTTTTATTCCAACCTCTTTGTGGTCCCCAAAAAAGGAGGACAAATTTCGCCCCATTCTGGATCTCAAAAGATTGAATTGGCATGTCCGCACCCGGAAATTCCGCATGGAGTCACTTCGCTCCGTTGTGGCGGCCCTGTCGCATAACGATTTTTTGGTGTCAATCGACATTCGGGACGCTTATTTACATGTTCCCGTCGGAAGGGCCCACCAACGCTTCCTTCGTTTTGCCATAGGCCAGGACCATTACCAGTTTGTGGCCCTGCCATTCGGGTTGGCCTCCAGCACCCAGAGTTTTTACGAAAATTCTGGCACCTCTCATGGCGATTCTGCGAAGACAGGGGGTTACGATTCTTACCTATCTGGACGACCTTTTGATTGTGGCGTCCTCAAAGGAGGAGGCGGTGACTGCTCGCAATCTATCCCTTCAGCTCCTGGAGGACTTCGGGTGGCTGGTCAATTGGGAGAAGTCGTCTCTGGAACCGTCGCAGTCAATCCTGTTTTTGGGAATGCATTTCGACACGGTACGAGCAGTGGTGTCTCTGCCTCCAGACAAGCAAGCGAGTCTTCTTTGACAGGTAATGAAGTCTTCGACAGCAATGTCCCTTCGAAGGTGTATGCGCCTTCTGGGTTTGATGGTGGCGTCGATGGAGGCAACTCCGTTTGCCCAATTTCATTCCAGGGCTCTCCAAATGCTCATTTTGAACCGTTGGGATCGATCGCAGTTTTCACTGGATTGCAGTGTCATCATCTCCCACAGGGTGCGAGAGTCTCTAGGATGGTGGTTACGTCCGGAAGTGTTATCCCTGGGGAAGTCCTTCCTCCCTCTGAGGTGGTCGATCATAACCACCGATGCCAGCCTGACGGGCTGGGGGGGGTGTCTGGAACGATCTCTGGATTCAGGGAGTATGGTCGTCGGAAGAGTCTGTCCTGCCGATCAACATCCTGGAATTGAGGGCAATTTTTCTTTGCCTCCAACACTGGATGGTCCTTTTAAGCGGTCTACCAGTCCGAGTGCAGACAGACAACGCGACGGCGGTCGCGTATATCAACCATCAAGGTGGGACGAGGAGCTTCAGGCTCATGATGGAGGTGTCTCAGATCCTGGTATGGGCCGAGGCCAGGGTGCCAGCCATCTCTGCGATTCACATTCCAGGAGTTCAGAATATCACAGTGGACTTCCTCAGTCGCGAAAAGATGGATCCCGGAGAATGGAGTCTTCATCCGGAGATTTTTTGCACTGCTGTGCTCCCGTTGGGGGACTCCCCAAGTGGATTTGATGGCATCCAAGTTCAATGCCAAGTTACCGACGTTCATGTCCAGGTACAAGGACCCGAAGGCTGTGGCGGTGGATGCTCTGGTGGCTCCTTGGATCCAATTCGAGCTAATCTGTGTTTCCGCCGATATCCTTACTTCCTCTGGTGTTGCGTCGGATCAGACTGGAGAGAGTCCCGGCTATGTTGATAGCCCCAGATTGGCCAAGGAGGACGTGGTTCTCAACGCTGGTGTCGCTCCTGGCAGCGCCTCCACTTCCACTCCCTCTTCGCCCGGACTTGTTAACCCAAGGGCCCGTTCGTCACCCGGACCTGAAGTCTCTGCGTTTGACGGCGTGGCTCTTGAGACCGAAATATTGACCCGTCAAGGTTTTTCAGCCGAAGTCATTGCCACTCTGCGAGCTGCCAGAGGTCCAGCTACTACTAGGATTTATCACAAGACTTGGGAAGCCTTCTTTTCGTGGTGTTCGGGTTCTTCAAGGAACCCGAGGATTTTTTCCATCCCCAATTTGTTGGCCTTTCTGCAGTACGGGCTGGACAAGGGTTTGGCAGTTAGCACTCTGAAGGGTCAGGTCTCTGCTCTGTCCTTGCTGTTTCGGAAGGCTATCGCCTCGCGTAGGGACGTACGTTCCTTTTTTCGCGGGGTAACCCGTCAGTTTCCGCCGCGGAAGGCGCCTGTGTCTCCTTGGCGGCTCAATCTTTTTTTGGAGGCTCTTCAACATGGGCCTTTTGAGCCTATGGACTCTGTTAACCTTTCTTTGCTTTCTTGGAAGGTTGCCTTCCTAGTGGCGGTCACCTCTTTGAGAAGGGTTTCTGAGTTGGCGGCTCTTTCTTGCTCGCCTCCTTTCCTGGAGTTTCACCCGGATCGCGTAGTGCTTCGCACACGGGGCAACTTTCTACCTAAGGTGGTGTCACAATTTCATGTTAACCAGGATATTGTGTTGCCCTCGCTCTGTCCGGTGCCGAGGAACGGGCCTTGCACACATTGGATTTGGTGCGGGCTTTGAAGTTCTATTTGTCTATTACTCAAAATTTTCGGAAGTCGGACTCTCTGTTTGTGATTCCAGCAGGTCGTCGGCGTGGTCAACGAGCTTCCAAGGACTCTATAGCTCGTTGGATTCGGTCGGCCATTTTAGAGGCTTACCGACTTAAGGGCGAACCTCGCCCGGTTAAGATTTGAGCTCACTCCATGAGGGCTGTGGGTTCATCATGGGTCTTTCATCAAGGGGCCTCGGCAGCTCAGCTCTGCCGGGCGACGACCTGGCGCTCCGTCCACACGTTTACAAAATTTTATAAGGTGGACGTTAGTGCTTCCGCTGATGCGGCCTTAGGACGAAGGGTCCTGCAGGCGGCTGTAGTTTAAAGTTCTCGTTAACTTGTGTTTAGCGCTAGTTGCGCATTTACCTAGGTTGTTGGGATCTGCCTTTTTTGGTTTTTTTCCCACCCTTAATTTTTGGACTGCTTTGGGACGTCCCACTAGTAATGACTAGTGTGTCTCCCTTCCTTCCAATCTGCTGCTGAAAGACGGATTTTGGTAAGACCTTACCTGTAAAATCCTTTTCAGCGAAGGAAGGAAGGGAGACACAGCTCCCTCCCATGGCAGAAGTGTGTTGTTGTGTTTTCAGATGCGGCGTGACCCTTCTCTGATAGCGATTATCTGGGCTGAGGTCGGCGCGCTAAGGCTCTGTTCCAGCATTGCCAGCTCATCGCAGTGGTCAGGTTCAGTGAGTAGTACCTGGGACTGTGTGTTTTTTTCTGTTATATGCATAACCTGTCTCCTTGTTTTTCTCTCTGAAGTCCTTCAGAAGGGGTTATGTTGCTCCGCTGGTGATATTTGCTCTTCCTTAGCTTGTGTACGACTGAAAAGCTGGAGTAGGAGGAGCCCTAGCTGGAGGGGCCGGTCAACACTTTTTTAATCTGAGGTGTTTCTATCCTATGTGGGCTCCGCCTACCCACTAGTAATGACTAGTGTGTCTCCCTTCCTTCGTTCGCTAAAAAGGATTTTACAGGTAAGACTTTCACCAACAACGGAGACCTTCAAGAAAAACCTGAAGACCCACCTGTTCCGACAAGCCTACAACCTGCAATGATCCTCAGTGTACTGAACCATCGCACAACCAGCTCTACCCTCTCCTAGTGTATTCTCACCCATCCCTGTAGACTGTGAGCCCTCGCGGGCAGGGTCCTCTCTCCTTCTGTACTTATGCGTCCCTTGTCTAGCACATGTTTATTGTATCTGTCTATATTTTTCCCCTTTTCATATGTAAAGCGCCATGGAATAAATGGCGCTATATAAATATATAATAATAATAAGGTCTTACCAAAATCCATCTTTTTTTTTATTCTCCTTAAACCCATCTGGCTCCAGTTTTTCCATTGTGTAGACAGCCTGCGCCATGACGGCGGTGTCCGAGTGGTGGTGGTCAGGAGCGCCGTCCCCGGAGTCTTCTGTGCAGGTCAGTAACACGAGACTATCCTACTATTTCACCCGTCTGTTGTATGCAGCATGTGAGGCTTCTACCATTCTGATTAACGGGCTCTGGCATGGTGGCTCCTTACAGCTATGGTGACACTGTCATCTGATGCGTATGTCAGTGATTGGCTTTAGTGGTCACAGGTTGTGTTAACACATCATCCCTGGAGTACAGTGTGAATAGAGACCGGCGGTAGACCAGGGAAGTGTTGGCAGTAACACTCGTAATCCCTTCTTGGCGTCCGGTGCTGGCTGCGCTCTGTACACGTGGTGGGTGCTGGCTGCGCTCTGTACACGTGGTGGGTGCTGGCTGCGCTCTGTACACGTGTGGGTGCTGGCTGCGCTCGTACACGTGGTGGGTGCTGGCTGCGCTCTGTACACGTGGTGGGTGCTGGCTGCGCTCTGTACACTGGCTGCTGGCTGCGCTCTGTACACGTGCTGCTGCGCTCTGTACACGTGGGTGCTGGTTGCGCTCTGTACCGTGGTGTGCTGGGCGCTCTGTACACGTGGTGGGTGATGGCTGCGCTCTTACACGTGGTGGGTGATGGCTGCGCTCTACCGTGGTGGTGATGCTGCGCTCTACAGTGGGTGCTGGCTGCGCTCTACACTGGTGGTGCTGGCTGCGCTCTAACGTGGCTGCTGGCTGCACTCTGTACACGTGGTGGGTGCTGGCTGCGCTCTACACGTGTGGTGGTGGCTGCGCTTGTACACGTACTGCGCTCTCACGTGTGGTGCTGGCTGCCTCTGTACACGTGCTGGCTGCGCTTGTACACTGCTGGCTGCGCTCTGTACACGTGGTGGGTGCTGGCTGCGCTCTGTACACGTGGTGGGTGCTGGCTGCGCTCTGTACACGTGGTGGGTGCTGGCTGCGCTCTGCACGTGGTGGGTGGTGACTACTGGCTGCTCTCTGTTCACGTGCTGGCTGTGCTATACAGCTGTTACCTGCCTCTTACCAAAGTGGTATTTCATTGAAGAGGTGCTAAGAAAAGTCCTATTCTGGTGCCAATTGCCTACACCTCCTGCGATTGCATGAAGCCAATTGGTTCCCATAGCCGCCAGGTGTCTGCTGAAACCCCCTGTCGCTGCCATCTTTGTTCTCCACCTGTGCATGAGCTTCCTAGTAGATATATTTGGTAGTGGGAAAAGTCTGGGAATTACGACTTTGTCTACGTAAAAAAATATAAAAAGGTTATGTCTCTTCAAAGAAAAAATACCGTATGTTAAATAAAAACAGAAAAATGAAAATTGCCTGTGTCAAGAACATGTTAAAGGGGTGGTCCGGCCTTGGTGTACCAGTCTGTAATCGCTCTGCGTGACTGCAGACTTGTGGATCCTCACAGCGCGCACTGTCAGGATTCCTGGTGTCAGGATTCCCTGGTGTCAGGATTCCCTGGAGTCAGGATTCCCTGGAGTCAGGATTCCCTGGAGTCAGGATTCCCTGGAGTCAGGATTCCCTGGAGTCAGGATTCCCTGGAGTCAGGATTCCCTGGAGTCAGGATTCCCTGGAGTCAGGATTCCCTGGAGTCAGGATTCCCTGGAGTCAGGATTCCCTGGAGTCAGGATTCCCTGGAGTCAGGATTCCCTGGAGTCAGGATTCCCTGGAGTCAGGATTCCCTGGAGTCAGGATTCCCTGGAGTCAGGATTCCCTGGAGTCAGGATTCCCTGGAGTCAGGATTCCCTGGAGTCTGAACGAGCGGTCGTGTAATTTGGATATATGCTGCCACATTCCGACTAGACTTGTCCGGCCTCTCTCAATGCTTTCATTGAGCGAGAATGCGCACGTCTAGTCTGTACGTCGCCGCATGTATGCAAATCACATACTTGCGCTCAAGCACCCCCTACTTCGGGCGCTGGAGAATCCTGACAGGGTAAGCGATGTGAGGATTCACATGTCTGCAGTCACATAGAGCGACTGCAGACTTGTACCCCAAGGCCGGACAACCCCTTTAAGAAAAAATATAATATTGTATCCCTGTAGCTGTACACATTGTAGAATACAACCGCTTCACTTGAAAACATTAGAACCTAATAGATGTGGTGACCGGCTCCATTACCTGCTCTTGTTTCTTTTTCTTGCCGCAGTGGAGACAGCCCGGTGAGTGCCGGATCTTACTACTTGTGGTGTCATTACCTGTATTATATATCTGGAAATATATCGCAGTGCTAAACTGGCAGCTCCTCTCTACGAACATACGCAACCTATAGATCTACATAGACTGCATGTAATGCCTCTGTTCCCCTGCGGTGGCGCTGCAGGGTAACTGAGCATTTGCTCTTGGGTTTCTTTATATCTGATCGCTGGGGATGTTTGTTGATCAGTTTAATTTTAAGATCATACCCTTAACACACAGAGGGATTCTTTGCTTTTTAAAGGGATTTTTCTCAGTAAGTTCATTACTTTTAAAGGGATGCGGACCGCATTCTTGACGATAAAGGATTGTAATTGACCATATTATTCTTTGTATCACTCGCAGGCGCTGATTTGAAGGAGCGAGCACAGATGGGAAATTCTGAAGCGTCTCTCTTTGTTCAGAGTCTGAGAAAGTTAATGAATGAAATTGGTGAGTCCATCCGGCCGGATCATAAGTGATCGTCGGAGCAGATCCTGATCGGCGGGGGCTTTATATATAGGTCATTTATCAGTGCAGATGTGCAAAGAGAGGAATGGAAACATAACCGGATTTTAGGACATCTATTAAAGGGACACTACCTTCAGAAAAAAAATTAATAGATTTTTTTTTAAGAATTTTAGTTAAAGTGTAAAATATTGTACTTCTATAAATTTCCCAAATGGCAGAGAAAACTATTGCCAGTTTACCACGAGCTGCAGTGTAACCTCCATATGATCGTACGTGGAGGTCTAGAATGACAACTCGATTGTTCTCTTAAAGGGGTGATGACAGGTGAAAGTAGGTGACATCCGTTTTTCCACTGTATGCCTTCTTATAGTGTATTTTACCGTGCTATTTCATACCATGTAAAGATATACCAACGTGCTGGCCTGATGAAGGAGTAAAGGACACTTTATAGACCTCCATCAGATAACTGGTGTGCTGTGAATATATTTAGTGTATACAATAAATGTAGAACCAAAACTTTGTGATGTGTGAAGAGGGCCCAATTCTGACACTCTGCATTTTTCTCAGCAGCAGTTTTGGGACATATCACTAAACTATAACTCGGCTTTCCCAGTGTCAGCAGAAGTCCCAGACTGTATTGTCCTAATCCCGAGCTGTAACCCAGATTTTTCAGTCTCAGCAGAAGTCCCAGAAAGTACCATCACTAAGCTGCAATCCAGTTTTCCTGGGGTCAGCTGCAGTCTTGCAGTGTACCAACAATGAGGTATACTTTCTGAGAATGGAAAAGCTCCGGCTACGATGACATTCTTGCAGCAACCCTGGGTCAGAGTCGGTGCCCCCCCTCCAGGGTCAGAGGCCCCCCAATGCACCTAGGTCAGAGTTGGTGCCCCCCTCCAGGGTCAGAGGCCTCCCCAATGCCGCTGGGTCAGAGGCACCCCCCCCCCCAAATGCCTCTGGGTGAGAGTTGGTGCCCCCCCTCCAGGGTCAGAGCCACCCCCCCCCGCTGCCCCTGGGTCAGAGTCTGTGTCCCCCCTGGGTCATCTCCCTGGTAAGCCAGGTTTTCTGTGCCCCTTTCTGCCATTATATCAGTGCACTCAGATAGGAACTTAGACACGGAATGACTTTAAGAAACTTTAGAAAATATGGAAGTCACCTTTTTGTGATAAAGTTGCATATAATAGTAATATTACTTTTTGAATTTTTTTTTTTTTTTTATATCAAGTATGTATTGAAATTGGTGGGGTAACCTGCAGATTTAAGATCTGTAATGAGTCCCCACCTACCATGTCTAATACTGGAGTCCCTTATGTGGCAGAGGAGCCTAGTGCGCCCCTCGGCACAAAAAAGAAGGGTGCAACTCCTACTGCTGTGTCCCCTGTAGCTGCACCACACTCAGATCGTGGATATTGTCCCAGGAGTTTTGAGTTCTCTTCTTTTTATGTACCCAGCGGCTCTGCCTATGCCCACGATTGCTGCAGTAGATGGATATGCCCTGGGGGGCGGAATGGAGCTGGCGCTGGCCTGTGACCTCCGTGTAGCAGGTATGTGATTCTCACGTGTAGGAGCTTCGTCACTCATGATCTATGGGCTTAGACCTGCGGGAAATGACGGGTGACTGTCTTGCAGCATCTTCTGCCAAACTGGGGCTCATTGAAACTACCAGAGGGCTACTTCCGGGGGCAGGTAAGAGGATGCACCCACGGTATATAGGAATGTTCAAGGTATACATATATGATGGGTATTTTTTTTAATTCAGGGGGTTCACAGCGACTTCCGCGCCTAGTTGGTATTGGTTTAGCCAAAGAACTAATCTTTACCGGGAGACGGATCGAAGGTACGCAGGCATTCCAGATCGGACTAGTAAACGATTCTGTTCCCCAAAATGAGGAGGGGAACTCTGCCTACAAGAAGGCATTGGAACTGGCCCAGGAAATCTTGCCGCAGGTACGGGTCATATTGTATTTAAAGTGCATGTCCATTGTTTGAACATTATTTTTTTTTCTTACTATAAGTAAATAATTTTAAAGTTCTGTGCCGATTAATTTTAGAATAAGGGGGGGTCAATGCTCCGTTTTCTGATACAAAGCTCCAAGTTCCTTCCCCATGGATTTCAATCATTTCAAATGTATCTGCTTGGAGTTGCCACTAGGGGGCGCTTCAGAGCTTATCGCATACAAATTGGACATTAATCCCTAGATGGATAGATATATTCGAGTTCTTGACCCCAATACCACCTGTATTTTCTTCTAGGCCCCAGTTGCTGTGAGGATGGCCAAGTTGGCTATGAATAAAGGAAGTGAGGTAAATGGTTCATGTGCTTGAATTCCATTATTTGTGTATTTTTGTTATTTTTCCCTTTAATCTGATAGCCATATTGTATTCACAAGAGCATATAGAACACCGAACAGAAAGTGAACATTTAGATGTTTTTCCATTTCATGACAAACACAACTCATTTAGAAATTGATGGCAGCAACACGTCTCAGAAAAGTTGGAGCAGTGTTAGCAAAAGGTTGGAAAAATGATAAGACTGGGTGTGCCGTCCTCCCCTTAACTAAAAATCTCCAAATTTTAGAAGTCCATTTTATTAAAATCTGTGAACTGGTGAAGTCATTATCTCAAAAAGTGGTGCTAATGAAAGCCAGCCATAAGAACAATGTTCAATAAAATCTGTGTATAGAAAGAGCGTGTTAGAGAGGCAGAGTCTCTCAGAAGCAAAGATAGTCAGAGGTTCGCCACGTTGGAATATTCAATTAATAGGATCGATGGACGGAGCTGCGCCCCCTTCAGGCAGCAGATTGTGCGAGTTACAGGAGTCGGACCCCCACCGATCTGATGGTGAAGTGAGAAAAATTGACATGACCAGGTCACACACTGCAGATTGTTACACCGCAAATAGATGAGATTTCTTAAAATGTCATCCCCAAGGCCAATTTCTGTAATAAGCAATGGATTTTTTATTTTATTTTTTGCTTTTAAATTCTGTGTAAAATCCGCTGTATATCCATCCTTGGTGGAATCTTACTAAATGTAAAGTTTAGGCATTGTTTTACGTGTAGTAGGTTAGTGATCTATGAAAACGTCATTGTCCCTCCCTTTGTTACGTGCGTATGCATTTGTTTTCTACAGGTGGACATTGCCTCTGGAATGGCCATAGAGGGAATGTGCTATGGACAGGTGGGTTTCCTGCTATACTCTTAACAGGGCACTTTATGCTGTAGGTTGGGTTCAGACTTTGCATTTTGGAGAAGTTCAAAATTCATAGATTATTGGAGTGTAAAACCCAGCAAAAAGGAAAGAAAACAAGCGTAATTGTGATTTTTGTTAAATGGAATATGACAGCAGGTTTTTACATATGAAATTATCACATGGCTGTATAGCCATCACAATATTTTATTTATTTTTTTTAAATCTGATGGTTCCATGTTTGCCCCGGAATAAAGTTTTAGATCAGAATTGTAATATGCCTGTTATCTTACTCATCAAACAAATCTCCTGTTTAGGTGATTCCTACCAAGGATCGTTTAGAAGGAATGGCAGCTTTCCTGGAGAAGCGTCCCCCTTGTTACACGGGCGAGTAACAGACTAATAAAGCATCATTTTACGAAGTTATATCCTGGACTCCTCAGTTTCAGAAAACGGGCTGAGTTACATTGAATCAGTTAGGCCGGGGTCACACATGTGAGAAACTCGCACGATTCTTGAACACTCAACCCTACTGCTGACACTCGGATCGGATCGTGCGGCTGCATAGAATTACATGCAACTGCAAGCTCCGGTCCGAGTGGCGGCGGCAGTGCCAGGTGTTCATGCGAGAAACTTGCACAAGAATCATGCGAGTTTCTCGCATATTGTGGCCCCATCCTTAGTCTGAGCTTCACACCTTTCCTTGTAAACACCCTCAGATACTTATGGAATAATGGCTTATTGTGCCAAAAAGATGGATTTAGGCATTATACATTGATCTCTGAATTATATTTTGGATTTTGCACCCAAAAAACAAGTCATTACTTGCGCTGCCATGTTATTTGTGCAGTGTTCAAGTCAGCTTCTAAGGGTGAGTTTCCACGGTCAGGATACGCTGCGTGTTTGGCGCAGCGCCAAACACGCAGCGTCCAGATGTTACAGCATAGTGGAGGGGATTTCAAGAAATCCCGTCTCCACTATGCGTAACAATACGCAGGTGGCAGACCTGCGTAAACGGACATGCGGCGCGTCTTTTCAGACCGCAGCATGTCCTCGCGTATTGCGGCGACGGTGCGTCGCCGCAACAGAATTAACACAGGGCTATGTAGCCCTGCGCTCTTTCCGGAGGTGTTCCGGAGGTGTCCTGAACACCTCCGGAAAGAGCGCGCGTCAGAAAGGGGGCGGGGCTTAGACGGAGCGGAATTTCCGCTCCGTCCAAAGCGCTATGGTTCCGGACCGTGGAACCATAGCCTCAAACGGGACAGGATCAGGAATTGTTAGGGCTGAACCCCGAAACACAGTGTCTGCAAATTGAGATTCTGGTTTGGCTATTATCCTAGGTCATGTGATAAGGCTCGTTAAAGGGTCGACTGACTTGTAGGATTGCTACCTTCCAAAAGGTGGCACTAGAGTTCTAGCTCTCTTCCTCTCTGAAGAGACAAGTTGCATAATTAGCTCAGTCTATGGCACAGATCCTGGCGCTGACCTGGTGATGTCTCTCAGTGCACGAAATGTGTCATTTTTATATTACTTGCGTCAATGCATACAATGTGTGGTGGATTGTACTCCCATATTAGGAGCAAGTACAGTCTCACTGCCTATATAAAGTATAATTGAGAAGTGGTTATAATTCATCACTCTATAAAAACTGGGCTGAAATGGAGGCCCTGTAACGTTACAGAGCGAGGTTCGCTGAGGAGCTGATTGCAGAAAGTCGCCAACTCTCTGCTGACTCCATAACTGAAGAGTCCAGACCTCCTCTTGTTAACATTAGCACAAACAATGCAGCCTTACGTCACCAAGCTCAATGCCAAGCATTGGATGGAGTGGTGTAAAGGTGCCACCATTGGACTCTGGAGAAAACGTGTTCTGTGCTGTGACGGGTCACTCTTCTCTAGCTGGTGTCTGATGGATGAGTCTGGGTTACAATAAAAGGCATAAAGTTACAGCAAAGCAGTTAAAAGGGTATTCTCAAGAACTCTCTTGAGCAATGTAGTCTCCTTACTCACGGAACAGTCCAGCACAAACCCCTCTTTTAAGACTTGTCAGGACACTCTCACAGCACTGCAGCCAATGTCTAGTATTTTCTGGCATCCTCAGATTAAGAATCTTAAGTTAACTCTTACTATTGCCCGAATCACAAATCTGTCACATTTAGTGAAAAAAAAGGAAACTTATGCCAGGGTCAGGTAGTCACTGCGAGTTTATTTTGTTCTGGTGCATTACACAAGAGTCAGTGTCTGGTTCACATACAGTGTGATGTATACACACGAGGCGGCACTCTGAATAACACTGGCATTAGACAGGACACAGCTTATGCATTTACAGTAACATGAGTAGTGGCAGTTACTAAAAGATCAGACTAACCCATTTACACTATAGTGATAACCTCCAGTCCTGATCAATGGTAAATGATTGTATTCCAGCAACAACTTAAAAGAAACAATAAACGTAGAAGACAAACTCTGGATAACCTTCAATTTTTGCCGAGTCTTTCAATTCCTGGTCTCTGGCTGCAGCCAGTTGCCGAACAGCCAGATAAAAGTTTTAGGTGGGGTTTGATCTTGAACATAGAAAAATATTATTCATATTACATTTGCATTTAATATATATTTTATATTCCATTCTAAAAGAAAAAAAAAAGGGAGGACATAAATGAAAAAGTAATAGGATTTTATTTGTGCCCATGTTCTCTACATTTAGTATTCCTTTAGTGCTGATGGTTGCTGGTATCGGGGGAACGCAGCGGTCATGAAATTCTCAATAATTCAATATAAATTACAATTCCAAGAACAGGTAAAGCGAACACTTCATGCACTTTACAAAGCTTCTCATAAAAAAGTGCTCTGGTTTTGCTCCACAAAATTTTGGAAATTTTTTTTTATTCTCACAGCAACAAAGTATATATATATATATATATATATATATATATATATATTTTTTTTTATCTTGTCCCAGAAATTTTGGCTAGGACTTTCATGGGATGATACAAAAACATCACCCATACAGATAAAGATAGGGGCTTGTCTGCAGCGTTGTAACTGATCCATATGACCATTCATGTTTTGGTTTGGACAAAGTCCTTAATTTACGCTGCCCTTGCAGGTGTTTTGCATAATTAAATTTTCCATAATATATGTATGAAAGTGTATTAAAATACTTACAGATTGCCATCTTCTCCAGTTTCCAGCTTCGCTCCAGTCCTCTTCTGAAAATCAGACTCGCCGGCTCACAGGGGTTTGTGAACGGACCGGAAGTCACCTTCTTAATGTAAACCTATGGATCCTCGTTTTAAGTCTCATAGACGTGCAAAAGAAAGGCAGAAGAAGTAGACGCTCTGTGAGCCGGCAATGCTGAAGTGCTTTCACGTGGGTCAGAAGAGGACTGGAGCAGCGCTGGGAACGGCAGAAGACTACAATCAGTGAGTATATTAAATACTTACACTACATTACTTACATAATCTGTTTTTATTATGGGAAAACATTGCTGAGAAATCTTTAAAAGGTATTAAAAAAAAAAATTCTCATTTGGTCATTTGTACTTTTTTTTGTAAAGACGTATGGTTGACGTATCTTTTACAAGGAACATCCCGCACAATACAATTATAGTGTAAAGATGCCCACATTGTCCCTCGGCCTCTGAATAATGTGTAAGTTTTGCCCAAACACCCTTTTCTGATAAAATATTATTATGCACTATTGCAACACAGCTTTACGCTGACGCCATCTGTGTTTCGCTTCAGACTTTCTGTTACAATTCTGTAAATTAGTCCGAAGGTAAAATTCATACCGGAAACTATTACCGACGTTTTCACTATTGGGCTGCGCAATTTCACTTCTGCCACATTACACATGAGTTTGCAGCGAGCGAGTGCACGCCAGTGCTGTGATAGCTTGTTCTCTGATACAAATAGACCCTGATAGGTTTTAATCACTTTCATTAGGTCTTTGGAATTTTGCTGCTGGGAATAGTACTGCAGACGGTACTTTTTTTTTCTGCTATCAAAAGTTCAGAAAAACTTAAAATGGTGACCTCCCTCCCAGAGTGCAAGTGTGAATTCAGAGCACCACATTACAACTTATACAAATCAAATGACATCTGAACTCAGAAACTCTAGGATGAGGTTGTAAACTATAACGTGAGACAACCAAATCGCAAGTCGACTAACGAAAAAAAAAACCCGAGCATGGCTCCACGCAGATCAGCGAGAACATGAGTTCTATCATTGAAATGGGGACTTTTTTTTTTTAAACACTCAAAACAAAAGTAATAAGTTACATGGTTATACAGGACGCACGTCCCGTCGTCAATAGCGCTGGTCAATTAAAATGTCAGTAATAAAAACTTAAGTAGCTTATATACAATATAACACCTTTTTCTCTAACAATTTTTCATTGCATTATACAACGACTAGACATCTGGAGAGACTATTCAATAAGAAAACCAACCAATATTGTAACACACTGCAAAATATCCCTGGCAGCGACCGATCGGCTGGTAAGGAGACAGCTGCTGAAGTTGTGCGATCTGCAGGCGAACGTCATTTCTTACATTCATAGTAACCAGCTAGATCTGCCCTGTAATAGCTTCGGGGGTATACAGAGCGCCAACATGTCTAGAAATTAATTAAACTAATAACACTGCTAAAGGCAGAAAGATGTGAACGTACCTATATGCCATAAAAGTCTAAAAGTGAGTATAACCCTTTAATATAATGGATCACCAGAATTTTAACAGTAGGAATGGTGCATAAATATAGCACGGAGGAGCCCAGGGAATAAAAACGTCTTTTTTGCCATAGTGACAGCTCTTGAGCATGTGCACCTGGAACCAGGGTTCCTCGTTTTTCTTGGGATCGCTGGGGGCCACAGAGGTTGGACCCCCTTCAACGTGAGTTAACTTTATCCTACCCTCTAAGATTTAGTGATGTTGGTCCAATCACATTATCTGCTGGCATCAGACAGCACTGCCTATGAAATGTAAAAGGGGTTGTCAAACAGGTCAAGAAATTAATCCAGCCGCAGGAAAGGTTTATGAATTACCCTGCAATATTCTCTGCCAATCCAGCAGGGATGCTCCAGTAGTTATCGTCGGTCACTGGTGAAATGTCGTGACATACTGACATTGTGATCACTGGCCTGAGCTAGGATGTACGCCAAGTGACTGGCTGCCATTATCACTGCAGCCATTGTCAAGTCCTCGATTCAAGCAAATAAAGACCACTAGAGCATCGGCCCTGGAATATGCCAAGCCTGGGTGATACGACCAACTCTAATGTATACAACCCAGAGTTTACCACTACCACTCAATTTTCTCTTTATAAATGTAAGAAAAAAAAAACACGGGAGACGTACACACCACAAACTTTTAGCATTCGTGCAGTAAACCATGATTTACATTAGACAGTCAATAAACGGTTGCTGTTATTTCTCCGTCGCATCATTGGGGGACATAGGACCATGGGTGTTATGCTGCTACCACTAGGAGGACATTAAGCAATATACAAAAAAAAGGTTAACTCCTCCTCCTGCAGTATACACCCTCTGCTGGCTCAATCCTGAACCAGTTCTTGCTTAGTGTCTGTAGGAGGCACTAGGGTCTGGCTTCAGACCCCATTTTTTACTATATTTTTCATTTTTTTCTAATTTTATTTTTCCAAATTCTGGTGGAATAGAAGGGCGACGGGTCTTCTTAAAAGGTCCCGATCTCCCAAAATCTTCAACAGGCGGGAATGCGGAGTGCCGCCTCCCCGTACCCCCTCCTGCAACGGTACCTCGCCTGAGGGTTTTTTGGGGCGATGGGTCCGTTCTCTCCACATCCTCAACGGACGGGAACACGGGGTGTCGCCCCCATGTACCCCCTTCCGGAGCCAGGCCTTCAGATGGGCAACAGTCTCCCTCTGCACCATCACAGCCATGAAAGACTGCCTGGTGCTGGGAAGCTTACCCTCTCCGCCTCCCTATCAAAGGGATGGCGGATTGAGAAGACATGTGCGCAGTGAGTACTACGCAAACTACAGCACGCCGACGCGCCTGGCTCCAGCAACGCCACCTCGGCCTGCCCCATCGCCGCGGTCGTCCCAGACATCTCCACGGCCTGCCCCTGCATTGGCCACTGCTGCCTGCTCCACGCGCCGCCGCGGCACCCTCATTGGAGCCGTGGCCGCCTCAAAGAGCTACAGCCGCGGCCTTCCTCAGCCGCCGCGGTCTCCTCACAGGAGCCGCAGCCTTGCTCGCAGGAGCCGCCGCCGCGGCCTCCTCAAAGGAGCCGCAGCCTTGCTCGCAGGAGCCGCCGCCGCGGCCTCCTCAAAGGAGCCGCAGCCTTTCTCATAGGAGCCACCGCTGTGGCCTCTCCTGCCACACAGCTGCGGCCTCTCCTGCCGCGCAGCTGCGGCCCCACAGTCACCGCTCTGGGAGCTACAGCCGCGGCCTCTCGCAGGGACCGCCGCGGCCTCCTCAAAGGAGCCGCAGCCTTTCTCATAGGAGCCGCCGCCGCCGGCCGCGGTCCCCCCCCCCCTACTTTAGTCCCCGGCTTTTGGCCGGGGTAGGCCTCGGTTCCGCCCCCTCGGGTAGCTCCGCCCACGGTGCTTGGAGATTCTCCCCGTTGCTGATTCTCGGCCACCTTGTGTGCCCCCCCACCTGTTTCTGGCGCTTCTCGTCGGAAACGAGAGGCGCCAATTTACTCTCAAGCAGCATCCGAGACAGACCTCAGCTTTTCTCATCTGATCTTCTCCTGGTGGGCACGGACACAGGTCCACGGGGTAAGCTTACAAATCGCTTAACCCCTTCCCTGCAGCAGTCTCCAGGCTCACTTAATTGCATAATGTCACAATCAAAGAGCTCTAAGAGGACTGACAAAACACACACAGTCGTGTACGCCTTGTGTGCTTCATGCAATACCTCGCTACCATGAATGCATGGTTCCGCATTCTGTGCGGCCTGCGCCCCTTCATGCGTCCAGGAGCCCCCTGCTAATACCGCCCAGGAGCCCCTGCTAGTACCAACCCTAGTGGGCCTACTCCTCCCGAGTGGGCCATGTCCATGGCACAGTCCATGGGTTCGATGACTAAGGCCTTAGAATCTTTCCGTGGTTCCTCCTCAAGACAGGGCGTCCCTTTACCAGCAGAGGGCCCTTCAGCTTCCAGAAAATCTTCCTCAGAGGCCGGTCAGAAGCAGCAGCGAGGCGGCCTTCTAGGAAACGTCCCCATAATTCGTCTCCTAAGCCCTCTGTGGCTCGGCATCCGCAAGCTCAGACTCCCGCACCCCCTCTCCAGGGGTTGATAGCGAACACGACTCTGAATACGAGTCGGATGTGGCCGTAGACCCGAACTCGCTAGAGTACCAGGAGTCCCTAGATTCTCTCATCGAGGCAGTTAATAAGGCCCTGAGAGTAGACGAAGTACCCGGGACTAATCCGGATCGTGCTGTATCTTTCAAAAGGACCAAGCGCCCTCACAGAGTTTTTGCTAATCACCCGGAGCTTACGGACATTGTCCAGAGACATAGAAGTCGCCCAGACAAACGTTTCTCAGGGCAGAAGCCGCTAGAAGCTCGGTGCCCTTTTTCAGCTACTCTTGTCAAAGGAGTGGACTGAATCTCTGGCAGTGGATCCGCCCATATCCCGGCTGGCTTCCAAAACTCTGCTGTCTCTTTGGGACGGCTCATCGATTAAAAACCCCACCGATCGACAATCTCGCTCGGTTGGTCTTCGAAGCTGCTGGAGCATCGCTCTTTCCTTCTTTTGCCGCCACCTGGGTGGCCAGGGCCATGGTAGCCTGGGCTGAGGCCCTAGTTAAGACTGGGCGCGACAATTCTCTTCCTCCCGAGGCGGTTAATCTCGCCTACCAGATTGCTCGTGCAGGGGACTATATCGTGCATGCCTCTCTAGATGCGGCTAACTGCGCTGCGCTTGCAGCCGCAAATGCCGTTACAATTAGGAGAGCTCTATGGCTCAGAGAGTGGCGGGCAGATTCTGCTTCAAAGAAGTCAAACTTCCCTGCCGTATCAAAGCGGGCGTCTCTTCGGAGAACGACTTGATCAGATCATCTCCGACGCTACTGGGGGAAAAAGCAAATTCCTCCCGCAGCGTAGACCAAGCCAGCCTTTTCGGACCTAGCACCAAATTCGCTTCCGGGCATTTTGCAGCTCTTCAAACTGGTCCTCCGCATCCACCTCTTCCCGCGTGCCCCGTCCTCCGTGCAGGGACAGGGGCTCTCAACCCTCGTTCAAGCCTTCTCAGTCCTGGAGAAACAGATCCTCCCAGTCCGGACCCAAGGCTTCCTCTTCTCGCAAGTTTTCCGCTTAGTGACTCCTTGCCGTGTCCGGAGGACTCAAACAGGGAGCAGGCCGCCTACTCTTGTTTCGCGAGGTCTCGTTGTCGGTCGTTCACGACCGGTGAGTCCGAGACCTCGCAGCCTCCGGCTACAAGATCGAATTCTTGTCCCATCCGCCAAGGCGTTTCTTCCAGTCTCGCCTCCCAAAGTCAAGGGCTCTCGCAGCCCCCTTTTTTCAGGCCTTAGACGCTCTCTGCAACAGCGAAGTTATCGTCCCGGTTCCTCACGCAGAAAGGTTCAAGGGTCTTTACTCGAACCTATACGTGGTCCCAAAAAAGGACGGAACCATGCGCCCCATCCTGGACCTAAAACTGCTGAACAAATTCGTCAGGGTGCGCCATTTCAGAATGGAATCTCTCTTTCCAGCGAAGCAATAACAGAACAAAGGGGAATACCTCGCGTCTGTCTACATCAAGGACGCATATCTCCACATTCCAATTTTCAAGGGCCATCAAAGGTTTCTGCGCTTTGCGATCGGAGACGAACACTTCCAGTTCACCGCTCTGCCCTTCGGTCTCGCCACCGCCCCAGAGTGTTCACAAAGGTCATGGCAGCCGTCATGTCCATCTTACACTCTCGGGGCGTGGTGATCTTTCCCTACCTGGACGACCTGCTCATCAAGGGTCCGTCTTATCGGGCCTGTGCAGAGAGTGTCGACGTCTCTGTCGATACTCTCTCCCGCCTAGGTTGGCTAGTGAACCTGGACAAATCCTCCCCGTTCCTTCTCAGAAAATTCCCTTTCTGGGAATGATTCTGGACACTTCCGGGGGGTTGGCGAGTCTCCCTCCAGAGAAGATTTCCTCTCTAACGCGGGGAGCACAAATGTTGTCACTAGGCCGCTCTCACTCCCTACAGTTCGCCATGCAGGTCCTGGGGAAGATGGTAGCCTCCATCGAGGCAGTGCCGTTCGCTCAATTTCATCTCCGGCCCCTGCAACAGGAATTGATTTCAGTCTGGGACATGAACCCAGCCTCCTTGGGTCGCCGTTTTCGCCTGCCACCCAAAATCAAGCGGACCCTAAAATGGTGGACAACCGCGTCGTCATTGAATCAGGGAAGGTCCTTTCTGCCCGTACATTGGTTGGTGGTGACCACTGATGCCAGCCTCCTCGGATGGGGTGCGGTTTTTCATCACCATACGGCTCAAGGTCGCTGGTCTCCTCAGGAAGCCCGTCTTCCGATCAATATCCTAGAAATCAGAGCAATCAGGCTAGCCCTTCTTCATTTCCATTATCTACTGGCCGGTCGTCCCATCCGGATCCAGTCAGACAACGCCACGGCCGTGGCGTACATCAACCGTCAGGGTGGCACGCGAAGCAGAAGTGCGATGCTCGAAGTAACGCACATTCTGCGATGGGCAGAGTCAAACCGCTCGCTCATCTCCGCGGTTCACATTTGGGAGGCGGATTTGCTCAGCCGCTAGGGCTTAGCTTCCGGGGGAATAGTTCCTTCACCCGGAAGTGTTTCATCAGATTTGCCAGCGGTGGGGCACTCCGGATGTGGACCTCATGGCATCCAGACTGAATGCCAAAGTTCCGACATTCATAGGCCGGTCCCGCGACCCGCTAGCCATCCGCTCGGATGCTCTAGTCCTTCCTTGGAACCAATTTCGCCTTCCTTACATCTTCCCGCCCCTTCCGTTAATTCCCAGAGTCATTCGGAAGATCAAGGCGGAAGGCGTTCCTCTAATTCTCGTCGCTCCAGACTGGCCGCATGGTATGCGGAATTCATCTGGTCGCAGACGTTCCCTGGAGGTTACCGGATCGCCCGGACCTTCTCTCTCAAGGTCCCATTTACCATCAGAATTCGAGGGCGCTGAACTTGACAGTATGGCCATTGAATCCTGGATTCTAGCCCAGGCCGGTTTCTCGCTACGGGTTGCGACTACCATGATCAACGCCAGGAAGCCTGTTTCCATGCGCATTTATCATAGTGTTTGGAAAAAGTTTTTCTCCTGGTGCAAGGACTAAGGTCGTTCCCCGTTGGAGGAATTCCAGAATGGAAGGGGTGGAAAACACCAAGCAGGGCTGGATTCAGGATTAGCGCTGTCTTCCCTCAAGGGACAAGTTTCCACTCTATCCGTGCTTTTCCAGCGGAGGATAGCGTCTGAGCCCCAGGTTAAGACGTTTATTCAGGGAGTGTCGCACCTTGTACCACCCTACAAGAGGCCTTTGGAACCTTAATCTGGTCCTCAGTGCCTTACAAGAGACCCCCTTCGAGCCACTACAAGATGTTGCTCTTTCTCTTCTGTCGTGGAAGGTTGTTTTCCTGGTCACAATAACCTCCATCAGACGGGTCTCGGAATTGGCAGCCTTGTCTTGTAAACCTCCCTTCCTGATTTTCCACCAGGACAAGGTGGTGCTTAGGACGTCTCCTTCCTTTTTGCCTAAAGTCATTTCGGCTTTTCATCTAAACGAGGATATAGTCCTGCCCTTGTTCTGTCCGGCGCCGGTTCACTGAGAAAGCTCTTCACACTTTGGATTTGGTGAGGGCTCTCCGCAGGTACATTTCCAGGACTGCGTCTTTTCGCAAATCAGATGCCCTTTTCGTACTTCCGGAGGGACGCAGAAAGGGCCTTCCTGCTTCCAAGGCCACGTTAGCCAGATGGATCCGCTCTGCGATCCAAGAAGTCTACCGTGTCAAGGGTCAGCCTATCCCGGCGGGGATTAAGGCACACTCCACTCGGTCAGTGGGGGCTTCCTGGGCCATTCGGCACCAGGCATCGGCACAGCAAGTGTGCAAGGCTGTGACTTGGTCCAGTCTTCACACAATTGCTAAGCATTAAAAGATTCATGCTCAAGCTTCTTCAGATGCGGCACTCGGCAGACAGATTCTGCAATCGGCCGTTGCGCATCTGTAGTCTTCTTTTATGCATTTGGCTTACGAGGCTTCGACTGTTGTCATGTTTTCCCACCCAGGGACTGCTTTGGGACGTCCCATGGTCCTGTGTCCCCCAATGAGGCGACGGAGAAATAGGGATTTTTGTATGTACTCACCGTAAAATCCTTTTCTCCGAGACAATCATTGGGGATACAGCACCCACCCTGTTAGCCAGTGGCCTCGCAGTTCTTTGGTTTTGACATATTGCATTTCTGTTATGAGCTCCTACTGCTTTGGCACCGAACTGGTTCAGGATTGAGCCAGCAGAGGGTGTATACTGCAGGAGGAGGAGTTAACTTTTTTTGTATATTGCTTAGTGTCCTAGTGGCAGCAGCATAACACCCATGGTCTTGTGTCCCCCCAATGATTGGCTCGGAGAAAAGGATTTTACGGTGAGTACATACAAAAATCCCTGTTTTTTATATGCTATTGTTCTCTTAATTGTAAGTAGAGCTGGTGGGGCTCAAAGTCCTGAGACCTCCACAAATCACTCAAAAAGACCCTGGAGCTCAGGAGACGGAAGCACAGCTCAGGAGACGGGAGCGCACACGGATGGGAGTACAAATAGAGTAGAAAGCGTCAGCTTTCTATTGCAGGTATACTCAATTCTGTGTGCGCTCCCGTCTGAGTGGCACTCCTCCCAGGGTGTTTGAGTGATCAGTGGGGTCCAGTTCCTGAAACCTCCCCAGAACCACTTGTAATTAGGGGAACAACAACACACAAAAAACACATAAAAAAAAAAAAAAAAAAAAGACTAGCAAATGTTTAGAGATTCGTTAAGAGTTGAAAAGACCTGTTTAATGTTGCAGTGTTTGGCGATACATTGATTGATGCCTTGCCCACAACAGTCTAGTATAAAACTCGTCACCAGCTCTTTAGACAACAGGGTCACTACCGAGGACATCTCTTCATACACATGTAATGTGCCACTAGTACTACTCCATTCTGCACAGTACTGGTTCACCACCTACACATCAATATTCATTTTTAATCTGTTCCTATAGTTTTCTATTTTTTTTCCCTGTAGTTTTTACCTTTTTTAATCGAAGTAGATCCACACTATGTGCTGGTTAATATAAGATGCAAAAACACAGAGCTCTAAATTCACCACCTTCATAGAGTTAAAGGGGTTATCTGGGACTTTTTCCTTTTTTTTTTTCTCCTTTTATGGGGCCAAGAACTTATTGGCAGGTAGTTGCTAACAATCGGCGTTGATCTCTCCCGGCTCAGACATCAATTCTTCTACTTCCTTTGACCTCACATTGGCAGGGCAGCTCCCTATCTTCTGCTCTGCTATGCCGACAATGTATCACTGCCGATGTCATGTTGGTCGACAGCCAGCTACCCGGATTGCCGCTGCCTGTCGAGTCATCATGATGTCGGCAAATAAGAGCAGAGTCGAAGAGAAGGAGCTGCTCTGTCGACGTGATCTCTGAGCCAGAAGAGATTGTTGCGGGGGCAGAACAGGCAGGTTGTATTTGCTATACCCAAAGGGAAAAAAAAAAAAAAACAAGCCAAAAGATCTGGATAAACCCTTTAATTGATAAAAATCAGACCGTGTGCAGCCACCACTAGACTAGAAGAAAAAATAAAAAACAGCTTACGTTAAAATCTGTCTTCAGTCTGCTTCCCCTAGTGGTGACTGTAGGCACACAATTCTATAATGACTTTTTTATTTTAATAGGGTGGAGGCAGTAAAGAGAAAAAAAAAAAAGCCAGCAGCATTATTCAAATCCCCGCTGTTTCGGCACAGCTGTTCCTGTGCTCCCTTTCGGTTCTGAAGCTGTACCACTTACGTGACTGACTGCTGCAGCCAGTTAGTTGTCATACATTCTATTGTGACCGCTGACGCCAGTGATTGGCCACAGCCATCACTTAAAAGATTGATTTAACGTCATCCTACAACACCAGAGGGACAATCAGATTGGTGGTATTTAAAAAGGGGAGTAATGAACACACCTTTCCTACCTTTATCGTCACGTAAAAACAAATCCAAGACATCCCTTTAACCTACAGATGAAGCAGCGGCCTTGGAGCTCTAGATTAGAAAATGAAAGCTCGGACCACTGAAATATTAGCACAAATTTTTAGGCCATGTAACTGTCCTTTGGTTCCTTTTTAATTTTATAAAAAAGTGAACCTACCCTGTAATTGTTATCCAGATGTTTTCAATGCAATTTTACAGATTATAAATTTTATCTTTTTTTACAATATAATCTCTCATGTTACTTATATACACTTTTTCTTCCACACATTAATATTTTCATAATTTTACCACCTTAAGAAAAAAAAAAAAAAAGTATCTTCTAGGTCATAGGGGTTGCACATGCTCACTACCGCTCCTGCGGGGATGCAAGACTCCCATTATAGGCGTCCCAGCATTTGGATCCCCCAAAGATACATGTTGCTTTTGGGACAACCCCTTAGGAGTGATGTGATCACAAATAAACTGTAGATTTCATATTCTAACAAACTCACTTCCATTAGGACTGTAACGTATGGAAGCAAAACTACTCTGGCCAGAAGCGAGAGCACAGGACAAAGAAGATAATTTGAAAAAAAACACTAATTTTTACAGCATTTTTTTCTTTAACACACATGCAAAAAAAAAAAAATGAGGGGAGGCGGATGAGTGCTAACTTTCATTCCTAATGCAAAAGTCTCTGCTTCCTTAAGAAAAAGGAACATCTGGTGGGACATTGAAAGAAACTGCAGAGAAAAGAGGACTCCAGACTCATTTTGTAGATGTAGAAGGTCTTGGACAGAAAGTGTTACCGTGCCGCGTAAAGTGCCTATCGAGGTTGTCTAAGATGGCGATTGTAATCTGCAGTACATCCGGGTTGGCGCTTGTGTGGTCTCGGATGAGATGCAGCTTTTCCAAGCCTCCTTCTTCAATCAGCATGTTGCAGTACCGAACGGCTAAAACCGGGACAGGAGGTAGAACGTTAAATCGCGGCAGTCTACAAATAAATATAAATGGAAGAAGGAAATTTGCAAAACTTTTCAGAAGTACATACGATTTTTGCTACAGACGTGCTGCATGGCCCAGACTGCCCAAAGCTGTACGCCAGGGGTGCTAAAACAGGCGAGTAGAGGGAAGAAGGGATTAAAAGACCTGCGAAGAAGAAGCAAAGATGGAGAATTTACGTTGGATTCTTAGAACGTAACCATGACATGAAGAAGCTCTGAAGTTCTTTAAGCCCCGCATGCACTTTAGACAACCATCGCCCGAACATCTTACTCGATCTGACGAGTTCTCGCGTGTTCTCTATGGGAGACATCTCTGGCGGTGGCTTATCTCTTAGAGAAGAGTTAAATGGAGGTATAACTTGGTTGAGGGTCGCAACGCAATACTCGGACTGGCCGTCTGTCCTCTTGACCCCAGGAGGACAGCCGATGGTCAGTCCGAGAACTGCGTTCTTATCCTCGTCCAAGTTATACCGCCATCTAACTCTTTCCTTAGAGAGTAAAAGGATCGGCAGTCTTAGATCGGATCTTTAGCTCCCCCAACATCATCTGTTGAATCAGACGTTAATCTAATGTTTTGGAGACAGTTGGCCTGTTTCTAGCACTGCAAGATGCCACCAACTGGAGAGGCGCTCTCAGGATCTTCTGCTGCCGGATGGGTTAGATCGGTAATGCCTATGCTATGCTTTAGATAGACTACCAGTCCAGTGGTAGGCAATATCATTCTTTGCTACTAATACTTTGTAATTTTAGATGAAAATGAGAGTAGATTTATAAATTTTCATCTATTTATTGGTTCCTTACTTGCAAATAATGAAAGATGCCATCTTGATATATATACATTTTCTAATAGGACACACGAAAACCAACAGTCAACTCTGTATTTTTCAGAAGGTATTGCACCAAAATAAATCTGTACAGAGGTCCCTGTGTGTGCATATTAGTGTGGATCAGACAATGGATGGTTTATCTGGTTCACACAACAGCTAATATTGATGATCGAACATAAAGCAGCTCATGGAACGGGATTTTCCTGCTGCCTACAATAACGTCTTTCATAAGTGTTTGGGTTCACAATAAGTACGTGAGCCGTGATGTGACTAGACAGTACCTGGACATGACAAGTAGTTGCAGGGCACACGGCGACATCTACCACAATTTAAGACTGTAAACAATAAAAAAGCCACCGCTGAGTACTCTTAATAATCAGGAACAAAGGATCAGTCTAATAGGTCTGGGGATCTTCAGCTCTCCAAGGGAAGAAGCCACAGTGGACCTCACTAGCAGACAAACATCCAAAACAAGAGAAGTCTGCCTGTATGATAGATTTTTAAAGGAGTCTATTAGCACCAACATGACTGTTCAAATCAAGTACGGGAGCGAAAAAAAACGCACCCTTGGCGTGTCTGACTCGTTCAGCGCACCTTCCTATTGATCTTTGCTCTCCTTTGGCTCCTGTAAAACCAGAGCGGTCAAGGAAGAAGAGGGTGGAGAGAGATGAAAAACAAGTAGTTGTACTGAACTCATCAGTCACGCAACGAATGCATCAAGCGCCTGTGCTTGGTTTGAACATTCATTTTATGCCAACAAACTCCTGATGTATAAACAATCCTTCACAATTATTGGTCAGCGTAATCATGGCACTGATAAGCGGCTGAGCGAGTAAAAGCATCTTCATTGGCTGATCCCATCATAGAGGCTTAAAAAAAGATTAACGGATGTCGGCGGCACATTTATTAATGGAAACATGCCGCCAACAATTTACTAATTTTATGGGGCCCCGAGTGGTTGCATGGATGATTGTTCATCCCCATACAGTTTTAATCAACCCAAGTAAATGGGCTTTTAAATTAACACTACTTGTTAAATCAACAATTGGCATTTGTTGGTGAGAAATGACCATTAGTCTCCAGTATACACTATATGGACAATAGTATTGGAACATACATACAGTATACATCACACCTACAGGAGCTTTTATCACCTCCTATTCTACATCCATAGGCATCAATAGGGAGATGGTCCCTCTTTGCAGCTCAACACCTCTCATTCTTTTGGGAAGACTTTCTACAAGACTTTGGAGGGGGTCCATGGAAATTGACTATTGATCCAGGTAAAAAACGTGTGAGGTCACACCCCAATGTTGGACAAGGGGCCTGACTTGGCTTGTTTAAAATATCTTGTGCTGAAGCAATAAGATTTCTCTTCAATGGAACTAAGGTGCCGAGGGCGAATCCTGAAAAACAAGCCCATAGTATTATCTCTCCTCCACCAAACTGTACAGCGGGCACAATGCAGTCAGCAGGCAACGTTCTTTTGGCATTCACAAAACCCAGCCTCCTCCACCAGATGCTAAACAGAGCAGTGTTATCAGTGAATGCTCAGAACACGTTTCCTCCAGAGTCCAGTGGTGGCGGCTTTACACCACTCCATCCGACGCTCAGCATTGTGCTTGGTAATGTAAGGCTGTATGCAGCTGCTCTGCCATGAAGCTCCCGGTGGAGGCGCAGTGTTTGTGCTGATGTTATACCAGAGGAGGTCTGGACTCTGCAGTTGTGGAGTCAGCAGAGCTTTGATGACTTTTCCGCCCTCTGCTCCTCAGCATTTGCCCCCCCTCTCTGTAACGTTAAGGGGTCTCCACTTCGTAGCTGAGATGCTGCGGTTCCTTCCACTTCTCAGTAATATCAGTCACAAGTGATGGGGGAAGTTTTAGGAGGAAGACATGTCATCAACGGACTTGTTACCTCGGTGGCTCCTATTACAGAACCGCACTGGTATCAGTGAGCTCTGCACCACCGGCCGATCTGTCACACGTGATAAAGGCAGACAGCATGGAAAGGGGCCGGATGTTATACACTGGGGACAATGAAAAGCTAAAATTCAATGATTAAGACGTGCGACTCAATACTTTTCTCGATATAGTGTATATTAGGTTAAACTATGAGGGTTTGTCAACAATGTAATGTATATAAGTGTGGACTGTTCCCTGACATCAGATGTCAGAGGAATCCATTATCAGGCATGTCCTATCCTTCATAGTTTCTGAAAGATCTTAGATCACCAATCCTATCTACTGATATAAATTAAAGATATTTGTTTACAGCCAAAATCTATCTAGCGTGTATGGCCACATTTAGACAGGAGGGTGAAGCAATCCTTACCTGTATGCCACCATCTCACACTCTGGTGTTGGCCAACTGAGTATGGCAGAATGCTGCGAAAAAAAAACAAAATTAGGAATATGCAGTTGTATTAGTGGGGTCCATGATAATTAGACTGTTGGTACTCGTGACATTCCATTCATATATACACTTTTAATGCTTAATAAATTAATACAAAAACACAAAATAAAAAAAATAATTCAGTGCAGTATAAAATCGCACAGGTAAAATAAAAAATTCAGAATTTGAAAATATAATTAAACTTTTCATCTCTATGGATATGTTGGTTGTGACTCACAAGTTGCTCCAGCAATTTATCTCTCAAGCTTGAGCTTAAGGTCCAGGTCTCTTCTCCCCGGGACACGAGGTGTGCAATAATCCCAGCAGCGAAATAACTGACCTCTACTTCCACACTATGCAGGAGCTTACTGATCTGATCAATAAAATCCTTCCACATCAGTTCTGAGTGCAGCTCCTTCACCTCCGCTATATTGTTCTACAAGTAACAGAGAGACAATTGTGGAAAAAGAAAAAAAATATATTATATTTAAAGTGCAAAACACCAGAAATCAGCAAATTTACTCGAGATGACACTAAAATAATAACTGGAACATTTAACCCCTTCCTGACCTGTGACACAGCGTATGTGTCATGAAAGGATCGCGTTCCTGCGGGTCGGGTGACCGGGGTCGCTGAAAGGTCACCCGACTCGCAGGCACAAGACCCTTTGTGCTTCATCACAGGGGGGTTGGCTTAACCCCCACGTGGCTACGATCGCTGATTGGCTGGTAAAAGTGAAACAGTGCTCCCTTTATTCAGAGCCCCGACGTGTGCCCAAACAGTGGTTTACCCCACATATGGGGTATCAGCGTACTCAGGAAAAATTGCACAACAACTTTGGGGGTCTAATTTCTCCTGTTACCCTTGGGAAAAAAAAAATTGGGGACTAAAAAAATTATTTTTGTGGAAAAAAATGATTTTTTATTTTCACAGCTCTGCGTTATAAACTTCTGTGAAGAACTTGGAGATTCAAAGTGCTCACCACATCTAGAGGAGTTCCTTGGGGGATCTAGTTTCCAAAATGGGGTCACTTGGGGGGGTTTCTACTGTTTAGGCACATCATAGGCTCTGCAAACGTAACATGACGCCCGCAGACCATTCCATCAAGTCGGCATTTCAAAACGTCACTACTTCCCTTCCGGACCCCGACGTGTGCCCATACAGTAGTTTTCTCCCACATATGGGATATCAGCGTACTCAGGACAAATTGGACAACAACTTTTGGGGTCTAATTTCTCCTGTTACCCTTGGGAAAATAAAAAAATTGGGGACTAAAAGATCATGTTTGTGGAAAAAATATGATTTTTTTTTTCATGCCCGGTCGTTATAAACTTCTGTGTAGCGTTTGGGGGTTCAAAGTGCTCACCGCACATCTAGATAAGTTCCGTGCGGTGTCTAGTTTCCAAAATGGGGTCACTTGTTGGGAGTTTCTACTGTTTAGGCACATCAGGGGCTCTGCAAACGTAACATGATTCCCGCAGACCATTCCATCAAAGTCAGCATTTCAAAACGTCACTACTTCCCTTCCGAGCCCCAACATGTGCCCGAACAGTGGTTCCCCCCCCACATATGGGGTACCAGTGTACTCAGGACAAACTGTACAACAACTTTTGGGGTCCAATTTCTCCTGTTACCCCTGGGAAAATAAAAATAGTGGGCTAAAAAATGATTTTTGAGAAACAAAAATGATTTTTTTATTTTCACTGCTCTGCGTTTATATACTTCTGTGAAGCACTTGGAGGTTCAAAGTGCTCACTACACATCTAGATAAGCTCCTTGGGGGGTCTAGTTTCCAAAATGGGGTCACTTGTGGGGGGTTTCTACTGTTTAGGCACATCAGGGGCTCTGCAAATGCAACATGACGCCCGCAGAACATTCCATCAAGTCTGCATTCCAAAATGGCGCTCCTTCCCTTCTGAGTCCTGCCGTGCGCCCAAACAGTGGTTTATGACCACATATGAGGTATCTGTGTACTCAGGAGAAATTGCCCAACAAATTTTAGGATCCATTTTATCCTGTTGCCCATGCAAAAATGAAAAAATTGATGCTGAAATAAAATTTTTGTTGGAAAAATTAAAATGTCCATTTTTTCCTTCCAGGTTGCTTTAGTTCCTGTGAAGCACCTGAAGGGTTAATAATCTTCTTGAATGTAGTTTTGAGTAGCTTGAGGGGTGCAGTTTTTATAATGGTGTAACTTTTGGGTATTTTCTACCATATAGACCCCTCAAAGTGACTTCAAATGTGAGGTGGTCCCAAAAAAAAAAAAAAGTTTTGTAAATTTTGCTATAAAAATGAGAAATCGCTGGTCAACTTTTAACCCTTATAACTTCCTAACAAAAAAAAATTTTTTTCCAAAATTGTGCTGATGTAAAGTAGACATGTGGGAAATGTTATTTATTAACTATTTTGTGTCACATAACTCTCTGGTTCAACAGAATAAAAATTCAAAATTTGAAAATTGCGAAATTTTCTAAATTTTCACCAAATTTCCATTTTTTTCACAAATAAACGCAAAAATTATCGACCTAAATTTACCACTAACATGAAGCCAATATGTCACGAAAAAACAATCTCAGAATCGCTAGGATCCGTTGAAGTGTTCCTGAGTTATTACCTCATAAAGGGACACTGGTCAGAATTGCAAAAAATGGCAAGGTCATGAAGGGGTTACTATCAGATAATCACTACATGCTGGTTCCAGATAAGATTAATGAGCGTCAATTAGGTGTATGTTTCTCCTGGACACACACTTAAGTATGAGAATACATACCAAAATCGAGTTCTGTGCCAAAGCCATTTACTAATTATTCAAAGTCTTCATAATTACTGAATAACAAGATTCAAAGGGTACATCCGGGACTCAATTCTTCGTCACAGACTGCTCCTGCTGGGGATTCAGAAGCCTCTGCTGATGTCACGTCTACAGATCGGAGGTTTCTTTTCCGCTGTCGACAGGCCGGGACTTCTGATGTCAATCTGTTTGGCAGCAGGATCCCAGCTGCACAACTGGAGGAGCCGGCTGTCAATCAGAATGATGTCAGAAGAGGCAGCCGAATCCCCGGCAGGAGCAGTCTATGACCGCTCTGTACCGGGGAAGAACGACACCAGACACAACAGGTAGGTAAGTTGCAATTACTTGCCTGTTAATGCTTGGGTACATTTTTTTGTCTTTTTATATAGTCCCGGATATACCCTTTAATGCCAGTAGGATACCATGCACCTTAGGCTGGTTACACACGTCCTGACTTGAACTCAATGCAGCCCAAGAGGCTGGATGTGTGAAACCGGCCTTCGACAGCTGTTGAGTTCATATACATAGATCCTCAGCTTGTTGAACTTGCATGTGTGGAATAAGCAACTATCAGAGACATATGGCTTGTCTCTCTTAAAAAACAAAAGATAAGGCATGTTAAAATCCAACAAGCCCGACACTTCTTACCCATGACATCTGCTTGTGAAGGAGAGTCAGGGCACCCACATATACATTAGATGGTCAGATATTCCTGCCAAAAACAGCTGTGTATGGCCAGTTTTTGTGGACCCATATACCTTAGATAGGTAATTATTTTATTTAATGGTCCTCGGCTCGATCTCGAGCTTTGTGGGCTTGATGGATGAACGATCTGTAGGAAGATCGATCTTATGGAAGCCTAGCTAGGTCCACCAGGGTCTTCTCCACCGTTATCCTGATAGTATCAAGCCGTAGGGTTGCTGGTCTTACTCTTCACCTGGTTCCTTCTATTCTTCCAACCATGATGTCCTTCTCCAGTGATCGCTCTCTTCCTATGATGTGTCCAAAGCAGGCAAGTCATAGCTTGGTGACCCTTGCTTCGAGTGACATGTCTGGCTTAATTTCTTCCAAGATGTACAAAAGTGGTGTGCATGAGCGGGTAACTTGTAAAGATGGGAGTAAAGAGCTATCCCTGTGCACAAGTTGTCTGCAATATTGCAAACTTCAATGGAGCGGAGATGGAAGAACTCACATACATGCGTAGTAATGTTACGCAAAGAAAACAGCCACTTTTTTTCTAATCCTCAACGACCCCCTTTAAGTCAACTGTCACTAAAACATGTCAGAAATAAAGGATGACAAACAAATCCTGCTAAGCCGGATAAGATTTAGCTTCTTGAATCTTGGCACAAATCAGATTCCTTGCTGTTTTTTAAAAATGAGTCACTAATCCATCTCAGGAGAAACAGCCCTAACGTCATCATCCGAGCGGCTTCCAGCCATGACCATGACAATTACTAGCAAATGCATACATCATGTGCAGACAAATGGTTAACATCTTACCAGTAAACCCAGGACCTTCTGTTGAATGGAAGACTCTGATGGAAAGGTCTTAAAAAGAGAGAATACGGAATTATTAGCATATGTACAACTTGGGTTCTGAGTTTCTCTCTGTGGAAGTCAATATTTGCTGGAGATTATATGGAATTTATCTCACACCTCAAGAACGTGCTGGGTGTGTGCTCGGTACAGGACCACGGAGCAATGAATGATGTGATTATAATCTCTGTACAAAGCTGTGGAATATGTTGGTAACATGCACGTAACAAATAAAAACATGCCAGTTCTCCATTACCTCAAGGACCTTCATAAAGAGTTCCAGGCCTTGGTTTTCTATAAAATGTCGACATGTGGTTGGCGATTCATCCGTTAGATTCCACAAAGCGCTTAGAGTGAATTTCAAGGTGGTGTCCACAAGACTCTGGCTGGTCTTTTGTCGCACAATTTGAAGCAGTTGCTTTGGAAGGATGTGAAAAAAAAAATAATGACATTTATATGCATGTAACAAAACCATCATAGTCTTGACTAGGCAGGTCCAGAAGATAGAAAGAAAAAAAAATATAGTAACATCTTGCATTCTCTGAAAAATAGATGTTTCAGGCAGAATATTCTTTACACAAAAGCTCCAAACTTGGCCTACAACTCATTCCTAATGTGGAATGCAATTATATGTCCTAGATCAGATCTGAGCCCACACCATACCGAGCAGAAACAGGCTGCATTATACAGCTGGCCTCTGACTGGAACAGCAGCGACCGGTGCTAGCTCTGATCACTGCTGTTTAAACATGTAAATTCTGTTGTCCATGACTGGTAGTGACAATTAAATTGTGTGATTGCCAGACCAAGCATTTATGGGCTCCAATCGCCTTCTTGTGCCACAATCGCAGGGTGTTTATGGGTTATCATGGCATCCAGGGCCCACTGAAGGCCCTTGTTGCTACTCTTAGTCCCTTGAAGCCCAGTCTTTGAGTATTACTGCAGTATCTAGAACAACTGATCAATTGATTGCATGTTCATGTCCCCTAAGGGGCCAAAATATGTAAATAAAAGTTTGTATTTTCCCCTTTTTGAAGTAAAAAAAAATAAAAAATAATAGCTGTCACAGCAAGATAAAAATGAAGCGCAGAATGAAAATTGGTCATCACTGGAAATAGCTAAAACATATTGGGAGTGGAAGTGCAAGAGTTTTAAAAACCCAGTAGCACTGAGGTGAACTCATTTATATCACACTGAAAGGCAAGAGTCAGTCGAATGTATAACATGGACGACGATCACAACGCAATGCTTGGACTGGCTGTCCTCACCGTGGCAGCTGCATAGAAATATTGGCGGTCACACTAGGGATGGAAGAGCCGCCGGCCAGTCTGAGCATTGCGTTGTGATCCTTGTCCGCGTTATATGGCCGCATGACTCTTCCCTAACAGTACGTAAGGGAATCACATAGCCTAATGAAATTTCAATTTACAGGTTCATCAGGAATCTGTAATTTGAAATGTGCACATCCATTCCAGGGTGTTCCACAAGGTCTGCAATACTTACCCGCACGATGAAGAGCTCAGCTCCTAACTGTGCAGTTTGTTCAGTTGATAGCTGTAAAACAAAATGACACACATACAAATGTTATTTTCTGCCTTATCTATACTTTCTACGCCAAAGGCTTTATATCAAGGAGAAAAGGAGAGAAATGTGGGAAAAGAAGGAAAATGTAATTATGAATAAATACCTAAATACCTTTAATTAGCACTTCACATTTCTTTTGACAAGGAGTCCATCACTATAGGATTAAAACAACCACATAGTGGAGCCTGCGAGCATGTGCTGCTGTGACCCAGAGATGACCTATACCATGAGCATGTGCAGTAAGAAGCTCCGCTGCTGTGACCCAGAGAGGACCTATGCCATGAGCATGTGCAGTAAGAAGCTCCGCTGCTGTGATCCAGAGAGGACCTATACCATGAGCATGTACAGTAAGAAGCTCCAATGCTGTGACCCAGAGATGACCTATACCATGAGCATGTGCAGTAAGAAGTTCCACTGCTGTGACCCAGAGATGACCTATGCCATGAGCATGTGCAGTAAGAAGCTCCGCTGCTGTGATCCAGAGAGGACCTATACCATGAGCATGTACAGTAAGAAGCTCCAATGCTGTGACCCAGAGATGACCTATACCATGAGCATGTGCAGTAGGAAGCTCCGCTGTTGTGACCCAGAGATGACGTATACCAAAGATCAGGTGAATACATAGTCATCAACAAAAGGCTCTTACATACTGCAATATAAATGTGGTTACATAAAAATTACTGCTCACATGCACTGTAACATAAAGCACTCCACATGCTGCACGATACATGTAACTGAATCGGAGTCTTTGTTTACTGTACATGCGATACAATTTACCGCCCTTGTCATACGGCCTGATTTATGTAGTCTCAGAGTTACTGTTTACATATATTATAACATCAAATCTTTGGGATGCTGAATGGCAAATGAGTGTCTGTTTACATATAATATAAAGCCCTTGATATGCTGTATGTCATATGTTGTTAAACAGATTCATGGTTTACATATAACATTAAGCCCTTGGTATACTGCATGTTATACCTTTCTATATAGAGTAACTTGTTATATGTAAAGTACTTTAGCACTATAATCACCTGAAATAATAATACCCTATTACTGAAGTTATTGTAAGAAAGGATAATACAAAGAGCTTGCATACAAACCAGCAAGAAAGGATTTGGTGTTCCTGCACAATTCATCATGCACCTCTATAAGCAATCCATTGCACTTTATAAAATTGTGTTCAACATAAAATAATACTTTTTTTAACTAACGGAAATTTAATGTCAATGTAGAATCCTCTTAATATATAGAAGGACATTTTTCTGCCAAAGACATTGTTGTTTACTTCTGTTTTCTGTGGTAGCAAAATTTCCAGGGGCATTGCTTTCATATAGCATTATATGCTTAATGTAATACTGTACCTAAAAAGTCTGCATTACTGGCTGGCGAGTGTATTGATATTCATATATAATTTGGCTGTCCTGTAATTTACATTGAAGTAAGTGTCCCTCCATTTCAGCTCTTTTTTTTACTTTTATTATTTTTTAATTTTATTCCAATAAAGATAATATATTTTAGTGCTTTTTTGCACTACTTTGGTGTTATTGGGCTTACCACAGTCCACCCTTGGTCTTGTGATGTTTAGTTATAAAGTGCTGACTTGTGATGAGCGAGTAAACAAATAAACAGACAATCTCTGCATGTGTTGCGTCTGTCAAACAGTGGCGAGACGTGCAGCCGCGGCGACTCGAGCATGGTGAATATACTCGATTAGAACACAAGCACGCTGGCTTATCACTAGTGCTGACCTCTTACATGGTCTATAAAATATTAGAATTTTTGTGATAAACATACAAACCTTTGCAGCCAGAATAGAGATAATGGCAACCGCCATCCTCTGCATGTTCTGATCTTCATGATTGCACAACCACTGCATTACCAGCTTTGCTGCATCAAACCTAGAAAATAAGTGTACAATGTTGTAATTAAAAGGAGTTGTCTGGGCAAAATGAAAAAGGCTCACCGGTAACTTTCAACCGTAGAAAAAAAACAAACAAAAAAATAAGTTGAATGATACTCGCCTACAGGCACCCTCACGGATCCAGTACAGGCTGCTCCAGGGTCTGCACTGACACCGGAAATGGAAACGTCACTGCTCCACCAGCAGCAAGACCACTCCGGCCTTTGATTGGCTGCGGTGGTCAGGTGAATTCAACATTACCTAACTGATCAAACAGACGATGCAGCAGTCCTGCTGCTGGAGGAACGGAGAGGTCTCGACTTCCAGCGTAAGTGCAGACCATTGAACTGGATCCTGGTGACACCAGGTAGGAGAGACCACTTAATTTGCTATTTTTTACAGCGGCAAGCCACAGAAGATATTTTTCAGGATGATCAGAACAGCATATACCTTGTATCAAAGTGTCAGCACTGACATGAAAGCACAGGAAGAGTTTCTATCTAGACAAAATCTGTCCTTGTAAATGATGTAACATGTTTGTTCTTACCAAAGGCAAATCCATGTAACCAGTGAATGTATAAGTACCTGTTGAATGGGACGTCTTGTAATATCCTATCGCTGCAGAGGGACAGTAGACAGTTCTTCTGCAACTAAACCATAAAAACAAAAGTTCAAAATTACCTGTCAATTTCCAGAAATCATTCATAGTACATAAAGGGGGTTGTCCATTTTTGGGATGAAAGTCTGCAATCACTATGACTGCAGGCTTTTGAATCCTCAATGTGCACACTGCACGCTATCAGGACTCTCTGCTGCCAGTGGCAAGAGCAGGCAGTCCTGTGATACTAAGTATGTGATTTGCATACATGCGGTCATATGACGATTAGACGTGCGTGGCCGGGCACATCTAGTTGAAATGTGGCCGGAAGTATGCAAGTCACATACTTGCAGTCACATGACATTCTGCTATTGCTGCCGGTACCAGAGAATCCTGACAGATTGTGGAAAAAGCCACATTGTCATGTATGTATTTTGAAAATCCTCTTTCCTTGTCATAAGCCATATGGCTGTCATAGATAAGGGTGTCACCGCTCAAAAACCCACCTCGAAACCAAAACTGGATCAATACAAACCTATTCCTTTCTCCTATTGAGATGAACTAACACAGTCTGCAGAGTCAAATGCGCACAATTATGGCGGCGTCGAGTGCTATAGAGGTGACCACAGTCTTATTAAGAGAGGCTTAAGGGTATGCCACACTAAGCGAGATCGCTAGTGAGATCGCTAACGAGATCGCACCTGCGTCACCATTTATGACGCAGTAGCGATCTCGTTAGCGACTTTAGCTGTGTGTGACATGTAGCAGCGATGTGGCCCCTGCTGAGATGTCGTTGATCGCTCATGAACGTTCTGAGCCGTTTTTTGGTCGTTGGTGTCCTGCTGGTGAGCCTGAATCGCTGAGTGTGACACCCTTTATGAACGACTTCACCAGCGTCGCAGGTGGGACTAGTTTTTCACAACGACCGCAGAGGTCGTTATACAGATCGCTGATGAGTTGTGTTTGGAATCACAGATCGCTGATGAGTTGTGTTTGGAATCACACAGCTAAGTTGCTAACAAGATCGCTACTGCGTCATAAATGGTGACACAGGTGCGATCTCGTTAGCGATCTCGCTTAGTGTGGCATACCCTTTACTTTATAAGCCATGAGCTGAGTGATAAGAGCTTTGGCGTACATCACTTTTTCCCACTGTCTTTATTTAAATTCTGCTGGTAAATGATTAGGTCGTACCTGCTGGTGGTTTGGGAAATTCTTCATAGCTTTAAGTAGTAAATGTGTTACATCAGCCAGCAGTTTCACAGGCATCCCAGCCGCTAGATCCTGCTTGGTCAAGTTAAATACACAGGCGCTGGCGGCCAGCTGTACAGGTAGATTAGTCGGGTGGTTTCTCATGCCTATGACTACTAACTGTAAAGAAATCAAAGTTTCATTACAGATAGGACAATGCTGCCAGTAGATCCTCACCTTAAATGACTCATTACCTTCAACATCTCTGGATTGGCTTTTTCCATGGCATGTGTTAGACTGAACAGGTGAAAGAGGGCCTCGCGAACGAAGAAGGAGCGTTCGCTGTATCGGCGCAGCGCTTCTGCAATCTGGATCTGATTTGCTTCTCCGGAAACCTTTAAAAAAAAAAACACAATGAATTTAAATCAGAACAAGATCGGAATGTAAGACGTTCATTTAAAAAAAAAAAAAAAAAAGTTAAAAAATACAGTGGTATTTAAGTGCTTTTAATATTTTTTTTTCCAAAAAGGTGTCTTGCTCTGTTCATGTTACCTTGTGAGATATGCACTAGGATAGGCTACCATTTCCTGACCAAAGGGGATCCATTCTCTAGTGCCCTTACTGATCCTAAAAATCAGTGCATGCCCCGGTCACCCGCTGTACAAGAGACTTCAGCACAGATCCATTTAAGTGAATGGGGCTGGAAGTAATTCCCTGCACAGTGGGGTGACAGGAGCGCTGCTCTGTAGGAATAACTTAGAAGGAGATGCAATACTAAAGTGCCCCTGCAGCACCAATCACTTTCAGGATCGGAAGACCGGACCCCATCTAGCAAAAAAGTGATTGCTAATCCTAGCACTTTGTAAAGATGGATATTACTTATTTTTATTTGTTTCTCTTTGTAACACCGTGCAGAAGCAGCTTCTAGTAATCAATGAAAAAAGGGAGTTGCATTAGTTAATTTACGTTCCGGTCGCACCCTCAGGTTATACAGTTTCTGCAGTGCATCTAAAATTAGTAATATCCAAAAGTTAATTATTGTCATCCCTGCTTCAGGACTCGGCACTCAGATTGCAGCGGTGGTTGGCACATGGCACCGCACCTTTATGGTCACCCACCGCCAAGTCACTGTGATGTGGTAGTGGGCTGCATACAGTCTGATCAGAAATTTAAACCAAGAACCTTATGTTTAGTTTTGTCAATTTTTTCTTAGCCGCAATAGATCAATGTATACATTTTTTGGTGTGGTCTATGTCTTTTTACTACAGCTATGACTATGAGCAAACGCATCCTTATGCCAGCCAAACACATAGGTCTGTGTACACATTATGTTTCTGCCACATTTATGGCTCCGTCAGAGGGCCATATAAACAGCACTGAGATAAAACCCATGATGAAGCCGGTGACTATAATAAGGGAGACTGTCACTTTGTCCTACGTGTGGCAGACGGGCACTGCTGGAACGTGAGCACAAAGTGACTTTGTCTGCCTCATTATAGTGAAGGGCTCTGTCCAGGGATATTGTCCCAATACTTTTCTTCAGACGGAAGCTGCAAACAGCAGCCTAAAACATAAAAACATACCGTAATGTACACATAGCCAAATATATATTTTGACAAGACAAGGGTTTGGCAGGCAAACGTCTTACAATTCCTTATAGAGATGCATTTTTGGATGGTCTGAGAATTCATGTTTATGTTCTGCAAATACCCAATAAAAGCCTGCTTGATAATTTCAAGAACTTCCATAGACGTTAATAAAGAAAGATGTGCTTGTGCAACCACAAGAAAGGCCCCCCCCCACACCTATCAGACATTAATGTCACACCTTCACATTGCCTTCTCCAGAGAGGAGCTCCGAATACCCAGCCTCGGTGGCCAGAAGACCAACAAATTGAATTTGAGGACGCTGCGATATGAAGCTCTCCACTGCTTTATCAGTCACGTGTTTCCTCCCGGAGATGTCCAGTGAGACGAGGCTGAGCAGGATATCTTTTTGCTCTAGTAGACGACAGGCTATGTCCGACGTGAACTGCTTGTCGTCAGATATATCCAAATGGGTGAGGTGCTTCAGTTCTTTGATCACTTCCAATATTTGCGATGTCGTCATTTTTAGACACTTCAGGTGGTGCATCGTAAGGGATTTGAGTCTGTCCTTGCAGTCCAGTAAAGCCGAGATGTCAGTCACTGTTGTATTGGAGATATCCAAGCTTTCCAACCTGGGAAGGGAAGCGACATCGGCAAGATCCTCATTGTAAAACAACACGTTGGTGACGCTCAGAGCACGGAGTCCGGACAGCTGACTGAAGCAGCGCTCGTACGGATCCTCCAGGAACAGCGTCAGGGAGTTGAGGATCAAGCATTGGAGGTTGTCCTGGATCCATTTACTACTACTGAGCCCACTTATAATGTCAGTGATGGTTATATCAGCATTCACCCCCGTTGCATCCAATTCAACCAATTTGTGATGGCAGAAAGCCTTACGGAAAGCCACGGCAGAGATCTTTGCCTTGCGGATACACGCACGCTTCAGTCGTAACTGGCTTCCGCGGAAGATTCCGACTGTCACCTCATTGAGCTGTCCTAAAGAGGAGAAACATGACAAAATCAGCAAAACAATGTATTATAATAAATGGGCTTGTCACGACTACGATATAGACGATTCATATAAATGGTCACCAATATTAGACCATGGGGGTCCGACACTTGGCACTCCCACTGATCAAGTGCACAATGTAAAGAGAAGGAGCAGCTCCACACACTGTGCAGTGGCTGAGAAACTGCAATTGCTAATAGGTGGCGGGTGTCGGACCCCACTGATGATCTTTATGAGCTACCCTAAATATTACAGGTGTGGATTACTTTGCATAGCCATGGTGCGCAACAGTTGATCGGCCACCTCCTGAGGGAACACCGCTGCATCATGGAGACAATACGTCCCGTCCGGTCTCTTCCAGCAAAACTTTTCAAGATGAGCGCTCAAGTAATGTAGGGCAGTGTCGATCAATGACTTTGGTGTGGCTTCCTCCTGGAAGATAAAAGTTAATTTAACATTATTATCCTTAACCGCATAAGGATGCGGACAATTTTCATTTTTGCACCTTTGTTTTACGGACATGGCGATACGGAAATGCTTTTCAAACTTTTAATTTATTTTTTGTCATTTTATTTTCCTATTAATTTGTACTTTTTCTTTTTTAGTCTGCATCGAACTTGTGAACATTTGATCACTTGTACAACATACTTCAATATTCAGTCTGTAATTAAACTAACAACCTCCAATGAAGCTCAGCCGTAGGAGTACAAAAATGGCAGCCACGGGGGTTTCAAAAGGGCCCCCCCATCAATTCATCAGGATCCCTTGATTACGTCACGGTGGGTATGGGCCAGAGCATCAAAACACAAATCTGCAGCGGACCACTCCACTAAAAGCTCTGCTTCTGTACACAATAAAATTAAGAATCCCACTGTTTTTGGGAAAGGATGTGATTTTTTTTTTTTAAATAAATTGCAAACTTGCTTGTTTTTCCAAGCACTTTGCAATTTTAAAGGGAACCTGTCAGGTGTTTCATGGTGCCCACACTGCGGGTACAAAGAATTGCAGCCAGGTATATTATTCTTTGAAATGCTCCAGTGGCACTGGACTAGTCTGCACTTCGGCTATGGCCCTGAGCCGGCTCTTCCCAGCGCCACAGCAGGAGTGACAGCTCTCTCCCCATGTTCACGCAAGGTAGAGACATCAATTACCTCTGGCGGTGCTGGGAGAAACGAGCCGGGGACAGCGCCGGACTAGTCTGCTCCAGGTTCCTGGTCAGATCTTCAAAGTATATTATCTCTGAAACGTTGTGAAGCAAGGCTGCAATTCATCTGGCCATGGTTTGGGCAGCATGAATCGCCTGACAGCTTCTCTTTAAAAGGAAACTTGTCACTTGCTCAAAAAATTTAGCTAAATACTTTGTAAAAATCTCTGAGCTCCCGTAGTTCTATCACACTTTTCCGTTTTGCGCTGCAACGCTACAGAGATATTCAAATTTGTAGCACAATATGGGAAATCTAAAGACCAACTGAGTGTTTCTTTAGTTTCTATCAATCACAGCTCAGCAGCCTCCGAGACTGCCAGATCAGCCACCAAGTTGTAACTGGCAAGCTTCTGCGAGGCAGGGGTGAAAGCTCATGACCCCAGAGAAGACTATGAAGAAACGCCCAGTTGGGCTACAAGAAGAGATTTCACATATTCACATTTGTTTCTTCTGCAGTGCAATATCCCTTCGATAGAGCAATGCAATATGGAAAAAAATTGCAGAATCGGGGGAGCTCGGGGATTTTTACAAGTATTTAATGCAAACATTTTGAGAAAGTGACAGGTCCTCAAACCATGTAAGAAGGTCAGAGATCAACGGCAACAATTGGAGTGAGTCTGGGCAACATCCATTGAAAGTGTAGGGCTGATGTGTGAACTGTGTGAACTGTAGACAGAGTGATTGCTGCTGTGTTGCACAGCCAGCACCATATCTAACGCAGTGTAAGCTCTTAGGGAGCGTGCACACGTTGCGGATTCTACTGCGTTGTACATTACCATTATACTCTATGTAAAAAAAACGCTGTGCACATGCTGCAGATTTTTCCACGCATGTCAATTCTTTGTGCGGAATCCGCAGCGGTTTTACACCTGCTCCATTATAGAAATCCGCAGGTGTAAAACAGCAGGATAAATCCGCACAAAAACTGCAGAAAATCCGCAGGTAAAACGCAGGTCATTTTACCTGCGGATTCTGCGGAAAAATCCGCACAAGAATCTGCAACGTGTGCACATACCCGAATGAAGGGAGCCTATGGCATTGCCAATGCAGCTGGGGGAGCCTGGAGAAGGCGCCTGTGACTCTGTCAATGTATATCCCTGGCCTTACAGCACTGCACGGTGTTCAGTGCACCATGGATCACAGGTTCAAGTCCCCTAACATATATATATATATATATATATATATATATATATATATATATATATATATATATATATATATATATATAAAAAGAAACACATTACAAAAATATAACTGATGCATGCGTAAACATCCAAACTAACAAAATATTAAAATATTTACAGCAAATAGTGAAAAAAAACCACAAGTGTCAGAATAACAGAATAACTATAGAGATCAGGAAGTTGTATGGACCTCAAAACGGAGATGATAAAATCTACAGCTCGTGCCACAAAGAACAAGTCCCGATACAGCCCTGCAGAGCAACGTGCTCGAAAAATTATGTTTGAGTCCGCGCGGCTGCATGTCTGCGGGCTGTTCGACACATGCACCGATTACCTAACAGACCGGCAACCCCATGTGTTGCCGCTGTCAAACAGCCAAGAGACATGCAGCCGCGCAGACGCAAACATATTGTTCGAGCACGCCAAAGACAGTCTGTTAGCCACCGAGCATGTTCAGATAACAACTTATCCCAGCACGCTCGCTCATCACTAGTAGAAGTTATAGGTCTGGGGGGCGTGGAGGAAAAAGATCGAAAGGGATGCGGGTCCAGTGCTGTGGCCCAGGAGTGATCTTAGGGGGACTTAAAAACACTAACTTGCCCCAGATATGCTCCATAACCTGGTCCCGGAACCCCACCAGGTGGTCCCGGCTCCTTACTCCACGGCCCAACCAGGCGGTCCCGGCCCCTTACTCCAAGGCCCCATCAGGTGGCCCCTTCCTCTACGGCCCAACCAGGTGGCCCCGGCCCCTGACTCCACGGCCCCACCAGGTGGTCCCAGCCCCTTACTCCACGGCCCCACTAGGTGGTCCCGGCCCCTTACTCCACGGCCCCACCAGGTGGTCCTGGCCCCTTACTCCACCGCCCCACCAGGCGGTCCCGACCCTTTACTCCACGGCCCCACCAGGCGGTTCCGGCCCCTTACTCCATGGCCCCATCAGGTGGCCCCTTCCTGTACAGCCCAACCAGGTGGCCCTTCCTCTACGGCCCAACCAGGCGGTCCCGACCCCTAACTCCACGGCCCCACCAGGCGGTCCCGACCCTTTACTCCACGGCCCCACCGGGCGGTCCCGACTCTTTACCCCACGGCCCCCCCGGGCGGTCCCGACTCTTTACTCCACGGCCCCACCGGGCGGTCCCGACTCTTTACTCCACGGCCCCACCGGGCGGTCCCGACCCTTTACTCCACGGCCCCACCGAGCGGTCCCGACCCTTTACTCCACGGCCCCACCGGGCGGTCCCGACCCTTTACTCCACGGCCCCACCGGGCGGTCCCGGCCCCTTACTCCACCGCCCCAACAGGCGGTCCCGGCCCCTTACTCCACCGCCCCACCAGGCGGTCTCGGCCCCTTACTCCACCGCCCCACCAGGCGGTCCCGGCCCCTTACTCCAACGCCCCACCAGGCGTCCCGGCCCCTTACTCCACCGCCCCACCAGGCGGTCCCGGCCCCTTACTCCACCGCCCCACCAGGCGGTCCCGGCCCCTTACTCCATGCATGGAGACTGAGGGAAGTTGTCAGCTGTGCCACCTGCAGTGCGCTCAGATAGGAGTAGTGGTCCTGCAGACCCCACACATGGGAGCACCACCGGTGTCCTGTGTGACCTGCAGGGGGTACACGGCGCACACCAGGGCTGTACGCGGAGCTGCACCCACCATGTTTACTCCGGGATCAGCCGCCGGCCGTGCAGCTCCTCCGCCGCCTCGGCCTGTGCAGGGGAGGCCCCGCACCTCGGGCTGACTTATCTGCGGTGCCCGGCTCTGTGCTCTGCTCGTAAGGAAGTCACGGCCTCCAGCCCGGAGAGGCGGCGGCGGTGGGAGGCCCGGGCGGCGCAGGCCGGGAAATGAACGCGTTGCTACGCAACCTTTCTTAAAGGGACCGCAGATATTAGCTGGTGCGGGGTCACTCAGGACAGGGAGAGTGAATCACTGACGGAGCCGCTTACATAACGAGCTCACGGGAAAGACACATAAACAGTGCCAGTGCCCTCATAAACAGTGCCACAGTGCCCTCATAAACAATGCCAGAGTGCCCTCATAAACAATGCCAGAGTGCCCTCATAAACAGTGCCCTCATAAACAGTGCCAGTGCCCTCATAAACAGTGCCAGTGCCCTCATAAACAATGCCACAGTGCCCTCATAAACAATGCTACAGTGCCCTCATAAACAATGCCACAGTGCCCTCATAAACAGTGCCACAGTGCCCTCATAAACAGTGCCACAGTGCCCTCATAAACAGTGCCACAGTGCCCTCATAAACAGTGCCACAGTGCCCTCATAAACAGTGCCACAGTGCCCTCATAAACAGTGCCAGTGCCCTCATAAACAATGCCAGAGTGCCCTCATAAAAAGTGCCACAGTGCCCTCATAAACAGTGCCACAGTGCCCTCATAAACAGTGCCACAGTGCCCTCATAAACAGTGCCAGAGTGCCCTCATAAATAATGCCAGAGTGCCCTCATAAACAGTGCCACAGTGCCCTCATAAACAGTGCCACAGTGCCCTCATAAACAGTGCCACAGTGCCCTCATAAACAGTGCCAGTGCCCTCATAAACAGTGCCAGTGCCCTCATAAACAATGCCAGAGTGCCCTCATAAACAGTGCCACAGTGCCCTCATAAACAGTGCCACAGTGCCCTCATAAACAGTGCCAGAGTGCCCTCATAAACAGTGCCAGAGTGCCCTCATAAACAATGCCAGAGTGCCCTCATAAACAGTGCCACAGTGCCCTCATAAACAGTGTCAGTGCCCTCATAAACAGTGCCACAGTGCCCTCATAAACAGTGCCAGTGCCCTCATAAACAGTGCCAGTGCCCTCATAAACAATGCCAGAGTGCCTCATAAACAGTGCCAGAGTGCCCTTATAAACAGTGCCAGAGTGCCCTTATAAACAGTGCCACAGTGCCCTCATAAACAGTGCCAGTGCCCTCATAAACAATGCCAGAGTGCCCTCATAAACAATGCCAGAGTGCCCTCATAAACAGTGCCAGAGTGCACTCATAAACAGTGCCACAGTGCCCTCATAAACAGTGCCAGTGCCCTCATAAACAGTGCCAGAGTGCCCTTATAAACAGTGCCAGAGTGCCCTCATAAACAGTGCCAGTGCCCTCATAAACAGTGCCAGAGTACCCTCATAAACAGTGCCACAGTGCCCTCATAAAGAGTGCCCCATAAACAGTGCCACAGACCCACAGTGCCCTCATAAACAGTGTCAGTGCCCTCATAAACAGTGCCAGACCCTCATAAACAGTGCCACAGTGCCCTCATAAACAGTGCCAGAGTGCCCTCATAAACAGTGCCACAGTGCCCTCATAAACAGTGCCAGTGCCCTCATAAACAGTGCCAGTGCCCTCATAAACAGTGCCACAGTGCCCTCATAAACAGTGCCAGTGCCCTCATAAACAGTGCCACAGTGCCCTCATAAACAGTGCCACAGTGCCATCATAAACAGTGCTAGAGTGCCCCATAAACAGTGTCAGACAGTACATATAAACAATTCCAGCTGGTACACATGAACAAATAGTGCCAGAGGGCTCCATCGCCCACACACAGTACCAGAGTGCACCATAAACATTGTCGCAGTCTCACTATAAGGCTGGCGTCACACTTGCGAGTGTGATGCGAGTAAGTCGCACGACTTTCTCGCATCAACACCCGGCACGGCCGCCCGCTCTCGGACCGAGTGTGCGGCTACATGTGTTTCGATGCAGCCGCGCACTCGGGTCCGAGAGCAGGCGGCCGTGCCGGGTGTTGATGCGAGAAAGTCGTGCAACTTACTCACATCACACTCGCAAGTGTGACGCCGGCCTAAGAGTGACAGTGTTCCATTAACAGTACCAATGCACCCAAACAGTGCCAGGATGTCCCCATAAAAAGTGTCAGAGGGTCCTATAAACAGTGTCAGTGAGTATACATTCACTAAAGTGCCCAAACACAGTGCTAGAGTCCTCAAAAACAGTGCCAGTGTCCCATAAACTGTATCAATGTGCCAACACACGGTGACAGTGTCCTGAAATGGTGCTTTGGTGTCCATATAAACAGTGCCAGTCTACCCATAAACTGCATCAATGTGCCCATACACAGTGCTAGAGTCCTAAAAACCACCACCAAAGTGTCCCACAAACAGCGTGAGAATGTCCCCATAAACTGTACCACACACACTGCCCACACACAGTGTCAGTGTGCCATAACTATATAGACTGGACCAAGGTGAGTCATTGGACGTGCTTTATCTTGATTTTTCCAAAGCGTTTGATACCGTGCGACACAAGAGGCTGGTACACAAAATGAGAATGCCGGGTCTAGGGAAAATGTGTGTAAATGGGTAAGTAACTGGCTTAGTGATAGAAAGCAGAGAATGGTTATAAGTGGTATATTCTGTAACTGGGTCGCTGTGATCAGTGGGGACCACAGGGGTCGGTGTTGGGACCCATTCTTTTCAACATATTTATTAACGATCTGGTAGAAGGTTTACACAGTAAAATATCTATATTTGCAGATGATACAAAACTATGTAAAGCAGTCAATACAAGAGAAGATAGTATTCTGCTACAGATGGATCTGGATGAGTTGGAAACTTGGGCCGAAAGGTGGCAGATGCAGTTTACCAATGATAAATGTAAGGTTATACACATGGGAAGAAGGAATTAATATCACCATTACACACTGAACGGGAAACCACTGGGTAAATGTGACATGGTGAAGGACTTGGGGATCCTAGTTAATGATAAACTTACCTGGAGCAGCCAGTGCCAGGCAGCGGCTGCCAAGGCAAACAGGATCATAAGGTGCATTAAAAGAGGTCAGGATACACATGATGAGAGCATTATACTGTCTCTGTACAAATCCCTGGTTAGAACACACATGGAGTACTGTGTACAGTTTTGGGCACCGGTGCACAGGAAGGATATAATGGAACTAGAGTGAGTACAAAGGAGGGCAACAAAATTAATACAATACCCAGAGAGTTTAGCAAAATTAGTATTATTTAGTCTAGAAGACAGACGACTGAGGGGCGATCTAATAACCATGTATAGGTATATAAGGGGACAAGACAAATATCTATTTATACCAAGGAAGGTGATGGTCACAAAGGGGCATTATCTGCGTCTGGAAGAGAGAAGGTTTTTCCACCAACATAGAAGAGGATTCTTTACTGTTAGGGCAGTGAGAATCTGGAATTCCTTGCCTGAGGAGGTGGTGATGGTAAACTCAGTCGAGGGGTTCAAGAGAGGCCTGGATGTCTTCCTGGAGCGTAACAATATTGTATCTTACAGTTATTAGGTTCTTTACAAGGACGCAGATCTGGAGATTTATTCTGACGGAATATAGGCTGAACTGGAAGGACAAATGTCTTTTTTCGGCCTTGCTAACTATGTAACTAGTGCCATCATAAACTGTACTAATGTGCCCACACACAGTGCCAGTGTCCCATAACCAGTGCCCTCATAAACTGTACTAATGTGCCCACACACAGTGCCAGTGTCCCATAACCAGTGCCCTCATATACTGTACTAATGTGCCCACACACAGTGCCAGTGTCCCATACCCAGTGCCCTCATACACTGTACTAATGTGCCCACACACAGTGCCAGTGTCCCATAACCAGTGCCCTCATATACTGTACTAATGAGTCCACACACAGTGCCAGTGTCCCATAACCAGTGCCCTCATATACTGTACTAATGTGCCCACACACAGTGCCAGTGTCCCATAACCAGTGCCCTCATATACTGTACTAATGTGCCCACACACACTGCCAGTGTCCCATAACCAGTGCCCTCATACACTGTACTAATGTGCCCACACACAGTGCCAGTGTCCCATAACCAGTGCCATCATGTACTGTACTAATGTGCCCACACACAGTGCCAGTGTCCCATAACCAGTGCCCTCATATACTGTACTGTGTCCACACACAGTGCCAGTGTCCCATAACCAGTGCCCTCATATACTGTACTAATGTGTCCACACACAGTGCCAGTGTCCCATAACCAGTGCCCTCATATACTGTACTAATGAGCCCACACACAGTGCGTGTCCCATAACCAGTGCCCTCATATACTGTACTAATGAGCCCACACACAGTGCCAGTGTCCCATAACCAGTGCCCTCATACACTGTACTAATGTGCCCACACACAGTGCCAGTGTCCCATAACCAGTGCCCTCATATACTGTACTAATGTGCCCACACACAGTGCCAGTGTCCCATAACCAGTGCCCTCATACACTGTACTAATGTGCCCACACACAGTGCCAGTGTCCCATAACCAGTGCCCTCATATACTGTACTAATGTGTCCACACACAGTGCCAGTGTCCCATAACCAGTGCCCTCATATACTGTACTAATGTGCCCACACACAGTGCCAGTGTCCCATAACCAGTGCCCTCATATACTGTACTAATGTGCCACACACAGTGCCAGTGTCCCATAACCAGTGCCCTCATATACTGTTCTAATGAGCCCACACACAGTGCCAGTGTCCCATAACCAGTGCCCTCATATACTGTACTAATGTGCCCACACACAGTGCCAGTGTCCCATAACCAGTGCCCTCATATACTGTACTAATGTGCCCACACACAGTGCCAGTGTCCCATAACCAGTGCCCTCATATACTGTACTAATGTGCCCACACACAGTGCCAGTGTCCCATAACCAGTGCCCTCATATACTGTACTAATGTGCCCACACACACTGCCAGTGTCCCATAACCAGTGCCATCATGAACTGTACTAATGTGCCCACACACAGTGCCAGTGTCCCATAACCAGTGCCCTCATATACTGTTCTAATGAGCCCACACACAGTGCCAGTGTCCCATAACCAGTGCCCTCATATACTGTACTAATGTGCCCACACAGTGCCAGTGTCCCATAACCAGTGCCCTCATACAAATTCAAATTCAAAGAAGCTTTATTGGCAGGACTAAATACACATTAGTTTTGCCAAAGCAAGTGTACAAAAGGGAATAGGGATAGGGATGTTGAGTAGGGGCAGATCCAGGGTGGGGGCTATGGAAGTCCATGGCATAGGGAGGGGTGATGGGGGCGCAGGTCCAGGGTGGGGGCTATAAAAGTCCATGGCATAGGGAGGGGTGATGGGGGCAGATCCGGGGTGGGGGCTATAGAAGTCCATGGCATATCATAGTTCTCTTTCTCGCAGTCTATGGCATTCGCTCACATACCGCGCTGCTATCTCCGCTGCTCTCTCTTCTTCCCCAGCAAGATATATGTTTTCTCTTCCTCCTTCATGGTGATGAAATCCGGAAAGAGATGTGAGAGTCTCCTGAAGTGAGTGTCCCTCACTGCTGAGTATTTGGAGCAGTGTAGCAGGAAGTGGGTTTCGTCCTCTATGGCCTCCTGGTCACAGTGTTGGCATAGTCTTTCCTCCCTGGGCTTGTAGCTCTGCCTGTGTCGGCCGGATTCGATGGCCAGACTGTGGGCGCTGAGTCTATACCGGCTCAGGATCTGGCGGTCTCTGGGGTCCGGGAGTTTCTCCAGGTATGGGGCCAGACTGTAGTCTCTCTGTAGACTCCGGTACATGGTCAGTTTCTGGGAGCTGATGATGTCGTTCTTCCAGTCACTGACATACCTCTCCTGGCCTTCGTCTACCATCTTCCTGATTTCCGCTTTTGTAAGGTTGTTGTGATTGGTGTTCTGGTCAGGTTGGGTTTGGGTGAGCTGTTCCGAGGGTCCTAGTTTTTCTGTTTCACCTACCTGTGTCAGGGCTTTATGGTGATGGGAGCTTGGATTGCTCCTACGTAGGTGAGCCCGGAATGACAGTGCCCTCTTTAGAACCGTTAGGTGTAGAGGGAATCTGCCCAGCTCGGCCCGGCAGGCACTGTTGGAGGTGCTCCGATGGACTTGGAGAAGGTGCTTGCAGAATTCCAGGTGGAATATTTCTGTTGGGCTGGAATCCCATCTTGACCAGTCTGGGTAGATGTGAGGACCCCAGACTTCACTGCCATACAGGAGGATTGGGGCGATGACCGAGTCGAAGATTTTTAACCAGACCCTCACTGGTGGCTTCAGATGGTAAAGTTTCCTTCGGATGCCATAGAAGGTTTTACATGCCTTGTCTTTCAGGGTCTCTATGGCTTGTTTGAAGCTTCCTGACCGATGAATCTCTAGGCCCAGGTAGGTATATTTGTCTGTTCCTGTAAGGGCGCAGTTGTTGAGGACAAATGAAGGGTGCTGGTCTAATTTTCTCTTTCTCCTCTGGAACACCATGATGTTGGTTTTCTTTAGGTTGACCGGTAGTGCCCAGGTGGAGCTGAATTTCTCCAAGATTTTCAGGTTGTCTTGGAGGCCTTTCTCGGTTGGTGACAGAAGCAGCAGGTCATCTGCATACAGCAGGAAGTTCACCTGGGTGTCGTGGAGGGTGGGACCTGGTGCTGTGGAAGATTCCAGAGCGGTAGCCAGCTCGTTGATGTAAATGTTGAAGAGCGTTGGACTTAGGCTGCAGCCTTGTCTGACTCCACGGCTCTGCTGGAAATAAGCCGTTCTTTTACCGTTCACACTCACACTGCAGAGGTTCTCGGTGTAGGAGCTTTTGATAACATCGTAGGTCTTTCCTCCTATTCCGCTCTCCAGCAGTTTCAGGAATAAGCCCGGGTGCCACACCGAATCAAAGGCCTTTTTAAAGTCCACGAAACAGGCGTATATCTTCCCGTTCTTTGTATTGTGGACGTGTCTCTGAATGAGGCTGTGCAGGGTATAGATGTGGTCAGTGGTGCGGTGGTTTGGCATGAACCCTGCTTGGCTCTTGCTTAGGACGTTATGTTCGGTGAGGAAACTGAGGATCCTCTTGTTCAGGATGCTGTTGAACAGTTTCCCCAGGTTGCTGCTGACACATATGCCTCTGTAGTTGGCTGGGTCATACCTGTCCCCATTCTTGTGGATGGGTGTGATGAGGCCTTGGTTCCAGGTACGAGGGAAGTAGCCGGCACTTAGCACAATATTGAAGAGTTTAACCATTGCAGCCTGTATTTCTGGTGGGCTGTACTTAAGCATTTCTGGTAGGATTCCATCCAGGCCACCGGCTTTTCTACATCTTATGGAAGAGATTCTCTCTGCTACTTCCTGTAATGTAATAGGTGTATCCACTGGGTTTTGGAAATTTTTTACTTTTTCCTCCATTGCTTTTAATTTTGCCATTATGTTTTCCTGTTCTTGGTTTAGTTCTTCCTTTGGGATGTCTTTATAGAGGTCTCTGAAGTACTGGAGCCAGATGTTGCCATTTTGGATATGGATGTTGTTTTTCTTGTCTTTTGTGCCCATGTGGTTCCATAGTTCCCAGAAGGAATTGTCTTGAAGAGCATCTTGGAGTTGGTTAAGCTTGGTAGAGATGTAACTCTGCTTCTTCCTCCTGAGGATGGTTTTGTACTGTCTTTGTATGGTTTCATAGGCTTCCCTCAGACCAGGGTGGTTGGGGTTTCTATGTTTCTTGTTTGAGGCTGTTCTCAGGGTCTTCCGTACGGCTTTACATTCTCTGTCAAACCAACCGTTGGTCTGTTTTTCTTTTGGTCTCTTGTAGTCAACTTTTTTAAGGTCGGACAGTCTGGCCATTGCATAGAATATATTGTTGAGGTCTTTTGTAGCTTGACTCACTCCCTTTGGGTTAGGCTGGTACTCGTGGTTGTAGAAGTGTTGGAGCATCCGCTGTATTTCGGGTCTGCTGAGAGCCTCTTTATACTTTAATGCCGACGTTTTGGACCATTTATATGATGGAGGCCGGTTGAAGAGGCCGCTATGCTGTGGCTTTTGAGTGGGTGGTTTCTCTGTAGATTTCAAGTACAGAACACTGTACTAATGTGCCCACACACAGTGCCAGTGTCCCATAACCAGTGCCCTCATATACTGTACTAATGTGCCCACACACACTGCCAGTGTCCCATAACCAGTGCCATCATGAACTGTACTAATGTGCCCACACAGTGCCAGTGTCCCATAACCAGTGCCCTCATATACTGTACTAATGTGCCCACACACACTGCCAGTGTCCCATAACCAGTGCCCTCATATACTGTACTAATGTGCCCACACACAGTGCCAGTGTCCCATAACCAGTGCCCTCATATACTGTACTAATGAGCCCACACACACTGCCAGTGTCCCATAACCAGTGCCATCATGAACTGTACTAATGTGCCCACACACAGTGCCAGTGTCCCATAACCAGTGCCCTCATATACTGTACTAATGTGCCCTCACACACTGCCAGTGTCCCATAACCAGTGCCATCATGAACTGTACTAATGTGCCCACACACAGTGCCAGTGTCCCATAACCAGTGCCCTCATATACTGTACTAATGAGCCCACACACAGTGCCAGTGTCCCATAACCAGTGCCCTCATAAACTGTACTAATGTGCCCACACACAGTGCCAGTGTCCCATAACCAGTGCCCTCATATACTGTACTAATGAGCCCACACACAGTGCCAGTGTCCCATAACCAGTGCCCTCATATACTGTACTAATGTGCCCACACACACTGCCAGTGTCCCATAACCAGTGCCCTCATATACTGTACTTATGTGCCCACACACAGTGCCAGTGTCCCATAACCAGTGCCCTCATATACTGTACTAATGTGCCCACACACACTGCCAGTGTCCCATAACCAGTGCCCTCATATACTGTACTTATGTGCCCACACACACTGCCAGTGTCCCATAACCAGTGCCCTCATATACTGTACTAATGTGCCCACACACAGTGCCAGTGTCCCATAACCAGTGCCCTCATATACTGTACTTATGTGCCCACACACAGTGCCAGTGTCCCATAACCAGTGCCCTCATATACTGTACTAATGTGCCCACACACACTGCCAGTGTCCCATAACCAGTGCCCTCATATACTGTACTAATGTGCCCACACACACTGCCAGTGTCCCATAACCAGTGCCCTCATATACTGTACTAATGAGCCCACACACACTGCCAGTGTCCCATAACCAGTGCCCTCATATACTGTACTAATGTGCCCACACACACTGCCAGTGTCCCATAACCAGTGCCCTCATATACTGTACTAATGTGCCCACACACAGTGCCAGTGTCCCATAACCAGTGCCCTCATATACTGTACTTATGTGCCCACACACACTGCCAGTGTCCCATAACCAGTGCCCTCATATACTGTACTTATGTGCCCACACACAGTGCCAGTGTCCCATAAAGCATGTAGGGGAGGTGAGTGTGCAGCATGTTGGCTGTGACTCCCTAGTGCAGCCGGTACACAGGTTCCCGGCTCCTTTGTCTTTCTCTACAGTTTAGTCAGACACTATATAGATATACACAGTTGTCGATATGCGGGTCACTCCGACACTTCCTCCTGACGTCATCACTCTGCGCCCGGCTTCGAAGTGTTACCATGGGAACGTCGCTCACTTCCGGGTCGTTTGTAGTGGGAGGGTCTTGGAGATGACCGTGACTGTTGCATGTGGTCGTTATGGCCGGACTGGTGGATTTTAAGAATGAGAAGGAAGTGAAGGAGTTTCTGGACAATCTGGGCACGGAGTATTACTACCAGTGCCACCGGGAGAAGGACGCGGACGGTGAGAGCAGCGCGCACAATGCGCGTGTGCGGGGGGAAATGAGACTCATCAGGAGCACAGTGTAGCTTTCACCTCTACCTGAGCAGTGTCAGTGCACTACAAGTCTCAGCATGCGGCGGTAGTGTCACAGCCAGTGTATACTGTATAGATAACACGTAGGTCTAATGTATTACAATGTATACTGATCCTATTAGTTCTGAGCTGATGGTTTGTTACAATGTGTCTGCAAAGGTAAGAGCCTGCACACATCACATAATGGTTAGCATTTACTTAAAGGGGTTGTCCAATAAAGGGTATCCCCTTGTTAAATGGTCCCAGGGTGAAGGACAGAAAAAGTATACTTCCTTTCTGTGAGGCCACATGACCGCTGCAGCCGATCGGTAGCTGCTGATCAGCTGCATTACTCATGTTGCTGAGTGTGGGAAAAAACTTTTTCTGCAAAAATAAAACTGTTCCGGTTGCCGCTGATTGGCTGCAGTGGTCATGAGGTCTCACAGGACTTAAATATACTTTTTTTAACTTTATTTATCACCCTGGCGCCATTGATAAGGGCTTGTGCAGTAGTGGACAACCCCTTTCAGATCAGCAGCAGTTGCCTTCTATTCCAGGCAATCTAGTCTGTGAAACAGACCATAATGGTGTATGCTGAACTATTCCGTGTTTTTCGTCACGCCGTCCGTGTATGCTGGCACACTGGATAGAATGGGTTTGTGTGCGTCCATAATGTGCAAAAATAGGAATAAACACGTTCGCACATATTTACATGGGGCTGCTGTCCTGGTTTTACACTGTCTGGCCGTTCTCTCCGTATATTCACACGTTTCCTTCTTCCTTTCTCAGGATGTCATCGGCTAGCTGAGTATTTAGAGAATATAAAAAAAAACTTTGAAGCTACAGCCAAAGTGCTGACGTTTAACTGTGAGCAGAACGGTCACAGCGAGAGCTGCTACAAACTGGGGGCTTACCACATAACGGGGAAAGGTACGTACTGTACGCGGTGCTCACCCAGTGGAGGGGTCGCAGTATGTCACAAAAGTGAGTATTATATTTTCTTATATTTTTTCAGGGGATAACACTGAAGATCTGACACTTTGATACAATGTACAGTAGTCAGTTTACGGCTTGTATGACAGTGTAAATTTGGTGCTCTCTAAATAACTCAACACAGCCATTAATGTCTATACCGCTGGTAACAAAAGTGAGTACACCTATGGAGACACAGGGCCGTCAGTGGGTGCTCTCATCACTGGCCTGAGAACGCATGGATCCGAGCTCATCCAACCGAACGCCTGCTCTACTTTTATCTTGGGCATAATACTACTCAGAAAACCCAGTGTGAGGGTGCAACGGTGTGACAATTGTTTATTGAACCACCAAACAGACAAATAACACATAGAATAGTCTCAGCACAAGAGCACCAGGATTCAAGCAGTCGCAACTCTGGGGCTTCCAGGGTCGACTACCCCCCACCAGTGGTACCCCGCTTTTGGCGGGCACCCATAGACAGTACGTAACGCAAGCTTAGGAAGTTGACAGTCCATTGAGGCACGTGACCAGGCGACTGGATTCCCCGAACAAATCTATGGGGTTCAGCTGACCGGATAGTCCCAACCTGGTTTCCCCAAACGTATCCATGGGTTCCATGTGACCGGAGGGCCACAACCTGGATTCTCCCAACGTCTCCATAGAGCCAGGTAACCGGATGATCCCAACTTGGTTTCTCCAAACGTATCCATGGGAGACAAGTGGCCGGATAGAGCAGATCTGTGTTCTTCCAGCTGGGGCCGTGGTACCCTAAGCTGACATTCTGAAGAAAGTCAAATCTGGGTCCCTCTTGATGAAGCAATGTTGTCTTGGTAGAGTGTTCTTTTATGTAGTCATTGTGTCCTGGCTGTTGTTCTGTCATGTCACTTTCATTCTTTTTGCTGAATGATAGAAATCCCTTTTTATACTCACATCTGTGGCTCCGGTCATCATCCGCAGGTCAGAGGGGAGGTCGGAAGAGTTTAAAGGGTATGCCACACTAAGCGAGATCGCTAGCGAGATCACTACTGCGTCACCATTTATGACGCAGTAGCTATCTCGTTAGCGACTTTAGCTGTGTGTGACATGTAGCAGCGATGTGGCCCCTGCTGAGATGTCGTTGATCGCTCATGAACGTTCTGAGCCGTTTTTTGGTTGTTGGTGTCCCGCTGGTAAGCCTGAATCGCTGAGTGTGACACCCTTTATGAACGACTTCACCAGCATCGCAGGTGGGACTAGATTTTCCCAACGACCGCAGAGGTCGTTATACAGATCGCTGATGAGATGTGTTTGGAATCACAGATCGCTGATGAGATGTGTTTGGAATCACACAGCTAAGTCGCTAACGAGATCGCTACTGCGTCATAAATGGTGACGCAGGTGCGATCTCGCTAGCGATCTCGCTTAGTGTGGCATACCCTTAACTCTCATTGTTTGAGTATTTAATCAATCTGCATAGTTCATTCTTCTCTGTTTTGCAGGTCAACAAACTAGCTGGCCTGGACAATGTGTAATCAACAAATTTAAAAAAGCATCTACTGTTCAATTACCCTGCGTCCTTGTCATCCAAGATAACAACACAATATGCTTCAACAAACGTCAACTCAAGATTCATACTAGCAATAGTTTGTGTTTCCTGACCAACCAAAGAAAATTAATTCAAAAGTTAAAATAAAGATAAGTCTAGGCCTCCTGCAAATAAACATCTGAATAATTAAGATTAAATGCTGTGTTTTTCACAACATCCCTAAGTGAAAATTTCCAAATTGTGCCCAAAGTGTCAATATTTTGTGTGGCGACCATTATATGCAAGCTTATTTTCAAGCACTGCCTTAAGGGTATGTTTCCACTATCAGGAAACAGTCCGGATTAGCTGCGTGTTTGACGCTGTGCGTTGGCGCAGCGTCAATCACGCAGCGTCCAGATGTTACAGCATAGAGGAGGGGATTTCAAGAAATCCCGTCTCCACTATGCTGCAAAACACGCAGGCGGAAGACCTGCGTTTCCGGACATGCGGCGCGTCTTTTCAGACCGCAGCATGTCCTAGTCCCTTGTGGCGACGCCGCGTCGCCGCAAGGGAAATAACACAGGGCTATGCAACCCCGCGATCATTCCGGATGTGTTCCAGAGGTGTCCTGAACACATCCGGAATGAGCGCGCATTAAGAAGGGGGCGGGGCTTTGGGCGGAGCGGAATTTCCGCTCCGTCCAAAGCGCTGTGTTTCCGTAACATGGAAACACAGCCTGACTCTCTTGGACATTGAGGTTACTGGAGCTTCACAGGTCGCCACTGGAATCCTCTTCCCTCCTCCAGGATGAAATCACGGAGCTGGTGGATGATGGACATTTTGCAATCCTCCACCTTCCGTGTGAGGATGCCCCATAGATGCTCAATAGGGTTTAGGTCTGGAGACATGCTTGGCCAGTCCAGCACCTTTATGCTCAGTTTCTTTAGTAAGGCAGTACTGGTCTTGGGAGGTTTGTTTGGGGTCGTTATCTCTTTGGAATACCGTCCTTTGGCCCAGTTTTTGAAAGGAGGGGGATCATTCTCTGCTTCAGTAATTCACAGTACATGTTGGCATTCCCCACAGCCGGCAGCATTCATGCAGCCCCAAACCATGACTCTCCCACCACCATGCTTGACTGTAGGAAGACACACTTGTTTTTGTACTGTATTTACCTGGTTGCTGTCATACATGCATGACACTATCTGAACCAAATAAGTTTATCTTGGTCTCATCACACCACCGGACGTGGTTCCAGTAATCCATGTCCTTAGTCAGCTTGTCTTCAGCAAACTATTTGCGGACTTCTTGTGCATCATCTTTAGAAGACCAATTTGATGCAGTGTGCGGCGTATGGTCTGAGCATTGACAGGCGGACCCCACCACCCCTGTAGCCTCTGCAGCCATGCTGGCAGCACTCATACGTCTATTTTGAAAGGACAACCTCTGGATATGATGCTGAGCACGTGCACTTAGCTTCTTTGGTCGACCATGGCGAGGCCAGTTCTGAGTGAAGCCTGTCTTATTAAACCGCTGTATGGTCTTGGCCACCGTGTTGCAGCTCAGTGTCAGGGTGTTGGCGATCTTCTTATATCCTCGGGCATCTTTAGAGCAACAATTGTTTTATCAGATCCTCGGAGAGTTCTTTGCCATGAGGAACCATGATGAACTTCCAGTGTGGGAGCGATGATACCAAATGTTACAACCCGCTCCCCATTCACAACTGAGACCTTGTAACGCTAATGATTCACATGACACCGGAAGGGAAAATGGCTAATTAGGCACAATTGGCCATTTTCACTTAGGGGTGTACTCACTTTTGTTACCAGCGATTTAGACATTAATGGCTGTGTGTTATTTAGAGAGCACCAAATTTACACTGGTATACAAGCTGCACACTGACTACTGTACATTGTTTCAAAGTGTCAGAGCTTCAGTGTTGTCCCATGAAAAGGTATAATAAAACATTTACAAAAATGTGAGGTGTGTACTCACTCTTGTGACATATTGTATGTTTGTCATATACAGGTGGTGCTGCACTTGGCATGTCTGCTTAGGGGTCCTAGTCGCTACATGTCCCGATGATTCCTCAGGATTGAGGATGAAATGCTTTAGGAGGAACTAAGGCGTCGTATTGACACATAGGTTCTGCTCTTCTCAGGGTGGGAGCTATTAGATGGGCATGACGCGGGGTCATTAGAGGGTCCTAATTTGCCCTTTCTTCCTTTAAAGTACTCCTGTGGATCCTGAAGCACTTCAGTAGGTCAGTAGTGAGCTCCAACCCGCTGTATATATGCACTGTTGATTTTGCACACCCATATTTTTTCTATTTGTGTTGTGCTGCCCATCACTATACGCTGTAGCAGCTTGAGATTTCCACTGACACATGAGGTCATAATTCATTTTTATTCATTCATTTATTCATTCATTGACCTAAATTTAAGGCACTGTCATTTTTTAATGCATTTCACTAAAAGTTAGGTTTTATATTATTATTTCCTCTTTGCTATGTTACACTAAATCTCCTTTTGCGAGATCTGGCACCTCCTTTACTAAATGGGCGTCATATATTGTGTAGCCATCTCCAAAAATAAAAAAAGGAGGAAATAATGAGCACGCACAAAAACAAAATTTGGCCTTGGCAATCAAGGTTAAAGGGGTTGTCCTTTAGTAAAAGCACATTTTATTTTCAGGCATGGATGGTTTTAAAATAGGAGGCATACTTGCCTTTTTTAGTGTCACGTCTTCCAGTCTCCATTCCAGATTCAGCGCAGGTCGCTCTGGAGGTTTGTGCCGGCTCTGGATGCAGTGTCGGCTCCATTTGGAAGTGACAGGAACTCTACAGCCATCCGGTAACTAGAAGAGCTCATCATCCAATGTGTCTCTGATAACACACACTTCTAGTTAACTGGTCGCTGCAGAGGTCCTGTTACCTAGGAATAGAGCAAACCCAACTTTCAAGGGAGAATTGCAAGGCTTAAAAGTCTCCTCACTTTGGCATGTCACTCCCCGCAAGGAGAAACTTTATTACTTTCAGAGACGATGGAGACAACTGAGCATCCTCCCAGCATCCGAAGGGGCAAGATGAGTATATTAAAACCATTCATGCCTTTTAAAAGAAAAAATACTATCTCGGACCCCCCTTTTGAAGGGCGTGCACCTCTTAATGGATTTGGGTCATCTTGCTCCAATGTTTGTAGAATACCAAACAAGAGGACGTAATGGAAATCAAGATAATCTATGTAAAAAAAATATATAACCACATGTAATATGTAAATAAAATAGATAAAATCGTTTTTAAAAAATCCATGCATCCAAAGCAAGAGTGAATGACCACTCAGAAATGTATAATCCCAACATTTGGAAAAAGGTTTAAGAAATTAAAATGGCATAAAGATAAAAATACCTAGTCATATATATATATATATATATATATATATATATATATATTGTAAGGTGGCGGTGTTCACACCGTGCAGTAACTGAGACAGTGACCCAAGCAAGTCCAACATATATCGCTTTTATTCAGCAACTCACGGGTTAAACAGGAAAAGTCCTCCGGTACGCAGCCGGGTTAACATCAGTCCATAAACAACGGTTGTCGGGCACCACGGCCGCGCCGGGCCGAACAGGGCCTGACAGGTGCAGAGCCGCTCCCGGTGTAGGTCCAGCTACACAAGCCTGCGTAGCCTTTTCCTACTATGCTCCTCGCAGGGTTGATATCGAACACCACTAATCCTTAGTGCAAGAGTTTTAAAGACCTGTGTCAAAAGCCACTGGAAAACCCGGGTTGGAGGGAGGAGGCCGCCCCACTGCCTCCTGTGACTTCCTTCTAGAAATGAAGAACCTGCCGGACTTTACTTAATCTGCCTTAGCCAGGTAGTCTGACCAGGTCATTGCTCACCTACATTCCTGCATTGCAGCCGCAGCTGTGTGTGTGACTGCAATGCACTCCAAGGGTTTAATAGGTCTCTGTACACATTCTGGGGGAAACATAGCGTCCCTCGTAAACGATCCCGGCCACTGCCTCACAATATATATATATATATATAAAAAAGTGAAAGGGACAATAATATTAAAAACTAAGCCTTTATTTAAAGTGATTGGCAAAAATATGGCACTATATAAAAAAAATGTGCCAACACATCTAAAATAGTAAGATAATAATGATTGAATAAAACACTGATGAGGACCACACAAAAAAATTAATGTAAATATTGGGATTGAAATAGCAGAAACAATAAATAGATATCCATTGTGGTGAAATTCATATATAAATAATAATTCAGTTCCACATAATTACTGTACCATAAAAAGGAAGCCACAATAAAACCAATGATAATACGATACAGGTAATATAGATATAAAGTGCAATAAAACGTTTGTCACCCAAAAATGAGTAAAATATAGCAAATGTATATAATCACATGGGTCAAATGAAAAGAAAAGTGTAAAACAATAAATGTAATAGATAATACCGGCAGTGTATATAAATACAGTAACTTATACCGCAAAAACCCCTGAATCTATCATTGGCCAAGGGTGAGATGGAAGAGAATAACGCAGAGGATGAATATCCACCTAAGTGTCCAACATGTGGCTGGCACGGAAGGGGTTACCTGACAGAGTGTGGTGGTGGTCCCGGAAGAGGTGCGTTTTGGAAGATCCTTCGTCAGGGGGTCCAGTGTTTGTAGGAAATGTTAAGTCTTGAGGAATCAGCCCCTGTTTATTTTAATTTTTGGAAGGAGTTTCCTATTTTTCGGTTACCCTGAGAGCTGGGGGTCCCTAGATTGGACGTGTAGGACTTCTACTTCTGTAGGATATTGACTCCCTTACTGAAGCTGCCAGGAAGAAAGCTATTTATACAGATAGATCATTATTCATAGGGGTCAGGCTATGAACATCTCAGCAATGCCCAGGGAATGGGACCCCAGATGTGTAAGATCACACCGTAGTTGGGATTTTTTTTTTTTACCCCTAAAGTTGGGTATTTGTTTTTATCAAATCTGACTTTGGTGTGATTGATACCAGTCGTGTTCTGTTTTCTCTCTTCCATTATAATGTGTGCTGTTTCTGTTTTTGTCAGGAGGAGTTCCAAACGATCTAAAAATTGCCTATAACTGCTTTCTGAAATCCTGTGGAAAGGGAGGAAAGAAATCTGCGGATTCCTGCCATAACGTGGGGCTCTTGGCACAAGACGGACGCGTAAATGATGAGAAACCCGATCTTCACGTAGCCAGGGATTATTATACAAAGGCTTGTGATGGCAAATTTTCACCAAGTTGCTTCAACCTAAGCACCATGTACTTGGAAGGATCGCCCGGCTTTGCCAAGGATATGAAGCGGGCTCTGCACTTTTCTGAGAAGGCCTGTGAGCTGGGACACATTTGGGCTTGTGCCAATGCCAGCCGAATGTACAAACTTGGTGATGGGGTCAAAAAAGATGATGCCAAGGCGGAAACGTTAAAAAATCGTGCTAAGGACCTTCACCAAAAGCAAAGGGAAGCCAAAGAAATTACTTTTGGGGTGTAAAGGACAGCGGAACAAGAATGATTTTTAGCTACTCTGCAAGATAATGGGGGTTTCCAGCAATATGGATCCTAGTATGTAATAAAATAATAATTTCACCAAACCTAACACGTATGTGTTTCCTTCTGCTATGTACTTCAGGTAGACAAGGGTATGGAATGAGGATCCAACCTTGTTGTCTTTACATCGCTGTGCATATGTTCGCTCTTTTTGGGTTCCGTGCTCACGTGTCCTAAAGGGATTTTCCAGCTTCGAGTGTCTATATATGTATACATATATACCAGTAAATAAAGACTAGCTGACGATCAAGTTCATGGGTTTGGATGACCCCAACGTTTTGCCTTGAATTTCAAAAATGCGTGATTCCTAGAAATATTAGTTATGGTGTGGGATCGATAGTTTGTGGTTTATATATGCAATGGTGGAGGACACATGAAATGTTATCTGACTCTACTCTTATATTCGAGTGGATAATAATGGATTCCAAATATAAGTCGGAACTAAATTTTCCTGTGAACGCCCGTTCCAGTTTTGCTCTCCGTTGTTCAGAGAGAGTTCTCTGCGCTGTGGAAAAGCTGGACACTACAACCAGTTTAGTTTTACATTATTGACTCTAGCAAGAGGTGCGACACTTGAGGCCCTCCTGCCGAATATGTGGCGCCACATCATTTTTATGTGACCCACGAGATGAGGACTCAGGAGGATCAGCTCTCCACTTACCCTGTAAGGAGAGCTGGTCGGAGCAATGCAGAAGTGCGCCGGAGCTCAAAATCTAAGATGGCACTCACCCCCTGTGTTGGTGGCGCCACGTCTGCTACTAAGTACTAGCAGTGTTGTATGTCGACACAAGCAGTGCTTAGCGGAGGGGGTGGGAGACATCTTTGGAATTCCAGCACACGCAGCCAACATTTAGTAGTGGGGCGCCAGCACAAGGAGCGGGCACCATTTTTGAAAGTGAGTGTGAATGCAGTCAGCTAGCACTTTTGTGTGGTTCCATCTTTGAATCAGAGGAAAGGCAGCCAGAACTTGGCATAGGAAGCAGTCCATCTTGGACTCTGAGGTCTGGCACAGCGCTCTTGGCCTCCCTGCTGCTGCCCAGGGACAGCGCTCTTGGCCTCCCTGCTGCTGCCCAGGGACAGCGCTCTTGGCCTCCCTGCTGCTGCCCAGGGACAGCGCTCTTGGCCTCCCTGCTGCTGCCCAGGGACAGCGCTCTTGGCCTCCCTGCTGCTGCCCAGGAACAGCGCTCTTGGCCTCTCTCCTGCTGCCCAGGGACAGCTCCCTTACAGCCCATGATTAGCCCGTGCATTGCAGTTACACATATGTCCGCACAAGCCCTTACAATTACAAGGGACTCTTTAAGGCAACCTCAATGCTGATGTGGCCCTTGGTGATAATGACTTTGACATCCCTGCCTAGGCCATGTTTCCACATACCATAAATGCTGCATTTTTTTGAGAGGCAGAAAATCCTTTTCATTTGCTAGTTCAAGCAAAATAAATGTGACTTCATGAAAACTTGCGAGAAAAGGCTGCACTCTATCATACTAAAGCATGACAACATAGAATACATGAAATTTTGAATAGCAATATGGCTTTGGGGTATAAGGAAAAAATTGAGATGCTTAATATAAACATTTGGCCAAACATTAAAAGCCCACCAACCATCGTCAAGGTGGTCTCAATTCTGGTGAGTCCCTGACCTAATGTGAACATACCTCTATTAGGCTGATATCTGAATTTCTGGGCGAATATGCACCTCTGTCAGTAATGCCTGCATTTATGGGTAAGTAGGGACCTGCTGTAACTAAAATCACCACCTGTTGGGGGCGGAGTGCTAGGTCAGCAAGCTAACATTCAAAAGATAAAAAAACCTGACTGGCACATCCAGACTAATGTGAACTAGGTGCAAACCAAGGGGAGCTACCCCATGTAAAACATACGAGAAGAGGCTGCACTCTATCATACTAAAGCATGACAACATAGAATACATGAAATTTTGAATAACAATATGGCTTTGGGGTATAAGGAAAAATTTGAGACGCTTAGTATAAACATTTGGCCAAAAATTAAAAGCCCACCAACCATCGTCAAGGTGGTCTCTTTTTTTGTCGTTTCATGAAAACTTAGTTGTTCTTTTTTTTGTTTATTTTAACTTCTTGGCCAGACCACTAGGGGGCACATGTACACAATATAATGGAAACCATCTTTATTAGAATAAAAACAAAATGTGAAAAACTGGTTCGTATGTCTCCGCTTTGCAGTGGCGCACTGGCAGATAAGGTTTTTTTCTGCACTAATATTAAACTAGAATGTAGGCGAGACCCTGCGTATGTTATGTATGAAGATTAGTATTAATTATAGCTAAAATGAGTGAACTATGGTTACCAAACTCTAGTCACAAAACAGTAAAAAAAAAAATACAGTCCTGCAAAAACAACACTACAGATATGTTTGTTCCCAAATGCAGATTTTACTTATCCCCCAAGTATCCAACAGAGAATTGTCAGGCTGCAGAGTGTTTCACAGCGGTAAGGTAAAAAATCTCGGGCTCTGTTCACATTGCCATCAGCAATTCCTTCATTTTTGTCTGCAGGAAAAGTGCAGCAGACATCAAAATTCTTGCAGATCAAAAGTAGAAAATTAGCAGACAGTACTCTCAGATAAGGGGCGCCCATATTCGTTCCAAGGAATCCTCTTGGAAAAATAGTCCACATCAAGAAAAGGGAAACAGCGCTCCATCCAGGCGTAGTTAGTGAAAAATAGAAGCTTTATTCTGCCATAGAAAATACGTATTTTTATGGCGAAATAAAGCTTCTATTTTTCACTAACTACGCCTGGATGGAGCGCTGTTTCCCTTTTCTTGATCAAAATTCTTGCAGTCAAAACAGGACCTTTCATGAATCCCACTGTATGCTATGGTGATCCAACACTTGACAGGTCTGCCCATCATTTAGCCTATTTTGGCCATAATAAACTTATTTTATTCATGCTTTCATTTTAGTAATTTATTTAATCTTTTTGGTGAAGCAAAAACAAGAAATAATTGTCGTTCTGCCCTTGTAATATATACAGTATATAATATATATTACAGTTTTATTAAGTTCACCGTACCGGTTAAGTATTGAGATAGTTATATAGTATGGGTTGTTAAGGCAGTACCAGTTATTCTCTTTTTCCCCCAAAATTAAGCCATATTTTGCAATGGGGAACACTGGGATTTTGAAGCTTTTTATTATTTTTTTGTTTTAAACACTTATTTTTATTTACAGTTTATTCTTTCCACAAGAAAACTTTGAATATTGGAAGAAGACCTATTATTATAAGGTGGGCTACAGAAGAAAACATCCACTTTGTTCATGGATTATGGATCTGATGGCCACTCTGCTGAAATAAAACCAAGTTTGGTGGGTAAAAAAAAAGAAAAGCATGTGGAAGTTTCTATGGGCCAGTAAATAACTTGGCTCTTGATGGCAGCAAGTAACTGCAAGTATGCGATTTGCATACATGTGGTCACATACCTACTAGACTGTCTCCGGCCTCGCTCAATGCAAGTGTATTGAGTGAGGCCAGACAAAGTCTAGTTGGCATGTAGCCGTAAGTGTGCAAATCGCCTACTTGCAGTCACAAAGCCGTCTACATCAGAGAATCCTCACATCTGTTGCTGGTGCTATAACGCCTGATGTCCTCGTTGTGCTGCTGACAAATGTCATGTCTTCTGGTTCTGGCTATTGTAGTTAATTTCCTACGGCGGTAAATTCAGCACAGTTCGATAGAATAAGATCCCTCAGAGCCTAGATGTTGAGGAGCAGATGACCAGGATCCTAAACCCACAGGGCAATATCATGGGGTTTAATCAGTCCAGACCGGCTCTATCCGCATCATTCAAACACCCCGATCAATTGCTGGGGTTAATGTCTTGTAACAAGTTGTCTCAATTAATTCCTAAATCATATTCGATTACTTCCCAGAAACGGCATCACCATCAGATCCCCTCTGCTCACATGGTCGATCGGAGGTGATGCAGCAGGGCCACTAAATGTAACTTCATTGTCTGGTGACTTACAGCTCCTCTTCCCTCAACGCTAGTTTGTTTCTGTCTATGACTTTAAGGTCTCCTACACACATCCATGTTTAAACACATACGTGAAAAATGGTACTGGTGTCATCAGTGTGTCACCTGTGTGCCGTTTTTTTCCCATCAGTGTCACCCATGTCTTTATTTTTCCCATCAGTGTGTCCGTTTTCACATCAGCCTGTGATCCATGTGTCCGTTTTTTCCATCAGTGTGTCACCTGTCTGTGATCTAGTTATGTTGATTTCTGTCCTTTTTTTTTTAATGTTTTAACTGTTATAAAATGAAAAAACTGTCAGCAAATGATTGTGAGACCACAGACATTTCCCAGGAGTTAGCTGCAGAGAGAAAGAGATTTTTTTTTTCTTGTAGCAGATAAAGTTCAGATCTCCGTTGTTTTCAATCGGATTCTAGTTCTAGTTTGGCTTCAGTTCTGGTACCCAAACCGAACTCTGGACTAAAGGTCAGGTACCAACACCCGAACATCCACTGGTCCGCTCATTCATCCATACTGTTGATGATTAAATATTTAACGGCAAAAAACTAAGCTCACGTCCTCTTACACTCGATCTGACACCATCTGAACAAATGTCATGTATGGGTCATAATAAGATGAGCAAAGTGTCCCCCTGTCTCTGTAGTGTAATAGTAAGCCCACGTCGCACTCCCTCCCTTTGATGTGGGCTCCGGTGCTGAGCCCACATCTTTCCCGGCACATGTCAGCTGTTTTGAACAGCTGACATGTGCCTCTAACAGCCGCAGGTGGAATCTCGATTCACACACGGCTGTTAACTAGTTAAATGGCGCTATCAATCTTTGACAGTGGCATTTAACTCACGCTTTCCGCAAGCGAGCCGGAAATCCCGCTCATTGGTGACCCCATCACGTGAACGCGGGTCACCGATGGGTTGACATGACAACCAGAGGTCTCCAGCAGACCTCTATGGTTGTCATAGCCGGATTGCTATGAGCGCCGTCCAGTGGTCGACGCTCATAGCAAGTGAGCATTTCTGCTACACACAGGTGATCTGATCATCACTATCACTATCTGAAGGCAATTGTCTATGTTGTGAAGATACGAGATGTGCAGCATCTGAAACAACGGATACTGGAAGTCTGTGCTAGCATTTCTTCTGCGGTGTTGCTATCAGTGTGTCAAGAGTGGGAGAGGAGGGTTGCATTGACAATCCAACGCAATGGGCAGCACTTTGAGCACATTTTATAAGTGGTCATAAACTTGTAAATAAGGAAAAAGTTACGTTAAAACCAAGCACGCCATTGTTTTTCTTGTGAAATTCTCAGTAAGTTTGATGTGTCACATGACCCTCTTCCCATTGAAAAAATAAAATTGGATCCAAAATGGCTGACTTCAAAATGGCCGCCATGGTCACCACCCATCTTGAAAAGTTTTCCTCCTCCCATATACTATTGTGCCACAAACAGGAAGCTGATATCACCAACCATTTCCATTTTATTTAGCTGTATCCATATAAATGGCACACCCTGTACAGCATGTGACAGGAGTGGGTGTGTGGAGTGGGCTCAGGAGTGTTATACAGCCTGTATCCACCTCTAACAGAAAAGACTGTTTACCCCTTAAATGTCATTGCCAACCACTGACCACCATTGACACCAATTTTTAAGGTGAGTGATTGCACCCCTGTGACATGGTCTCTGGATGCTGATAAGTTCTCATGGCATCTGGGGGCCGGCTATAGCCCCCCATGGCTTTTTTGATTGTCCTCTTTGCTTTGTATTGCTCTAAAGAATTATGTCGTTGGGTTGTTTTTACTTTAAATCGAACACCGTGAAACAAAACCAAAAGCCAAAAACAATGAAAAAATGTTTTCTTTTTATTTATTCACAATTTCACTGTATTCAGAATTTAATTTTCTGTCCATTTTCCAGTACATTATATGGTAAAATTAATATTGACAAAACTACAAAGATAAGCCGTCATATGGCTAGATCAACAAAGAAGTAAAAAAATAAAAAGTTATGGCTCTTGGAATCAAGGGAGGAAGAAAGGAAAGCACGAAAAAATGAAAATTGGTTGCGGCGGTAAAATGAAGGGCGTAATTCAAAAATGCAACTCGGCTTGCAAAAATATAAGCCGTCATATGGCTATGTTGATGGAAAATTTAAAAAAAATATGTATATATGGCTCTCGGATAAAAGGGAGGAAGAAACTAAAGCACACAACAAAATGAAAATTGGTTGTGGCAGTACATAAATGGTGTCATTCAAAAACACAACTTGTCCTGCAAAAATATAAACCCTCATATGGCCATGTTAATGGAAAGAAAAAAAGTTATGGCTCTTGGAAGAAGGGATAGGGAAAAAGCAAAATCATAATAATAAAGTTTGTTTGTGGTGCAGCGGGAAGGGGTTAAACTAGTGGATAATTTTTAGGTTACATACATTTTTGAATGATAGGTGACTTCTTTACAGGTCCAGTACTTTAAGGCTTGGATAAACATGGCTAATTATGGCTGTTCTAAGAAGGGATATGAAAGAAACAAAATCACAAAAACAAAATTTGTTTGTGGTGCGGTGGAAAGAGGTTGAACTAGTGGATAATTTTTAGGCTACATACATTTTAAATGATAGGTGAATCTATACAGGTCCAGTACTTTAAGGCTTGGATAAACATGGCTAATTATGGCTGTTCTAAGAAGGGATATGAAAGAAACAAAATCACAAAAACAAAATTTGTTTGTGGTGCGGCGGAAAGAGGTTGAACTAGTGGATAATTTTTAGGCTGCATACATTTTAAATGATAGGTGACTTCTATAAAGGTCCAGTACTTTAAGGCTTGGATAAACATTGTTAATTATGGCTGTTCTAGCCCATGTACATTGGTAAAAGGCCCCCTCAAAAGTTTTCAAACTTTCCCTAGTTATAGAAGAGTTCCGGAAAACCAGTGGGAAGCCCAAAGAGAGGTTTTTGTGCATCGGGCAGATAATTCCGCTGGGCTTTCTGTTTGTTCTTGGGTTCATTGTACTGAAAGTCTGGTGACAGATTCTTTATAGCAGGGACTTCAGAGCAGAAGGCAGGCGTTTTTCATCTTCCACACCTGATCCGCTCCATGGTACAACGAGTCTTTTGTGAATTAGAAGGTTTTTTTTACTTTCAGCTGAGTTATTGGAATTCTGCTGTGGTTTGATGTTCCAAATGCAAAACATTCCTTTCGCGTCAATACGTTGTGCGTGCACTGCCTTCTGTGAAATCCTCAATTACACTTCATGTATTTTTCATAGATGAGCCATTTTCTTTTGTGGAGTTTGGTTTGGTCTAGTCTCGCTATTTGCATGTAATATTTCAGTTGTGATCTGGGCTGCAAATCAGAAAATTACTGGATTGATTACATTTAGATCATGTTTTTTCATCCTGAAAGATAAATTTAAATGGTCTCTGGCAGGAGCGAACACAGACTGAAGGGGGCCCCTATGCAGAAACAGTATAAGGGCCATTTGCAGTTCAATAATGTATCTGTGAAATAAGTTGTCATTACCTGCTTTGGAGGTGGTAGTGGCCCCTTTGCACCTTGGCCCCTGGTTGCACCAATGGTCTTTGGTATTCAACAAACCTTGCATCAATCAATAGCGCCATCGAATATAAGAAACTTTGCAATATATCTTTTAACAGAATTTTGCTTCTTTCCCCACTTGTGAGCCACTTCTCACCTTCATTCCCTGCCTCCTAAATTCACCATCAACTCTGAAAATCTGTCTTGCTCAAAGCAAGAGAGACTTCCAACTCTTTGAGGAGTCGGGATATAACTGCCTGATGAAGGAGGAACCAAGTGAGAGAGGCAGAAAAACAGATTGTGTTGCTGGTTTCGAGTAGGTGTTTTTTTTTTTGTTATCCCAGTGCTGGATTCGCAGCTACACCACTCAGTACTACTGTATATTGTACTCCACACTGCTGCTTCCTTATAGAGGCTACATACAGACAAGAGAGCATGAACCACCCATGTCTTTGTGAACTATTTATGGGAGACATTATATAAGCTATTTTCCACCCACCAGCTTGGAGACAACTGAAAATTGGAGAGAGAGCCTGCCGAGGGGAAAACTGGTGAAAAATGCTGAATTGAAGTCCTCTAACGACCAGAAATAGTTATTCCTACATACTCGACAGCTTATTCTGAAAAGGCTTTCAGTCCATCTGTGCTTAAAAGAAAAGAAAATAGGGCGGCTTTCTGTAGACTTGGACACGGAATATGATAAAATGAGAAAATATTACGTAATTCCTCTACAAGTATTCCAGATTGAATATAGTGATGGATCTCTAGTGCAAGAACCTTGCAAATAGAGAAAAAATGGCCAAGCTTTTTTTTTTTTAAGCAGGAACCTCATTTCCAGACCTTTGGGGTATATGGAGCATGTTGTAGAACCGTGGCAGACTTTATTATCAAGTTGGCAGTGCCCGTTTTCCGCAGGACGATGCCCCCGCTACACTGCAAATATTCTTTAGGAATGGTCTGAGAAAACTGTACTCCTTAGTTCATGGTGTTGACTATCTGATCCATCATCAGTGGACATTGTTGAAAAAACAAGGTCCGATCCATGAAGGCCGCGTATCGCAACCTTGGGTGGAAAAGATCTGAATATGCTTTTTCATCAGTAAAATTGATACACCACCTATTAAAAAAAAAAAGAAACCAAAAAGCAAAAAATTCCCTTTAAATGAATTGGATTCACACTACAAGTCATAATTATATCACTGGAGAAAAGGAAGGAAGATCTGCTGCAGAAAACCCTGGGGGCACACAGAGCCGCGCTTACCATGCGTAATCCAGTCGCTCATGGCGAGTCCGGAGTGTTCATCATCACCGGAAGGGACGGCGACACCAAAATTAGTGTCCCACTTTGAATTAAAAGCTGTGCGTGTATCGGGGGATGGAATACAGATCATTGTGTTTAATATTTTGTTATAATTGGAGTAAGGATAAAGCGTAGCAAAAATACTAAATAAATGAGGGTTTTATGTAACCCCATAAGGACGCAGCCTATTTTTGCATTTTAATTTTTTACCTCATTTTGTTCCAAAAGCCATATCTTGTTCTTTGCAGTACGAGTTGTAGTTTTTAATGACACCATTCATTTCACCATATAATATACTGAAAACCAGGTCAAAAAAATTGTAAGTGATAAGTAACTATGAACCAAAAATGCAATTTCAACACTGCTTTTTATGTTTTGCTTCTATATGATCTGGCAACACGATTCCGCAAGTGATTACGGCGATCCCAAGCTGTATGTAACTGTATAGTTTTATTTTTACTATTTTAGTGCCACCATTTTCCAAGACCCATTATTTTTATATTTCGTGTCATGTTCTGTCCCCTCCTAACTTCCTTCCCGCACATGTCATTTTCCACATCGAGCCATGCCAGCTAGTCTTTCCTGGTTTTCTGATGGATTCTCTACCCCATGTTCTTCCAAAGAACACCGGAGAGTTTGCATCTCACCTCAACCAATTATTATTCCCCCCCATGCCCTCTGGTAATGATGCAGCTCGGACTCAGACTCTTTGACTGCACAGAGATTCCTACGACAGCTCTGCTGGTGCTTAGTAATACATTAGCACCTTAATTTCTCCAACCCTGATATTAAGATAAGATCCCAGTGGATGTGTAATTTTCTGTAAATTCCTAATTTCAGATAATATTTTTTAGAGTTTCTTTAAGTTTAGCCTCAAACCCATATAACCTTGATTCAAGGAACCAAGTTCCTAAAGACCATTGTTCGTGTTTCTCTCTACAATAATCTTCCTTTCCATTAAGATGTACGGTACAATTGTCAAGGCTGCTCTCAAAAGTTCCAACAAAGGAAACAAAAGACAAGAAAATGTTCCCGCTAGTAAAAGGCAACCGCATCTGGGCACAGATAAAAGCTTTTCAAAGGGAACCTGTCATGTCCTTTTTAGCATCTAAACCGTCCCTGGTGCATTGTTACTATTGCAATGTGCATCACTAACACGTTTACGGCGCTATAATCGTGTGCAAAAAAGCACGAGAATCTCCATAACTCAAAACAGCAAACAAAGATTAAACATCAACCACAAGACGGATTTATTCAACCCAGGTATCATTTTAATCAGTATAACGTCGCCGACCTGACACTGTCTGTAGTTTACTGAGCACAATCCTGCTGACAGGCTCCCTTTAAGGCCCATTTAGACACCCCCCCCCATGTGTCTTGGGATTGAGACTCTATTATTACGTTTGGCGTGCTTCACCATCTGTGTCATTCATCCCTGGTATGTTCCACTTTATCAGTCCTGTTACTCCTAAAATTCCTGTGTGTGCCAAGTCCTCTCTGCCCACTTGCCTTCCTGCTTGCTCCATCACTGTCCGGGGTCCATGTGCCCACCCGGACCAGAGGCGTAGAGGATCCATCTCACCTGGTGAGAATAACAGGTGTCTTATACGTGTGTACAGACTTGTGAAGCAACTGGAGCGGTGTGGGGAGAAGCCTACCGTAGGCTGAACCAGACTAATCACATCTTTCCTTACAGTCCTCCACCGGTTCTTCAAACCATGTTTTCTCTATAATGGTCCAGGAGAATATTGTAGGTTACCACAGGAACCCAACACTAACAAATAACGTCTTCATTTTGCCATAAATTGTAATTTCCCATAGAAATCTGCGCAGTCATGATGTAATGGAAGATTGTTCCATATAGGACTTTTTATTGTTAGAGAGGTCCCTTGATAATAAAATGACCACAATGTTGCTCACTGTGGTGACCAGCGATCATCTGCAGAGGAACTTGGCAGCAAGAGTCCAAGCTCCCTATATTTTCCCTACCGCAGCGAACATTAATCATTACACAGATCTCAGTCCAATCAATAAACTGTTGGAATCAAAAGTTGAAATCCAGCGCTCCGTCTCCATGGCATAAAATCCTCTCGGCCTTATAAGAAAAATATCAATACAAAAACCTTAACTTCCAGTGTTCTATCTATCGCGTTTCAGCCTATCAGTCTTAGTCCTGGCTACATTCACTATGGCATCTTCATTGCACAGGTTTAAAATCCACCACATCCCTTTAGGATGCCGATCATGAACGCTTTCCCATGAAACATTAAAAGAATCATCCAATGTGTCACAAAAACAGAATGATATCTGAATATCATTATTTGGATTAACACTGATATAATAAATTGTGTCTGTAATTGACACCAGCAGGAAAATAAGTGTTAATAGGAAAGAATCCCAAATGTCTTAATGATAAGCATTTCTTGTCACCTCCTCTGCTAGCCATGTTAATGTTTTCAAGCTCTGTAAAACGGAAACCCATCGTTTTATATTTTTTTAAACTTTTAAATACTTTTAAAACGTTTTTTTTACTTTTTACTTGCTTCAATAGTCTCCATGGGAGACTAGAAGCTGCGAGCATCCAATCGCTTGTGCTACAGCCCTGCAGCCCTGCTCTATGTAGCAGAAATGCTCACTTGCCAGTGGTCGACGCTCATAGCTATCCGGCTATGACAGGCACAGGGGTCTCCTGCGGTCCTCGGATTGTCATGCCAACCCATTGGCGACCCACGGTCATGTGACACGGGCACAGATGGGCGGGCTTAATGGCGTGCTTCCTGCGTGTGAATGTTAAATACCGCTGTCAGAATTTTGGACAAATGTACCGCGACATTCTTGATAACAGTCTGCTGCCATCTACCAGGATGATGAAGATGAAACGAGAGTGAAAAATTAAGCAAGACAATGATCCCAAACACACAGCCGAGGAAACTCTCAATTGTTTTCAGAGAAAGAAAATAAAGCTGCTACAATGGCCGAGCCGATCACCGGACTGGAATCCAATAGAAAATGTATGGAAGGAACTGAATCTCAGAGTTCATAGAAGAAGCCCACGGGACCTTCAGGATGTGAAGAGTGTGTGTGTGGAAGAACAGATAAAAATCACACCTGAGCAATGCCTGCGACTAGTTTCTCCATACAGGAGGCATCTTGAAACTGTGATCACCATCTAAGGCTTTGGTATGAAGAATTACGGTAATTACATTTCAGTAATCATGTTGAATACTTTTCTCATTATTACACATAATTTATGGACATCTATGGTTTGATTGATTTGCCTGTGTGGATTGGATGGGTTGTTACCAACATCTGGTGACAATGTCATGTCCTTAGCACCTTTAGAAATATATTTACTTAAAAATTGGTGACGTCTTCAATACTTATTTCACCCGTTGTATATGAATAATCCATCAACAGTAGTTTGCAATTGTTTTATTCTCACATGACAAATTTCTTGCGAAAATTATTTCAACTGTCCCAATATTCTGAATGAAGCTTGCAGAAATCCCACCACATTCACATGAATGGAATGGATTTTACATTGTAGAAATTTCTTGAATACAACTGAATTCCTTCGGTTCTGAGACTCGGCTCTTTAGCAATTTCTCGTATATTAGTTCCTTCTCATTAACAAGATTGCTACATGCACGTGGCTCCGTCACAGTAGGACCATGCCATGTGTAGATACTTGTCTTCTGATCTGCGCTATTATCTTTAATGACCCTATACTTTGTGTGGGGTGTCGTTTCGCAGAGGGATGGAATGGGGGAGATTAGCCGAATCCTTTCTTCTGAAATAATTGCTGTAAATCGCTGGAGAGCTGTACGGTATTATAGATGCTTAAAGGGAATCTGGAGGATTTCACCCAAAATTATTAATGTGTGCATGTTGTAGCATTTTCAAAAACAAGCCCAGCAATACCTTTACATGTCCAGTCCGTTCCTCGGTTACTGAGAAATCAGTGTTTGAATTGCTATGTAAATGAGGCTGAAGAACTATGGTAGATCCGAAGCCTCTATCACACCAGCTCTATTCCCTGCCCAGTGCCACCTGCTTCTGCACGACTGACAGCCTCTAAGCTGTGTGATTTCAGGCAAATTAATTGTCTGTCAAGCAGGAAGAGTGGTGGCACTAGGCAGAGAATAGAGCTGGAGTGACAGAGGCTTCAGATTTACTTGTAGCTCTTCAGTCTCATTTGAATATCACTGTAAACCCTGATTTTTCAGTAATAGAGGAATGGACTGGTCACGTAAAGGTATTGCTGGACTTGTCTTTAAAAGGGCTACATGCACATATAAAAAGTTTGGGGTGTGAAATCCTGCTGACGGATTCCCTTCTACGAGGCTGTCTGGGCCAGGCAGCAGCTTTGACCATGGCTGTATCATGCCAAATCCTAAGGCTATATTCACATGTGAAAACGCTGAAAGAAGTGACATGCTGCATTTTGCAAAAACAAAGGTAGTTCACAAAATACCGAGGACAAAAAAAGCAAGCTGTTTCAATGAGATTTCTGAAATCTCATAGACTATGCCGGTATTGTAAAACACAGCTGAAAATTTGCATTAAAAAACTGCATAAAAATAAAGCTGAAAAATTGCAATGTGTGAACATAGCCTCACAGTGTGTGTAAGGGGGTGAAAGTATGTTCCTGTTTCGCCCCACCCTTTAAGTGTATATAATATTGCAGTATGTAAATAGTTAATATATAAATATAACGTTTGGTGGTATTGCTACATAATTTTATGTACTACTACTAATGTTTATGGAACTGCCACATTCTTATGTGTTACCATTGTGCGTAAATATGTTTATTGCATAATAATGTGTTCTGCTATGTTACACTTGTGTATAGTTTAGGGAAACCTAGTGCATCCTGTTGGGGCAGTAGAGGAGGGCACTTTAGAATATAGTGTATATATAAGGGTAAGTATAGTACTGTTACGGGCCACTAGGTGGGGGCATACTAGTGGGTCTTGTTAGGTAGAGTTCCTAGATAGTTTTCATAGGGTTAAGTGTAGGAGGGGCTGCCAGGTAGTAAGATAGGTTTTTTGTAGGAAATTAGTTCAGGTGGGGCCAGCATGCCTGTTAAAAATGCTTAATTTTGTATATTTTTCAAGGACTTGTTACCAGATGTGATACTTTAAAGAAAATGTCACGTTTCTTATAAAAAAAAATTTAGTGATTTATTGGACTGTTTACCAAAGAAACATCATTACAGGAAAACATAAAATGAGTGAAATAGTTACGTAGATATTGTCCATTTGTCCATAGCAAACCTTGTACACATCTTTCCTTGGTGTCCTGAATGGTAAAAATGACATTCTGTCTCTGTCAGGAGCGTCTCAGGGAAGCAACACGTGATTACATAGCAGCAGCTGTCCAGAAGAGAGAGCGAGAGAGCCCGAGCCCCTCCCTTCGTGTAGTCATTATATATGTCCCTTAGATCACGTGATCTCTGTATATGGAGTTGCCACTTTACCATACAGAAATAGCATCTGTAATGTCAGCTGAAAGTCAATGTACTCAGTACAGAATTGAGTGTATAAAGAATAAATCCCTAAGCAATAATTAATATTTAACAATTCCCCCTTTTGAGGGTGACAGACATTAATTGGAACCCTCAAAGTAGTGAACTTCATCTTTAGGATAATCAGATCTTCTTTCTTCTTTTCTTCTTCTTGGCACAAATAATTTAATTTCCATAATAATAATAATCATAATAATATCAGATTATTGTTATATGCACTCAATAACATAATGATGTGAATTCATGTTATGGTAAGCCGTGACTAATATTCATATAAAATATATATATTATACTTTCCTAAACCTAAATCGAAGCGTCTCCGGTCCAGTCATCATCTGATGTCATCTGGTCTTCATGTTGACGTCTTGTTCTTGATTCTTTTAAACCACAGTCTTTATATGATAATTCCTTTGAAATAACATGTAGATATTGTAGAGACCGTGTGTCATGTGTCCATCAAAGTCCATAAATTCTAATGTTGATAAGAAAACAAAGTCCATTGATGAAATGAAGCTTTAATATCTGAGCAGTGTCACCTTTAAAGACCTGGACTTACATTGGCTCGCCTTGGATATTTCTGGAATCCTCCATGCCATCCGCACTGGTCTTGGAACAGGTGTGACGTCTTTGGTCAGCAAAGCAAGGGTTAAAATGACTCTTCCTTGCTAAAGATAGCACCATAACCAGTCCTTAGTCCTAATGCACAGGACTCATGTCGGGGTTGTAGTTTCCTGACAATTACCTTATTGTTCACCAGCTTTCATTGAAGCTTCATAGGTGATAGGAAACCACTGGAACGTGATAAAAACGTGATAACACAGTTCATATTAGCATCATAGGATCATCGTCCTCTGCCATTGTGGCTGTCAGTTTAGATACTGCAATCGTGGCTGTCAGTGGTGGATACTGCAGTTGTTGTCAGTGGTGAAATGAATTGTAATTGACACAGTCTATTATTACTCAGACATCATATAGCCTTTTTACCTTCTGGAACTTCGGCTTTTTCTTCTTGTAACTTTTTAAATTTACTTGAATTTAGAAATATGAAAAGTCTTTATTAACGTAATTCCAATATCTTGCTTGAAGTCTTCATTCCCTATTCTATACCAAATCTGGTAATTTTCCTAACCTATAATATCACAGCGTACCATAGCAATCAGTAATATCCATAGAATTATTATCAGAATAGTAATATGGAATTCATGTTTGTGTAGTAAAACAATAATAAATGATAATGCATTATTAACCATATTCTTCATGAGATAGAACATTTTTATGTCATTGGTGTAATTACCTTTTCAACCCATAGGAGTCAGTGTGTTTTTTTATGTAACAAGTGTTTCCATCTTTATTACTAAAACTTTATTAATGGAATATATTTATTAGACCAATAATAGGTAAGAATGTATAGCCATGAACCAAAATGTGAATATGAGTGAATGAATGAATGAAAGAATTATTGTATTTACTCAGAATTAAAACATTTTCTTTTAATGAACCGATATCTTCACTATATTTAATGAAGCAATATTCTCATACTAGACATTACTTTATTAAATATTGATGTTTCTTTCTTAATTGAGATAAAAAAATAAAAATTAAGAATCAAAAATAGAGATAAAGGAAGAATAAAAATTAAAAAATGAAAATAAGAATAAAAACAAAAACAAGAATAAAAATAAAAATAAGAATAAAAATAAGGCCTTTATATGTTTATGACAAATGCTGAGTAGTTATGTTTTCAGTAACACATATCCTTAATATTTCCATTATCTGGATGATTTCATATTTGTCATGACCTTGTGTTACCAAAATATTCATATTATGCAACTTTGCATGTAATCCCCTTCTTAGTGTAAAGAAATGACTCTTTATAATACTTAATGTTATTATTTCTAGTAGTTATACCATTGTACCTTTTTATATTCTTTACAATGTGTGGGGAAGAGGTGTTGATGAAATGTGATGATGTATTCAGAATCAAAAACACATTTCCCCCTTATTACCAAAAAATATTATTTTGTGAAATAATTGATTTATCAAAACCAAAATGAAAAAAAATAATTGTTTTATAAATTATTTATGTAGCTTCTATTTTAGCTTTATACCATCTATTTGTCTGAAGATGTGTACCATCTATGTAACCATTAAAAATAAAAATAACATTGAATATCATAAAATTATCCTTTGGAAAAAAGAAAAATAATCTAAATGTAGATTTTCTTGATAAACCATTTTGATGTGTGATTACACTTATCTACTATTAACTAAAAAAAATAATTACTAAAGGAATATATGTTGAGTAGATAATATTCATTATGTATCTTAATATTCTAATAATTGAACTGATTTGTATTATTTTTTTTAAAAACAAGTTGTTGTTTTTCTCGCATACCATGAATTTTGAAACCTCTCCTTTCATACATCACATACTCTTAGGTTATTGTTGTGAATGGACTTGAAATGAGTTCTGAGCAGAGGCTCCTCTGGTGGTTACAAGCGGTACTGGACTGTCCAGTGAAGATTGTGAGGAGTGGGAATCAGGTGTTACTGACTGGTCTTATATAAGGGAGTCGCCTTCCCATCAGGGTTGCCGGTGATCAATTGTTCTGGTCTCAATCCTTGAGTCCTGTTTCCTTTGTAGCCTGCTGTGTCGTGTCTGCATCTCCTGCTAACAGATAAGACATTTTCTTCTTTTTGTTTTTGTGCTTGATTTTTTGCATTTTGTCCTGCACTTCTGTGGGGGCCTTCAGGGTCCCCTCCGGGGGCTTTTGCCCTCTCAGTTTAGTTCAGCCACTGATGTTTGTACTTTTGCTTTTTCCAGTTTTTTCAGTGGCTGCTGTTTTGATTTTGTTACACCAGAGAACTAATTTAGGTGGTAGAGGTCGTGTGATCTCAGGTGATTTTGAAATTAGTAGAGTTGGTGCTTTTCAGGGTTTTTTTTGGGATTGCAGTAAGTGCCCTTCCTATCCTTTTCTATTTAGGTAGTTTGGGCCCCAACGTTTGCTCATACTATTTTCTGTCTGTGTCAGTATTTCATCTTGTCTAACCGCCATTACATGTTTGGGGGCTTTCTATGTTCTTTGGGGATCTGCTCCGGGGCAGATAGCTTTCCTCTTTCTATCTTTAGGTGTAGTTAGTTTCTCAGGCTGTGACGAGGCGTCTAGGACCAACGTAGGAACGCTCCACGGCTGCCTCTAGTTGTGGTGGTTAGTCAGGGTACTGCAATCTCATAGATTCCAACTTCTCTGGTGTATTGCCTTTTTTACCTGCACTCCTCAGCTACCGAAACATAACAGTATCACCGGCCTAAAAATTTAAAATTGTATGGTACTCACAGAAGGGAAAAAATATTGTGAAAGAAAAAAGGTTGTCAGAGTTGTCAGAGATATTTTTCTGTTTGTTGCATTTTTTTTCCCTCTGTATCTCTGGGTGCTGGGGAGGATTTTTTTTTTTTCTCAATGGAGTTTGCACAGTTGTCTGGCCGTGTGGATCAGCTTGCCACTGAGGTTCGGAGTATTGCTGCCTATCTTGCTAGGTTGCCTGTTGTGGAACCTAGGATTCCCATGCCAGATTTGTTTTTAGGGGATCGAGCTAAGTTTCAGAATTTCAAAAATAATTGTAAATTGTTTTTTGCCTTAAAATCTAAGTCCTCAGGGAACGCAGCGCAGCAGGTTCAAATTGTCATCTCTCTCCTGCGCGGCGATCCTCAGGATTGGGCTTTTTCCCTGACACCTGGGGATCCTGTTTTGAGTGATGTTGATGCATTTTTTCAGGCTTTGGGGTTATTGTACGATGAGCCTAATGTCACTGATCAAGCTGAAAAAGCCTTGTTGGCATTAAATCAGGGGCTTGATGACGCTGAGTTATACTGTCAGAGATTCCGTAGGTGGGCAGTCCTGACCAAGTGGAATGACGACGCTTTGGCGGCCCTTTTTCTTGTGCCAATGTTGATTTGTTTGTCCAGGTGGTGATGGAAGATCTTTATAAGATCCCTAAATTTTCTATTAATGATAATTTAACAAAAGAGGAGAGAAATAGGTTGAGATATCTTCAGGCATTGCCAAATATAATACTAAAGCCGGCAGACAAGGGAGGTAATGTCGTCCTGTGGCCCATGGAGTTATATGAGAGGGAGGCATTTCGCCAGTTAAACAACACTACATGTTATAGGAGACTCACCTATAACCCCCTCTCTGCATATTCTTCACAATTGGATGATATTCTTAAACGGGCATTGCAGGACGAGATTATCTCCAAGGAACTTTCAGTAGCCTTGCGGGTTGTTGAACCGACTATTTCGACCTTATACCTCCTCCCAAAAATTCATAAGAATATTTCATCACCACCTGGGAGACCGATTATTTCTGGCAGAGGGAACTTTCTGGAGAATATCAATAAGTGGATAGATTACCATCTCCAACCTCTGGTCTCGGGCCTCCCCTCCTTTCTTAGAGACACGGGTGATTTGTTGCGCAGGGTCGACGGGTTGTGTTTGGAGAGTGGAACTCTACTAGTCTCAGCGGATGTTGAGTCCCTCTACACCAACATTAGACACCAGGATGGATTAACCGCAGTAAGGCATTATCTCAATGCTTCGTCTTTGACTCAGGGTGTGAGGGACCTTCTGCTGGAACTACTAGAGTTCACTCTAACACACAATTTTTTTGTGTTTAAAGAGGCCTTCTACCTACAGCTCCAGGGGACCGCTATGGGGGCAGCCTTTGCGCCGGCCTATGCCGGTCTCTTTCTGGGGCTGTGGGAGAGGGACCTTTTCTTGTCAGATGAACAGGGGCTAATGGACCGTGTCCCCTTGTGGACACGGTACATTGACGATATCTTCTTCATCTGGCAAGGCACACCCGTCGACCTTGAACAACTTATCTGTACTCTTAATAGCAACGACCGTAATATTTATCTCACTTTTGAACATAGTGATGAATCATTGAATTTCTTGGATGTTACCATCAGAAGGGATTCTGAGGGTATCCTTCAAACGGATATCTTCAGAAAAGAGACTGCCACAAATATACTTCTTCATGCCTCCTCCGGCCACCCATCTCACATGATTAGATCGGTACCTGTGGGCAGTTCCTGCGTCTTCGCCGTGTCTGCTCTTCGGATGCTGATTTTGAGCGTAGGGCGGAGGAACTTAAATCACGGTTCCTGGCCCGCGGATATAGCCATCGCTCACTCAAGAGGGCTTACCACCGGGCCAAATATACATCTCGCCAAAGTTTATTATACGATACGACATCTAGATTTAAATTGGGGCATCAACAGACGATTAGATTTGTGACTACTTTTAGCTCTCAGTCCAATAGGGTTCGCTCTATTCTTCAGAAGGCATGGCCAATATTAAAGGTTGATCCGGTTATTAACAGTTTCATTCCAGCTCAGCCCTCCATGTCTTTCAGACGGGCGAGGAATCTGAGGGACCATTTGGTCTCCAGCCATTATGTTGGGAGGGAGACTCATACGTTTTTGGACGAATTTCGATGCAGGGTTGGTTGTAGTCCTTGTGGCAGATGTGTCGCCTGCCCCAATCTGGACCGATGTGATTCCTTTTCAAACTCAGATGGCACGAGGACATTTAAGATTAGACGACATATTACTTGTACAACGAGATATGTCGTATATTATGCCACATGCCCTTGTGGCCTTATTTATGTCGGGTTAACAACTCGCCAACTTAAGGTTCGCATTAGGGAACACGTCCTTGGGATACAGGCGGCACTTTGCCACGATGATGAAACCACCCTGAAAACTATCCCACGGCACTTCAGAGAATTCCATAACTGTGATGGCTCCTTTCTAAGAGTGCGTGGTATTGATGCCCTCAAAATCAATATTAGAGGGGGGGGTTTATCAAAGCGCCTGGGTAGGCTGGAGACCAAGTGGATATGGCTCCTCAAAACGGTTCAGCCTTTTGGCCTCAATGAATGCCTGTCATTTGCTCCTTTCCTTTAGGTCTCGTTCTGCTGTGTATTCATCCATGCGTGCACCTTTTCCGCATTATCTTTGTTTTTATATGTTTTTAATAATGATTCTCTTTGTATTTCAGTAATCTTGAATTGCCTTCATTGCCAGGATGAGTGACCATATTGGATGAAGTATATTTCTCTGTCTTGAAGTGATCTCCATATTACTACCACCTACATTTTTATGATATTATGATTGACATGTATATCTCTTTTTGTGGCTATATGTGGTGGTTTTTGCTATAATAAGAATGTGTTCCATGTTATTACATTATATATTATATATTATGTTATTTGTGCTATATGTGTTAATTATGTACATTTTTGTACTGGTGTTATTCTTCATGCACATGCTATCATCTGTTTGTTGATTAATGGCATTTATTTATATTATTATGATTGCAATTGTGCTGTTATTTTTGTGATATATATTATGTATGCTGTTGTTCATTATGCCCTTGGTGTTATGTGCTGTGCAATGATGCTCTCCATTATGTACATGACTTTAATTGGCCAGTTTCACATATATGTACACTAACTCATGATTCTATACATGGTTCCTATATTTTTGTATTTCTGCCCACTAGTTGTATGGCCGCACTATAGATTTTTACATGTCTTGTTACCACTTCCGCCCTCTCTTCCACATCCGCCCACCTCTGACGTTTGATCACATGGGGCCCCATGTGGATGCTCGTCAGCGGTGAGGTTGCATTGTGGTGGGAGGAGCGATCTGGCTGGCGTTCGTATGGAATCACTTCCGGCTATGTAACTATTTATACCGCCTGGGTCTCTAACCTGGCGTGCCCCCTGAGGAAGGAACTTCCGAAACGCGCGTTGGGGTGGGCGGGAGACGCTGTAGCACCCGGTATGTATTATGACGATTCTATTGTAGCGGTGGCATTAGATGCATTGTCATATGATCAGCACAGTGTACATCATGTTATGGGCAGACTAGATGTTGTGTTATATATTTGCACATGCTATTAACACATTTATGCCTGTATTCATATATGCCTGCTATCTATATTACTTATTGTTTTTCCGGATGTTGCCGCTATTCTCTGCTGCCTGGGCTTATGCGGATTATGTGTGTCACGTTTTAGCCCTCTTGTTATCCCTTTACCTTGTTCTATTTTGATATGTAATAATAAAGTATTTTTCTGCTTTATTCATGTTGACATTGCACTGATTTTTTCTGCGGTCTGTTATCTTTGATATTTTCAGTGTGTCAGATACACTATCCTCTAATGACTAGTGATATAATGGTATGATATCTATATTCTATCTTGTATGATGATTCATTATACTAGTCGTACGTGTTTTTCATGCTATTATCTAATTCTTTCTGTGTTATGCACAGGCTTGTTGATTAACATCATGGATTTTCGGGCCAGAGAACAAGTCTGGCTGAATCAGATGGACAAGGTTTTTGGGAGCAATGATGGCGATGCACAGCAGTCTGTAGACTCTAATTGGGAAACCAAATGTTCCACCATTAAATCTATGCTAGATAAACGGTCCAGATACTGGTGGAATAGAATGTTTCTTCAAAAATATATTACCAACAAAATGATCCCTAGAGGACTGAGAGTCAGAGTGATCCCTTCTTTTCCGATTGATGATCCCCTTTTCATTACTAAATGGGAGGAGGCTTGTAATGAATGCTCTACCATTTTAATACAGCTTTTGATTGACCTCAACACTTCCAAAATTAGTGAACTGGATAGTCTCATTGATGTAGCACAATCTGAGTTGAGGTCGAACTGTCCACCGGAGATAATTCAGCAATTTGAAGTGGATTTGGATAAATCCATGGACGGTATGGTGAAAAAAATCCAGAATACTCAAATGGTTAAATATAACAGGGATCTGAGGGACTATCAGTCCAAAAGAGTCTACTTGTGGAGGAATATCAAAAATAATACTAATTTACACAAAGTCCATCTGATACCTCCATATCGTCAATGAGTGGACGTTCTGACCTATCCTCTACGTCTGGTATCAACTCGACATCAATTGAAAGTGTGAGACTTCGTGACCATTCTTATCATCCCTATAAAAGAAATATGGCAACCCCTATGGTTAAGAGAGACAATAAGGTGATTAATCTTAGCAATCATGTACTGACGAATACAGATCTCTGTCTCCTTAGCAAAGGTCTCTCATTTTCACCTACATCCAATTTTGATCTTTTCACCACTATTAAGGATCTACACATTTTTGCGCGGTCCTTGCTATTTAAGAGATACTTTAATTCCAAGACTAATGATCTTCTTTCTTTATTTCCTACAGCGGAGGAACAGGAGGCCCTGAGGATCCTTGAGGATTTGGCAATTGAACATACTAATGATGGAGGTAAGATTCCTCCATCTATTCGTCCACGCTCCAGTAAGTTCCCTCCATTGTCATCTTGTGCCAATGTTGATTTGTTTGTCCAGGTGGTGATGGAAGATCTTTATAAGATCCCTACATTTTCTATTAATGATAATTTAACAAGAGAGGAGAGAAATAGGTTGAGATATCTTCAGGCATTGCCAAATATAATACTAAAGCCGGCAGACAAGGGAGGTAATGTCGTCCTGTGGCCCATGGAGTTATATGAGAGGGAGGCATTTCGCCAGTTAAACAACACTACATGTTATAGGAGACTCACCTATAACCCCCTCTCTGCATATTCTTCACTTCACAATTGGATGATATTCTTAAATGGGCATTGCAGGACGAGATTATCTCCAAGGAACTTTCAGTAGCCTTGCGGGTTGTTGAACCGACTATTTCGACCTTATACCTCCTCCCAAAAATTCATAAGAATATTTCATCACCACCTGGGAGACCGATTATTTCTGGCAGAGGGAACTTTCTGGAGAATATCAATAAGTGGATAGATTACCATCTCCAACCTCTGGTCTCGGGCCTCCCCTCCTTTCTTAGAGACACGGGTGATTTGTTGCGCAGGGTCGACGGGTTGTGTTTGGAGAGTGGAACTCTACTAGTCTCAGCGGATGTTGAGTCCCTCTACACCAACATTAGACACCAGGATGGATTAACCGCAGTAAGGCATTATCTCAATGCTTCGTCTTTGACTCAGGGTGTGAGGGACCTTCTGCTGGAACTACTAGAGTTCACTCTAACACACAATTTTTTTGTGTTTAAAGGGGCCTTCTACCTACAGCTCCAGGGGACCGCTATGGGGGCGGCCTTTGCGCCGGCCTATGCCGGTCTCTTTCTGGGGCTGTGGGAGAGGGACCTTTTCTGTCAGATGAACAGGGGCTAATGGACCGTGTCCCCTTGTGGACACGGTACATTGACGATATCTTCTTCATCTGGCAAGGCACACCCGTCGACCTTGAACAACTTATTGTCATGTGTGCATTGCCACGAAGATCGTCGCGGTTGCACATTTTGACTTCTCACAGCTGAGCTGCTGTTTCTTTGTGTTTGGCAGCTAGGGAGTTAATTCTGTCTGTGCTCGGTGCTGGGACTGGGTGCAGTTTCTCCCGGCTGCAATTGATTATTTGTTGATTGGTTTCCTTTAAATTCCTTGTTGTCTGCTTGGGGAGTTGCCAGTGAAACCTTCATGCAGACCACAGATAGGAATGAATCTGTATAGACTTTAGTTGTGAGCTCCTTAGTTGTTCTAAGCTCAACTTGGTTAGAGTTTATTTCCCAGACCATTTATGTTCCTTTGGTGTTTGAGTGTGTATGCAAGCGAGTGTTATCCTGTCTGTCTTATATGTCTAATCTGTGTATTTAGCTAAGATCAGCCCATATCCCTTTGGTGGTAGTCAGGATCCTTCTTAGGACTGATTACAGGGTTCAGGGTCTGATAGGAGACAGGGTTAGGTTGGAGACTTGGACCTCTGAACCATTATCAGTACCTCCAAGGTGAGGGATTAGTTAGGACCCCAGTTTAGGGTCAGGTTAGATCCCGGTTCACCTCTTTCCTGTTTCAGCTCATCAAGTCCTCAAGATTAACCCTGAGTTCAGCAGATATCGTGTCAGGTAAATCTATTCTATACTTACATGCTGATGTTGCTATACTAGTTGTTGTATAGAGTGTTGTTCCTGTATTAATAGTTTACTGACATTGTATACATATCATTAGACAGCGTGACATTTTCACTGGCCATAAAAATTATCTCCAGTTACCATGGATCCAGTAGCCCAGCTGGCTCTGCAGTTGCAGGGATTATCCATGGAGCTGACGGACATTAAGTCCAAAGTTTTGTCTCCCCTGGAGCAAACCAGAGTTGAACCTAAGGTTGCTCTCCCGGACAGGTTCACTGGTGGGCGAGACAAATTTTTCACCTTCCGGGAGGCATGTAAATTGTATTTTCGGCTTCGGCCTCGATCATCAGGGAGTGAGGAGCAGAGAGTGGGAATTGTTATCTCACTTCTGCAAGGGGACCCTCAATCCTGGGCATTTTCCCTTCCTCCGGGATCCCCGGCTCTTCTGTCTGTAGATCAACTTTTTTCTGCCCTGGGATTGGTATATGATGACCCAGATCGGGTCTCTCTTGCTGAGACAAAATTACGTAGGATACAGCAGGAAGATCGTCCGGCAGAGGAATTTGCTTCTGAGTTTCGTAGATGGGCCACAGATACTCAGTGGAATGACCCAGCTCTTAGGAGCCAGTTTTGTCATGGGCTTTCTGATAAATTAAAAGACGTTTTGGCTCAGTATGAGTCTCCTCCTTCTCTGGAGGCTGCTATGGCCTTAGCTATCCGTACTGATAGACGGCTTCGGGAGAGGGGTGAGGTAACCCCACTCCCTGTTGTTTCTCCACCTACCACTAAAGTCCCTTATGTTGAGGTTCCCCTTGTCTGTTCGGATGAGCCTATGCAGTTGGGAGGGACATCATTTCGTAGGAGGGGATTGGCGGTACGCCGCAGGACTAGAAGATGTTTTTTCTGCGGGAAAGAGGGACATTTTGTTGGAGAATGTCCATCCCGTGCCTTGTTGAGCCAAAAGTCACCGGAAAACTGTTAATCCCAGGTTGTGTGGTGGACGACAACCTGGGAGTATGTATTTCATCCGCCAGTTCTTCTCAGTTCCTTGTACCAGTGGAGGTGGTAGTTGGTACGAGAGTGGAGAGATTGTCTGTTCTTCTTGATAGTGGTTCCGGGGCTAATCTGGTTGACGCTCAGTTTGCTCAGGCTCAAGGTATGCATCTGAGTGTATTGGTCAAACCGATCCCTATATTCTCCATTGACGCCAGGCCTCTCGGCCAAGGTAGCTTTGTTCATGAGGTTCATAACATTGACCTTTGGGTAGGGGCAATACATAGGGAACAATTATCTTGTTATGTGTTGGAGGGTCTACCTACTCCCATTGTGTTGGGACTTCCTTGGTTGGTTAAACATAACCCTGTGATTAATTGGCAGTCCAGAGAAATAAGCCAATGGGGTGAGTTTTGCAAAAGCAACTGCATGAACACAGTCATCAGTGCGGTCGTGCCTAGTACATTGCCTCCTTTTTTGGAGGATTTTGGGGATGTTTTCTCTGAGGAGGGGTGTCAGGAGTTGCCTCCTCATCGCGTGTATGACTGCTCTATTAATCTCCTTCCTGATGCTCAGTTGCCTAAAGCTAGGTTGTATAATCTTTCTGGTCCTGAGAGGCAGGCTATGAAAGATTATATTTCTGAAAGTCTGGCCAAAGGGCATATTAGACCTTCATCTTCCCCAGTAGCCGCGGGGTTCTTCTTTGTGAAGAAGAAAGATGGAGGCCTACGCCCTTGCTTGGATTTCCGCGAACTTAATCGGATTACTGTTCGAGATCCGTATCCACTCCCTCTTATTCCTGATCTCTTCAATCAAATTGTTGGCGCCAAATGGTTTTCTAAATTGGATCTCAGGGGGGCGTATAATCTGATTAGGATAAAAGAGGGGGATGAGTGGAAAACGGCGTTTAACACGCCGGAGGGACATTATGAGAACCTAGTCATGCCTTTTGGTCTGACTACTGCACCAGCAGTATTCCAACATTTTGTTAATGACATTTTTCGTCACCTTGTGGGGCTGTTTGTGGTTGTATATTTGGACGACATTTTAATTTACTCGCCAGATCTTGTGTCTCATCAGGAGCATGTGAGACAGGTGTTGCAGATCTTGCGAGACAATAAATTATACGCCAAACTGGAGAAGTGTGTATTTGCCGTACAGGAACTTCAGTTTTTGGGTTTTTTGGTGTCAGCCTCCGGTTTCCGTATGGACCCTGAAAAGGTGAGAGCAGTGCTTGAATGGGATCAGCCAGGGGATCTTAAGGCTCTGCAGCGTTTTTTGGGGTTTGCTAACTACTACCGGAAATTTATTTGTAATTTCTCATCTGTCGTCAAACCTCTCACTGACATGACAAGAAAAGGGACGGATTTTTCTAAATGGTCGGACAAAGCTTGCCAAGCCTTTTCCTCTTTGAAGAAATGTTTTGCTTCGGCACCCGTTCTCATCCAACCAGATGCATCTCAGCCGTTCATTGTGGAGGTGGATGCGTCTGACGTAGGGGTGGGTGCTATATTGTCCCAGGGTCCGTCCCCTGGTAAATGGCATCCGTGCGCTTTCTTTTCTAAGAAATTGTCGTCCGCCGAAAGGAATTATGATATCGGCAATAGGGAACTTTTGGCCATTAAGTTAGCTTTTGAAGAATGGCGTCACTTTTTGGAGGGGGCAGTCCACCCGGTTACCGTTATTACTGATCACAAGAACCTGTTGTATTTGGAATCCGCTAAGCGTCTGAATTCCAGACAAGCTCGATGGTCGTTGTTTTTTACCAGGTTTAATTTTGTCGTCACTTATCGCCCGGGGTCTAAGAATGTAAAGGCTGATGCCTTGTCTCGCAGTTTCCCAGGGGCCGGGAAAACGGATGACCCGAGTCCTATCCTTCAGGAGGGGTGGTAGTGTCGGCTGTATTTTCTGAGCTTGAGGAGGAGGTGTTAGAGGCTCAGGGGGACGCCCCTGCAGGACCTCCAGGGAGACTGTTTGTCCCAAATCTGTTGAGACAAAAGGTTATTGAGGCACATCATAATTCTGCTCTAGCAGGACATCCAGGGAGTAAGGCTACTTTAGATCTCCTTTCTCGCCGGTTTTGGTGGCCTAATGCTAATAAAGATGTTATAACTTTTGTCGCGTCATGTGGGGTGTGTGCTCGCTCTAAAACCCCTCATACCCGTCCGTCTGGGACCCTTTTACCCTTGAAACTTCCGGAGCGTCCATGGACTCATTTATCTATGGACTTCATTACGGACCTTCCTCCGTCGTCAGGGAATACTGTCATACTGGTGGTTGTTGACAGGTTCAGTAAGATGGCACATTTCGTTGCTCTTCCTGCACTCCCTAATGCTAAAACTCTGGCGCAGGTGTTCATTAGGGAGATCGTTAGACTTCATGGGTTGCCTTCTGTTGTGGTGTCAGATAGGGGGTCTCAGTTTGTGTCCAAATTTTGGAGGGCATTTTGTTTACGTCGGGGATGCAATTGTCATTTTCCTCGGCTTTTCATCCGCAGACCAATGGCCAGACAGAGCGTCTGAATCAGAGCTTAGAGACATATCTCCGGTGTTTTGTCTCAGAGAACCAAGAGGACTGGTCTTCTTTCTTGCCTCTGGCAGAGTTCGCTCTTAACAACAGGCGGAGCGAGTCCACTGGTAAGTCCCCGTTTTTTGGGGCATATGGTTTTCATCCCCAGTTTTGTACTTTCAATGGGGGGGGCCCTTCTGGGGTTCCTGAGGAGGAGCGTTTCTCGTCGTCACTTGCTTCTGTGTGGAGAGGTGTATTGAATAATCTGAGTGCGATGGGGAACCGTTACAAACGTATGGCTGATAGGAGGAGAGTTTCTGGTCCAGATCTGAATGTGAACGATCTGGTATGGTTGTCTACCAGGAATATAAAACTTAAAGTGCCCTCCTGGAAACTGGGTCCCAGATTCATCGGGCCGTACAGGATCAGTTCCATAATTAATCCTGTGGCATTTCGTCTGGAACTCCCTCCTACGTTTAAAATTCATAATGTGTTCCACAAGTCATTACTTAAAAGGTATGTGGCACCAGTCATACCGTCACCTCTACCTCCTCCTCCTGTGTTGGTCAATAGTAACTTGGAATTTCAAGTATCAAAGATCATTGACTCACGTCTGAATCGCCGGTCCCTTCAGTACTTGGTGCATTGGAAGGGGTATGGTCCAGAGGAGAGGACGTGGGTCCCTGCGTCTGATGTTAACGTAGATCGTTTGGTTCGGACCTTCCACAGAACTCACCCGGGCAGGCCTGGCCCTGAGGGTCCGGAGGCCCCTCGTAGAAGGGGGGGTACTGTCATGTGTGCATTGCCACGAAGATCGTCGCGGTTGCACATTTTGACTTCTCACAGCTGAGCTGCTGTTTCTTTGTGTTTGGCAGCTAGGGAGTTAATTCTGTCTGTGCTCGGTGCTGGGACTGGGTGCAGTTTCTCCCGGCTGCAATTGATTATTTGTTGATTGGTTTCCTTTAAATTCCTTGTTGTCTGCTTGGGGAGTTGCCAGTGAAACCTTCATGCAGACCACAGATAGGAATGAATCTGTATAGACTTTAGTTGTGAGCTCCTTAGTTGTTCTAAGCTCAACTTGGTTAGAGTTTATTTCCCAGACCATTTATGTTCCTTTGGTGTTTGAGTGTGTATGCAAGCGAGTGTTATCCTGTCTGTCTTATATGTCTAATCTGTGTATTTAGCTAAGATCAGCCCATATCCCTTTGGTGGTAGTCAGGATCCTTCTTAGGACTGATTACAGGGTTCAGGGTCTGATAGGAGACAGGGTTAGGTTGGAGACTTGGACCTCTGAACCATTATCAGTACCTCCAAGGTGAGGGATTAGTTAGGACCCCAGTTTAGGGTCAGGTTAGATTCCGGTTCACCTCTTTCCTGTTTCAGCTCATCAAGTCCTCAAGATTAACCCTGAGTTCAGCAGATATCGTGTCAGGTAAATCTATTCTATACTTACATGCTGATGTTGCTATACTAGTTGTTGTATAGAGTGTGGTTCCTGTATTAATAGTTTACTGACATTGTATACATATCATTAGACAGCGTGACACTTATCTGTACTCTTAATAGCAACGACCGTAATATTTATCTCACTTTTGAACATAGTGATGAATCATTGAATTTCTTGGATGTTACCATCAGAAGGGATTCTGAGGGTATCCTTCAAACGGATATCTTCAGAAAAGAGACTGCCACAAATATACTTCTTCATTCCAGCTCAGCCCTCCATGTCTTTCAGACGGGCGAGGAATCTGAGGGACCATTTGGTCTCCAGCCATTATGTTGGGAGGGAGACTCATACGTTTTTGGACGAATTTCGATGCAGGGTTGGTTGTAGTCCTTGTGGCAGATGTGTCGCCTGCCCCAATCTGGACCGATGTGATTCCTTTTCAAACTCAGATGGCACGAGGACATTTAAGATTAGACGACATATTACTTGTACAACGAGATATGTCGTATATTATGCCACATGCCCTTGTGGCCTTATTTATGTCGGGTTAACAACTCGCCAACTTAAGGTTCGCATTAGGGAACACGTCCTTGGGATACAGGCGGCACTTTGCCACGATGATGAAACCACCCTGAAAACTATCCCACGGCACTTCAGAGAATTCCATGACTGTGATGGCTCCCTTCTAAGAGTGCGTGGTATTGATGCCCTCAAAATCAATATTAGAGGGGGGGGTTTATCAAAGCGCCTGGGTAGGCTGGAGACCAAGTGGATATGGCTCCTCAAAACGGTTCAGCCTTTTGGCCTCAATGAATGCCTGTCATTTGCTCCTTTCCTTTAGGTCTCGTTCTGCTGTGTATTCATCCATGTGTGCACCTTTTCCGCATTATCTTTGTTTTTATATGTTTTTAATAATGATTCTCTTTGTATTTCAGTAATCTTGAATTGCCTTCATTGCCAGGATGAGTGACCATATTGGATGAAGTATATTTCTCTGTCTTGAAGTGATCTCCATATTACTACCACCTACATTTTTATGATATTATGATTGACATGTATATCTCTTTTTGTGGCTATATGTGGTGGTTTTTGCTATAATAAGAATGTGTTCCATGTTATTACATTATATATTATATATTATGTTATTTGTGCTCTATGTGTTAATTATGTACATTTTTGTACTGGTGTTATTCTTCATGCACATGCTATCATCTGTTTGTTGATTAATGGCATTTATTTATATTATTATGATTGCAATTGTGCTGTTATTTTTGTGATATATATTATGTATGCTGTTGTTCATTATGCCCTTGGTGTTATGTGCTGTGCAATGATGCTCTCCATTATGTACATGACTTTAATTGGCCAGTTTCACATATATGTACACTAACTCATGATTCTATACATGGTTCCTATATTTTTGTATTTCTGCCCACTAATTGTATGGCCGAGCTATAGATTTTTACATGTCTTGTTACCACTTCCGCCCTCTCTTCCACATCCGCCCACCTCTGACGTTTGATCACATGGGGCCCCATGTGGATGCTCGTCAGCGGTGAGGTTGCATTGTGGTGGGAGGAGCGATCTGGCTGGCGTTCGTATGGAATCACTTCCGGCTATGTAACTATTTATACCGCCTGGGTCTCTAACCTGGCGTGCCCCCTGAGGAAGGAACTTCCGAAACGCGCGTTGGGGTGGGCGGAGACGCTGTAGCACCCGGTATGTATTATGACGATTCTATTGTAGCGGTGGCATTAGATGCATTGTCATATGATCAGCACAGTGTACATCATGTTATGGGCAGACTAGATGTTGTGTTATATATTTGCACATGCTTTTAACACATTTATGCCTGTATTCATATATGCCTGCTATCTATATTACTTATTGTTTTTCCGGATGTTGCCGCTATTCTCTGCTGCCTGGGCTTATGCGGATTATGTGTGTCACGTTTTAGCCCTCTTGTTATCCCTTTACCTTGTTCTATTTTGATATGTAATAATAAAGTATTTTTCTGCTTTATTCATGTTGACATTGCACTGATTTTTTCTGCGGTCTGTTATCTCTGAACATGACGCTATGCGGTCTTATATCAAGGAATCATTGGAGAAGGGTCATATCAGACCATCCTCTTCACCCTTAGGTGCCGGTTTTTTCTTTGTGGCCAAAAAGGATGGTTCATTAAGGCCGTGTATTGATTATCGTCTTTTGAACAATATTACTGTAAAATATCAATACCCGTTACCTTTGATTTCTGACCTGTTTTCCAGGGTGAAAAACGCTACTTGGTTTACCAAGCTTGATCTCAGGGGGGCATATAACCTTATTCGCATTAAGCACGGGGATGAATGGAAGACGGCATTCAATACCCCTGAGGGGCATTTTGAGTACCTTGTGATGCCCTTTGGGCTCACTAATGCTCCTTCTGTCTTCCAGTCCTTCATGAATGACATTTTCAGGGATTTTGTGGATAAATTTCTGATTGTTTATTTGGATGATATCTTGATTTTTTCTAATGACTGGGACTCTCATGTGAAACATGTTCGAACTGTATTCCAGATTTTGAGAGAGAATGCTCTGTATGTGAAGGGATCAAAGTGTCTTTTTGGCGTACAGAGGATCTCATTTCTGGGATTCATTTTGTCCCCATCTGTTATTGAAATGGACCCGGTCAAGGTTCAGGCCATCTGTGATTGGGTCCAACCTACTTCATTAAAGGCTCTTCAAAGATTTTTGGGTTTTGCCAATTTTTATCGTAAATTTATTGGTAATTTCTCGGTTATTGTTAAACCATTGACTGATTTGACCAGAAATGGTTCTGATGTGGTGAATTGGCCTCCTGAGGCAGTCTCTGCATTTCAGGAACTTAAGCAGAGATTCACTTCTGCTCCTGTTCTACGGCAGCCTGATGTTTCTCTGCCATTTCAGGTGGAGGTTGATGCCTCTGAAATTGGGGCAGGTGCCGTTTTGTCCCAAAAAGATCCAGAGACCTCTAAAAGTAACCCTTGTGCCTTTTTCTCTCGAAAATTTTCTCCTACTGAACATAATTATGACGTGGGTAATCGGGAGTTACTGGCCATGAAGTGGGCTTTTGAAGAGTGGAGACATTGGCTGGAGGGAGCCAAACATCAGGTGGTGGTCCTTACGGACCATAAGAATCTGGTTTATCTGAAATCTGCCAAGCGACTCAATCCTAGACAGGCCAGGTGGGCCTTGTTTTTCACACGTTTTAATTTTGTGGTTTCCTTTCTTCCTGGCACTAAGAATGTTAAGGCGGATGCCCTCTTGAGGAGTTTCCTTGCGGACTCTCCTGAGTTATCTGATCCTTCTGTTATTTTGAAAGAGGGTGTAGTTCTTTCCGCCATCTCACCCAATTTGAGACTTGCTCTGGAGGGGTGTCAGGAGGATAGGCCCGAGCGCTGCCCTGTTGGAAAATTGTTTGTCCCGGACCAGTGGAAAAAGAGTGTGATGTCTGAGATTCATTGTTCCGCGTTGGCTGGGCATCCCGGAATTTTTGGTACCAGAGACTTGGTTAGTCGGTCCTTTTGGTGGCCTACCTTGTCTCGTGATGTCAGGGAATTCGTGCAGTCCTGCGGGACTTGCTCTCGCTCCAAGCCTTGCTCTCGCTCTAGTGGTTTGTTGATGCCATTGCCTGTGCCCAAGAGACCATGGACCCATATCTCTATGGATTTCATTTCCGACCTCCCTGTTTCTCAGAGAATGACCGTCATCTGGGTGATTTGTGATAGGTTTTCCAAGATGATACATCTTGTGCCATTACCTAAGTTGCCTTCCTCCTCTGAATTGGTGCCTAGCACGTGGTTCGTTTACACGGCATTCCTGAGAACATTGTGTCTGACAAAGGAGTCCAGTTTGTTTCCAGATTTTGGAGGACCTTTTGTTCTAAACTTGGTGTTCAATTGTCTTTCTCCTCGGCGTTTCATCCTCAGACCAATGGTCAAACTGAGAGAACAAACCAGACATTGGAGACTTATCTAAGATGCTTTGTGTCTGCTGATCAGGATGACTGGGTCTCTTTTTGCCTTTGGCTGAGTTTGCTCTTAATAATAGGGCTAGCTCTGCCACTTTGATGTCTCCATTTTTCTGTAATTCTGGGTTTCACCCTCGATTTTCTTCAGGACAGACGGAGGCTTCTGTCTGTCCAGGTGTTGACTCTGTTGTGGAGCGTATGCAACAGATTTGGGACTAGGTAGTGGAGAGGTTGTCCCTCTCTCAGGAGAGGGCCCAGCGGTTTGCTAACCGGCATAGGACTGATGGTCCTCGGTTTAAAGTGGGGGACTTGGTCTGGTTGTCCTCAAGAAATATTCCTATGAGAGTGGCATCTCCTAAATTTAAGCCTAGGTTCATTGGACCTTATAAGATCATGGAGATTCTTAATCCTGTTTCTTTTCGTTTGCTTCTTCCAGGGACATTTAAGATCCATAACGTGTTCCACAAGTCCTTGTTGAAGAGGTTTGTTGAGCCAGTGGTTCCTACTGCTTTGCCTCCTGACCCTGTTCTGGTTGAGGGCAATATGGAGTTTGTGGTTGAGAAAATATTGAATTCTCGTTTTTCTAGACGGAAACTCCAGTATTTGGTTAAGTGGAGAGGTTATGGTCAGGAAGACAATTCTTGGGTGTTTGCTTCGGACATCCATGCTAGGAGACTCATCCGTGCGTATCATAGAACTCATCCTGACCGACCTGGTTGCTCAAGTGAGGGTTCGGTGACCCCTCCTCAAGGGGGGGGTACTGTTGTGAATGGACTTGAAATGAGTTCTGAGCAGAGGCTCCCTCTGGTGGTTACAAGCGGTACTGGACTGTCCAGTGAAGATTGTGAGGAGTGGGAATCAGGTGTTACTGACTGGTCTTATATAAGGGAGTCGCCTTCCCATCAGGGTTGCCGGTGATCAATTGTTCTGGTCTCAATCCTTGAGTCCTGTTTCCTTTGTAGCCTGCTGTGTCGTGTCTGCATCTCCTGCTAACAGATAAGACATTTTCTTCTTTTTGTTTTTGTGCTTGATTTTTTGCATTTTGTCCTGCACTTCTGTGGGGGCCTTCAGGGTCCCCTCCGGGGGCTTTTGCCCTCTCAGTTTAGTTCAGCCACTGATGTTTGTACTTTTGCTTTTTCCAGTTTTTTCAGTGGCTGCTGTTTTGATTTTGTTACACCAGAGAACTAATTTAGGTGTAGAGGTCGTGTGATCTCAGGTGATTTTGAAATTAGTAGAGTTAGTGCTTTTCAGGGTTTTTTTTGGGATTGCAGTAAGTGCCCTTCCTATCCTTTTCTATTTAGGTAGTTTGGGCCCCAACGTTTGCTCATACTATTTTCTGTCTGTGTCAGTATTTAATCTTGTCTAACCGCCATTACATGTTTGGGGGCTTTTTATGTTCTTTGGGGATCTGCTCCGGGGCAGATAGCTTTCCTCTTTCTATCTTAAGGTGTAGTTAGTTTCTCAGGCTGTGACGAGGCGTCTAGGACCAACGTAGGAACGCTCCACGGCTGCCTCTAGTTGTGGTGGTTAGTCAGGGTACTGCAATCTCATAGATTCCAACTTCTCTGGTGTATTGCCTTTTTTACCTGCACTCCTCAGCTACCGAAACATAACAGGTTATATTCACTCTTAGCAGCTGCTCATACACGCATCTGTCATCTGTTATTCAGACTGTGACACGGATAAGTTCACACCACAAGTTCCACATATACAAAAGTAGGAATACATGTAATATTAACCCAAATAATTGTATCCTAATTATCAATGCGCATTGTAAACTACTAAATTTAATATTTTAATATTTCTTTGAATATTCCCCAAATACACATAACAAACTTTGTAAACCATTTATAGATAGAAGGACTCATAAGAAAATTTGGTATGAGCTGTATCTATATTTGGTGCAAGGGTTTGCAAACTGTAATTGAACCCTGTAACTTAAGAGGCCTAAAAAAAAATTCTTTTCACTGAAGCTACAAGAGCTTTAAGTTGCAACCACTGAAATAGGGGTATATGGTAGCCTTATTATTAGAACAGTTTAAATGTCACCTTGCTGTCACTGTCATGCAGTAAGAACATATTGCCATGCAAATAACTTCAAAATGTTAGCAACACACAAAAACTAAATTTAGATTCAGTTAGTTATATATTATTTCCTTTTAAGTGTTAAATATATAAAAACATGCAGTTTTTACAAATTCCTGTGTAAATAAAGGAATAAATCCATGTAAGAGAATTTTTCCCGATTAAATCCTACTTTGAAGTGAAAATTCTAAGGATAAATAAGAGATAAGGTTAATATCATATACAAAAACAAAACAATTGCAATGTCTTATACATATATATGTATTGACTTTAATGTAATTCTAAATATTTTCTATAGTTTATTTTAATTATATCACTATAGATATAGATATACAGTTATACAATCTCTACTTATACAAGTATACTAATATATACTGTATACTATATGAATATATATATATATCTACAAAAACTGTGAACTACAGAATTATATTTATAAAATAATTACAAATAACAGAATAATATATTGTATATCACTTTTACACAACATATAATTTCATTTTCAGTCAATTCCTAAACCAAATCTTATTTCTTTGTCAAAGATGTTCTGAAACGCTCTTTTTAGCATTCCTTTTTTTAATGATTGTTTGAGCAGCTCCGACAATGAGCTGTAAACTGAAGACTCAGCTATGTCTCTCTGAAGAATCATCTGTTCCTGTCTTTCAATGTCCGCCATTTGTCTCAATACAGAGCGGTCTGAACTTTGAATTATTAACTCTTTCTGCAAAGCGGACTCTTGGATTTTTTTATAGGGTTTATAACAAATATGTAATTTTCTCCGTATGTCATTGTGATGAGTGCTGTGCTGGAATTGCTGTCCTCATCTCTTTTTTTTTTGTACTGCTGAAAGCCCTCCTTCTCTCTGCAGCTCCCATACTTCTCCCTTCCCCCCCTGTCAGCCTGCACTCAGGCAGTGTAATGTGAGCTGCCAGTGCTGGAAGTTTTCCCGCTTCACCGCAGGGGTCCTGCATTGTCCGAACACGTGCTTTCTTCCTATAGCAGCCATGTTGGAGTATTCATTCTTTTTTGGTTAATAACACGGTGGGAGCATTCGCTAGAAACACGAACGTCACTATGTTGAACCATGCGCCGACGGGCATCGTTCCCGTGGTACCGGTGAACCCGTAACTCCAACAGAGCCCGAGAAATGGAATTCTCGGGTGCCCCATGAGCTATGTCACCCAAGTTTGGGTTCATTTGAACCATTATTTCAAAGCAAGATCATTGATAGGTCTGCCGTTATTCTGCTAGAGTTCCCCGCCGAGTTATGAACCTTATGATATTGCAGAGCTCAAACCATAGCTTGCAGCCAGGGGAGGTGGCTAGAGGACCAGCCCTTTTTGTGAGGTCAGAAGCTGACATGCATAAGTCTTACAGTGAAGTTCCTTACCAGGGGTCTTTCTGCTGGGATGTGCTGAGTAAGAGATCTCCCAATGAACTATGACGTGTGGCCCCTTCCCCCAGCCTGGCTTGCCTGTAATGATCTAACAACCATGTGAGTTATCTTTCATTCTTAATCCCATTTTATTTTATAACTGCATCTGTACATAACGATATTGTCTCAGTTTGTTACATCTTTTTATATTATATAAGCATTGCCTGTTTTTAAGGAATAAACCTATAAATTTATTAGTTTGTTTCTCCTGCTCTATAAACGAATTTGCACGTGCCTGAAGCACTACGCTACTGTTTTGGGGTTGCTACGGACCCTCTTGATAAATTGTTCATCAAAAGCCGTAGCTGGTGGCAGCTAAAAGAAAGGGGTGTAAAGTGTTAATCTATTGGGTGACGCTGGCAGTGACGCAGCGGGGTTTATAAGGGTACTGCCTGGCTGCAGCCAGGAGTAATTATAATTCCCTCACTGCAGCGTGCCCAATAGCCAGCACACATTCAAGTGACCCGTCTGGCGACCAATTATCCTAGGTGCAGTTCCCTGACTGACCTGAGGGTAAGGGGGGCGCCAGAGAGCTGCAAGTTCCTAAGTGGAAGTGGGATAGTTATAAATCCCTGCAGTTTACTGGGTCGGACGGCAGCAGCCGTCGTGGGTGTGCACGTTCCATCACATGTGGTGGCAGCGGTGGGATCACAAGCCGTGACCCCCGGGCTACCGTGTGGCGGACTGTGTGCCCGTTCATCACAGTCATAGATTTGATTACGGGGATGACTCAGTTTAGGAGATTTTGACACTGGCTTTTGAAAAGATCTTACTCTATCTGTTTGATTTATTTTACTTTCACGATTCTCATGTTTTCTAGCAAAATCAAGGAATTGCGCACATTCAAATAAAGTATCTTTTTGTGACGCAATAACACGAGATACAGAATTTAGGAATCCAAATTTGTCCACAAAATACTTTATCATTGATTGTGTTTTGACATTGGTAATTAGAGTTTTGTACAACCTTTCAAATATGGACATGAATGTAAAAGTACATTCTTTCCGACCAATCCTTAATTTTTGAAGAATATCAATATCTGGACAATTTTCATTTAATGCACAGAAAATCAGAATTTTCAATCTGTCTTTATCATCTAGATCTCCATGTAAGTTATCACAAGTCAACTTTAATGTTAAGCGTCTGGAAAAGGTTGCAGGAAGCCACAATTTAAATAATTGATTTTTCTCAGCATTACTTAAATCAAGCTTATCAACAAAACTTTCAAAATGTCAGAATTTCTGCATACATGGATTTTGTTATCATATGCAGGAATGATTTTGCATAATTTTAACAAATTTTTCCTAACTTTAATTTGGAGTTGGGCCTCTGAATTGTCTTCTATTTTTGGTGGCCTTTGAACATCCGTCTCTCGTACGTCATCTGCATTAGTTCTGAAGTCTCCTCCCATGTTTCCTCCATCTTTAGTTCTCAAGTCTCCTCCCACATTTCCACCATCTTTTTTTACGTCATCAGAAACAAGGTCACCTTGAGTAGCCATTACAGACACATGTCCCACATCTTGCTCAATTTCCTCATTACAGTCAATCTCGGGAACATCACTAGTATCTTCTGACATTATTTCTACACAGTCATTTTTAGATTTCTCTAATACAGACTTATGAAATACGTCAATCAACTGTAAAATGTTTTTCAATTTCTCTCTTTATTAAAGGACACCAGACCGCTGCATAGTCTCACAGTGGGCCTAGACAGAAGAGGAAAGATGTGGCGTTTTACCACCTGGGCCAATGCTTTTAGGGAAGAAGCTGGGCCAAGGAACTGAGGGGAGCTGGAGCTTCGACGAGTTCAGTGCAGACGGGCCAGATGATTCACCGGGGGCCACTCAACCTAGTGATTGATGAATTCAGCTCTGTAGCGAAGCAGGCTGGAGGAGATGTTATTATGGCGGGGTCAGGCCTGGATGGAACTGAGGAGCAGTCTGGGATGGTCCGGTCTGGGCGTTTCCTGCACAGAAGTGACAGCAAGGCAGGGAGAGCAAAGGAAACGAATGTAACACCTGTTGTGCCAACTGTGGATGTAACGTGTGAAGAATTCAGTAAAGAAAGTGTTCAAGTTGTTCTGGACTGTGTCTCCATTACTGGGGGTCGCCTGGAAGAGGGACCGTCGGTGCCTGGGAAGTGCCCAGGAGAAGTGGAATCTGGAGATGCAGGTGCGCCAGAGGGAAGAACACAGTTTCATGTAGGGGATGGGCCGGACATGGATGTTGCGGTGATCCAGGTCATGACTACAGTCCGAGCCCGCTCTTACATGTGCACTATACATACTGTTGGGATTCGGCTTTTCTTGCAGTTTGAACTTGACTGCTCAAATACGATCATTTTGGTTTTGCCACTTTCTATCATGTAGATTTTTCCAACATGGTGTAAAACTATTGTTTAATATTAAGCTCGTCCATTGGTTGGAATCACTCATTTTGCACCCCTTAATTGGGCAAATTCTTGCCTAGATTATTAATTGGGTTTTGCACGGCCATTATTTTCGAAGGTCAGCATGCCCTGACTATGGTCTCCCATCAAACATGATCCTCATTTTCCTCCACCTTTGCTTGCAAGAAAGCTTTCATCAAACACGATTTGCAGAATACGTCCAGAAATGATTTCAAGGCGCGATACAAGACGCTCCTTTAATGAAATCTCCAAATGACTTTTGTAAGTAGCCGACATAAATTATTGGGACAAAATAACAAGATGATTTCTATTTTGACTCTAAATATAGAAATGAAGTACAAATCTGTGCGTTTAGCCATTCACCTGCTGATTGCCTGTCGGAGATAATTATTTGATGTAGCTTCAATGGAAGAGAGTGTGTGTGTTCGTGGGGCGGTGTATATAAATGCTGTAAAGGGTGTAATTACACTCCGTATTTGTGGTAAACTCTTTTTCCAGCTTGCCGATCATTGGATAATTGCAATAACACCTATTTTGCAGCCCTTCGTTTTCTCGGAATTGTGTAGCAGATTTGTTTCTACCTTAATAAGCGGCTCTCTGTATATGTTCAGAGTGTTTGTTTATGGAAATTAGGGACAAAATGCTACAATTATAGAAGACGTTACATCTGAGTTACTAGGAATCGTTCTTCATAGCGTTCTTTAATTATGCCGCTCCTGCTGGAAAATAATGGTAATCCTGCGTTTTCCTGTCTTATAAATGTAATTTAAGAAAGCAGCATGTACATAATGGAGCTGGTCATTACAACTGGCCGGGAAACGTGTGATGTGTCGGCACAAGGCATGAAGCAGACAATTCGAGAGCAACTCGTCTCAGGGGAAAAATTAGATTGTGAGCCCCATGGGTTACAAATATCAACTCTCCAAAAGAAAGTCAGGTTTTGTACCGTACGGTGTTGAATAAGACGTGATACAATATTAATGTAAATGTATATATTGTATATAACAAAATAAATGAATAAACAAACAGTAATAGTAAATCATACTGCAGCTCTGCTCCTATTGAAATGAATAGGAGTTGATTTGCAGTACCCGCAAAAAAGGCTATTGTCATTGAAAGGAGTTGTGGAGGATGTCTAGCTGCCACTGTTGGCTCAGTGGTTAGCACTGTATGGTGGCTCAATGGTTACACTGTATGGTGGCTCAGTGGTTAGCACTGTGTGGTGGCTCAGTGGTTAGCACTGTATGGTGGCTCAGTGGTTAGCACTGTATGGTGGCTCACTGGTTAGCATTGCAGCCTTTCAGTGCTGGGATCCTGGGTTCAAATCCCACCAAGGAAAACTTCTCCAAGGAGTTTGTATGTTCTCCCCGTGTTTGCGTGGGATTCTCCGGGTTCTCCAGTTTCCTCCCACATTCTAAAGGCATACTGATCGGGAATGTAGGGAACTCAGATGATCGCAGCTTCAAGTTCCCTTGATAAATAAAGGAAAAAAAAAAGTTGAAAATATAAAGAAAAAAACAAACATTCCAATCACCTCTCTTGAAATAAATCAATAAACAAAAATTTTAAAAAATCACATATTTGGTATCGCTGCGTTCAGAAATGTCCGATCTGTCAAAATATAAAATAAACTAATCCGATCGGTAAACAGCATAAGAGAAAAAAATCGAAATGGCAGTATTTCATTTTTTTGGTTGCAATAAAATGCAATAAAAACATTGTATCTGCCCCCAAAGTGGTATCAATAAAAAAAGTCAGCTCAGGGCGCAAAAAATAAGCCCTCACCCAGCCCCGTATTGTGAAAAATGAAAACATCACAGGTCTTGGAAAATGGCAAGAAAGGCAAATTAATTTTTTTTTTCAAAATTTCCAAATATTTTTCACCACTTGAATAAAAGAAAAAAAATTATACATGTACGATATCTGCGTAATCATACTAACCTGGGGAATAACAATGTCAGGTCAGTTTTACCATATAGCGAGCATGGTAAATTAAAAACTCCCAAAAACAATTGTGGAATTGTGCTTTTTTTTTTTGCAATGAAATCGCATTTAGAATTTCTTTTGTGCTTTAATAAAAGGAAGGGAGTCATTGAGAAGTATAACTCATCCCGCAAAAAAAAAAAACGAGCCCTCATAAGGCTATGTGGATGGATAAATAAAAATGTTATTGCTCTTGCAAGCAAGGGAAGGAAAAAATGGAAAAAAAAAACACGGAAAATCGCCTGGGGGTGAAGGAGTTAAAGGAGTAATGTTCAAGCTCAGGGTTCCTTTAAAAAAAAAAAACTAAAACATATCGTACAAAGTGAAATTGTATTTTATAAAATCTATAAATGCCCAGATCAGTCAGTAAAGGATGTGATATGTACGAGCTCGGAGCGGCGCCTGCCTGGATGAGGAGCACTCCACTATACTCACCGCTCTGGAGTGCCACAGATCAGATGGCAAATTTTAACGGTGATTAATTCCTCTCTGATTGTTCTGAGAGCCATCATCCCGGCCTCTTCTAACACGCAAACACAGGATATTATTCCCGTCAGTACAAAACAAACTATTCTGGAGAATGTTATCGTCTGCATAATAGGAGGAAATCAGGAGGAAAAATTTTGAGGGTGCAAAAACTTTTGGCCTTGACTGTATTAAAGGGGCTGTTCATATTTAGAGATTTTTTTTTTTTTGCTTATATGCATGCATGTATTTTTGACTAAAATATGACCACAAACCACATTACTGTTTTATGTGCAAAGAGCCTGTGCAAAATTTTAATGAAACCGAAGAGCAAATTTGATTTTGAGCTAAATAATACATTCACACGTCAGTATTTTGCATCAGTGTTTTTATGCTTAAAACCAGGAGTGGAGCTTACAGATAAAATCTGTTTTTTGGCGTAGAAGTACTGATGAGATAGTGATAAAAAATACTGATGTATGAATGAATAATCATACATTATCACCTATCCTGTGGAAAAGTTCTAAATGTTTTTTCATTTTTATTTGGTGTAAATGTCGCTGTTCTCCTGAATTCGGCGTTGTGTTTCTTTTGTTCCTGGGCCTCTCCCTTCCTGAGATATGGCCTCCTCTTGGCTGCATGTAAATCTAGTCATTTCAGCCAAGTGGGCGTCTTCTTGATGATTGCTCCTACTTGGCAAACAATATTAAATTTGCATACAGGGAAGAAAGGGCCATATCTCAGGAACGGAGAGGAGCAGGAACAAAAGAAAAACAATGCCCGATTCAGGAGAACAGCGGCATTTACACCAAGGAATAAAAATACATATTTATGGCAAGTGACAGTTTTCCTTTAAGCAATACACCACCAGAATTGGATACTTTTTGAGTAAGCGTTTCATGCTCTCCTTGACAAGAAGCTTCTTACTCTCATGAAGTTAATGTATCAGAACACACAAGGTCATGACCTTAAGTGTCAACGTATCAAGATTAATGGCTGCACATCAGTGCACAGCATCGGGATTCATGACGTTTACACAGGGGAGCACGTTATTAATTGGGTTTGTAATTGACAGTGATCACTTATTAAACATGCACGCTCTCCTTGCTGGGATCTGATTGACAATGCTGTGACATTTAGAAAACGCCTTGAATGTCCAAACTGCGATCAAACACCAGTCACTGGTATATAAGTTACTGAGTGCGGTCACATAACCAGGAGCCTGAGATCTCACGGGCTTCTTGTTCTCACCACAAATTGCTGTCATAAATCCATTTTCTGTCTTGTCTCACGCATTATAGTGTTCACAAATATTGATGGTATTGTGTGAGAAAACGGGCACTACATGAAATAAGACACAATATAATAAGTGATCGCGCTATTCTTACATTTAACACATTTTATACTTTAGTTTTTTTTTAACCTGCTTCTTGTGTATATTAGCTATTACTTCCAATTTATAATTAAGCCATGAACCAAAATGTCTTTCTATGGATTAGCAGCACTGGAGTGATGTATAGGGCCCAACATATCCCTAAAAAGCCCAACTAACCGCCCCCACACAACCTCCACCAGTGCCCGCTGCATTCCAGTATCGGTACATGTGAGCACACTACCCCACTCAGAACTACTCTTATACATGGCGCTATGTTGGACGCCAGCGTTGTGCATCCAGCACTGAAGACAGTGCTGCCGATTTTCTATAGGTGACCATGCAGCACTGCTGACCTCCTTCCCCTCAATGCCTGGTTTCGATTACACCCCCCCCCCCCCCCGCCATGGGCACAGCGTGGATTACTAGCGCCCAGGGCAAGGCAAAAATGTTGCTCCCTTAACCTGTGGACCATTATCACTCCAGAATTGAACCTTTTATTCCCCAAGCACATACAGTATGTTGTAAGAAAATACTGATGTATTATAGTTTAGCGTTTGCCCTTTGACGCTCTGGTTATTTTCTTATTTTTGCTGAAATTTGTCATAAAATTTGAAAAATAAAATGTTAAACATCGTTAGGTATTTTTACTTTATACTTTTGTATTACATTTGTTCTATATTTTTTTTTCTGTAACTATTTTATTACCTAAGCCTTAAACCTAACTCTAACCCTAGTCCTAACTCTATCTCTAGTCATAGCCCTAACCCTATCCCTGGCCCTAGCCCTGGTCCCCGCAGATCTCTGCCTCTTCTCTCACAAAATTTCAAGTGAAAGGACAGGTGGAGAGCTCTGAGAGAAGAGTGCAGCCTTTGTCATCTCCGATCCAGCCGAAGCAGAGTGCAGCAGCTTGACTTGACTGATGGGCTCTATATAAGAACCTGCAGCATCAACTGAGATGTCAAAGCAGTACCCAACTGCTTTAACGATCTACTGTATTTCACAGCCCCAATGGGCCAGCACTTTACTTTACCCCTGCGCCTTTCCAAGAAATACTGGCTGTGGGGGTGAATTGTTTGCACCCCCATTGAATTTAGGGCTTAGGGTAACCGCTCATGAAACCCCCAATGCAACGCTGTGGCCCCTGTGACAGCGATCACTATGCACCTGAGCAGCAGTTACATATACACAATGCTGCTCCATTCAATGAAGACATTTATTGCATTAAATTTTTGTATAATAATATATTTTATGTGCTATGTTTTTTATTGTAACCTCCATTTCTATATGTCTAGGTGTTTATTAATTTTTTCTTTAATATATACATTTACACACATTTTTTTTCTCACTTGGACCGCATCACGTGTCTACCCTATCAACTTAAACACATCATAGTGTCATGTGTCTCTCTTGGCGCTCTTTTTTTTTTCAAACTGTTCCTCTATTTAAATCTCTTTGAGCATAGAGATCTGTTATTTCTCCTAAAACTTTATGAATAAATTGACAACTAAGTTTTACAAATTGGGTATACAGTATATGTGTCCCTACACAGTTCCAAAGTTGAAAGGAATCTGTGGATATTATCCGCGCTGCTGAACAAGATGTAAGTCCAGACGTGGCGAAATAAAAGATGGTGGTTTATTCTACGCGTTTCGAAGTATAAGCTGCTTCATGGGTAGAGAGGAATAAATGGAAGGATAGGACTGTACAAACCAACTGGGAACGGGATAATGAAGAAAGCATACACCCAAAAACAGCAGACAACAATCTCCAGCAGCAACTACAAACTCCAACTTCAGCACATCAACTCCAGCACGCCGGGAAATAAACTTTCACAGGCCTTTTTTTAAGTCGCTGATACACAGCATATCTGTGGGTCACATCCTAATCAGGAAGCTCCCCTCTAACAGGTGCCGTCCCATGCAGAACAGATTGTACAATAATGCAGGACCGAAAAAGAATATCTCTGCACAAGAATACATAAAACTTAAGGAAGTCGTTGGATACAGGGGATTGTGTTATTATTTTTATTGGGGCAGCTAATTTTTCCATGTTGGCTAATTTTTTTTCCCTTACCATCTCAGACTTTTCTGGCATATCCTGAGATTGGAATACCCCTTTAGATAACGCAGTGATAATTCGTAACCTTTTCACGGCATATAGCTTACAGTGACAATGTGAATAATGGAGTGATATTTTGGTACAAGGCCTTGAATAAAACGCTATTAATCACTGTTGACTTCCTAGAGCTTGTTGTACCATTCAACTCTTAAGACTAGTCCCACACAAACCACTACGCAAAAAGTCGGACTTAGTTAGATCTTATTTTTAGACTTTTTGTAACCTATCGGTTGCAGTGTGACCCCCATTCACCTGCATTGATCAGTGATGTAGGGCCCCATAAGGATCTTTGGTCACGTGACCAGTCTTTTTTTAGTGAAAATTTTAAGTGGTCACCCTTGTTACATTTTTGGCAATTCTAGAAGCTTTGATATTTTGGAAACCCTGGCATATCTGCAGTTCAAAATCCTTCCGTTACTGCCTCCATGCCTACCCAATAAATCATCGCAATCTGCTATCCATTCCAGATATAAAATGCTTCATGGCTGGAGTGTCCGGAGGAGCAGAAGGAATCACTTGCTTCAATCTCCCTGATTAGATAGAACAAAGTCTACACATCCCTCCGGCGGCTACGACGGATCAAGATCAGACGCCTCAAATCCCAGATTAGTTATATTGCTACGGAAAGCCGCCCAACGGGCTATCCACGAGGGGCGTCAGCGTGACACGTCCATGTCAGAGGCTTTAATTTAAAAGGACGTGGCTCGCCTCACTGCATTAACTTTTCCATGGTAAAACAAAATCCAGAGGCTCAAATACAACAGTTCACCATTTGTGTTTTTTTTTCTTACTTTTTTTTAATTTTTAATTTTGCCTCTATTTTCACCCTGGCATTCTTTGTGCCAAATTCATCAAAAAGAGCGCACAATACCTGAAGATATACGAAGATATACATCTTTACTGTATCAATACCTGAAGCAAATTTAAAGTTTTTATGCTTTGTTTTTTTTTGGGGGGGGGGCATTTTTGCACCTTTTTATGTTAAAAAGTCACAGGTCCTTTTTACAAGCTTTAAAATGCCGCATGTTAGTCTTTCAAATGCGCATCCCATCCCTTGTTTTTTCTTTAAAAAATTACAGTATGGGTAAACAAATGAATATTTTGATAGATTGGGCTTATACAGAAGCATCAATGCTTCTTTTTTCGCTTCTAAATTTCTGTTTTTAACAAGGAAAAATGGAAGTAAATTGATTTATTTTAGTTTTTTTTAATTATAATTTAAAATAACCCATTAAATGGTGCTGATATTCTCCGAAGGCGGCATTTAAGCCACATGATCCTGCCGGAAATTGGAAAACTTCTGCAAAAGTTCCGTAAAACTTTTTATTTAATGTAAAGTAAAGCAAAGAGTTTATCAAAATACTAATATAATTATTTTAGTATTTTGATAAACTTTTTGCCTTTCTTTCTATAAAACGAAAAATTTTCCTGTTTACAGTGGTGCAGTGGTTAGGCTTATGTATATGGAAGGCTACATACCAATGGAATATTTCACAACAATGTAGCAGAGTTGAATCAGCAAAGAGGAATTACTGTAATAATAATTTTCACTTCTATAGCATCAATATATTCCACTGCACTTTGCAATTCAGAGAGCAGATGAGTTTCCAGTGGAGGCTCAATGAAACAGAGCAGCCACAGTGACATAGAAGAGTTGACTCAGGATTGAGTAGCTGGTATTGCAGATCTGATTTTTCAACCAGATCTAAATGCAGCACAGCTGGAACACTGATGTACCAGAGTAGACTCAGAGTAGTGGAACCAGTGTAACAGAGCCGTGTTTGCAACAAAAGCGCAATGCAGTAAAGCTCGCACAGCTAAGCTTGATGTAGCAGAACTAGAATCACAATGACTGTAATAGTAAAGTAGTACAGCGGAGCTTGATGCAGCAGCATTACAGTCACACAACCAGAGTAGCAGAGTAGTACAGTGGTGATTGATGTAGCAGGCCTGGAAACTTGAAAACCAAAATATAGAATAGTGCACCAAAGCATGATGTAGCAGTGCTAGAACTGTCATGCCCTGAGTAATTTAATTTACAGTAGTGGTGCACTGTATTAGCACTAATACTAGCTACCTGAATACTCAGGCGGTGTCCTGCCGCCTGGTCTGGGTTTGTAATCACCCAGATTAATCTTATCATCAGCGCAGGGGAAAAGACAGGCGCGTACAGTCGGGACAAGTGATTAACAGCAATAATGATGTGAAAGTTCAGGACTAATGTACAGCGTGAATAACAGTACAAAGATAATGTACATAGTAGTAGTGGTGTAATCCACATAGTGATGACAAAGTACAGCGAAGCTCTCGAACACGGCATAATTGGTTTTCTAATAGGGCTGAGTGTCAGTAAATTACATAAGTGATGTTATCAGGTATTTTCACACATGTTGTCCTCTGCCTTTTTTAGGACTAATGATGGACATAGTACTGGGGATATAATAAATGTGTTCACAGCAGTTCGCTCAGGTCCTGCTGCACCCATGATGCCGTACATCAGTAACTTCCCCCAACCAATCTCATATCATCTCAGTCTATTGTCCATAAAAGACTTCATCATTTATTCCCTACAAAATAGGGGAAATCGGAAGCTTACTGTAGGTATGAAGTGTCTATACTGGAATTCCTCCATTGCGTCTGCTAAAAGCTTCTTGTAGTAAATCACTTAAGATACTTGTCTGTTGTGAATGGGTTTGAGATGAGTTCTGAGCAGAGGTTCCCTCTGGTGGTTACAAGCGGTACTAGTGAGGATTGGGAATCAGGTGTTACTGATTGGTCTTATTTAAGGGAATCATTTTCCCATCAGGGTTGCCGGTGATCAATTGTTCTGGTCTGAATCCTTCTTTCCAGTTTCCCTTGTAGCCTGCTGTGTCGTGTCTGCATCTCCTGCTGTCAGATAAGACAATTTCTTATTTTGTGTTTTTGCTATATTTTTGCATTTTGTCCTGCACTTCTGTGGGGGCCTTCTGGGTCCCCTCCGGGGGCTTTTGCCCTCTCAGTTTAGTCCAGCCACTGTGTTTTGTACTTTTGCTTTTTGCAGTTTTTTCAGTGGCTGCTGTTTTTGTTACACCAGAGAACTAATTTAGGTGGTAGAGGTCGTGTGATCTCAGGTGATTTTGAAATTAGTATGTTGGTGTTTTTCAGGGTTTTCTGGGATTGCAGTAAGTACCCTTCCTGTCCTTTTCTATTTAGATAGTTTGGGCCCCAGCGTTTGCTCATACTATTTTCTTTCTGTGTCAGTATTTCCTCTTGTCTAACCGCCATTACATGTTTGGGGGCTTTCTATTATCTTTGGGGTTCTGCTCCGGGGCAGATAGCTTTCCTATTTCTATCTTTAGGTGTAGTTAGTTTCTCAGGCTGTGACGAGGCGTCTAGGACCATCGTAGGAACGCTCCACGGCTGCCTCTAGTTGTGGTGGTTAGTCAGGGTACTGCAATCTCATAGATTCCAACTGCTCTGGTGTATTTCCTTTTTTACCTGCACTCCTCAGCTACCGTAACATAACAGTATCACCGGCCATAAAAATTGTATGGTACTCACAGAAGGGAAAAAAAAAAATAAAAATATTTTGAAGGAAGAAAAGTTGTCAGAGATATTTTTCTGTTTGTTGCATTTTTTTTTTTTTTTTTTCCCTCTGTATCTCTGGGTGCTGGGGAGGATCTTTTCTCCCAATGGAGTTTGCACAGTTGTCTGGCCGTGTGGATCAGCTTGCCACTGAGGTTCAGAGTATTGCTGCATATCTTGCTAGGTTGCCTGTTGTGGAACCTAGGATCCCCATGCCAGATTTGTTTTCAGGGGATCGAGCTAAGTTTCAGAATTTCAAAAATAATTGTAAATTGTTTCTTGCCTTAAAATCTAAGTCCTCAGGAAACGCAGCGCAGCAGGTTCAAATTGTCATCTCTCTCCTGCGCGGCGATCCTCAAGATTGGGCTTTTTCCCTGACACCTGGGGATCCTGTTTTGAGTGATGTTGATGTATTTTTTCAGGCTTTGGGGTTATTGTACGATGAGCCTAATATCACTGATCAAGCTGAAAAAGCCTTGTTGGCATTAAATCAGGGGCTTGATGACGCTGAGTTATACTGCCAGAGATTCCGTAGGTGGGCAGTCCTGACCAAATGGAATGACGACGCTTTGGCGGCCCTTTTCCGGAAGGGTCTGTCGGATAATGTAAAGGATGTTATGGTGGGATTCCCTGTCCCCTCTGGTCTCAATGATTCTATGTCATTAGCGATTCAAATTGACAGACGTTTGCGTGAGCGGAGAAGTATGCGTGGAGTGGTGTTGCCTTGTGAGCCAGCTGCTGAGCCCATGCAGTGTGATGGAGTGGTGTCTGGGGCACAGCGTCATGAGTTTCGAAAGCGCAATGGGTTATGTTTCTACTGTGGTGATGCCTCTCATGCTATTTCAGTCTGCCCTAAGCGGGGAAGACGTTTTGCATGCTCAGTTGTCTTGGGTAGTGTTCAGACTAAGTTTTTATTAACTGTCACTCTGATATGCTCTCTGTCCTCATTTTCTGCTCAGGCTTTCGTTGATTCTGGAGCAGCTATTAACCTGATGGATTATGATTTTGCTAAACGTTGTGGATTTCCCTTGATACCCCTACAGAAGTCTATTCCCCTACTGGGGATCGATTCTACCCCTTTGGCTGAGAATAAACCCCAGTTTTCTACTCAGGTGATAATGAGGGTTGAACCTGATCACCAGGAGTGCTGCAAATTTTTGGTTCTATATAATCTGCATGACATTATCGTGCTGGGTTTCCCTTGGTTACAGTCTCATAATCCTGTTTTGGATTGGAAATCTGTGTCTGTAACCAGTTGGGGCTGCCAATGTGTTAATACCAACACTCCTGTTTTTTCTGCCTCCCCCCAGGCTGAGGATGTTCCTGACTTTTTGTTTGATTTTTCTGATGTGTTTAGCGAAAGTAAATCTGCATCCTTACCTCCCCATAGGAGCTATGACTGCGCTATTGAATTAGTGCCAGGTAGTAAATTCCCTAAGGGTCGCCTCTTTAACTTGTCTGTACCTGAACATGACGCTATGCGGTCTTATATCAAGGAATCATTGGAGAAGGGTCATATCAGACCATCCTCTTCACCCTTAGGTGCCGGTTTTTTCTTTGTGGCCAAAAAAGATGGTTCATTAAGGCCGTGTATTGATTATCGTCTCTTGAACAATATTACTGTGAAATATCAATACCCGTTACCCTTGATTTCTGACCTGTTTTCCAGGGTGAAAAACGCTACTTGGTTTACCAAGCTTGACCTCAGGGGGGCGTATAACCTTATTCGCATTAAGCACGGGGATGAATGGAAGACGGCATTTAACACCCTGAAGGGCATTTTGAGTACCTTGTGATGCCCTTTGGGCTCACTAATGCTCCTTCCGTCTTCCAGTCCTTCATGAATGACATTTTCAGGGATTTTGTGGACAAGTTTCTGATTGTTTATTTGGATGATATCTTGATTTTTTCTAATGACTGGGACTCTCATGTGAAACATGTTCGAACTGTATTCCAGATTTTGAGAGAGAATGCTCTGTATGTGAAGGGATCAAAGTGTCTTTTTGGCGTACAGAAGATCTCATTTCTGGGATTCATTTTGTCCCCATCTGTTATTGAAATGGACCCGGTCAAGGTTCAGGCCATCTGTGATTGGGTCCAACCTACTTCATTAAAGGCTCTTCAGAGATTTTTGGGTTTTGCCAATTTTTATCGTAAATTTATTGGTAATTTCTCTGTTATTGTTAAACCATTAACTGATTTGACCAGAAAGGGTTCTGATGTGGTGAATTGGCCTCCTGAGGCAGTCTCTGCGTTTCAGGAACTTAAGCAGAGATTCACTTCTGCTCCTGTTCTACGGCAGCCTGATGTTTCTCTGCCATTTCAGGTGGAGGTTGATGCCTCTGAAATTGGGGCAGGTGCCGTTTTGTCCCAAAAAGATCCAGAGACCTCTAAAAGTAACCCTTGTGCCTTTTTCTCTCGAAAATTTTCTCCTACTGAACGTAATTATGACGTGGGTAATCGGGAGTTATTGGCCATGAAGTGGGCTTTTGAAGAGTGGAGACATTGGCTGGAGGGAGCCAAACATCAGGTGGTGGTCCTTACGGACCATAAGAATCTGGTCTATCTGGAATCTGCCAAGCGACTCAATCCTAGACAGGCCAGGTGGGCCTTGTTTTTCACACGTTTTAATTTTGTGGTTTCCTTTCTTCCTGGCACTAAGAATGTTAAGGCGGATGCCCTCTCGAGGAGTTTCCTTGCGGACTCTCCTGAGCTATCTGATCCCTCTGTTATTTTGAAGGAGGGTGTAGTTCTTTCCGCCATCTCGCCTAATTTGAGACTTGCTCTGGAGGGGTGTCAGGAGGATAGGCCCGAGCGCTGCCCTGTTGGAAAATTGTTTGTCCCGGACCAATGGAAAAAGAGTGTGATGTCTGAGATTCATTGTTCCGCATTGGCTGGGCATCCCGGAATTTTTGGTACCAGAGACTTGGTTAGTCGGTCCTTTTGGTGGCCTACCTTGTCTCGCGATGTCAGGGAATTTGTGCAGTCCTGCGGGACTTGCTCTCGCTCCAAGCCTTGCTCTCGCTCTAGTGGTTTGTTGATGCCATTGCCTGTGCCCAAGAGACCATGGACCCATATCTCTATGGATTTCATTTCCGATCTTCCTGTTTCTCAGAGAATGACCACCATCTGGGTAATTTGTGATAGGTTTTCCAAAATGATACATCTTGTGCCATTACCTAAGTTGCCTTCCTCCTCTGAATTGGTGCCGTTGTTCCTTCAGCACGTGGTTCGTTTACACGGCATTCCTGAGAACATTGTGTCTGACAGAGGAGTCCAGTTTGTTTCCAGATTTTGGAGGACTTTTTGTTCTAAACTGGGTGTTCAATTGTCTTTCTCCTCGGCATTTCATCCTCAGACCAATGGTCAAACTGAGAGAACAAACCAGACATTGGAGACTTATCTAAGATGCTTTGTGTCTGCTGATCAGGATGACTGGGTCTCTTTTTTGCCTTTGGCTGAGTTTGCTCTTAATAATAGGGCTAGCTCTGCCACTTTGATGTCTCCGTTTTTCTGTAATTCTGGGTTTCACCCTCGATTTTCTTCAGGACAGACGGAGGCTTCTGTCTGTCCAGGTGTTGACTCTGTTGTTGAGCGTATGCAGCAGATTTGGGACCAGGTAGTGGAGAGGTTGTCCCTCTCTCAGGAGAAGGCCCAGCGGTTTGCTAACCGGCATAGGACTGATGGTCCTCGGTTTAAAGTGGGGGACTTGGTCTGGTTGTCCTCAAAGAATATTCCTATGAGAGTAGCATCTCCTAAATTTAAGCCTAGGTTCATTGGACCTTATAAGATCATGGAGATTATTAATCCTGTTTCTTTTCGTTTGCTTCTTCCAGGGACATTTAAGATCCATAACGTGTTCCACAAGTCCTTGTTGAAGAGGTTTGTTGAGCCAGTGGTTCCTGCTGCTGTGCCTCCTGACCCTGTTTTGGTTGAGGGCAATCTGGAGTATGTGGTTGAGAAAATATTGGATTCTCGTTTTTCTAGACGAAGACTCCAGTATTTGGTTAAATGGAGAGGTTATGGTCAGGAAGATAATTCTTGGGTGTTTGCTTCGGACATCCATGCTAGGAGACTTATCCGTGCGTATCATAGAACTCATCCTGACCGACCTGGTTGCTCAAATGAGGGTTCGGTGACCCCTCCTCAAGGGGGGGGTACTGTTGTGAATGGGTTTGAGATGAGTTCTGAGCAGAGGTTCCCTCTGGTGGTTACAAGCGGTACTAGTGAGGATTGGGAATCAGGTGTTACTGATTGGTCTTATTTAAGGGAATCATTTTCCCATCAGGGTTGCCGGTGATCAATTGTTCTGGTCTGAATCCTTCTTTCCAGTTTCCCTTGTAGCCTGCTGTGTCGTGTCTGCATCTCCTGCTGTCAGATAAGACAATTTCTTATTTTGTGTTTTTGCTATATTTTTGCATTTTGTCCTGCACTTCTGTGGGGGCCTTCTGGGTCCCCTCCGGGGGCTTTTGCCCTCTCAGTTTAGTCCAGCCACTGTGTTTTGTACTTTTGCTTTTTGCAGTTTTTTCAGTGGCTGCTGTTTTTGTTACACCAGAGAACTAATTTAGGTGGTAGAGGTCGTGTGATCTCAGGTGATTTTGAAATTAGTATGTTGGTGTTTTTCAGGGTTTTCTGGGATTGCAGTAAGTACCCTTCCTGTCCTTTTCTATTTAGATAGTTTGGGCCCCAGCGTTTGCTCATACTATTTTCTTTCTGTGTCAGTATTTCCTCTTGTCTAACCGCCATTACATGTTTGGGGGCTTTCTATTATCTTTGGGGTTCTGCTCCGGGGCAGATAGCTTTCCTATTTCTATCTTTAGGTGTAGTTAGTTTCTCAGGCTGTGACGAGGCGTCTAGGACCATCGTAGGAACGCTCCACGGCTGCCTCTAGTTGTGGTGGTTAGTCAGGGTACTGCAATCTCATAGATTCCAACTGCTCTGGTGTATTTCCTTTTTTACCTGCACTCCTCAGCTACCGTAACATAACACTTGTCTATTGCATTCTCAAAAAATGTCTCCGCTTTTGTCTTTTTATCTTTGCATGGGGCTCAGCTGCTTCACAGAACGTTTCTGAAGGGTTTGATCATTGTACGGTTTTCAAGCTTTTTGCAGGCTATACGGGAGTATAAATAGCAGGCTGCAATGAAGGTGCTCCAAAAATCGCCCAGGAATTTCTATAGCTGGGCACTTTCCCTTCAGCAGGGTCATTTAATTTTCTGCCGTCATCGGATGTGTTATTTAATTGTTTTACTCACTTATATACCTTTACAGATATCATCATCGCTGGCCTCTTTGGGACTCAAAATTGAAATTCCCTAATTATATGTCTTTGTAGTGTGGGAATAAACCAGAGAACCCGGAGGAAACCCACGCAAACACGGGAGAACATACAAACTCCTTGCAGATGTTGTCCTTGGTGGGATTTGAACCCAGGACACCAGTGCCACACGGCTACAGTGCTAACCACTGAGCCACCATACAGTGCTAACCACTGAGCTAGCATACAGTGCTAGCCACTGAGCCAACATACAGTGCTAACCACTGAGCCAACATACAGTGCTAACCACTGAGCCACCATACAGTGCTAACCACTGAGCTAACATACAGTGCTAACCACTGAGCCAACATGTTGTGCTAACCACTGAGCCAACATGTGCTAACCACTGAGCCAACATACTGTGCTAACCACTGAGCCAACATACTGTGCTAACTACTGAGCCACCGTGCTGCACCGTGTGTACGTGCTATCATACCTTTTACGTGAATGTAGAACATTTCTATCACTTTGGTTTTCTGCCTGTTGTATCTGTGTAATAAGAATTTTGTTCGGCCCAATTTTTGGGGTTTGTGTGAAATTATGTCCAATTTGCCTTTTTTCCTCTGTTTTTTTTTGTGCTGTTCCAATACACACAAAAGATAATAAACATGTATAACAAAGCATGTGTAATTGCGATAATTTTCTAGGAGAAATATTTCATTTTTTGGAACAATTTCAAGGGTGCCAACACTTTCGGCCATGACTGTAAATAGTGCTAAAATAATATCCGTATGTGCACCATTTCTCAAATCTGCATAAAGAAAGAGTTAATTCGGCTTCCTGTGTATTTTTCTAGAAGATCGTAATAAATATCCACATTTGACACTTTTTTGTTTTGTTTTTTTGTGCACCCAACTTAGCAGAAAAATTAGATTTAGCCCTTGACTTGATATGGAGGTCCAGGAACCTAACAAACAGGGATGGAACTATGGTGGGTGCAGAGGTTACCGTCGCACCCGTTCGATGAAGCCTAAAGTCAGCTGGCACAAAGACCAATACTGATTAAGACCCATGATAATTAGGGGCCCTTTTTGGATTGGGGCTCATGAGCTTCAGGTTACATCACTGCTACCAAAACTACATGTCTTCCATCTGATAGCTCACGTAGGGCCGCGGGTCTATTGGTGACATGTATACCTGTATCCTATATGCATAATAACTTGCACTATGACAATATATGCTGTATTATACAAACTATTTCTCATTTTCTGTGCCAAGCAGTGAGAAACATCAAAGATTGCTTTTTTTTACATCTTAGTTCTTCAGACTCTTAAGGCAAAAAAGAAAAGTTATTAGAGCCGACTCTTTGTGTGATAGCCCAGCGGGACGATACGGCTCCTTTCCTTACATTGTGTTCTTGAAGGAAAACAAATTCTTAAAAAGGAGATCAGACATAATAAGAAATGTTTCAGAACCGCTCAAAACTTGTCCTAAGGTCTCCCTCTATTCCTGCCAATATCTACCAGGCGGTGTCATGCCGGCTTCGGTCATGTGGGGACGTCGGCATTAGCGCTACATTAGGCTTTGTGCAAATGGAGACTTTTTACAGAGTTTTTGGAGGAGAAACTAACTGAGAAGAACCTCCAAGTTTCTGAGGAGTTTTGAGTTTTTCAGGAAGTTTTGCAGTTTCTGCTCCAAAAACTTCTAAAAAAACGAAATGGTCATATAGCCTAAAGCTGGCCGTACACAATACATGTCTCCCATATACCGGAGTGCTCGCTCAGCCAAGTGCACCTATGTTGTCTGTGAGAAAACAAGTTGGCAAGTAGCTTCTCTCCAGGAGAGCAATGTGATTGGCAGTCCAAATTCGGACATGCAGGATAAAAAAACATCAGTCGTCCGGCTCCCCCATACACATTACACTTTCGTCCGAACCTGTTGATCATATGGAGGTCCTAAGAGTTGCTTTATAAGAAGGCCCCCCCAGTGGTGGGTCAGTGGTGGGTCAGTGAATAAATGATGGTAGGGTGGCATCCATAGCTTACATTATTACATGTCATTTCTCGTTATTGAACATCTCTATTGCTATATACCCTCAGCAATGATGCAATATTCCCATATTCACATTTATACAAAGGAGATAATGACTTTTCTTCCTCAAATCCATTTCTTATTACATGAATCTTAAAGCGTCGGCAGCTGCACAGTTTGTTATTCCAAGTTTATTTTCGTGTTAAGCACTCAGCATAAAAGGGAAAAAAAAACCCATGTCATTATTTTGTACTGAACCAACGGAAAGTCATTTTGTTTCATTACCGATAGCAGACATCAGACGCGCGCCGCTCACGTTCTATGGGCAGGAGCCGAAATCCTCGCGCGGCTCAATTATCTTATTGATGTCAATTTAACATGAAAGCATTTGGGATTGGCGACAGACAAATATCTCGACTTTTATGAGAGATACTAACAATGTGGGTTTGGGGGCTAAATTTAATTTTGCAAAACTTGATGAAAGTGTTTAAAGTTTGGGAGTGTAGAGAAAGTGATATTAATAGCTAATGCTACTAGACAGGGAGCACTAATCTCACACTCCATTATTTCTCCGGGGACTCGGGGAGTCATTTTAATCTTTCAAAGCCTATCCGCCCGTCACTACGTATATATTAAATTATACCACAAAAACATTCTTTATCGCCAAAGGGAATGCAAAGGTTGTAGACCCAATAAGTTTTGACTTCTCAGTCCTGTCTGGATGTACGCGCTGCTGGTGTACAGAATTTTTTTGCTTAATTTTTGAATTTTGACGACATTTTCTAAATATTCTTCCCAGCACATACATTGTCCTTGATGGCTGTTTCCTCTTCTTGATGTCACACAGAAGGCTTCAGTAACTGAGAAGAACCATCTCAGCAGTGGTAGAGATAAAGGGGGCACTGAGAAGACATTGCATCCTAGAGTGGTTAGAAGAGGGTACAAACAAGTGGGGTACCTCAGTGAAAGAGACAATGGTCTTGTAATGCTTGATAGACACAACCATTTGCTTTTCGTGAAATTTCACAAACAACAATGGGATGGTATATTAACCACGGCAAGACGTACCAGCTCAATGATAGTTGAGGGCCATGTTGGATATTTTGCATTGTGGCCTACAAGCTTCAAGTTGCGCCACTGCCCACCAGAGTTTGTCTGCATGTAGACACGTCCTCTGTGAGACCTAGGGGGCCATTATCTCCTGACACAGAATACCCATCATATATAGGTGTCACGCTGTCTAATGATATGTATACAATGTCAGTAAACTATTAATACAGGAACAACACTCTATACAACAACTAGTATAGCAACATCAGCATGTAAGTATAGAATAGATTTACCTGACACGATATCTGCTGAACTCAGGGTTAATCTTGAGGACTTGATGAGCTGAAACAGGAAAGAGGTGGACCGGGATCTAACCTGACCCTAAACTGGGGTCCTAACTAATCCCTCACCTTGGAGGTACTGATAATGGTTCAGAGGTCCAAGTCTCCAACCTAACCCTGTCTCCTATCAGACCCTGAACCCTGTAATCAGTCCTAAGAAGGATCCTGACTACCACCAAAGGGATATGGGCTGATCTTAGCTAAATACACAGATTAGACATATAAGACAGACAGGATAACACTCGCTTGCATACACACTCAAACACCAAAGGAAAATAAATGGTCTGGGAAATAAACTCTAACCAAGTTGAGCTTAGAACAACTAAGGAGCTCACAACTAAAGTCTATACAGATTCATTCCTATCTGTGGTCTGCATGAAGGTTTCACTGGCAACTCCCCAAGCAGACAACCAGGAATTTAAAGGAAACCAATCAACAAATAATCAATTGCAGCCGGGAGAAACTGCACCCAGTCCCAGAACCGAGCACAGACAGAATTAACTCCCTAGCTGCCAAACACAAAGAAACAGCAGCTCAGCTGTGAGAAGTCAAAATGTGCAACCGCGACGATCTTCGTGGCAATGCACACATGACAGTACCCCCCCTTCTACGAGGGGCCTCCGGACCCTCAGGGCCAGGCCTGCCCGGGTGAGTTCTGTGGAAGGTCCGAACCAAACGATCTGCGTTAACATCAGACGCAGGGACCCACGTCCTCTCCTCTGGACCATACCCCTTCCAATGCACCAAGTACTGAAGGGACCGGCGATTCAGACGTGAGTCAATGATCTTTGATACTTGAAATTCCAAGTTACCATTGACCAACACAGGAGGAGGAGGTAGAGGTGACGGTATGACTGGTGCCACATACCTTTTAAGTAATGACTTGTGGAACACATTATGAATTTTAAACGTAGGAGGGAGGTCCAGACGAAATGCCACAGGATTAATTATGGAACTGATCCTGTACGGCCCGATGAATCTGGGACCCAGTTTCCAGGAGGGCACTTTAAGTTTTATATTCCTGGTAGACAACCATACCAGATCGTTCACATTCAGATCTGGACCAGAAACTCTCCTCCTATCAGCCATACGTTTGTAACGGTTCCCCATCGCACTCAGATTATTCAATACACCTCTCCACACAGAAGCAAGTGACGACGAGAAACGCTCCTCCTCAGGAACCCCAGAAGGGCCCCCCCATTGAAAGTACAAAACTGGGGATGAAAACCATATGCCCCAAAAAACGAGGACTTACCAGTGGACTCGCTCCGCCTGTTGTTAAGAGCGAACTCTGCCAGAGGCAAGAAAGAAGACCAGTCCTCTTGGTTCTCTGAGACAAAACACCGGAGATATGTCTCTAAGCTCTGATTCAGACGCTCTGTCTGACCATTGGTCTGCGGATGAAAAGCCGAGGAAAATGACAATTGCATCCCCCGACGTAAACAAAATGCCCTCCAAAATTTGGACACAAACTGAGACCCCCTATCTGACACCACATCAGAAGGCAACCCATGAAGTCTAACGATCTCCCTAATGAACACCTGCGCCAGAGTTTTAGCATTAGGGAGTGCAGGAAGAGCAACGAAATGTGCCATCTTACTGAACCTGTCAACAACCACCAGTATGACAGTATTCCCTGACGACGGAGGAAGGTCCGTAATGAAGTCCATAGATAAATGAGTCCATGGACGCTCCGGAAGTTTCAAGGGTAAAAGGGTCCCAGATGGACGGGTATGAGGGGTTTTAGAGCGAGCACACACCCCACATGACGCGACAAAAGTTATAACATCTTTATTAGCATTAGGCCACCAAAACCGGCGAGAAAGGAGATCTAAAGTAGCCTTACTCCCTGGATGTCCTGCTAGAGCAGAATTATGATGTGCCTCAATAACCTTTTGTCTCAACAGATTTGGGACAAACAGTCTCCCTGGAGGTCCTGCAGGGGCGTCCCCCTGAGCCTCTAACACCTCCTCCTCAAGCTCAGAAAATACAGCCGACACTACCACCCCCTCCTGAAGGATAGGACTCAGGTCATCCGTTTTCCCGGCCCCTGGGAAACTGCGAGACAAGGCATCAGCCTTTACATTCTTAGACCCCGGGCGATAAGTGACGACAAAATTAAACCTGGTAAAAAACAACGACCATCGAGCTTGTCTGGAATTCAGACGCTTAGCGGATTCCAAATACAACAGGTTCTTGTGATCAGTAATAACGGTAACCGGGTGGACTGCCCCCTCCAAAAAGTGACGCCATTCTTCAAAAGCTAACTTAATGGCCAAAAGTTCCCTATTGCCGATATCATAATTCCTTTCGGAGGACGACAATTTCTTAGAAAAGAAAGCGCACGGATGCCATTTACCAGGGGACGGACCCTGGGACAATATTGCACCCACCCCTACGTCAGACGCATCCACCTCCACAATGAACGGCTGAGATGCATCTGGTTGGATGAGAACGGGTGCCGAAGCAAAACATTTCTTCAAAGAGGAAAAGGCTTGGCAAGCTTTGTCCGACCATTTAGAAAAATCCGTCCCTTTTCTTGTCATGTCAGTGAGAGGTTTGACGACAGATGAGAAATTACAAATAAATTTCCGGTAGTAGTTAGCAAACCCCAAAAAACGCTGCAGAGCCTTAAGATCCCCTGGCTGATCCCATTCAAGCACTGCTCTCACCTTTTCAGGGTCCATACGGAAACCAGAGGCTGACACCAAAAAACCCAAAAACTGAAGTTCCTGTACGGCAAATACACACTTCTCCAGTTTGGCGTATAATTTATTGTCTCGCAAGATCTGCAACACCTGTCTCACATGCTCCTGATGAGACACAAGATCTGGCGAGTAAATTAAAATGTCGTCCAAATATACAACCACAAACAGCCCCACAAGGTGACGAAAAATGTCATTAACAAAATGTTGGAATACTGCTGGTGCAGTAGTCAGACCAAAAGGCATGACTAGGTTCTCATAATGTCCCTCCGGCGTGTTAAACGCCGTTTTCCACTCATCCCCCTCTTTTATCCTAATCAGATTATACGCCCCCCTGAGATCCAATTTAGAAAACCATTTGGCGCCAACAATTTGATTGAAGAGATCAGGAATAAGAGGGAGTGGATACGGATCTCGAACAGTAATCCGATTAAGTTCGCGGAAATCCAAGCAAGGGCGTAGGCCTCCATCTTTCTTCTTCACAAAGAAGAACCCCGCGGCTACTGGGGAAGATGAAGGTCTAATATGCCCTTTGGCCAGACTTTCAGAAATATAATCTTTCATAGCCTGCCTCTCAGGACCAGAAAGATTATACAACCTAGCTTTAGGCAACTTAGCATCAGGAAGGAGATTAATAGAGCAGTCATACACGCGATGAGGAGGCAACTCCTGACACCCCTCCTCAGAGAAAACATCCCCAAAATCCTCCAAAAAAGGAGGCAATGTACTAGGCACGACCGCACTGATGACTGTGTTCATGCAGTTGCTTTTGCAAAACTCACCCCATTGGCTTATTTCTCTGGACTGCCAATTAATCACAGGGTTATGTTTAATCAACCAAGGAAGTCCCAACACAATGGGAGTAGGTAGACCCTCCAACACATAACAAGATAATTGTTCCCTATGTATTGCCCCTACCCGAAGGTCAATGTTATGAACCTCATGAACAAAGCTACCTTGGCCGAGAGGCCTGGCGTCAATGGAGAATATAGGGATCGGTTTGACCAATACACTCAGATGCATACCTTGAGCCTGAGCAAACTGAGCGTCAACCAGATTAGCCCCGGAACCACTATCAAGAAGAACAGACAATCTCTCCACTCTCGTACCAACTACCACCTCCACTGGTACAAGGAACTGAGAAGAACTGGCGGATGAAATACATACTCCCAGGTTGTCGTCCACCACACAACCTGGGATTAACAGTTTTCCGGCGACTTTTGGCTCAACAAGGCACGGGATGGACATTCTCCAACAAAATGTCCCTCTTTCCCGCAGAAAAAACATCTTCTAGTCCTGCGGCGTACCGCCAATCCCCTCCTACGAAATGATGTCCCTCCCAACTGCATAGGCTCATCCGAACAGACAAGGGGAACCTCAACATAAGGGACTTTAGTGGTAGGTGGAGAAACAACAGGGAGTGGGGCTACCTCACCCCTCTCCCGAAGCCGTCTATCAGTACGGATAGCTAAGGCCATAGCAGCCTCCAGAGAAGGAGGAGACTCATACTGAGCCAAAACGTCTTTTAATTTATCAGAAAGCCCATGACAAAACTGGCTCCTAAGAGCTGGGTCATTCCACTGAGTATCTGTGGCCCATCTACGAAACTCAGAAGCAAATTCCTCTGCCGGACGATCTCCCTGCTGTATCTTACGTAATTTTGTCTCAGCAAGAGAGACCCGATCTGGGTCATCATATACCAATCCCAGGGCAGTAAAAAATTGATCTACAGACAGTAGAGCCGGGGATCCCGGAGGAAGGGAAAATGCCCAGGATTGAGGGTCCCCTTGCAGAAGTGAGATAACAATTCCCACTCTCTGCTCCTCACTCCCTGATGATCGAGGCCGAAGCCGAAAATACAATTTACATGCCTCCCGGAAGGTGAAAAATTTGTCTCGCCCACCAGTGAACCTGTCCGGGAGAGCAACCTTAGGTTCAACTCTGGTTTGCTCCAGGGGAGACAAAACTTTGGACTTAATGTCCGTCAGCTCCATGGATAATCCCTGCAACTGCAGAGCCAGCTGGGCTACTGGATCCATGGTAACTGGAGATAATTTTTAAGGCCAGTGAAAATGTCACGCTGTCTAATGATATGTATACAATGTCAGTAAACTATTAATACAGGAACAACACTCTATACAACAACTAGTATAGCAACATCAGCATGTAAGTATAGAATAGATTTACCTGACACGATATCTGCTGAACTCAGGGTTAATCTTGAGGACTTGATGAGCTGAAACAGGAAAGAGGTGGACCGGGATCTAACCTGACCCTAAACTGGGGTCCTAACTAATCCCTCACCTTGGAGGTACTGATAATGGTTCAGAGGTCCAAGTCTCCAACCTAACCCTGTCTCCTATCAGACCCTGAACCCTGTAATCAGTCCTAAGAAGGATCCTGACTACCACCAAAGGGATATGGGCTGATCTTAGCTAAATACACAGATTAGACATATAAGACAGACAGGATAACACTCGCTTGCATACACACTCAAACACCAAAGGAAAATAAATGGTCTGGGAAATAAACTCTAACCAAGTTGAGCTTAGAACAACTAAGGAGCTCACAACTAAAGTCTATACAGATTCATTCCTATCTGTGGTCTGCATGAAGGTTTCACTGGCAACTCCCCAAGCAGACAACCAGGAATTTAAAGGAAACCAATCAACAAATAATCAATTGCAGCCGGGAGAAACTGCACCCAGTCCCAGAACCGAGCACAGACAGAATTAACTCCCTAGCTGCCAAACACAAAGAAACAGCAGCTCAGCTGTGAGAAGTCAAAATGTGCAACCGCGACGATCTTCGTGGCAATGCACACATGACAATAGGGCTCTAGCTCCACATTGAGCATGCAAAAGAGGTCATAATCGGAAACTAGCCACCACAATGATTGGCAGACTGAAGAGTAGGTTTCACACAGGTTCCAACCAGTCCCATGAAACAGATTGTGGTAGATTGTCAGTATCCGTGTCTTAGCTTGGCTCACTTGGACCAGGCTCGATTGCACTATTAAGTTTAGTCTCTGTAATAAAAAATACCCAATATTTTCAGAATCCTGAAAGCTAAACTTGATGTTGGTACACCAGATACCCCTTTTTTTGCTTGTCCTCTCCATAAGTGGCCACCATTGCTGACTTCACTAGCCCCTATACATAAAAAGGAAGAGCAAATGGGTTGTTCTGCGCTGTGAAAGAATGGAAGATGCCAATCCAGTAGTATATGGTTTATTCATCAACGCGTTTCAAAGTATACAACTTCTTCATCAGGACATCCACCATTGGGGGATACTACTGATTTGGCATCTTTCATTCATTCATGGCAGCGCAGAACAACCCATTTGCTCTTCTTTTTCATGTATTTATCTCCTCGTGGGTCTGCAGTAGGCTAAAGCGCTGTCAGTGGTTGTGTGCACACAACCCAACCAGGAGAGCACGATTTGTGCATTTCTGTTAATATTGCTTCCCAGATAAGACCCAATTTCACGCTTTATCTCATTCCAATTTTTTCCTTCACTGGTCATCAGACTGACTGCAGAATCCACTGAGAGCGAAAAACTGATCTGGGCTCTCGTGAAAATAACCCTCTGTCTAAAGTTCTCTTAAAAGTACTGCCAATCATTCTGATGTCTGCTGCCCTCCCTCTAGTCTCACCTCATTTCTATATCCTTTGATTGCTCTCCCGCCTTTGTGAACTCTCCAATACCAATAAGGATACGGAATGTTTCGATTTTAAGAATGTTACAGCACAGCCTAGAATAACGCCAAGTTCACATGAGCATGTAAAAAAGTCTGATTTTTATCCAGAAAAAAAACGGTATCTCATCCATCATGACATTAAATTTGACACCTTATCAGTTATTAACATTTACAAGACTACTTACAGTTTTCTATGCTAAAGAATGCAAAGTATCCGTAAAAATTAGATGCCAAACTGTTGATCTGTATGGGATCAGATTTTTTTGGCGTAGCCACAGACTTAAAAGGGCTAGTGTCATTCGAAGTATGAAAGAGAATAGTGCATTTTCTGCTGACATTCAGGCTGTGTAAAAAAAAAAAAAGCCCATCTGAACGGCCCGATTGAATAACATTGGCCCGAGCGCTGTCAGTTTTTTTCACGGACAACACTAAGGATTGAAAACATGATGTGTGAACGTAGCGTTAGTACATAGATGAGGTGCAGGTGCAGACATGATGATTGCGGCAACTGACCTGCATTAATAGTTTGACTGCAGACAGCAGTACTGATCGTGTAAGCCAGTAGATAGAAAAATAATCAAAATTGAGAGTCCTCATTGGTTGATAACTTTTAATGGCGACCTGAAAAAATTATAACGCATAGAAAACTTTTAAAACTTTTGAGACTCATCGGGTTGCTTCATAAATCATAGCTTAACACAAAATATACTTATAAAGGACAGGACATAGCAATAGTTAAGTAATTAAAGGGGTATTTTCATGTTATTAAATTGCTTTAGTAACAGCATGGACTTTGCAATTGACTTTTTCTAACTGCTGTCATTCTCCTGCTATGAGAGCTTTTATCTTACATAGTGTACAGCTTGTTTGCAAAGAGCTCATCCATCAGAGCCTGTCTGAGTATGCTCAGTAGTTACACTCCAGGAGAGGAATTTACTCCCAGTCAGATCTCTCCCTCCCAATGATTTCTATATAGCAGTTAGCTGCTCGCCTCCATCCCCATCCATCTCAACTCCTGACGAAAGTGCTATTATCAGTCCTGCAGAACCACAATCCCCAGAGCAATTCTCCTAATCACTGCTCTCACTTTCCTGAATCCTGTGCTTGTTTAAAGGTCCCGTTATCTCTATATGTAAATCTAATGATAACAGTATATACTGAGGAACAAACACCGACACACTGTTAATGTGTTCTAGCAAGATGGAGCTTCAGACGAGAACTGTCATTCAAGGAGCAAAGAGCTGTCCCATATGCAACCTGGAAGTAAGATCCGCATAGTTCTGAGCTTCTCAAGAGACAACTTAAGAATATTCCTTTAGGATGTGTAGCAGAACTATCAATATGGGACAGAGAAATAGTTGTGGCAGTAAATATTGGTGCAGTTCATACACATTTTTCCATCTATCCGTGAAAATTGGACTGCAATCAGATGTCATCTGAATGTGGTCCGATTCTTTCCACGAACCCATACACATGAATGAGTGCGAACTGAATCGGATGCCACTCGTGCATGCTGCAATTTTTTCCTTCAACCACTGAGTAAAAAAAAAAAAAAAAGACGGTGAGGAAAAAAATCGGACATGTGCATCGACCCATAAAATAACATGGGGAAAATAGCGGACGGCACTAGTCCGATTTTTACGGTTGTCTTCACAAGCCCTAAAGGAGAATACCTGCATAATACAACAAGCCATGGAGAATGTCACAATTCTTTTTCTCGAGATTATGTACAGATAAACCTCAATAAGTATTGGAGGTACATTAATGTACAAAGTTAAATCTTTGGATCACCCTCTTCTTTCAGTTCGGCTAAAATTACATTTTATTAGTTGCATAATAAAATAAAACGATAATAAATAATACAATAATTAAAATTATTAGTTGCATAATAAAATAAAACGATAATAAATAATACAATAATTAAAATTATTAGTTGCATAATAAAATAAAACGATAATAATACAATAATTAAAATTATTAGTTGCGTAATAAAATTAAATTATAATAAATAAAACAATTATTAAAATTATTAGTTGCATAATATAGATGTGTAGCCCAGCTACGCAGGCACACACATAAAATCCAGGAGAATGCACAGGAAGGTAATCACCAAAGCTTGATATTCATGCACTTCACTCACATTTTTAGACACACCCATCAGGGGTATAGGAGGTGGTGACACGTAGCAGAGTCAGTCAAGCTTCCTGTCTCAGGACAGTGCAGTTCAGTCCAGTGGAGTCTGGACTTGAAGATAGAGAAGTGCTTTAGGTATTGGATTGCCTGCACTAAATCGCCGGACACCGGAGTCCGAGGCGTTGCTACAGTTTCAAGCTTAGTAACAAGATTACCGGAGGCATCTGGACTACAGGTCGCAGAGAGCAGCCCTAAGTGTCAATACGTAACCGGAGACAGGGAAAACAGGAGTCTAGCCTGATCAGCAAATATAGACTTAGTTTTCACCACTTAGAAGTTTCCACCACAATGTTGGCCGGGCAGTACAGCTATTGAGAAAGCTGGAGATTCAGAGTTAACTTCGCTTCAGGCAAGTTGGACTCACCTACATTCGAAGTAAAGGAGGCCTCTAACCTGCTCAGCGGTTACCCGAATGTGCATTCTCCACCCCGACCAGCTCCCCGGGATCTGCTTGAACCATCTACCAGTAAAAGGTATGGAAAGAAGCTGCATTGTGTGTGACTGAATTATTACTACACCCTGCATCATCACCATAGACTTCCAGGGACCCGTCTCACCTGTGGGAGACTACCACCAAGCTGCCCCATAACATCCCCTGTGAAAGTCCTTATAGCAGCGCTGGTACAAATTACCAGAAACCACAGGTGGCGTCACGAACTATCCTAATAATCCCCTGTAAATATCTTCCCCCCATTGTATGAGCGCCCAGGGCCACGGACCGAGTCCCGCTGCCAGTGACAAACCCCATAGACTTTCATGGGCTCGGTGCCGAGTACCCCATTGCCCTGGTACTAAGTAGTGCGACTCATTTTTTGCGTCACGAACAGGATGCAAAACTTGCAATTGTGAGTCCTGTGTGCCTATATTGACTGTTTGTGCGGAAAAGACTGTTTGCTGTGTTGGCGCCATAATACAGGGGGCGTACCTGTAAAAGCGCGCTGTTGCCTGGCTCCGCCCCCAGCTCTGACGCGGCGGCAGGTCCTGTGAAACAGGAAGTGAACGCTCTGACATCACAGTCCAGCGACGAAGGTCCTGTCTCCACCGCTGTGCCTGCTACGAAGGTCCTGTCTCCACCGCTGTGCCTGCGACGCTGCAGCCTGCAAAAGAGGTAGGCTCAGATTAACCAAGGGGGCACCAATATGTCGCAGCAACCAGCAGACGGAGCGGCCCCCACCGGTGGCCCCAATAGCCCACCGCTTGGCGTTGTAGTGCAGGATGGAGGTGCGGGCCCCTCACCTGGTCCGGTGGTCCCGCTCATGCCGCTAACGCTCCCATACATGCCTGGAGCGAAGTGGCTCCCCCAGTACAGCGGCGAGCCAGGCACCCTGCCAGGATTTAAACGGAAAATATGTAGTATTTTGGATATGTATTCAATGACTGAAAAGCAAAAAGCTGCTGTGGTAATCGGACAGTTAGCTGGTGCGGCTGAGAGAGAAGTAGAGACTTGGCCCATGACAGACCAGGAGTCGGTACCTGCGATACTCTTAAAGCTACAGGCCATCTTCGAGGACCGCACAGAAACGGATCTCCGGATGGCATTTTATCAGTGCTTCCAGGGACCGGGTGACAGTATTAGGGACTACGCCTGCCGACTACAGGGGGCCCTGCGAGCTCTCAAACAGGATAACCCCACAAGTCCCATTGATGAGAGCCAAATGTTAAAAGAGCAATTCGTGCGGGGACTGAGGTCTCCAGAGGAAAGTAGAACTGTAAACTGGTGGTCCTTGGATCATCCAGATGCCACTTTTGATGCTCTAAAGGACATGGCAATAAAGGGACTGCGACCCCTGGAAAAGCCTGAGGTGGCAAATAAGTATCACCAGGGTGAAGCCACTCTTAAGCCGGCAGTACCCACCTTTTCTCCGCAGGTGGCGGAAGCTAAAACGCAGGTGGCGCCCCCTAGTGAGTTGGAATGTCTACGCTCAGAAGTGCGCCAGCTGACTAAGAACTTGGCCACTGTAATGGAGGCCCTGCAACTGCGGAAAGAGGAAGGAGGGAAGATCCTACTAGCCGACTGTCCGGAGGATGTCCCTTGGATGAACCGGAGGAAATGGAAGACGTCGCCTCACCGGAGGAGGACCACGCCACCCCCAGGAGCGACTCCTGAACAACACCATCCTCGCCGGGAGATCATCTGCTACCGCTGCAATCAAAAAGGTCATATGGCTCAGCAATGTCCTTTAAACGAGCCGATCCTGGGTCAGAGGGCCAACACCCAGGAGTAGACTCATCAGGCCCCTTAGACTGGAACCGCAGGTTCGTGGGTGGACGGCCCTACCTGTCCATGATTCTGGACGGGATTGCAATCCCTGCACTGCTGGACACGGGATCTCAGGTGACCATCATACCTGACGTCCTTTACAATAAATTTTGGTCCATGGACAGCCTCCAGCCCCCGAGCCCTGACTTGACAGTGTACGCTACCAATGGTCTCCCTGTTGAAGTAATTGGAGCCAAAAACGTAAATGTAAAAGTGGGCAGGGTGGAGCTGAAGTATCAGGGACTCCTAGTAGTCAGGACTGTAAATGAGGAAAATGGTCTAAATGTGATACTAGGTACTAACATTATCAGTAACTGTCTGGGAGAAGTTGTGTTTTTGCTCCAACAGCTCGCTGAAGTTGCCAAGCCAAAGCAGAAGGGAGTGATCCAGAGGGAGATCCGGGCCCTGATGTGCCAGCAGCAAGCGAAGCTTACAGATGTGAAATCGGTAATGTACGGGTCACAGACTCGAACCCCATTGTAATACCCCCAATGAGTGAAATGTTAATATGGTGTAGAGCAGCCATGGGTCTGAGAGGACAGAACTACCAAGCAGTAGTAGAACCCCATCGCTCAGAACACAGACCTACACTCATGATTGCTAGAGGGGTAGTGGAAGTAGTAAATGGGAGAAGTACCAGTACGACTTCTCAACTGGGGGGACGATGAAGTAAATTTGCCACGTTATGCTACAGTTGCTAAATTACATGCCATAGATAATAATTCTATCCTCACAACCGAGTCCTTAGCCTCCCGCCAGCCAGCGGAGGATAACGATCCGGCAACCCCGGTAGCGGACTGGTGTCAGCAGCTCCATATAGGGACGGACACCACTTCCGTCCACCAGAAACAGGGGGTACTACGGGTGGTACAAGAGTACGCACAAGTATTTAGCAAGCACCCACTTGATTTTGGGACCATTAAGGGAGTACAGCATCATATCCCTACAGGCAGTCATCCTCCCATCAAAGAGCGGTACAGGCCCATACCTCCAGCCCATTATCAGAAAGCTAAGGAAATGCTGCATGACATGAAGAAAGCCGGGGTGATAAGGGATAGTTGTAGCCCCTGGGCAGCACCTCTGGTTCTAGTGAAGAAAAAGGATGGTAGCATGCGAATGTGTGTAGACTATAGGCAAGTAAATCGTATAACACATAAAGATGCATACCCATTACCACGTATAGAGGAATCCTTAGCTGCTCTGAAAATGGCTAACTACTTTTCTACCCTCGACCTTACTAGTGGGTACTGGCAAGTGGCTGTGGCTGAGGAGGACCGGGAGAAAACTGCTTTCACCACCCCAATGGGACTCTGTGAGTTCGATAGGATGCCGTTTGGTCTCAGCAGTGCCCCAGGAACATTCCAGAGGGTGATGGAGAGCTGTCTGGGACATCTCAACTTCGAAACTGTGCTGCTGTACTTGGACGACGTAATTGTGTACTCTAAGACATATGAAGATCATCTGAAGCACCTGGCGGAGGTATTTGAGTCATTGTCCAAGTTTGGGATGAAACTAAAGCCCTCTAAATGCCACATGCTCAAACGGAAGGTACAGTACTTGGGACACATTGTCAGTTCCGAAGGAGTAGCGCCGGACCCCGAGAAGGTCACAGCTATTCAGAAATGGCCAGAGCCGAAGAACTTAAAAGAGGTGCGTCAGTTCCTGGGATTAACAGGTTACTACAGGAGGTTTGTAAAAGATTACACTAAGAAAGCGGCACCTTTGCAGGACCTCCGGGTAGGACAACCTCTTAAGAGCAGAAACCTTCCATTCAATTGGGGAAAAGAACAAGCTGAGGCATTCAAAGAGATGAAAGAGATCCTTACCGACGATGAAATCTTAGCCTACCCAGATTACAGCCAACTGTTCCTGCTATACACAGATGCCAGTAACGAAGGATTAGGAGCGGTCCTCAGTCAGAAGCAGAACGGCCAAGAAAAAGTCATCGCATATGCCAGCAGAAAACTCAGGCCAACTGAGAGGAATCCGGAAAACTATAGCAGCTTCAAACTGGAGTTCCTGGCGCTGGTCTGGGCCATTACCGAAAGATTTAAACATTACCTTGCCTCCAACAGGTTCACTGCGTTTACAGACAATAACCCCTTGACGCATCTGGAAACAGCCAAGCTGGGAGCCATGGAGCAACGTTGGATGGCTCGTTTATCAAACTACCAGTTTACCATCAAATACAGAGCGGGCCGTAAAATGCTAACGCGGACGCCTTGTCCAGAATGCCGCATGAATCTGACACGGAGGAAGAGTCAGACGATCTGGAAGAAATCGAGCTACCTGCGTTCCACCGAAATGGGATGGTCCAAGAGCAACGAGTCTACAGGAAGCGGTGTGGTGAGATGTTGAACCCTTTACCTCATCACAGCTGGAAGGAGACTCAGGACAGCGATCCCGTGGTCAGCCGTATCAAGGAGTTGATAAAACAGGAAGGTTCCTCCTTGGAGAAAGATGCATCCATGCCAGCAAAGCTCCTGTGGAACGAGAGAAGCCGGTTGTTCATATACCGTGAGAAGTTGTGCAGGAGATACGTCGACCCAAGGACCCATGAGATGGTTTGGCAAATAGTGGTCCCGAGAGCAGACATCCAAATGGTGCTGGAAGCATACCACGATCAAGCAGGACACTTTGGCTGGAGAAAGCTGGAGACCCTGTTGAGGTGCCGGTTCTACTGGGTAGGGATGCGCAGCTCCATCGAGAAGTGGTGCCGGAACTGTGGACCCTGTGGCCTCAGGCGAAAAGACTACAGTAGCCAGAAGGCACCCTTGCAGCCTATCCGGACGACTCGTCCCTTGGAGATCGTGGCATTGGATCACGTCAAGTTGTCCCCAAGCAGGTCAGGATACACATATGCCCTGACCATGGTGGATCACTATTCCCGGTTTCTGGTGGTCGCCCCTGTCAAAGATATGACAGCAGAGACAGCAGCAAGAACCTTCCAAGCAAGTTTCTTCAGACCACACGGATATCCAGAGCAGGTACTGACTGATCGAGGTCCAGCCTTTGAAGCTGAACTGTTTCAGGAATTTTGTCAATTGTATGGATGTAAAAAGATCAGAACGACCCCATACCACCCTCAGACCAACGGCCTTTGTGAAAAAATGAATCACATTGTCATCGACTTACTGAAAACTGTACCACTGGAAGAAAGAAATCGGTGGCCAGACTTGTTACCTGACCTGGTCGACTTGTACAACCACATCCCAGTAAGTTCCACCAACTGCACTCCAGCCTACCTTATGAGAGCAAGACCGGGAAGGCTGCCTATGGACTTAGAACTCGGTGTGGTAGAACCAGAGGCTGATAACAACGCTGAAGATTGGGACACAAATCGACAAGAACAGTACAAGAGAGTACAAGCCTGCGTAGAAAATAGTCTCAACAAAGTAAGAGAAAAGCAAGAGATGAATTATAACAAAAATGCTCCCGCTAAGCCTTTAATGCCTGGAGAAATGGTGCTCAAAAGGAAAAGAAGAACACACAAGTTGGATGATCAGTGGGAACAGGAGCCATATGTTGTGCAAAATTCCAATTTCGATAACAGCAAGGTCTGTACCATCAGCAAGGATGGAGGAAAAACGACGGCAACTGTGTCTAGAGATCATTTAAAGTTGTGTCCTGGCCCATTAAAGCTCCGTGAAGAAAACCCTGTTGTTCATCAAGAAGAGAGTGCTGAAGCGGTCATACACACGGATTTGGGAGATTTACCTGCAGATTGGCCCAGATTAGGAGACGCTGTAATTATTCCTGTGCTGCAGTTTTATCAACCGCAAGAGGAGTCTCTACAACCGGTCATACCAATTGTGCCAGTAGAGCCAGTTCCAGAAGAACCTGTTCCGGCAGACCCTCAACCATTAGAACTCCAAGAAGCGGACCCGCAAGAAGCAGCGCCACAAGAAGTGGAATCCCTTGGTGAAGCTGGTGAAGCAGTACCGCCTCGTCCAGTCACTAGCACGCTTGCCAGATCCATAGAAAGGTTGAGACAGTATTATCGTTTGCCGTTACGCAGAACAGAAAGGTTAGAGAATACCATACCTGACGCTACCCCACGTAGGTCAGAACGTATCACTAAAGGTAAACTACCTATTCGCTATCAGGAGTAGTCCTAGTAGACTAGTTAGCAAGACCCAGATAGGGTTTATTGCATCTGAAAGATTGTATAAAGTTTGAAAAAGTATTAATGTAATTATTTGAAATGTGTTTTAACCATGCCAATGGACTGCGTGGCTGTGGACTATGCCAGCCCAAAAACTTTCACTTGTAAATAGTTGCGCTACGGTGCTTTATCTTGGTTTGACACGAAACCATTACTATCAACCTCTGAAGAAAAACCCGTATGGTGGGCCTAGAGTGAGGTCTGCAGTCAGAAATCCTGCAGCCCACCCAGGACCCACGTGGGAGGTTTTTGGTGCGGGTCCTCCACAAGTATCTAGTATTTATGAACACGTTTGATATTTTGATACTTTTGTAATTTTCTATTGTACAATTGTAACGTTCAAGGAGTCTTACCTCCCGGATGGGAAGTGTTAATATGTTGAAATGTTATTGTTAATGCAAAACAAAATGTTCTTTTTGTCTTTTACAGCCCGGGAGTGCTGTGTTTTACCAAGGGGGGATGTGTAGCCCAGCTACGCAGGCACACACATAAAATCCAGGAGAATGCACAGGAAGGTAACCACCAAAGCTTGATATTCATGCACTTCACTCACACTTTTAGACACACCCATCAGGGGTATAGGAGGTGGTGACACGTAGCAGAGTCAGTCAAGCTTCCTGTCTCAGGACAGTGCAGTTCAGTCCAGTGGAGTCTGGACTTGAAGATAGAGAAGTGCTTTAGGTATTGGATTGCCTGCACTAAATCGCCGGACACCGGAGTCCGAGGCGTTGCTACAGTTTCAAGCTTAGTAACAAGATTACCGGAGGCATCTGGACTACAGGTCACAGAGAGCAGCCCTAAGTGTCAATACGTAACCGGAGACAGGGAAAACAGGAGTCTAGCCTGATCAGCAAATATAGACTTAGTTTTCACCACTTAGAAGTTTCCACCACAATGTTGGCCGGGCAGTACAGCTATTGAGAAAGCTGGAGATTCAGAGTTAACTTCGCTTCAGGCAAGTTGGACTCACCTACATTCGAAGTAAAGGAGGCCTCTAACCTGCTCAGCGGTTACCCGAATGTGCATTCTCCACCCGACCAGCTCTCCCGGGATCTGCTTGAACCATCTACCAGTAAAAGGTATGGAAAGAAGCTGCATTGTGTGTGACTGAATTATTACTACACCCTGCATCATCACCATAGACTTCCAGGGACCCGTCTCACCTGTGGGAGACTACCACCAAGCTGCCCCATAACATCCCCTGTGAAAGTCCTTATAGCAGCGCTGGTACAAATTACCAGAAACCACAGGTGGCGTCACGAACTATCCTAATAATCCCCTGTAAATATCTTCCCCCCATTGTATGAGCGCCCAGGGCCACGGACCGAGTCCCGCTGCCAGTGACAAACCCCATAGACTTTCATGGGCTCGGTGCCGAGTACCCCATTGCCCTGGTACTAAGTAGTGCGACTCATAATAATAAATAAAATCTTGTTCCAAGCATTCCACAGATAGAGAAGATTGTATTTAAAGTTGTATGGTAATAGACACTGCCTCTGTCCCCGGATGCAGCCATAGTTGCTGAGTGCTGAATTTCACAAGAGCGCTAAGAAGAGAACCGCATGTGTTCACCTCTGCCCCTATTTACTACATCCCAGAGAACCACTTTCCATATAAATTATGCAGGCAATCCTGAAAAAAAAAATAATTTAAACATTTTACTTTTAAATTAACACTTAACCTTTAAATGAGCTCTGCATTATGGGTTTATGCCGGGCAAATCTGGAGGGAATCATTAAGAGGAGATGCTGCGTGGCCTTTGAGGTAGACGGCATCCGAATATTAAATACCATTTGTAATATTTCATTGAATAGTGCATTTGGGAATTTTGCCCAGCAGATTACGACACATTGTGACTTGACTTGTTCCACATTTCTATGCGAAGATAATACGATAAGTCTCATTTAAAATTATAAAGAAAAGTAATGGACGTGATACTAATAAGGAACTACAAGTCCAAGATCAAGTATGTTGCTTAAATAAAAAACAACCAAGCGTATTTCACAGCTCAGACGAGCCGGTCTAATTGTCCTCTATAACTGGTGCCCTCCTCCACAACATTTTCCCAGATTGTCCAGACATGTGTTGGTGATGCGGAGGATATTGGTCACTATGTCCCAAATTTGGTTGGATTTTGCCAAGATTGCACCATTTTGGCATCTCATCATAGATTTGTTTGAGTAGGTAAGCAATTCGCAGACAAAATGCACATTGGAAGAGGCTATCCTCTCTATTTTCTCAAACTCCATCACAACATCATGGAAAGGTCTTGGAATTGCCTAGAACAATGTTTAAACGTGGCAGATTTAGTTCTTATAACATGAATCCAGCTCTTTTTGACCTTGGTTGTTCTTTGCAGAATCTCAGTCATCAAGGCGTTTCCCCTATGTTATTTTTGTTAAAGTTTGTGCTTAAATCAAAATTATTTCTAAATATTATTACGTATTTATTTTTTGTGTTTACTCCATTTTCCCCTTTTGTAGCAGGTGCAATACAGAGGTGACACCAATAGCAGAGAATATTTGGGGCACAGACACTATAAGTGAACACATCTGTGCAGACTCGGACTGGCATACGGGGGAACAGGTAAATCCACCGGTAGGCCCCCATCCTCTATATGAGCAGTAGTTGGCACAATCCACTTGATTCACTATGTACAGACAAAAGCATCAACTCATCATTTATTTAACAAACTGCTCAGCTTACTAATTAATATATAGAAACGTATATAAATTTGTGAATGAGGGTCAGGTAATATTTGCATGTTGCAGAACAGTAGGGCCCACCAGGATTAATGTTACCGATGGGCCCTTGGCATTCCTGTCCTACACTGTAGCTGTGGATAGTATACTTTCTGTGTTGGGTGAATTTGTGGTTTATTTTCATATTAAATAATGGTACGTAGCAGGTAAAAAATACAATTACACTCTAATTTCAAAGTTACTCAACTTTTCTGTAGATGTTAACTATGAATTTTTTATACAAAAAATTGGAGTAAAGCTTCTAAAATGTCTCTATTGTCCAACGTTCTTCATCGTGGTTAAAATTAATAATTTTTAACAAAATTGGCAAACTGTTTTTTTGTCTCTTGGAGGTTTTTGTATGATTGTGATTGTCACATTTATTTATTGCTAGGACAATATCTTCCACGCTCGCTTGTTAGCGGGTGTCTGATATCAGTCTTGTCAAACAAGTTACAACAGGCTTGACTTTGAATGTGGAAACGGTGACACAATTTTCAAAGTTAATAAGTGTGAATTGGGTACCATTGTGATTTGCTTTTGATTTCTTGCTTGCAGCGTAAAACACAGTGAACTGAATCAAATCTGATCCCTTACAAGCTGTGAAGCAGCAGATGACAAGAATACGCAGAGTTTCACGAGCTGGCACAACATCGATTGTCAATGCCCACGGTAATAATCACCTGGAGATGGATGAAGCACACGCTCTATTGAGAAGAATTCATCTGCTTATGCCATTTATTTCCTGCAGCTCCGGACACCTGTAAGGGACGTGCTGCACAAAGGAACGTGCCGCGCAAACTTTATCCAAACTTCAGACCTCAGCAGCTGTTTGACGGCAGCAAGAAAATACACAAATTATAATAAGCGCTTCCTAGTAACCTGCAGAAGTGCGTGAGCGTAAAAATAAGTATTTTGTTTTTCCTTCGGTGAAAAACATTGTATGTAAAGATACAATTCAGCCAAAAAAGAAAAATGAAAAAAAGGACCTGACATATAGCTAAAAAAAAAATCAAGAAAACGAAAGAGGTATTCCCTTCTTGAAAAATTGATGAAGATGGCCAAATGCAGCAAAGTTTTGATGCGAGTAGAATAATGGCCACTAGAGATGAGTGGATCACTTCACGCAACCCCGGTCAATGTTTCAGGTCAGCGATCTCTGGCTGTGGAGAGGAACTGCCCAAACTTTCTTACTTGGGGATCCCTGTCTTGTTCCTTTTTTTAAAAAGCATCCCTATACCCTGGTAATCTAAAAAAAATAGCAGAAAATCCCTTTTAGTCTATGGTCAGACAGTTGTTACAATATGAACTTTTAATATATATGCCGACCATATCCATGGGACCTTACTGACCTAACGGATCTCGAGAAAATAGATTTGGATATAATTATGTACATATTTTTACTTACCCTTCCTGGGTTCAGCAGAGTGTCTCTGCCACTGCCTCCCAGTCTTCATTGTTTGGCTGCAGCAGTGACGTCACATCGACATCACTGCTACTAATCATTGAGTCTAGCTGCTCTACCAATGGAGATGAGGGCAGTACTGGGGGCACTGGGCCTGGGGCATGTAAGTAAAGCACAGTTTGACTTTTTGCAACAAACTTTGCATATAGGGAAAAGCTTTGTGAAGGTGACAACTCTTGCAAGGACGGAAGGCTCCTTTTCTCTTCCTAAGACTTACCATTCAGCAGAAACATTGATTAAACTTGTCCAGCAAGAGATAGATAGCTTATTACAATCTGCCTGAAGGGGAGAATGAACCAGACTCTTCCTAAAGATGGGAGACTCACTTTGAATACATTACTGGATGATGAGTCTATTATGAGAAGTTCAAGGGTCTCACTGGGTGAGGTGAATCCTCTAAGCCCAAGTTCCAGGTGAGCACCTGGGCCACAGATGTCGATGCAGCAGGTTAGGGAGCAGAGGAACTAGAAACCATAGGTAGACAAGGGACGACAGGAAACCATAGGCAGGCAGGCAGGTGGAGTGTAGGAAACTGCAGGAGGAGGATGTCAGGAAACTGCAGGCAAGCAGGTGGAGTACAGGAAACCGCAGGCAAGCGGAGGACGTCAGGAAACCGCAGGCAAGCAGGTTGTGGGCAGGAAACCGTATTCAGGTGGAGGATATGAGGAAGCCACAGGCAAGCAGGTGGAGTGTAGAAAACCACAGGCAGGTGGATGATGTCAGGAAACTGCAAGCAAGCAGGTGGAATGTAGGAAACCGCAGGCAGGTAGCAGATAACACTCAGGAGTAACCGGAAAGTCAGCAACTAAGGAAACTGAAGGCAGCCAGGAGGACATCCTGAAAACCGCAGGTGGAAACAAAAATGAGGTCCAGGAGACCTAGGGAGTCGAGATACATAGTCAACAGAACTCTGCAGTTATTAGAAGCTGCAGACAAATAGGAAGAAGCATTGGAAGCTTCTGGTCTGCAGGAGATGTCCTGCAGCCCGCAGCAAGGTTGATTCAGTAACACGGCTTGGGTGTGTGTCTTGGAAGCTCTTAAATAGGCCCAGGTAGTTAATCACATGGAAGTACGCCAAACCACCTGTAAAGTTCGACGCGATGCACAAGAAAGTTCAACGGACCGGGGCAGATGAAGCAGAGCCCAGACCAGGGACAGGTGTATAACAGTATTCTCTTTAAACAAAGGGAGGCTCAAGTGATGATGGACAAAAGGTTTTTATGTAGCTGAGACTAAATCACAGCTCTCTGACAGTGATACGGTAACTACTATATATCAGTTTGTGATTCCATTTTTCGCATATCAAAGAAATGACAAAGAATAATGGATCATGGGATTTGTAATGGCATTACTGATGACAAATTAAGTACATTTTTGGTTACACAAGAAACCATTACACTTGTCTGGTAGACCTATCGTAGCACCAAGTAGTATCCATCCTCTCTAATCCAGCCTTATTTTTTGAGAAAATCCTCACTCAAATAACAAAAAGCCCACCACAATCTTCTCTTTTGGACACAGGGATTTTTTGGAGGCTGTTAAAGATCTTGATATTTATGATAATATTATAGTAGTCACTCAAGATGTATTTAATTTATATACATCCATTACAAATTAAAAGGTTGTAAGATACACATCCCAGCTTTTAGAGGGCAGTTTTTCACCATGTGAAATCTCTTTATTAAATTATTATCTTTCTGAGTATGATATTATGGGATAGCTATTTTTATTCTGAAATACATTTTTCTTGCAGCAACAAGGGACCACAATGGGTTCGAACATCGCTCCTCTACATGCAGATTGCTGGTTAGAGGAGTATTATGTGTATCCACATCCTCTCTACAATTGTAAATGATAGGTTTATTTAATAGATGACTTGTTTAGCATATGGAGGAGCAATATTTGGACCCTAGAGGCTTTCAGTATGCCTCTTAACTCTACAAGGCCTGGGTTGAAACTCACATTACATCAGTGTAATGTATGTAGTACAGTTCATATAGCGTCTTGTGCTTGGGTGCGATAAAAATACATGAGACACAGGTTTGATATAGAAAGTCTTGTATTACTTCATACAAGTTGGCAAAAATAGTCACACAGTTTGCAGACACAGAAGCAGGAGACACAGCAGGCCAGAGTAATCTAAGCTCAGCAATCACTCTCCACAACAGGTTCAGGATCTTCTTCTCTGTTACCGTAAGTCCATGCAAACGTGGGTCTTTCAAAGAGCAGGGTTCAGAGTCCACAAGTGCTTCAGAGTTCCTCAGTAGGAATAGCTGGAGTACAAGGTCCAAGGCTTTAGGAGTCAGGTCACAGGTTCACTGCAGGCTAGATTCTGAAGCACTGATTGCTCAGCTGTGGCTGCTTAAGAAGCAAAAGGAGAGAATCAGGGCGGGAACATGCAAGCTGGAAACTCCATTTTGACTGAGGGCAAGATAGCTGCAGCAAGACAGAAAGTAAAATGGCTGACGAACAAACTGAGTTTCAGGAACATGTACACAGAACCTTACATTACTCCCCCCTTAGGGACAGCCTCCGGATGACCTCAGGCCAGGCTTGTGTGGGTACCTCTGATGAAACTGACGAAGCAAGCGAGGAGCATTAACGTTATTGACTGGTTCCCATGAGTTGTCCTCCACTGGGTAGCCCTGCCATTTAATCAGATATTGTAACTGATTTCTATACAACCTGGAATCTAAAATCCTTTCCACCACAAATTCTTCCTGACCATCGACTAGCACTGGGTCAGGGCAAGGAGAAGAATGTCCAGGAAACGTATTGGGTGTCGCAGCCTTTAGTAGGGATACATGAAAGACAGGGTGAATTCTCATAGTTCTGGGCAGTTGAAGACGACAAGCAACGGCACTTATAATTTTACTGATTTTATAGGGTCCAATGTACTTATGTCCCAACTTAGACGATGGAATCCTTAACTTAAGATTTCTGGTTGACAGCCAGACCAAGTCTCCTACCTTGAAAGCTGGTGCAGGTTTACGAAATTTATCTGCTGCTTTCTTGTACCTTTCCTGAGCCGATTCCAGATTCTCCTTTAGAAGATCCATATTCTTCTGTAAAGACGTGATTCTTTCAGCCACTGCTGGTAAAGGCGTTTCTATGGGAAATCGTGGTAGAATGTTAGGATGATAACCTAGATTAGAGTAAAAAGGAGACTGCTTAGTGGAGGCACTCTGAGAGTTGTTATACGAGAACTCAGCTAATGGAAGTAGATCCACCCAATCATCCTGTAGGTGGCAGATAAAGCAGCGGAGATACTGCTCCAGGGTTTGATTGGTTCGTTCGGTCTGTCCATTAGTCTGGGGATGAAAAGCAGAAGAAAGGTTTACTTTAATGTCCAATGCTGCACAGAAATTTTGCCAAAACCTAGAAGTGAATTGCACCCCTCGATCCGAAATAACCTCATCCGGTACTCCATGTAAGCGAAACACATCTTTAATCATCAAATCTGATGTCTGTTTTGCAGTGGGTAAGCCGACACAAGGGATAAAATGAGCTGCCTTTGTTAGACGGTCAACCACCACTAGAATGGTGTTCTTCCCTTGAGAGGTTGGTAACTCCACAATGAAGTCCATAGAAATGGATCCCCACGGGCGGGACGGGGTGGGAAGAGGCTGTAACAGACCAGTTGGTGAGGAGCGAGGTGTTTTTGCATCTTGCACAGACTTCACATGAAGTGACATAGTTTAAAACATCCTTCCTGCAAGTGGGCCACCAAAAGAAACGAGAGAGAAATTCCTGTGTCTTTAGAATTCCTCTATGCCCAGCTATCTTGGAATCGTGAATGAGTTGCAATACTCTCAATCTGACTGTTTCAGGAATATACAGGCGTTGTCCCTGAATCCACACACCATTCTTAAAGACAAGACTTACGTCCCTTGGGGGTTGTGCCAAAAAGGAATCCGCATGGTATGCTTCCTTGATGTCCTTAAGTAGGTCTTGATTATGAATTACTCCTAGGAATCTAGAGTCAGGAAGAATAGTCTTAGGAGGAGTAATTGGACGTGTCTCTGCTGACTAAATCCTAGAGAGTGCATCAGCCTTTCCATTGCGCGATCCTGGTCTATAAGAAATGATAAAATTAAATTGGTTTAAGAAAAGATTCCAGCGAGCCTGGCGAGGAGTCAGGCACTTAGCCGACCTGATAAACTCAAGGTTACGATGGTCTGTCAGGACGACTATTTGCTGTGCAGCTCCCTGAAGAAGGTGTCTCCATTCTTTGAAGGCGGCAATAATGGCCAACAACTCTCTATTGCCCACATCGTAGTTCCTCTCAGCCGAAGACAACTGCTGGGAAAAGAAGGCACAGGGATGCAAGACATTCTTCTCACCTGTTCTCTGAGAGAGTATAGCTCCAACGGCACAGTCTGAAGCATCCACCTCTATTATGAAGGCAAGCTCGGGGTTGGGATGTACTAGGATAGGTGCAGTGGTAAATTTATCTTTTAGACGGGAAAATGCTTCCTGGGCTTGGGGAGTCCAGGAGAACCTAGACTCTTTCCGGGTAAGTTGGGTGATAGGTGACACTACCTCAGAGAAATTTCTAATGAAACGTCTATAGAAGTTGGCAAACCCGATGAAGCGCTGTACCTCCTTCACATTTCTAGGACTTGGCCAATCCTTGATGGCTTGGGTTTTGCTTCCATCCATACTAATTCCTTATGTAGACAGTACATACCCCAGAAATTGAATTTCGGTCCTATGGAATTCACACTTTTCAAGTTTGATGTAAAGATGATTTTGTCTTAGACGTTCCAAGACCATTCTCACATGTCCATGATGTTCCTCTGTGGAGTTAGAAAAAATTAGAATATCATCCAAATAAAATTACCACGAATGTATCTAGGAGATCCCTGAAGATGTCATTCACCAAGTGTTGGAAAGTGGCTGGGGCGGTACTCAGACCAAAAGGCATAACTAGATATTCAAAGTGTCCATAGCGTGACCTGAATGCAGTCTTCCATTCATCCCCAGGTCTAATACGAACTAAGTTATAGGCCCCACGAAGATCTAGTTTAGAGAAAATTTTGGCATGTCGCACTCTCTCCAATAACTCAGGGATTAAAGGCAATGGATAACGGTTTCTAATAGTAACCTTATTGAGTTCCCTATAGTCTACGCATGGTCTCAGAGATCCATCTTTCTTCTTTACAAAGAAGATGGGTGCACCTGCAGGAGATGAAGAGGGGCGTATGAAGCCCTTGGCTAGATTTTCGTCTATGTAATCCTTTAAAGCCTTTAGCTCGGGCCCCGCCAGGGGGTAGATCTTACCAAAAGGTATCTCTGCTCCAGGCAATAATTCAATTGGACAATCATATGGACGGTGAGGAGGAAGCTGGTCAGCGTTCTTCTTGTCACATAAATCCACATAGTCCTGGTATACAGCTGGTAGTTCAGGGACTGACATGGTTCCTTTAGGAACAGAGCAAGCTGAAACTTTTGGACTCATCTGTTTCTCTGGAAAGTGTAATTCCTTGGTCTCCCAGTTAATGGTAGGATTCTGAGCCTGCAGCCATGGTAGCCCTAGAATAATGGGAAAGTGGGGAGAAGAGATAAGCATAAAGGACAGTTTCTCTTGATGATCTTTACCCATAAGAACCCTCAAAGGCTCTGTTTCCTGATCCACTGGTCCAGAGGTCAGTAGGGAGCCATCCACAGTTTCCATCTGTACTGGAGTAGCCTTCTTCACTGAACGTATCCCCTGTTTCAGAGCAAAGGAGACATCCATAAAATTTCCACTTGCCCCTGAGTCGATCATAGCAGAGCTAGACACCCAAGCTGAGTCAACCCAGAGTTTGATGGAAAGAAAGCAATGAGAATTGTTTTTCTTACAACTCAGCTGGGACACCGCTGAGGAAACTTGAAAAATGGCAGCGTTTACACAGTCAACGTCCTCAGAGGTAACGGAGTTTAAGTCCGAGAAATCAAGATCTGTTGCTGCAGATCTCTCTGGAGCCTGAGGCTCGGACCTGACAGATCCCCTCTCGCAACACTCACAATGAATGAGTGCTGCAGTAGTCTTACGAGAACGGCTGGGGCAGTTTATAATGAAGTGCCCTGACTTACCACAATAGAAACATAGATTCTCCTTAAAACGATGTTCCTTGCGTGCATCACTAACCCGTCGTTGTAAAGAGTCTACCTGCATGGGTTCAGGTTCAGGTTCCCGTGTAATCCTACTCAAAGGTTCCTTAGCTGGAGAGGAAGGTAGGAAAAGGTTAGTGCGATTGTTTTCGAACCATCTCTTTTGCCTGCGTTCAGTCAGACGAGTATCAATACGGATGCAGTAGTTAATAAAGTCACCTAACGCAGTGGGAGGATCGGCACGAGCAAGTTCATCCTTAATCAGTGGAGATAACCCCTTTCGAAAAATAGATTTTTTGGCGGAACTGTCCCAGGTGGTATCAAGGGCCCATCTCCTGAAATCCAAGGCATATTCAGCTACCGAGTGCTTACCTTGGCGCAAAGCTAACATGTCTGCTTCAGCTGTTGCACCTCGATTGGGGTCATCAAACACCTGCCCCATGGCTGAAATAAAAGCATCAAGGTGATTCAAACAATCATCCTCAGTCTCAATCAGAGGGTTTGCTCACATCAAAGCCTTGTTGGTAAGCAACATAATTATAGTAAGCACCTTAGATCGTTCAGTGGGAAATTGTGAAGCATGTGCAGAAAAAAAAGATTGCATTGATTAATAAATCCCCTGAATTTCTCACGTTCACCGCCAAAACGAAAAGGGGGCAACTTGGGAATCCCAGAACTCGGGGCTACGGCAGGAGCCTGGACTCGCTCTTCTAGAACCTCAATCCTGGCTCGCAAATCCTGGGCAGTCTGTCCAAACACTTGCAAATTGTGATTAGTTAGGTCCTGTAGGCTTGAAAAACGGGTCTTTATATTCTGCAAATCTGCAAGGATATTATCAGTCACTCCGCAAAGTTCCTTTATGCGGGCCTCCATTTTCCAGATCTTTTAAGACAGGAGTACTGGAAGAAGAGGAGAGGAGAAAAAAAAAAAAAAAAAACAATAGTGTTTACCTGTGGTAACACTGCAGAGAGAAAAAAAAAATTAAGGGAACTGCTCACCTGGAATGGTTGTGAGAAGTCACAACCACTATCATCACAGAAAGTTCACCCGGACATCTGATATCCACAGTTACAGCAGACAAAAAAAGAGAAAAGAGAAAAAAAAAAACAATAGTGTTTACCTGTGGTAACACTGCAGAAAAAAAAACACTTAAGGGAATTGCTCACCTGGAATGGTTGTGAGAAGTCACAACCACTGTCATCACAGAAAGTACAACCGGACATCCGATATCCACAGTTACAGCAGACACAGCCTTTCCAGACCCAGCAGACACTAACGTTTTGGCTTCAGAATCTTGTAATGTATGTAGTACAGTTCATATAGCGTTTTGTGCTTGGGTGCGATGAAAATACATGAGACACAGGTTTGATATAGAAAGTCTTGTATTACTTCATACAAGTTGGCAAAAATAGTCACACAGTTTGCAGACACAGAAGCAGGAGACACAGCAGGCCAGAGTAATCTAAGTTCAGCAATCACTCTCCACAACAGGTTCAGGATCTTCTTCTCTGTTACCGTAAGTCCATGCAAACGTAGGTCTTTCAAAGAGCAGGTTCAGAGTCCACAAGTGCTTCAGAGTTCCTCAGTAGGAATAGCTGGAGTACAAGGTCCAAGGCTTTAGGAGTCAGGTCACAGGTTCACTGCAGGCTAGATTCTGAAGCACTGATTGCTCAGCTGTGGCTGCTTAAGAAGCAAAAGGAGAGAATCAGGGCGGGAACATGCAAGCTGGAAACTCCATTTTGACTGAGGGCAAGATAGCTGCAGCAAGACAGAAAGTAAAATGGCTGACGAACAAACTGAGTTTCAGGAACATGTACACAGAACCTTACAATCAGGGCATTGTCAGTTATGGCATAATTTCATAGATTATGTTTTTTTTTTTACATATATAGGGGTGATATTCTGAACCTAGAGATTTTCAGAACCCATCTTAATTCTACAATTGAAATTTCAAATTGAAATTCACAAAACATCAAATGTGTAAAATCAGTCTGTTTGGATACAAGAGTCATTAAAGGGTTGGTTGGCCAACTATATACTGATCTCTACAGAAAGGACACTGATAGAAATAGTATTTTACAGTTTTCAAGCCAACATCATCCAACTGTGAAAAATCATTAATAAAGGTCTCAGTTCCAAAGAGTGAGACGCATTGTGGTCCAACAAGAAATCCTTGAACTGAGGCTAGATTAAATGTTAAAAAAAAAATCAACTTCATGGTTATCTTCTGTCATTACTTCCGAAAGAGAGATCTGCACAACCATGGTTGATAAAGCTCAGCAATGAGACAGATAAGCGTACCCATTTTCTGAATAAATACCATCAATAGTTATATAAAATACAAGCAGTAGTAAAATGACATTGGAGTGCACTATCTCGGTCTGAGTTTTAGGTTGAAGAATTTCAAAGTTTTCCCCTGATGTGTTTTAAAGGGACAGAGAATATAAGTGACAGATTGAAACATGCAGATAGTAGCAGTAATAAAATGGAAGCAATACAGAAATTCCTTCTAAGAAAGCTGCAATTACCTGCCTACAATGCGCACAAGTGGCAGACACAGACAGAGAAGGTCCCTTGTGCAAAAATAATATTTGGGTCCCTTGCAAGAACTCATCAAAATGCACAATTCCACCTGCTTTGGAGGTGGATGTGGCCTCCTTACCAGGACTTTTCCCTGATTCTATCCTTTCTAAGCACTTTCATCCTTCTATCATGTACATTCTGATTGATTTTTTTTCCCTTATTGTTTCTGATTGATCTTCTCTTGTCGCTATGTTACAAAACTGTTTCTTCCCCAACAGCTGAGTAGTAGTTATTACTGAGAGCCTGGCTCCGCCATCAGTTCTTACACTATACTGTTGTACATATTTAGCAACTCTTCCTGGTCTGCGGAGTTCATAATTACTGGATCACTGATTTAGCCACACAATTATGGAATTATGGTAAAATTTAGGTTTTTTTTCAGCATCTCTCATTTGAGTATATATATGCTGACATAATTATACTTTACTGTTCATAAGAGAATGCCTCTATGGAGCGTTTGCCCACGTTTGTTGGTCCTGACAGGGCTTGAGTCTAATCCTCCCCTTAAAACGGGATTCGAACACATGTGCAGACGGGGCCATAGACTATAATGGTGCCGATAGAGTCAACGTGGGACCTGATGTAAAAACCAGACAGAAACATAATAATTAAATACCCTGCAGTAAATAAATAGCATAGTGCATGAAAATAATATACAGTACTTATTTAACACTAGATGGTGGCCCGATTCTAACGCATCGGGTATTCTAGGGGGTATATGTGGAGGCTGCTGCTGTTGGTCAGGCATTGTTCAATTTCACACATTGGTCAGGCAATGTTTAATTTTACACACATTACTAATTTAATTACATTGTACTAAACCTCAGGTGACGAGACCAAGACATTTTGGTGTAAACTTGAAAAAAATCATAAAAATAAACGGTCTCACTAAAATCCTGCTCATATAGGTACTATACACATGACCAGGTTTTTAAATACATCAGTTAGGGATTAAATACATTAGTCAGGGACTGCTCTGATACTGGGATACATTGATGTTTGGTAGAGCGGCTTAGTGTACATTTTTTGCAAAAAGCGTATCAACCAAATACCCTGTGCTTTACCATCTTTTTACCAGCACTTGCTGTCTACTGTTACTATTTTACAACAGAGTATTTTTATACGTTTGTTTTACTGTGCTTTTTTGCATTTCAGTCTTCTGGTGGTGTGAACAACGTCCCTACAGGCTTGTTCACTGCATGCATGGCTCGTGTGTTTGTATTTGTCTCACTAAAAAGGCAGCAAAAATGGATGGCAACATTTTTTTGTTGCATTTTTACTGCTTTTTTTTGCACTTATTCATTGCTTTCTATGGGTGAAAAAGAACGCTGGAAAAACGTTGAAAGAAGTGACATGCTGCAGTTTTTAATAAAAAGCAACAATTTTCCAAATCAGTCAGGAAAATAAAAAAACTGTGTGCGCATGAGATTTCTGAAATCTCATAGCTTTTGCTGGTACTGTAAAAAGCAACTTTTAATTTGCATTAAAAAAAGCAAAAAAAATGCAGCAAATGTGTGAACATAGCCTAAGAATCATCTTTAGTCCTTCGGGTCATATCCATTAGTCGGTTCGAAGAAGAATACAGTTTCTCATCAAGTTGTCATCTCATGTTTATGTGTAGCCCAGCTACGCAGGCACACATAAAAATCCAGGAGAGTGCGCAGGAAGGTAACAGCAACGCTTGATATTCATTCACTGTCACTCACTCCTTCAGACACACCCATCTGAGATATAGGAGGGAGTGACGCGTATCTGAGGTGGTTAGTTAGTCAGTCAGCCAACCTAGGAGGGAGAGTAGTGGAATCTGGCTCCTGTCTTCGGACGGATCAGCTCAGTGTCAGTCCAAGTGGGACTTAGAGGATACTGAGGGCTACTCAGCGAGCCCTAGAGAAAGCTGACCTCGCCATTGCAAGTTACAAGTGTTTATGTTAAAAGCGGGAAGCAGGGCGAAGGGCACAGTGGAGAAGACAGAGCAGTGCTACAGGTATTGGATTACTTGCACTAAATTGCCGGACACCGGGGTCCGAGGCGTTGCTATTGTTTCAAGCATAGTAACAAGAAAACCGGAGGCATCTGGACTACAGGTCGCAGAGAGCAGCCCTAAGTGTCAATACGTAAGCGGAGTCAGGTGGAACAGGGACTTTGAGTCAAGCGCAGACAAAAGTAAGGACTTAGTTTCATCACTTAGAAGGCTCCACCACAATGTTGGCCGGCAGTACAGCTATTGAGACAGCTGGAGATTCAGAGTTAACTTCGCTTCAGGCAAGTTGGACTCACATGTATATGGAAGTAAAGGAGGCCTCTAACCTGCTCAGCTGTTACCCGAATGTGCACTCTCCACCCCGACCAGCTCCCCGGGACCTGCATGAACCATCTACCAGTAAAAGGTATGAAAAGAAGCTGCATTGTGTGCAACTGAATTATTATCTACACCCTGTTTCATCACCATAGACTTCCAGGGACCCGTCTCACTTGTGGGAGACTTACTACCAAGCTGCCCCATAACATCCCCTGTGAAAGTCCTTAGAGCAGCGCTGGTACAATTTACCAGAAACCGCAGGTGGCGTCACGAATTACCTATCCTAAATATCCCCTGTAAATATCCCCCATCGCATTGACTGCCAGGGCCACGGACCGAGTCCCGCTACCAGTGACAACTCCCATAGATTTCCATGGGCTCGGCTCCGAGTACCCCATAGCCTTGGTATCCACAATTGTGGGGCGAGTCAATTGAAACTTGGCGTCACGAACAGGATAAGAAGCTTGCAATTGTGAGTCCTGTGTGCCTATATGAACTGATTGGTGAAAAAGACTGTGTGTCACTTTTGGCGCCAAATACCGCCATTTTGCCGCCATATTGGCGCCCTGAGGCGCTGGTGCATTCGTGGGCGTGTACCCCCCCTGTGGCGCGAAAGTTATGGCCGCCCTCTCCAAATGTTACTACAATGTGCGGTCCTGCCCCACTGCTAAAGAAATCCGCCTCCTCTTCATCCTCTATGCGAAGAGGAGGAGACGCAAATCCCGCCTCCACGGAAGAGACCAGATTGTTCCTGATGGAAACTACAGTCTGGCCTGGGGAGAGTTGGCAGAAGGACAAGAGCAGCTATGCAGTGGAGCGGTGGAGCACAGGCCCTGCTCCCCAGAGAAGCTGTTGTTTGAACCGGAGCCATCCCTAATACCGAAACTTCAGCAAACTATGCTGGAGCTGCAGAAAGAGAATGCGGTGCTCAGAAGATTAATCCAGCGTCATGCAGACATGCAGGAGACAGAGAGACGCTGGCGTACCCAGACACAGCGGCTGCTGTGGGACGCAGTGCTCTCTCCCACAAGCATAACGCCGTCACCTGCTTTTCCAAGTTCCCTGCTGAGGAAGGCTGAAGAGAAACCGGAGGCCGGCTCCAAAAGTGCTGATCCCGACTCCACCGATGATGCGGCGGGAGAGAAGGAGGCTGAGGAGGCCCTGCTCGTTCCGGAGTGCCAGCCAGGCCAGGGGGCCGCAGCGGAGTGCAGTCCCCCGGTAGGGACGCCGGAGGAAGCCCAGCCGTCTGTGATGGAGCAGCGACAGCAGCAGGTTAGTGCGTCCCCAACTGAGCCATTGCGCACACCTGCTTCCTGCTCTGCATCACACCAGCATTGTGCGTCCTATTCTGCATCGCAATCTGCGACCCACTCTGCATCCCAATCTGCATCCCAATCTGCATCGCCACCTGCATACTCATCTCGACCTACGTCGCCCCCTACATCGCAATCTGCATCCCAATCTGCCTCGCAAGCCGCATCGCAAACTGCATCGCAACCTGAATCGCAATCAGCGACCTATTCAGCATCACAATCAACAAAGTATCCCGCAACGCAAACTGCGACTCATTCTGTATCGCAACCGGATGATGCGACCATAGTTAAATCGCAGCCTAAGCCTGCATCTTTAATGAGAAGCCAATATTTGTCTGAGACACCCGTTGCGTCCCAGATGGTTCGCACAAGGACTGTGGCCACTCAAACGCAGATATCGGGCCATGACTTATTTGTTATGGTATCCAAAGAGCATCGCGTCGTTCCAGCCCCAGGAGTGGAAGACGTCACTGAAAGTTTGTAGAAGTGAAGACCGGTAGGACCCAGACAGGGGTTTACCGCATTATAGAAATTGTAAAAAAGTTTTTGAAGAAATAATTGCCATTTTTGCACTTTATTACTGTGTATACTGGGGTTTTACATATTTAAAATAGAATACCCGGCTGGGTAAAGTGAGAGTTATAGAATTTGAAAAGTTAAAGAATAAAGATGTAGATTGCATAGTTGCATAAGAATACCCTGGTTGGGTAAAGTAAAAGTTGAAGTGAAAGTTGAAATTATAATGTGGATTTCTAAAATTTATATATGTGTCTTTAACCATGTTCATGGACTGAGAGGCTGAGGACTGTGCCGGCCCAAGAACTTATCTTGTACATAGTTGCGCTTCGGTGCATTATCTTGGTTTTACATGAAACCACTACTACTATCTACCTCTGAAGAAAAACCCGTATGGTGGGCCTAGAGTGAGGTCTGCAGTCAGAAGTCCTGCAGCCCACCCAGGACCCACGTGGGAGGTTTTTGGTGCGGGTCCTCCACAAGAATATTGTCTGATATTGTGAATATTTATGAGAAAAATGTTTGATATTTTGATACTTTTGATACTTTTGTATTTTTTCCATTGTACAAAATGTAACGTTCAAGAAGTCGTACCTCCCGGATGGGAAGAGTTATAATGTTGTTGTTAATGCAAAACAAAATGTTCTTTTTGTCTTTTACAGCCCGGGAGTGCTGTGTTTTACCAAGGGGGATGTGTAGCCCAGCTACGCAGGCACACATAAAAATCCAGGAGAGTGCGCAGGAAGGTAACAGCAACGCTTGATATTCATTCACTGTCACTCACTCCTTCAGACACACCCATCTGAGATATAGGAGGGAGTGACGCGTATCTGAGGTGGTTAGTTAGTCAGTCAGCCAACCTAGGAGGGAGAGTAGTGGAATCTGGCTCCTGTCTTCGGACGGATCAGCTCAGTGTCAGTCCAAGTGGGACTTAGAGGATACTGAGGGCTACTCAGCGAGCCCTAGAGAAAGCTGACCTCGCCATTGCAAGTTACAAGTGTTTATGTTAAAAGCGGGAAGCAGGGCGAAGGGCACAGTGGAGAAGACAGAGCAGTGCTACAGGTATTGGATTACTTGCACTAAATTGCCGGACACCGGGGTCCGAGGCGTTGCTATTGTTTCAAGCATAGTAACAAGAAAACCGGAGGCATCTGGACTACAGGTCGCAGAGAGCAGCCCTAAGTGTCAATACGTAACCGGAGTCAGGTGGAACAGGGACTTTGAGTCAAGCGCAGACAAAAGTAAGGACTTAGTTTCATCACTTAGAAGGCTCCACCACAATGTTGGCCGGGCAGTACAGCTATTGAGACAGCTGGAGATTCAGAGTTAACTTCGCTTCAGGCAAGTTGGACTCACATGTATATGGAAGTAAAGGAGGCCTCTAACCTGCTCAGCTGTTACCCGAATGTGCACTCTCCACCCCGACCAGCTCCCGGGACCTGCATGAACCATCTACCAGTAAAAGGTATGAAAAGAAGCTGCATTGTGTGCGACTGAATTATTATCTACACCCTGTTTCATCACCATAGACTTCCAGGGACCCGTCTCACCTGTGGGAGACTTACTACCAAGCTGCCCCATAACATCCCCTGTGAAAGTCCTTAGAGCAGCGCTGGTACAATTTACCAGAAACCGCAGGTGGCGTCACGAATTACCTATCCTAAATATCCCCTGTAAATATCCCCCATTGCATTGACTGCCAGGGCCACGGACCGAGTCCCGCTACCAGTGACAACTCCCATAGATTTCCATGGGTTCGGCTCCGAGTACCCCATAGCCTTGGTATCCACAATTGTGGGGCGAGTCATTTAAACTCGGAGACATAACATTTTTCACACTTGCAAGTCTCCTTCAATAAATCCTCAGCTCCCACCTACAGTCATGGCCAAAAGTTTTGAGAATGACACAAATATTATATTTTCACATGATCTGCTGCCCTCTGGTTTTTATGTGTGTTTGACAGATGTTTTTATCACAGACAGAAATATAATAATTCCAAACATATGAGTAACAAAAGCTTATATTGACAGTTAGAATGAGTTAATGCAGCAAGTCAATATTTGCAGTGTTGACCTTCTTCTTCAGGACCTCTGCAATTCTCCCTGGCATGCTCTCAATCAACTTCTGGACCAAATCCTGACTGATAGCAGTCCATTCTTGCACAATCAATGCTTTCATTTTGTCAGAATTTTTAGGTTTTTGTTTGTCCACCCGTCTCTTGATGATTGACCACAAGTTCTCAATGGGATTAAGATCTGGGGAGTTTCCAGGCCATGGACCCAAAATCTCTATGTTTTGTTCCCTGAGCCATTTAGTTATCACCTTTGCTTTATGGCAAGGTGCTCCATCATGCTGGAAAAGGCATTGTTGATTGCCAAACTGCTCTTGGAGGTTTGGGAGAAGTTGCTCTTGGAGGACATTCTGGTACCATTCTTTATTCATGGCTGTGTTTTTAGGCAAGACTGTGAGAGAGCCGATTCCCTTGGCTGAGAAGCAACCCCACACATGAATGGTTTCAGGATGCTTAACAGTTGGCATGAGACAAGACTGGTGGTAGCGCTCACCTTGTCTTCTCCGAATGAGGCGTTTTCCTGATGTCCCAAACAATCGAAAAGGGGATTCATCAGAGAAAATAACTTTACCCCAGTCCTCAGCAGTCCACTGAATGTACCTTTTGCAGAATATCAGTCTGTCCATGATGTTTTTTTGGAGAGAAGTGGCTTCTTTGCTGCCCTCCTTGAGACCAGGCCTTGCTCCAAGAGTCTCCGCCTCACAGTGCGTGCAGATGCACTCACACCTGCCTGCTGCCATTCCTGAGCAAGCTCTGCACTGCTGGTAGCCCGATCCCGCAGCTGAAACACTTTTAAGAGACGGTCATGGCGCTTGCTGGTCTTTCTTGGGCGCCCTGGAGCCTTTTTGGCAACAATGGAACCTCTCTCCTTGAAGTTCTTGATGATGCGATAGATTGTTGACTGAGGTGCAATCTTTCTAGCTGCGATACTCTTCCCAGTTAGACCATTTTTGTGCATTGCAATGATGACTGCACGTGTTTCTTTAGAGATAACCATGGTTATCACAAGAGAAACAATGATGCCAAGCACCAGCCTCCTTGTAAAGTGTCCAGTGGTGTCATTCTTACTTAATCATGACAGATTGATCTCCAGCCATGTCCTCATCAACACCCACACCTGTGTTAATGGAGCAATCACTGAAAAGAGGTTAGCTGGTCCTTTTAAGGCAGGGCTGCAATGATGTTGAAATGTGTTTTGGGGGATAAAGTTCAATTTCTAGCCAAATATTGACTTTGCAAGTAATTGATGTTAAGCTGATCACTCTTTATAACATTCTGGAGTATATGCAAATTGCCATTAGAAAAAGTGAAGCAGTAGACTTTGTAAAAATTAACCCCTTACTGCCATTGGACGTACTATCCCGTCCATGGTACCTGGGCCCGTATGACCATGGACGGGATAGTACGTCTCGTGCGATCGGACGCGCTCCCGGTGGGAGCGCAGCCGATCGCGGCCGGGTGTCAGCTGATTATCACAGCTGACACCCATGACTGTGTGTCAGGAGCGGTCACGGACCGCTCCCGGCACATTAACCCTTGCACACCGCGATCAAACATGATCGCGGTGTACTGGGGGCACAGGGGAGGATCGCGCAGGGTGGGGGCTCCCTGCGCGCCCCCTGAGACCCTCAGAGCAGCGCGATGTGATCGCGCTGTTCTGAGGGCTTCCTCCCTCCCAGGACCCGGATCCAAGATGGCGCCGGGGTTCTGGAGGGAGGCGGCTACCTCAGTGCCTGCCGAGAGCAGGCACTGAGAAGCCTGCTGCACTGCCTGAGCGATCGCTGGTGTGACAGAGTGCTGTGCACACTGTCACACCAGCGATCTGATAAAATACAGTGATGTCCCACCCTGGGACAAAGTAAAAAAGTTAAAAAAATAAAAATAAACATGTTTTAAAAAAAAATCCAAAATAAATAAAAAAAAAATATATATATATTCCCCAATTCACTTCTTCCTGTAAATAAAAAAAACAAAGCAATAAAAGTACACATATTTGGTATCGCCGCGTCCGTAACGACCCCCCCTATAAAATTGTCCCACTAGTTAACCCCTTTAGTGAACCCCTTAAAAAAAAAAACGAAGCAAAAAATCAATGCTTTATCATCATACCGCCGAACAAAAAGTGGAATAACACGCGATCAAAAAGACCGATATAAAAAAACATGGTACTGCTGAAAACGTCATCTTGTCCCGCAAAAAACGAGCCGTCATACAGCATTATCAGCGAAAAAATAAAAAAGTTATAGCTCGCAGAATAAAGCGATGCAAAATAATTATTTTTTATATAAAATTGTTTTTATTCTATAAAAGCGCCAAAACATGAAAAAATGATATAAATGAGGTATCGCCATAATCGTACTGACCCAAAGAATAAGACTGCTTTATCAATTTTACCACACGCGGAATGGTATAAACGCCTCCCCCAAAAGAAATTCATGAATTGCTGATTTTTGTTCATTCTAACCTCCCAAAAATCGAAATAAAAAGCGATCAAAAAACGTCACGTGCTCAAAAATGGTACCAATAAAAACGTCAACTCGTCCTGCAAAAAATAAGACCTCACATGACTCTGTGGGCCAAAATATGCAAAAATTATAGCTCTCAAAATGTGATGATGCAAAAACTATTTTTGCAATAAAAAGCGTCTTTTAGCGTGACAGCTGCCAATCATAAAAACCCGCCATAAATAGTAAATCAAACCCCCCTTTATCACCCCTTAGTAAGGGAAAAATAATAAAATTAAAAAAAAAGTATTTATTTCCATTTTCCCATTAGGGTTAGGGTTAGGGTTGCGGCTAAAGTTAGGGTTAGGGTTGGCGCTAAAGTTAGGATTAGGGTTAGGGTTGGGATTAGGGGTGTGTTAGGGTTAGGTTTGTGGTTAGGGTTGGGACTAGGGTTAGGGGTGTGTTGGGGTTAGGGTTGGAGTTAGAATTGGGGGGTTTCCGCTGTTTAGGCACATCAGGGGCTCTCCAAATGTGACATGGCGTCTGATCTCAATTCCAGCCAATTCTGCGTTGAAAAAGTCAAACGGTGCTCCTTCACTTCTCAGCTCTGCCATGCGTCCAAACAGTAGTTTATCCCCACATATGGGGTATCAGCGTACTCTGGACCCCAAGAGTTATTGTGCAGTTTGTCCTATTTCTTCTGTTACCCTTGGGAAAATAAAAAACTGGGGGCGAAAATATCATTTTTGTACAAAAAAAATTATTTTTTTGTTTTTACGGCTGTACATTATAAACTTCTGTGAAGCACTTGGGGCTTCATAGCGCTCACCACACATCTAGATAAGTTCCTTGTGGGGTCTATTTTCCAAAATGGGGTCACTTGTTGGGGATTTCCACTGTTTAGGCGCATCAGGGGCTCTCCAAATGCGACATGACGCCCCCAGACCATTCCATCAAAGTCTGCAATCCAAAACGTCACTACTTCCCTTCCCAGCCCCAACGTGTACCCATACAGTAGTTTTCTCCCACATATTGGATATCAGCGTACTCAGGACAAATTGGACAACAACTTTTGGGGTCCAATTTCTCCTGTTACCCTTGTAAAAATAAAATATTGGGGCAAAAAAATCATTTTTGCAAAAAAAAAAAAAGATTTTTTATTTTACGGCTGTGCATTATAAACTTCTGTGAAGCACTTCGGGGTTCAAAGTGCTCACCACACATCTAGACAAGTTCCTTGTGGGGTCTATTTTCCAAAATGGGGTCACTTGTGGGGGGTTTCCACTGTTTAGGCGCATCAGGGGCTCTCCAAATGCGACATGACGCCCCCAGACCATTCCATCAAAGTCTGCAATCCAAAACGTCACTACTTCCCTTCCGAGCCCTGACGTGCGCCCATACAGTAGTTTTCTCCCACATATTGGGTATCAGCGTACTCAGGACAAATTGGACAACAACTTTTGGGGTCCAATTTCTCCTGTTACCCTTGTGAAAATAAAATATTGGGGGCGAAAAAAATCATTTTTGTAAAAAAAAAAAGGATTTTTTATTTTTACGGCTGTACGTTATAAACTTCTGTGAAGCACTTCGGGGTTCAAAGTGCTCACCACACATCTAGATAAGTTCCTTGTGGGGTCTATTTGCCAAAATGGGGTCACTTTGGGGGGTTTCCACTGTATAGGTTCATCAGGGGCTCTCCAAATGTGACATGACGCCCCCAGACCATTCCATCAAAGTCTGCAATCCAAAACGTCACTACTTCCCTTCCGAGCCCTGACGTGCGCCCATACAGTAGTTTTCTCCCACATATTGGGTATCAGCGTACTCAGGACAAATTGGACAACAACTTTTGGGTTCCAATTTCTTCTGTTACCCTTGTGAAAATAAAATATTGGGGGCGAAAAAATCATTTTTGTAAAAAAAAAAAAGATTTTTATTTTACGGCTGTACGTTATAAACTTTAGTGAAACACCTGGGGGTTAAAAGTTCTCACCACACATCTAGATAAGTTCCTTGAGGGGTCTAGTTTCCAAAATGGTGTCATTTATGGGGGTTTCCACTGTTTAGGCAGATCAGGAGCTCTCCAAACACGACATGGCGTCCAGCCAATTCTGCGTTGAAAAAGTCAGACGGCGCTCCTTCCCTTCCAAACTCTGCCATGCACCCAAACAGTGGTTTACCCCCACATATTGGGTATCAGCGCACTCAGGACAAATTGCACAATAACTTTTGGAGTCTTGTTACCCTTGGAAAAATAAAAATTGGGGTGAAAAGATCATTTTTGTGGAAAAAATATGATTTTTAAATTTTAAGGCTCTACATTATAAACTTGTGTGAAGCACTTGGGGGTTCAAATTGCTCACCAAAGATCTAGAAAAGTTCCTTAGGGGGTCTAGTTTCCCAAATGGGGTCATTTGTGGGGGGTTTCCACTGTTTAGGCACATCAGGGACTCTCCAAATGCAACATGGCATCCAATCTCAATTCCAGCCAATTTTGGTTGGAAAAAGTCAAATGGTACTCCTTCCATTCCGAGCTCTGCCGTGCGCCCAAACAGTGGTTCCCCCCCACATATGGGGTATCAGCGTACTCAGGACAAATTGGACAACAACTTATGTGGTCCAATTTCTCCTGTTACCCTTGGGAAAATAAAAAAATAGTGACCAAAAGATAATTTTTGTGGGAAAAAAATAGGATTTTTTATTTTCATGCCCGGGCATTATAAACTTGTGTGAAGCACTTTGGGGTTCAAAGTGCTCACCAAAGATCTACATAAGTTCCTTAGGGGGTCTAGTTTTCAAAATGGGGTCACTTGTGGGGGGTTTCCACTGTTTAGGCTCATCTGGGGCACTGCAAACGGAACATGACCCCCATCAACGTCTGCTTTCCAAAACGTTACTACTTCCTTTCCAAGCCCTGCCGTGCACCCAAACAGTTCCCCCCCCCACATATGGGGTATCAGCGTACTCAGGACAAATTGGACAACAACTTTTGGGGTCCAATTTCCTTGGGAAAATTCAAAAATTTGGGACTAAAAAATCATTTTTGTGGAAAATTTTTTTTTTTTTTTCACACCCAGGCATTATAAGCTTTTGTGAAACACTTGGGGGTTCAAAGTGCTCACAACAGATCTAGATAAGTACCTTAGGGGGTCTAGTTTCCAAAATGGTGTCACTTGTGGGTGTTTCAACTGTTTAGGCGCATCAGGGGCTCTCCAAACACGACATGGCGTCCAATCTCAATTCCAGCCAATTTTAGTTTGAAAAAGTCAAACGGCGCTCCTTCCCTTACGAGCTCTGCCGTGTGCCCAAACAGTGGTTTTCCCCCACATATTGGGTATTGGCGTACTCAGGAGAAATTGCATAACAACCTTATCTGTCCATTTTCTCCTTTTACCCTTGTGAAAATAAAAAAAGTTTGTAAAAGATCATTTTTGTGGCTAAAAAGTTAAATATTCATTTTTTCCTTCCACGTTGCTTTAGTTCCTGTGAAGCACCTGAAGGGTTAATAATCTTCTTGAATGTGGTTTTGAGTACCTTGAGGGGTGCAGTTTTTAGAATGGTGTCACTTTTGGGTATTTTCTGCCATATAGACCCCTCAAAGTGACTTCAAATGAGAGGTGGTCCCTAAAAAAAATGGCTTTGTAAATTTTGTTGTAAAAATTAGAAATCGCTGGTCAACTTTTAACCCTTATAACTTCCTAACAAAAAAAAATTTTGGTTCCAAAATTGTGCTGATGTAAAGTAGACATGTGGGAAATGTTATTTCTTAACTATTTTGTGTGATATATTTCTCTGTTTTAAGGGAATAAAAATTCAAAGTTTGAAAATTGCAAAATTTTAAAAATTTTCGCCATATTTGCGTTTTTTTCAAAAATAAACGCAAGTTATATCGAAGAAATTTTTACTTCTAACGTGAAGTACAATATGTCACGAGAAAACAATCTCAGAATCGCGAAGATCCGTTGAAGCGTTCCAGAGTTATAACCTCATAAAGAGACAGTGGTCAGAATTGTAAAAATTGGCCCGGTCATTAACGTGCAAACCACCCTTGGGGGTGAAGGGGTTAATATCTGTGTCATTCTCAAAACTTTTGGCCATGACTGTACAGCTCTGTACATCTGTGCCCGTACCTCAGCGAGACCCTCGGTGGGGTCCCCGTCCTCATGCTGTGGTGGCCGTACCTCAGCGAGACCTTCGTTCTCACTCAGTTGCCTGCTGCCCTGCTCCTTCCCCTGGGCCAGCACATCCCCTGGTAGGAGAATAAGAGACCTAGAGAGCACACCTGCGTGGCCTTACAGAGACAGCGTGCATTTTTCAAATAGAATAATTAACCAATGGCAGCATATTGATTGCAATTTCTGGCCCCTCCACCATAGGGAGGGCGCCGGAGCAACGAGTATCTACTGTTGCTAGTCTTGGTTCTGTGTCTGCTCTGTCTGCGCTTCTGCAGTATTCCGCTTACACTGTTTGTTTCCGCAGAATATCAGTGACCTGTTATTCGTCTGTCCAAGACGATGTTTGCACCGACTGCTTCAGTTCCATCTCATCCCGCCGCTAAGCCATCCGAACCTCTGGACTACGCCAGTTCCACTGGAGCCAGCTTCCACCAGCATACCCGAAATTCACCAGTTACCGTCAGTGTCAGCTTCTATCCGTATACCCGGTGTCCGCCGGTCAGCTCCACCATCTCTGTATATTCTGTTTACCCATCTGTCCCGCTGGGACAGCTGCCACGTGTCTGGGGTCTAACTGGAGGTAGCACCTGCTATGGCCACACTGGAATTAATTTAAGTGGATGACTGCAGCGGTAAACATTGATTTTCAGCTTGGTGCATCCTCTGCAGAAATGGATCTGAATAATGCACCGACTTGTGTCCATAACAGCTGGAGCCGTGGAAGAAATCTCATGCACATACTGAGCATAATAAAAATGTGATATTTTTATATTCTGTGAAGTGGACAGGAAATCTTGTGTAAGAATCATTCCTGAGCAACAAAACTGCTGTAGGTTTATGTCTAGAGTAAAAAAAAAATAACAAGCTTAAGGTTAGCATTCCCATGCATTAAAAATAAATGAATTTATAGAAAAACTCCTCTCCCTGACATACAAAGTAACAGTCGGTGGCGTTATCTGTCCCCAAGCTGTACTTCAATAGGAATAATAATGGGATGTGGAAGGATATTGCTGACACAGTGACAGGCTTCACCCTGGAACAGCTTTATTTCATAGGATTATACAAACTTTACATACAATATATTGCTTCAATTTTTTTCTGGCATTTTCCCAAGCAATTTATATCTCTGCATTTAATGTGTTCAATATCCTGTGGCAAAGATTGATAACACAGAGAGGTTGTGGTTATGGCTCTTTACCCTGGATACTAGATTCAGCAAGAAAAATTTGCAACACCTTGGTCCAGCGACCACGTAGTTACTCCATGATCATGGCTGTGGGACCAGAACCCTGCAAATTTCTTCCTAATATTTTTTTAGTGTTTTCTAGGAAAGTTGAACAAAGAAGATTAGTAGGACCTTGGTCCCGCAATCATGTTGGTAATAGTGATGAGTGAACGTGCTCCGATGATGCTTTATCCGAGCATGCTCTGGTGTTCTCCAAGTATCTTGGGCGTGCTCAAATAATTATGTTCGAGGCCCTGCGGCTGCATGTTTTGTGTCTTTAGACAGCCGGAACACATGTAGGGATTGCCTAACAAACAGGCAATCCCCACATGTGTTGCGGCTGTCTAACAGCCGTAAAACATGGAGGCGCGAGGAATTGAACATATTATTTGAGCACGCTCAAGATACTTGGATAACACCAGAGCATGCTCGGATAACGTGTCATCCGAGCACTTTCACTCATCACTATTTGGTAGCCCATGGCTGTCAGCCTTTCCTGATTTGTAGGCCTAGTGCGAAGCCAGAGCCTGTGAATCTCTTACTACCTGCCGGCATCCCCAGTGCCTCTTCTGATTATTGGACCCGGTGTGACACACACATAATGTCACGCCATGTCTATCAGAAGAGGCACTGGGGATGCCGGCAGGTGGTAGGAGATTGGCATGTTCTGGCATTGCGCTAGACCTACAAATCAGAAGAGGTTGACAGCCATGGACTACCAATGTGACTGCGAACCAAGGTCCTGTGAATCTTTTTGCTCAACTCTCAAAGAAATCACTCAAAATAAACTGTTGTATACCAACATCCATACCTTTACCCCAAAACGGAGGCCCAAATTTATTAAACAGTTGACATTAGTATTAAAGGGAACCTGTCACAAAGTTTTACCATTATAAACTAAGACTACCACCTTTCCCTCTTCATTTATTCAGTAGTCTAAAAACCTGCATGTAAACCTACAACCCCCTCTGTAAATCCCCAAAAATACCTTTTATAATCCCCCCATATGGCGTTATCCGGTCCGATGGCCATCGCCGGTCTTGCTCCGAAGCCTTCACGGAGTCTTCTCTCTCCATGCAATTGTCCTTCTCCTGTCTTGATTCTTGTGGATGATCGTCCTATGTCATCCATGCAGTGTCCCCAATCGCGCTGCTGCGCAGGCGGGGATAGGTAAAACCAGTAGGTGGAACAGTGCGCCTTTTGGCCACACCCAGGGTAGACTCAGCATCCTAATTAGCATATTTGATTAATCTTCAGTTTCTGCAGAACGAAGGCAGCGATTAGAACAATAAAGATGTCATTTTTATAAGAGCCGTATCCGCTACAAGACTATGGACTTTGCGTAGACTGTCAGTTTGGGCTGACAGACTTCCTTTAATTTGGCTCTGTCTGGGACTTCACTTATTGTCCAATCACATCTGCGCAATAAATTATAGGTTATAATATCACTGGCAGCAGATTTCTGTGTGGAAGCAATTATAAGTCTTTTTATCTCTACGACCCTAAGGCTATGTGCACATTTGCCGTGGAAATTTCCGCTTCAATTCCGCACCTCCCTGCCGCGGGAAATACGCATATTATAGGTATGCGTATTAACGCTAAAAACTAGCGTTTTGCAAGCGTAATTAGCTTGCAGAATGCTAGCGTTTTCCAAGTGATCTGTAGCATCGCTTGGAAAACAGGTTGGTCACACGAGTCAAATAAGTGTTTGACAAGTGTGAGCAACTTTTTACTATTGATGCTGCCTATGCCGCATCAATAGTAATAAGATCTAATGTTAAAAATAATAAAAAAAAAAAAAAATCGTGATATTCTCACCTTCCAGCGGCCCCCGCAGCCTTCCCGCCTCTCAGCGACGCTCCCGGCCAATCCCGTTCCCAGGGATGCTTAGCGATAATGACCCCAGATGATGTAGCATCACGAGAGACCGCTACGTCATCTGGGGTGATTCTCGCAATGCATCCCTGGGAACAGGATTTGCCGGGAGCGTCGCTGAGAGGCGGGAAGGCTGCGGGGGCCGCCGGAAGGTGAGAATATCACGATTTTTTATTTTAATTATTATTTTAACATGGATATGGTACACAGGGCCTGGAGGAGAGTCTCCTCTCCTCCAGACCATGGGTACCATCCGCACTTGAACCGCTTACTTTGCGCATGGTGGGCATAGCCACATGCGGAAAGTAAGCGGTTCAATGCATTCCTATGGCGGCGGAATCGCCGCAATTCCGCAAAAAGAATGAGCATGCTGTGGATTCTTCCGCGATGCGATTCCGCCGCGGAAAAACACGCAGCATGTGCACAGCATTGCGGAATCCCATAGGATATAATGAGTTGTGTTATGTAAACGCTAAGAATCCGCAACGTGTGCATAGACCCTAACACATGCTTGTTAGTCCATAGTCCTATGATCCATCCAGGTGAGGTCTGTAATCCTCTAGTACAAAACCTACAATCACATTACTAAAATCACAAAAAAATCAAATAAAATATGACTCCATATTGTAATGCTAAAAAAACTAAACTAAAAAAAAAAAAAGCAGCGAGTAAATATGTTTATGCTCTTATAATGCTGCCCTGGCATTGAATCACTGCTTTCTTAGTTTATTGATCGGTATGGAAGGACTGACACAATAAATTGTGAACACGGCAGGGGAAGTCGCTTGCCTGTGTTACTTAGTAGTACAGGTTAATGTGGAATCAATGGCGGGGATTGACCGAATACAAACACTGTGTGACTAATGCCGGACAGGCACCGGCCCCAGGGGAAAAACAATCCTTACAGTCACTTATTTCTTTTCCTGCATCTTGCTAATCCCAGGTCAAGGTGACATCGTGTTCATTATTCTTGTGCATACTTCTTTGCTGACATGGTATGAGCAATAAAGCATCTGCCTGTACCTTTACGCTATAGAGTGAGATGACTGTATAAATCAGACTGAGATCGGACCGCAACTCCCGACCTGAGCATAGAAATACATGGAGCTGTCACGCTCGGGTCCGGAGAACTGCCATCCAGTCTGTGCACAGCAGTCCGATTTATATAGCTGTCTAACTGTGCCTTAAGCATGTCTCTAGGATGTGACAAATGTAGATACCTTTCCATATGTGTAGGGGGAAATTAGTCTAAAATGATCTTAACTTGGCGCTAAAAGAGCATATATATATATATATATATATATATATATATATATATATACATACAGCGTTATTCCCAAGAAAAACAATTTATTCTCATCTTTCACCCTTCATTTAAATCAGTTTTAAAATAGCAGTGGAAGCCATTATTTTCCTATACATGGGTAGCATGGTACCTCAGAGGCTGGCACTGTTACCTGGGATCCATCCAATCAGAGCCCTTTGTCTTCATAGGCATTCACTCATATTTAAAAAATATGCTGATAGGTCATTTGGCTTCCTAGGACATTTAAAAATTACATAACTGTAATTTTTATTGAGATTTTAATGAGTAGTTAACAGACAATAAACTTACGAATCATACATAAATGTGTGATATGGCAGGGTATTTCTTAGAAAAGTATAAAAAGCATAACAAATATACTGTATACATAAGTTCTTCCACCTCCCACTCTTCAGATGAAAATACAGGACAATTATAGCCCTAAAGGGACTTATATATGGCAGTCTAATTAGAAGCAATGCATAAGATTACATAATTAGAACAATACCACCATACCAGCTTAAAACAAAAACCGAGGATGACCAAAGACAAAGGACAGAGACACAGAGGAACAAATGGTAGGTGGAGTATATATTATAGATCGATTAGCCATTATATTGAGCCCAAAAATAGTCCCGTGGTCCCCAAATTGTCTCAAATACGTCTATTCGAGCATTTAAAGAGGCTGTCATATATTCCATTTTTCGGAAATCAGAGATTCTATTAAGTAAATCCTGATAAGAAGGAGGGTTAGTTTGCTTCCAATGAAGAGCAATAAGACACCTTGCCACCATTAATAAATGTAGGAGCAGCTTAGCGGAATTCTTACTGTAAGGAGGCTAATGGCCTCGTAATCAATGGGAGCTTCCTGTGATGTAACCCCTAGTATTTTTCTTTAGTGCATGTAAGCACTAGGATGTTGTTTAATGCACTTCTGTCCAGGTTGCGGGTAGCTATGAGAGATGGGTGGGTCTGTCTACCCACATACCTCACATCAGGGTGGAGTTACAGCTTATGTAATGGAGGCTGTTTGGCACATTGTCTGTGACCTGGGAGGGAGAAAGCCTCCTATGTGTGTGGCTCCAGAACGAGCCAGCGTACTGGATATTTCCCCAGCCTGTGTGCCTACAGGCCTGGCGGAGCAGAGCCATGCTAGGGACATTGATGTGTTGTGCTGGGATGCTGGGATCTGTTGGTTTGGTGAAATTATATGCAAATGAATAACTAACATCATACTCAGGGGTGGAGTTATACGGGTGCAGAGATTACAGTCCATGCACTAGCAGAAGAACTACATTATTTATGGCGATACTTTTAGACAGAAAGAAAATATTTTAACTCTGGGGTTTGGCTGCCTGTAGAGTATTTTAATAGGGTAACAGAGAGGAAGTCCAGAAAAATGGCTGTCCTCGTATTTATACACTTTAATATATAGGTTTAGTGTTCCTTTAAGATCGTCTTGAATAGTATTGATAAACCTAACTGCTGCACGGAGGTCTTCATCCATTAGGATTCACGGACAATCACAGGAGTGGCCTGTATTGAATATTCATTAAAAACAGCTAATGACTATTTTTTATTAGCACTGATGAGGAGATATAGATTGATAGATTACTCAGTGGACCCTTAAACTTGTAGGGAAAAGAAAGTTATTTGCAAAAAAAATAAAAAAATCTTGTATTTAAATTACCTTTCAATGGAATATTAATAGATAAATAATTATAACAAAACAGCAAATGTTCGCCGGGAAGTAATTGAAAAGGAAAATTATTGTTCCCTAAGATATTTATGGCACATCGAAAGGTTATGCCAAAAATGTCACAAATGTGATCAGGAATGGGGAGGTGGCTGCACATGCACAACTCTATTGTATGGGAACATCCTCTCCAAATCTGAACACATTTAACATATAATTATGGCAGGATAATTGAATACTATGGTACTAAACAGTTAAGGAAAAAGAAGAGAGAAAGTAAACTTATGCGCTACGTAAAATAAAATAGAAATAGGAATGCACAATAGAATATATAATAAAATATTAGGATAGAGGAATGAATGAATAAACGGTATGTTGGAAACCTTGAGATAAGAACAAAAAGGCAATTGTGCCGCTTAGTGTGAGGTAGATGATTATAATAATACAGACTGGTAACAATAAACACTAATACACATAGGGCTAGTAATGCTAGTAATAGTCCCCAGGCTAATATTTGGTGGGTGATCCCTGGATGCTGGAGAGTAGCAGACTAAATTGTCCAAAAATATCATCCTCGCTTTGAATTAATACGAGCAAAACGAAGAAAATGATAAAAAAAAGTCATACTATGTGCAGGGTCGAATCCTCATAATCCGAGTGAGGAGAGTAGCGTATTGACGTGCGTTAGAGACCAGGCGGTGCAGAATGACCCTGAAATGCTTCCTTGAGAATGATGAATCAAGGGCGCTCCGGCCGGTGGCGTCCCTGGTAACGCCGCGGCTGCAGGAGTCAATGTGACGTCAGTTAGGCAGAGTATGGAGCCCTGCGGTCTCCAATTGCCAAAACCTACGCGTATTGAAGAAATCCTGTTCCCACTTCGTCAGGGTATGATGGGGGACCATGAACTAAACAATTAGGGTCAACATCACATGCTAGTTTTTAGTCAGTGGAACAGAATGGAGAAGAGTGAGGAGTCTAGGAAAGTCAAGTGTGTGAGGTAGTTTTAGGAAGGGCTAGATAATAACGGTGCTATCGGGTTCTAAGAAAATGGACGTAGCAGAGGCAGAAGGTTTCTGGCAGTACAAGTCTCCTAACAGTAGGAGGACACATCCGAAGGCTTCGTGTGGATGCCGGGACGATCTTGGGCCTAGGGCCCGGAAGAGACATTAAGTGTCGTGTCTCTGTCTCCCTGGTGAGGAATATGTCAGCCGGGTCAAAGCGAAAGGGAAGGATGATGGGCTTAAGAAAAACTGTTATGACGGATGGGAAGCACCTGGGAGCAATAGAAGATGTTGAGGCTGGGCAGAATGGAGTCAAGGACTGATAACACACAGGAACAAGGGAACATCACGAAAAAGGGACTCTGTCTCAATATCAATGCACAACTGTTTGTATCCATATTACACATTAAAGAATAAGCTATTGAACCGGACCTATGGTCTCCTGTCATACTTGAAGCTGCAGCCCGACCTGGTCCCATGGACGGGGAGGTAAGAAGAACTCCTGAACGAAAAATGAGTAAAGATAAAGAACAAACTCCACAGCACCACACACACCGGTCTAAATCCTGTGCAGAAGAGGGGTTTCAGGGCAAAGAGTACTTAGTTCTGGTCCACAGCAACCGGCCCAGTACCCTTCTTCAGTATGCTAATCAGCGCAGAATTATGGAGCTGATAAAATACATTTTCTTCCATGATCTGAGATTACTCTTTACACTCTACTGAAACTGCCCTCACTAAAGTCTCTAATGATCTTTTAACAGCTAAATCTAATGGTCACTACTCCATGCTAATTCTCTTGGATCTCTCCGCAGCATTCGACACTGTGGACCATCAGCTCCTCCTCACTATGCTCAGCTCCATCGGCCTCAAGGACACCGTTCTCTCCTGGTTCTCCTCCTGTCTCTCTGACCGCTCCTTCACTGTATCTTTTGCTGGTTCCTCCTCCTCTCATCTTCCCCTTACTGTTGGGGTTCCTCAAGGATCAGTTCAAGGCCCCCTCCTCTTCTCTTTGTATACTGCCCCTATTGGACAAACAATCAGGAGATTTGGTTTCCAGTACCATCTCTATGCTGATGACACCCAATTATACACTTCTTCACCCGTTATCATGCCTGCCTTTTTAGAAAACACCAGTGATTGTCTTACCGCTGTCTCTAACATCATGTCCTCCCTCTATCTGAAACTGAACCTGTCAAAAACGGAACTCCTCGTGTTTCCTCCCTCTACTAACCTACCCTTGCCTGACATTGCCATCTCCGTGTGTGGTTCCACCATTACTCCCCAGCAACATGCCCGCTGTCTTGGGGTCATACTTGATTCCAAGCTTTCATTCACCCCCCATATCTGATCACTGGCTCGCTCTTGTTATCTCCACCTCAAAAACATCTCTAGAATTCGACCTTTTCTTAATTTCGACTCTGCAAAAACTCTTACTGTTTCTCTTATTCATTCTCGTCTGGACTATTGTAACTCTCTACTAATCGGTCTCCCTCTTACCAAACTCTCCCCTCTCCAATCTATCTTGAATGCTGCAGCCAGGATCATATTCCTCACCAATCGTTATACCGATGCCTCTACCTTGTGCCAATCATTACACTGGTTACCCATTCATTACAGAATCCAGTACAAACTTACTACCCTCACTCACAAAGCACTCCATGGCTCAGCACCACACTACATCTCCTCCCTCGTCTCAGTCTACGATCCTACCCGTGCCCTCCGTTCTGCTAATGACCTGAGGTTAGCATCCTCAATAATCAGAACCTCCCACTCCCGCCTCCAAGACTTTTCACGTGCTGCGCCAATTGTTTGGAATGCACTACCCAGGTTAATACGATTAATCCCCAATACCCACAGTTTTAAGCGTGCCCTAAAAACACATTTGTTCAGACTGGCATACCGCCTCAATGCATTAACCTAACTATCCCTGTTGGCCCATTCAAAAAAAAATAAAACATTTCTACCATAATCAGGTACCTCTTATTATGTTCTCACCCGCTTTATGCATTTAATAACCCTTTGTGTCTGTACTGTTACATACATTGGCTGTTAACTGGTTCATGCAGAATTACATGAACACCCGATTCTTACACTATGGCTGGTCCGAACAATGAAAGCAATTGTTACCATCTACCTTTCGTGTCTCCCCTTTTTCCTCATAGACTGTAAGCTTGCGAGCAGGGCCCTCATTCCTCTTGGTATCTACTTTGATCTGTGTTTATTGTTATGCTGTAATGTCTATTGTCTGTACAAGTCCCCTCTATGTAAAGTGCTGCGGAATATGTCGGCGCTATAGAAATAAAAATTATTATTATTATTGCATGCCTCATCCCGCTGCTTGTTCATTTGAAGGCCTTCTATATTCTGGACTCTGCTGTTATTAAAGGTCAAAATATTTTTCATGATTACTGAAGCATCTTGATTTTTCAGACCATTGGGGACCGACCTGCAACTTAGTTTTTTCTTTTCTTACAAAATTAAAGCTCTGAAAATGAACACTCATTACTTCTGCCTCCAGTAAAAAGCCTCCTTGTTTTTCTATTCGAACGCTGTGCCGAGAAATAGGTATTCTGGAGACTTGAACGCTTTGTAAATGGAGATTCTTGCATTTTAATAACAAATGTTGCGTGTATAAGTCACAATTACGTTCCATGTTGGTCTCTAGAAATAAACTTGCTATGCATAGAAGCGAATGTCAAGGCTCTCCGAGCGACGGCGTGATTGCAGCTTTATATAAAAGGGGCGAGAAGATAATTCTAAAGAACGTTTTTTCCGTTGGCTGGCTTAAAGGAAAGTGATAATTGTATAGATGCCTCCTAGTGTATTACACTTATCTACTGGAAACATCAACCACTGTTACATGCAGGGTTATGAATACCAATAATTATCAGCAAGATCTGCTTTTATACAGGAGAAAAATACAAATTGTTGCTTAGCTAAATCTCCATCTAATGCTTCAACCACAGTCAGATGTAGTAAAGTACTGTATATGTTCACCAGGGTATCCTTTCATCTTTCCCTGGTGTTGGAGATGCAGTTCATTAATGTTGTTTGATGCATATTTTCTGGTTGTCCCTGGTTTTTCTGCATTTTAGGAGTGATTTCACGGAATATTATGCAAAATTTTAAACCTCCAGAGGTACATATAGGATGACAACTATTTTTTTTCCAAGGGAAGACTGAATGACAAGATAGAATAGGATCAATAAAAAGGTGATTGCCACTTTAAAGAAGAACTCCTCTTCCTCCCATTAAGTTTTCATCCTCTTAATATATTGCAGTCATCATATTATACAGCACTGTGTACTTACAATTGCTCATTTTGCCTTTCTACCCAGCAAATTCTTCTCTTTTCTCTGCTCTATGTAGAAACAGGAAGTCTCTTGTCTCTGCATGAGTCATCCACCTCTTCAACTTCTGACACAGCTGCTCCACTACTCTCCCTATCAAGGACTTTTGCAATGATGACTCATGTGGGAAAAAGAGACTTTCTGTTTCTACATGGAGATTAGAAGGATTCTGCTAGTCAGTTTTTAATCACATGATGTCATAGACCTAATGGAAAATAAATTAATTATCTGGGTAGAAAGACAAAATGAGCAATTGTAAGTACACAATGCTGTATGATATGATGACTGCAATAGATTAATAGCATAACAATTTTGATGGGAGGAGTGCTACTTTAACCCATTATTAATGACCGAGACAAATTTTTGAAATCTGAACAGTGTCACTTTATGTAGCAATAACTCTGGAATGCTTCAACATATCCCATTGATTTGGATATTGTTTTTTTTTTAATTGTGACACATTATACTTTATGGTAATGGTAAACTTAGGTTAGTATGTTTTGTGTTTTTATAAAAAATACCAGAAATTTGGCAAAAAATTAGCAATTTTCAAACTTTTGAATGATAATCCCTTTAATCCAGATAGTCATACCACGCAAAAAATATTAATAAATGACATTTCCCTCATGTCTGTTTTACATCAGCAACATTTGAAAATTGTTGTTATTTTGTTAACATTTTAAAAGGTTTTAAAAATGTAGGCATTATTTTTCATTTTATTCGAGGAAATTTCCTAACTTATTTTTTTATTGACCAATTCAGTTTTGAAATGACTTTGGGGGTCCTGTATATCGGAAACCCTCAAAAGTGAGACCATTTTAAAAACAGCACCCTTCAGCGTATTCAAAATTGCTTTCAGGTAGTTTACTAACTCTTCAGGAATTAATGCAAAGTGACGTGACAGGAATGAAAAAAATTATTTTAACCAACTAAATGTTTCTGACGTCTGAAAAGGCCGCTATAGCGGGAAGACTTTAAGGCCGTTATTTGGCCATGAATCACCATCGCAAACATCAGGACCACACAATAAAGATCTCAGGGTGCCGACGGGGATAAAGAGGGAGACTCCACACTCTGTTGACCATCTAGACGCTGTAGTGACTATTTACAGCAGCATTTAAAGTGTTAAATTTCCACGGTTGATGCCAACACTGATCAGGGCGGATGTTGGCTGCTGGATTGTCACCCGTCGGAGGATGCTAGTCTCTTATATCGCAGATCGGTTTTAAGTCGTATTGGTGGTCACTAAGGGGTTAAGTTTGAATATTCATTTTAAAATGACATTTTAGTCAATCCCTCTAAAAATCATTTTCCACGGTTCAGATGCTGTATCTTCTATGATACAACCGAGCTTTCTTGGAAGATTTATTTCTCAGCTGCTCTTTTATGAAGGTTGATCTACAGTCCCTTTAAATTTAAGGTACCATCAACTATGTCAAATATCTTATTATGGCTTTTCATTTATTGTAAATGTCTGCGTTTCTTCTAGAAGACTCTTTCTAAATAAGGGATAATTGCAAAATGGTGAGATATATCACAGAACAGGAGGGCAGTGCGACCTCAAAACTCACTCGCCTTAGGCTAGGGTCTCATGAGCATCGGGTCGATTACGCAAATCATACTTTGATCAAACTCTAATCTGAGTTTGATCAGAATATGAGCACAGCATGATCTCCATCTTCACCATTCTGTATCCGAGTGCAGTCCGATGTTTTCTCATTGACTTGCATGGCTGAAGGGGATCCGAATATCGGATCAAACTCAGGCATGATGCGATTTTTTAATTCGGTCAGGCTAGGTCCGAACAAACAATCGGACATGTGTACGGCCCACAGAATAACATTGGTCCAAGTCCAATTCAATGTTTTGTCCAAGTGCGATCCAATGTTTTTGACCGAAAATACAGTCATGTGTACGAGCCCTTACCATTATGGCCACCTGCTGAATATTTTTTGTTACAATTCTTCAAATAGAAATTTTGATTTTGATTTTTTTTTTATTTTTGGATATTGTATTTTTCAAAGAGCTTTTTCAGAAGTTCCTCCTAATAAACAACATTACTAGCCAAATACATTAGCAGCAAACAGTATACACTGATCAGAGCCACTAAAATGCAGAGTTTTTGCTTCTTCCTGGATTTTTACACCAACCTGAAGAAGGATGTTATCAATACCATGGATGACAAGAAGAACAACAATTTTTGGATCAAATCAAGCCAAACATGTCACTGGAAGCAAGGATCACCAAGCTACGACTTGCCTAGTTTGGACACATCATACGAAGAGAGCGATAACTGGAGAAGGACGTCATGGTCGAAGGATAGAAGGAACAAGATACTGATACTGTCAAGATAATGGCGGAGAAGACCCTGGTGGACCTATCCAGGCTGCAAAAGATCGATCTTCCTACAGAACATTTATCCACCAAGTTGCTATGGATGAGTCGTTAAAAAAATGTTTAATGTATCTAGCATTTTCTGCTTCACCAGGGTACATGAGGCTCCAGTAGGCTTATAATATGGTGGCCCAATGGTTGCCACCATTGCCTTGCAGTTGTAACACTGGGGGTCCAGGGTTTGAATCTGTATGAATTGGATGTTGTTCTTGTGTTTGCTTGGGTTATCTTTGGGGGGCTCCAGTTTCATAACATTCCAAAAGCATACTGAAATATTAATGGCTTCCGATGAAATTGATTAATAATGTAGGCGATGTGACAAACTCTGTGCGGCACTATGGTATAAGTCAGTGCTCTATAAGCAACAGGAAAAGTAATTTTGAATGAATTGTATTGTTTTAAAAAAAAACAAATTCATACATCTGTTTGATCCTTCTACTTCTAATTTCACCTTTACAGAACTGTTTTTCCCCGTTTCATTAGTATTGGTGACGGAGTAACCTGACTAAGAAGCCTTTCTAAAATGTATGAATTTAAATGGGAGAGATGAAAAGTTGGACGTTGTCATAAATAATTTAGCATTTATTAGCAGAAGTGAAGACAGCATTATAATCTGTCAGCGGAGAAAAATCCGCAGCTTATATTATTGTAGTGTATTCCTGTCCCTAGAATTCGCCCTAAGGGGCTTCAAAGCCTCGTACTTTAGATGATGATATCTTCTATGTATAGAACAGAAAGCCATGTGCCCGACATTGTTTTTTTTAAGGCTGGGTGCAGATGACTGTATGTTTTTTCATCTGAGAAAATCGGGTCGATTATGCAGATCACACTCTAATCAAACTCTGATCAGATCGTGATCTGATTCTCTCGGGCGAGGAGAAGATGGTGAAAACAATTTTTCCATCTTCTTCATGATGTCAGTCCGTGCAAATGTCATCCGAGTGCAGTCAGGTGTTTTCCACATACTCATTGACTTGCATGGCGGAATGCGATCCAAATATCAGTTCAAAATCGAGCATGCTGTGATTTTTTTTCCCGGACCGGTAGCAAGCAAGAAAAAAATTGGGCATGTGCACGGCCCCAAAGACTAACATGGGGACAAGTGCTGTTCATCAAAACCTCACATAGCACTTGACCGATAATTCCGATCATCTGCTCGAGCACTAAGAGTGCCTAATATTGTCTTCTTTTTGGATTGTAGGAAAAGAAAGATTAAACAAATAAGTAAACATAATGTAAAGTGCTGCGGAATATGTTGGCGCTATAGAAATAAAATTATTATTATTATTATTATTATTATTAAACAATTGTGTTTCCCATGATATAACATTACTTTCATCATTACTTTGTATGGTATCATTGCTCTGTTGTTTTTCCTAGAAATCTTTGAATAAACTAACAACGTCGTGTAACCATTCCCCATGTCAAAGGGGTAAATGAGTCCAGTGTCAGACTGGCGTGCCAAGGGCCCGCCAGTAACCAACTCCAGGGTTCTACTTTTCTGCTACATGCAAATGTGACATTATCCTCAATCACAAATGTATATAACAATGAGCTGGGTAGATTGTTAGATGAATAAGATGTCGCCTTTGTCTGTGCATAATGATTAAAGTATATTGTGCCAAGTACTGCTCATATAATAGGGTGGTAGCCACTCTGCACAGCGGCCCACCGGAGGATTCTCCTATTCTCCGGTGGGCCAGTCCGAGCTTCTGTCTCTCCCTACATATTCTAGAACTATCAGGTCAGTAGTCATTGGACAATATAAAATTGTGTATAGCAACAATCAGTTGTTAATTTATTTTACATTTCCAGGTGGAATAACAGAGGAACAGCTCTGAGAAGAGTTTTAAGAAAAGGTGCACTAGAAATGTTATATTGTTAGAAATGCAAGAGAGGAACAAAGTGAGAGTGGCTGTTAAGCACAATAAAAATGTAACAGATGGTTGGACAACCAAAGTGGTATGTCCTAGTTCAGTGACTTAGACTAAAATGTGAGTGTGATTAGAGGAGATTGGATGATGATGGGCTCTTAGAGGAAAGAACGGAATGGTATTGACCCTCCTCCACCCTGCAAGTTGTGCTATAAAGCCGAAACTTCATTTATTTGTGGCAGCTGTGAAAAGCAGTGTGAAGTCAACGTTCTTCGGGGGTCTGTGTGAAGTTACAGGGGTTATCTGGAACTTTGGTTATTTTTCCTTATAAGGCTAAGAATGTTGCTCACTACCTGCCTGTTCTACCAGGTGCCGAACTTTGACGGCTCAGAGCAGTGACGGACCACTCCTGCCGGCGATTCTTCAGCTTGCGCCGACGTCATGTCAACAGAGCAGCTTCTTCTCTTCCGCTCTGCTCTGTCGATGGGGCATCACTGCCTATATGATGCCTAATTGCGTGGAGCCAGCTGTCATTCAGCATGACGTCCCGTCAACAGAGCAGATCAGAAGAGGAAGAGCTGCTCTGCTGACGTGAAGTCAAATGACCTTCAACAATGTAATGAGGTCCCAGTAGACCCAACAGTGACCTCTTGTGTGAAAGAGGGCGAGAACTGCAGTAAAACCGTTGTGTATTGAAGGCTGTTCAGGTTGTAAGGGTGGTTCTTTCTGGAGCTGTGAAACAATATCGCCTTATATAAGATTTGTAATTTGTTGAATCCTGTGTGTGAACGATGGAAAATCAATGTTCTTCTGCAAATGTGACCACTTGAATACTATGTTACATACAAACATAAATGTAACCTTCTTTTTATGCATATCCCTCCTACATATGCCCCTCGGTAAAGGGAGGTTTGAAGATTGCGGGTTTACCCCTATACTAGTCAATAAGAGCACTCCCCTGCACGGCGACGTAACAATGGGTGAATGATGATGGCGGCACTTCTTGTCGTTTTCTATCTGCGCATTCAGGGTCTTCCAGGTAATTGTAGACTATTGTTCCCTCTGAAGTTTCTAAAGAATGAAAAGTAGATATGAGTCTGATTGATTTTGATGAATGGCCCTATGTCATTTAAAAAGCAGCAAGTTGTCACTCAGCCGCTCCGGTGTGTTTCGGAAGATTACAAGCGAACGCTCTTGATATCAGTAGAGCGTGTAGCGTTTGTGCTATTGTTTGTGAGACTCCTCTCGTCTTTCTTTTCCCCAGGAAACCATTCAAATAAAAATAATAGAGCGTGATTTCTTCTGATATTAGGGAAATTGATCAGAGAACATGCACAAATCATATTGACGGTGAAGTCTGTAAAGTGCTGGGGAACTAATGGCGCCATATAACTGAGATAAATCAATAATGATTATTCCTACATTTATAGCGTGTGGTTTTATAAGTGTTTTCAAGGTGTATTGTGTTTTATTCTTGTTCATAACATAAAACTGACTGGCACATCCGAGCTAGTGTGAATAGGTGCTAACTTAGGAGCAGCTGCCTCCAAATATAATATACTAGAAACAAATGAGACGCTTTGCATACACGTAGGGACCCATCAGTTTTTTCTGTCATATGGGTATTTTCTGTTATATTGACCCCCCAAACTCACTTCAAATATGATGTGGTCCCTAAAAAAACGGTTTTGTAAATTTCGTTGGAAAAATGAGAAATCGCTGGTCAACTTTTAACCCTTATAATGTCCTAACCAAAAAAAAAAGTTATGTTTCCAGAATTGTGCTGGTAAAAGTTGACATGTGGGAAATGTTATTTATTAACCGATTTTGTGTGACACCGCTCTCTGATTGAAGTGCACACAAATTAAAAGTTTGAAAATTGCAAAATTTTAAATTTTTTTTTCCAAATATTCATTTTTTTCATAAACAAACGCAAAATTATATTGAAGAAATTTTTACCCTAACATGAAGTGCAATATGTCACGAAAAAAACAGTCTCAGAATCAGTGGGATACGTTGAAGCGTTCCAGAGCTATGACCTCATAAAGTGACAGTGGTCAGAATTGTAAAAATTGGCTTGGTCATTAGGTACTAAATTGGCTCTGTCACTAAGGGGTTAAATAATAGGGTTAAATAATAGTGAAAATGTTTCTTTTATTTAATAGATATATTTTCCTTACCACTGGTATTGGGAATCGTTTTTGGGATTGCTGGAGGTCCCGGTGATCAGGATGTTGTCCCCTATCCTATGGCAATGTATGGAGCTATTTATGATCCCACAGCTGACATCCGCTACATATAGTGTGGGTTCAGTTCCTAACCCTGTGCCATTCACGTGCCGTACATTTACTGCGCTTGCCGTTAACGATATAACGCTAATTCTCCAAATGTACAGCAGATGGTGCCAAAGGGTTAAAATTTTATCTCTGCGGTCCGGAAAAATAAAATGTCTCATCTAATGTTTTATTAGGATTTTAATGTTGTTTTTTTTTCGTTAGATACATCAAAAGAACAAGTTAATAATTGCATGACAGTTTTCCCCTTAATATTGTAAAGCAGGTTTTTTTTTACGTGTAAAGCACATTCCGAAATGAAATTTAATTTACAAAAATTGCGCTGCCAAAAAAACGATTCACAAAACCTTGGCAAATGATGGTAAAAATGTAGGTGGTTTTTAACATATATTGTTATGCATTTAAACACGCAAAATAAATATTATGATATATATAATAATGATCCGTGAAAATTCCCTTCTCATGTAAGTCTGGAGTAATTGATTCTCTGCATGTGCCGCCAGTGCTCACCCTTCTTCTTAGTCATTACGGCGCCATCCGTGCCCTCTCTGCACAATTATTTGAAGAGGTTGTCCACTATTTTTTTATTGATGACCTGTCCCTAGGATAGTAAGAGTAAAACTAGGCACTCGGAGGGATACGTGATGAAAAATGTGATAATTTTATTACTATCCAAAAAAAACCATTAAATTTATAACGTTTCGATCCTACTTTGCCTTCATCAGACAAATACGAACATAGTCATGAAAGAGAGTTATATCAATGACAGCGCTGGTGTAAAGTGACGGTGACACTATCTGGAATGGCGGTGTCACTATCTGGATAGTCTATCCCTAGAATAGGCCATCAATATCTGATTGGTGGGGGTGTTTAGTCACTGCTGCAGCCAATCACTGTTCTGGTGATGCCGATGTAGTTGTGACATAACAGCTGCAGGTGGGCAACAGTTGGTTCAGTTGCTTCACAAATTTGGGGTGGAGACATGTACTACTTAATGGGGTTGTCAAACTTTTTTATTGATAGCTTATCTTTAGGAGAGGCCATCGATAACTGATTGGTGGGGGTGTGATACCCGGCACCTCTGCCAATCAGCTGTTACCGGTGCAAACCGTAACTTCTCGGATGCTGCTGGAACACAGTAACTCCATCAAAACTATAGTGATGACAGCCGGGCACTGCTGATCCGCCTCCTATTTATCTGAATAAAGGGTGGATCTGCAGTAACCGGCCATGACCACTGTAGAAATAACAGAGCTGCTGTGTTCAAAAACTTCTGTCCAGCACCGGCAACAGCTAATCGACAGGAGTGCTGGGTGTAGCATTCCCACCGATCACATATTGATGGCCTGGGCTAGCAATGAAGTCCAGTAGGAATCAGTGGAAGAAGATGAAAAAGATTTTTTTCCCCTGACATTTTGTGCCGCCCTTTCATTCCTGCCGCCCTAGGTCCTGAATTTCCAGGGCTTGTTGACAAATACACCCAAGCTTGAAGCCACACATTTCTGTTCTATTCTGAAAGTCAGATTGGCTACAACAATAGGTGATAGAAAACATAGTTTCTTCCAGATTCCCTGGCTCCACACCTTTTTGCACCAGAGGCAAAAAGTGCCCAAACAAGGTGACAATTTGCCGCTTGCTACAGAACTTTATGTAGCCTGTATTTATCTATTGGGCTTGTGGTCTTGATTGGATAAAGATGGAGGAAGCACCCAAATCCTGGACGCTAGTTCTGCAGGGAAGGCTGGATATATTAAATTCCAGTATAAGCTGAGCGATTCACTGCAGATAATAAGAAATGGAGCAAAGCGGCATGTAAATAGTGGAAGTTATCCAGAGCACATTTCATATAGACTAAAAGTGACCTACAAAAAAAAAACACATCTAAAAGCCACAGCAATTGCAATAACGACAGGAAAAAGTTTCTTGAAAGCCTAAGAGGAGAGACCGACCTAACGACTCCCAAACAATCAGTGACACAGACTTCCATCAAGAAAAAAAGAAACACATAAAAAGCAGAACTCCTGCAATCTATTTGGCTATTATTAGAGAATGGCTATCATCGCCATCATTCAGGAGACAAACTTTTCTTTCTTGAGAACAGCGATTACTTCTTGCTATAATGATAAACTCATACAGTCATGGCCAAAAGTTTTCAGAATGACACAAATATTATATTTTCACATGATCTGCTGCCCTCTGGTTTTTATGTGTGTGTTTGACAGACGTTTTTATCACAGACAAAAATATAATTGCAAACATGTGAGTAACAAAAGCTTATATTGACAGTTAGAATGAGTTAATGCAGCAAGTCAATATTTGCAGTGTTGACCCTTCTTCTTCAGGACCTCTGCAATTCTCCCTGGCATGCTCTCAATCAACTTCTGGACCAAATCCTGACTGATAGCAGTCCATTCTTACACAATCAATGCTTTCATTTTGTCAGAATTTTTAGGTTTTTGTTTGTCCACCCGTCTCTTGATGATTGACCACAAGTTCTCAATGGGATTAAGATCTGGGGAGTTTCCAGGCCATGGACCCAAAATCTCTATGTTTTGTTCCCTGAGTCATTTAGTTATCACCTTTGCTTTATGGCAAAGTGCTCCATCATGCTGGAAAAAGCATTGTTGATCGCCAAACTGCTATTGGAGGGTTGGGAGAAGTTGCTCTTGGAGGACATTCTGGTACCATTCTTTATTCATGGCTGTGTTTTTAGGCAAGACTGTGAGAGAGACGATTCCCATGGCTGAGAAACAACCCCACACATGAATGGTTTCAGGATGCTTAACAGTTGGCATGAGACAAGACTGGTGGTAGCGCTCACCTTGTCTTCTCCGAATGAGGCATTTTCCTGATGTCCCAAACAATCGAAAAGGGGATTCATCAGAGAAAATAACTTTACCCCAGTCCTCAGCAGTCCACTGCCTGTACCTTTTGCAGAATATCAGTCTGTCCATGATGTTTTTTCTGGAGAGAAGTGGCTTCTTTGCTGCCCTCCTTGAGACCAGGCAGTGCTCCAAGAGTCTCCCCGCTCACAGTGCGTGCAGATGCACTCACACCTGCCTGCTGCCATTCCTGAGCAAGCTCTGCACTGCAGGTAGCCCGATCCCGCAGCTGAAACACTTTTAAGAGACGGTCCTGGCGCTTGCTGGTCTTTCTTGGGCGCCCTGGAGCCTTTTTGGCAACAATGGAACCTCTCTCCTTGAAATTCTTGATGATGCGATAGATTGTTGACTGAGGTGCAATCTTTCTAGCTGCGATACTCTTCCCTGTTAGGCCATTTTTGTGCATTGCAATGATGACTGCACGTGTTTCTTTAGAGATAACCATGGTTAACAGAAGAGAAACAATGATGTCAAGCACCAGCCTCCTTTTAAAGTGTCCAGTGGTGTCATTCTTACTTAATCATGACAGATTGATCTCCAGCCATGTCCTCATCAACACCCACACCTGTGTTAATGGAGCAATCACTGAAAAGAGGTTAGCTGGTCCTTTTAAGGCAGGGCTGCAATGATGTTGAAATGTGTTTTGGGGATAAAGTTCATTTTCTAGCCAAATATTGACTTTGCAAGTAATTGCTGTTAAGCTGATCACTCTTTATAACATTCTGGAGTATATGCAAATTGCCATTAGAAAAAGTGAAGCAGTAGACTTTGTAAAAATTAATATTTGTGTCATTCTCAAAACTTTCAGTACTGTTAGTGTAGATCCTATTGGGTGAGTGCAGGCAATTATATTTCAACCTTATGCTGGGTCCAGACGAGCCTATGCAAAATCGTCTGCTCTTTTGTCCTGAAAAATGCTTTTTGACATTTGTTTAATGTTCTGTATGTCCATTTTCTTTATCTGTGTTCCATTTGTATGTGTCACGGGTGTGTCAGGTGTGACAGACTCATTCTGGATCCTGCTATAGAAGGTCATTGCACTTGGCTCTGCAAGCACCTTCTTGATTTTTTATCTCCGTTGTATAGTGATATCCTTCACACTCTAGGACCTAGCAGTGACCTCCACCTTCTGCTGCTGATTGACACACCCTTGCTGGAGGTTTATATACCTTTAGTCTCTTCAGAAAGGTGCTGGTGATCTCTGTATTTTCCCCTGTCCAAGTTTGAAATGTTAGTAGTCGACTATTGTCTTCTTGGAGATGTCTTGGAGGATTGTTGGCGTGATCTCTCTTGTGTCTTCTCAAGCTAAGTGTATACCCTTGTTTGTTTACCCGTCTTGTCTTAAGTTGTAGTGGAGGCTGACTGGTACTTACCCTGTTCCCCCTCTATCTAGGGCATATCGCTACAGGCAGTCAGGGATAAGGCTCCTACATGGCGATAGGTGCGGAACCTATTTAGGGACGTTAGAGGAGTCAGGGAGTTTTCAGGTCTACCTAGGGGTCTCTGTTATGTTTCGGTAGCTGAGGAGTGCAGGCAAAAAAGGCAATACACCAGAGCAGTTGGAATCTATGAGATTGCAGTACCCTGACTAACCACAACAACTAGAGGCAGCCGTGGAGCGTTCCTACGTTGGTCCTAGACGCCTCGTCACAGCCTGAGAAACTAACTACACCTAAAGATAGATATAGGAAAGCTATCTGCCCCGGAGCAGAACCCCAAAGATAATAGAAAGCCCCCAAACATGTAATGGCGGTTAGACAAGAAGAAATACTGACACAGACAGAAAAGAGTATAAGCAAACGTTGGGGCCCAAACTAACTAAATAGAAAATGATAGGAAGGGTACTTACTGCAATCCCAGAAAACCCTGAAAAGCACCAACTCTACTAATTTCAAAAACACCTGAGATCACACGACCTCTACCACCTAAATTAGTTCTCTGGTGTAACAAAATCAAAACAGCAGCCACTGAAAAAACTGGAAAAAGCAAAAGTACAAACATCAGTGGCTGAACTAAACTGAGAGGGCAAAAGCCCCCGGAGGGGACCCTGAAGGCCCCCACAGAAGTGCAGGACAAAATGCAAAAATCAAGCACAAAAACAAAAAGAAGAAAATGTCTTATCTGTTAGCAGGAGATGCAGACACGACACAGCAGGCTACAAGGGAAACAGGACTCAAAGATAGAGACCAGAACAATTGATCACCGGCAACCCTGATGGGAAGGTGACTCCCTTATATAAGACCAGTCAGTAACACCTGATTCCCAATCCTCACAATCTTCACAATCTTCACTGGACAGACCAGCACCGCTTGCAACCACCAGAGGGAGCCTCTGCTCAGAACTCATCCCAAGCCCACTCACAACAGTACCCCCCCCTTGAGGAGGGGTCACCGAACCCTCATTTGAGCAACCAGGTCGGTCAGGATGAGCTCTATGGTACGCACGGATGAGTCTCCTAGCATGGATGTCCGAAGCAAACACCCAAGAATTGTCTTCCTGACCATAACCTCTCCACTTAACCAAATACTGGAGTTTCCGTCTAGAAAAACGAGAATCTAATATTTTCTCAACCACATACTCCAGATTGCCCTCAACCAAAACAGGGTCAGGAGGCACAGCAGCAGGAACCACTGGCTCAACAAACCTCTTCAACAAGGACTTGTGGAACACGTTATGGATCTTAAATGTCCCTGGAAGAAGCAAACGAAAAGAAACAGGATTAAGAATCTCCATGATCTTATAAGGTCCAATGAACCTAGGCTTAAATTTAGGAGATGCTACTCTCATAGGAATATTTTTTGAGGACAACCAGACCAAGTCCCCTACTTTAAACCGAGGACGATCAGTCCTATGCCGGTTAGCAAACCGCTGGGCCCTCTCCTGAGAGAGGGACAACCTCTCCACTACCTGGTCCCAAATCTGTTGCATACGTTCCACAACAGAGTCAACACCTGGACAGACAGAAGCCTCCGTCTGTCCTGAAGAAAATCGAGGGTGAAACCCAGAATTACAGAAAAACGGAGACATCAAAGTGGCAGAGCTAGCCCTATTATTAAGAGCAAACTCAGCCAAAGGCAAAAAAGAGACCCAGTCATCCTGATCAGCAGACACAAAGCATCTTAGATAAGTCTCCAATGTCTGGTTTGTTCTCTCAGTTTGACCATTGGTCTGAGGATGAAATGCCGAGGAGAAAGACAATTGAACACCCAGTTTAGAACAAAAAGTCCTCCAAAATCTGGAAACAAACTGTACTCCTCTGTCAGACACTATGTTCTCAGGAATGCCGTGTAAACGAACCACGTGCTGAAAGAACAACGGCACCAATTCAGAGGAGGAAGGCAATTTAGGTAATGGCACAAGATGTATCATCTTGGAAAACCTATCACAAATCACCCAGATGGCGGTCATTCTCTGAGAAACAGGAAGGTCGGAAATGAAATCCATAGAGATATGGGTCCATGGTCTCTTGGGCACAGGCAATGGCATCAACAAACCACTAGAGCGAGAGCAAGGCTTGGAGCGAGAGCAAGTCCCGCAGGACTGCACAAATTCCCTGACATCACGAGACAAGGTAGGCCACCAAAAGGACCGACTAACCAAGTCTCTGGTACAAAAAATTCCGGGATGCCAGCCAACGCGGAACAATGAATCTCAGACATCACACTCTTTTTCCACTGGTCCGGGACAAACAATTTTCCAACAGGGCAGCGCTCGGGCCTATCCTCCTGACACCCCTCCAGAGCAAGTCTCAAATTAGGTGAGATGGCGGAAAGAACTACACCCTCTTTCAAAATAACAGAAGGATCAGATAACTCAGGAGAGTCCGCAAGGAAGCTCCTTTGAGAGGGCATCCCCTTAACATTCTTAGTGCCAGGAAGAAAGGAAACCACAAAATTAAAACGTGTGAAAAACAAGGCCCACCTGGCCTGTCTAGGATTGAGTCGCTTGGCAGATTCCAGATAAACCAGATTCTTATGGTCAGTAAGGACCACCACCTGATGTTTGGCTCCCTCCAGCCAATGTCTCCACTCTTCAAAAGCCCACTTCATGGCCAGTAACTCCCGATTACCCACGTCATAATTACGTTCAGTAGGAGAAAATTTTCGAGAGAAAAAGGCACAAGGGTTACTTTTAGAGGTCTCTGGATCTTTTTGGGACAAAACGGCACCTGCCCCAATTTCAGAGGCATCAACCTCCACCTGAAATGGCAGAGAAACATCAGGCTGCGTAGAACAGGAGCAGAAGTGAATCTCTGCTTAAGATCCTGAAATGCAGAGACTGCCTCAGGAGGCCAATTCACCACATCAGAACCCTTTTTGGTCAAATCAGTTAAAGGTTTAACAATAACCGAGAAATTACCAATAAATTTACGATAAAAATTGGCAAAACCCAAAAATCTTTGAAGAGCCTTTAATGAAGTAGGTTGGACCCAATCACAGATGGCCTGAACCTTGACCGGGTCCATTTCAATAACAGATGGGGACAAAATGAATCCCAGAAATGAGATCCTCTGTACGCCAAAAAGACACTTTGATCACTTCACATACAGAGCATTCTCTCTCAAAATCTGGAATACAGTTCGAACATGTTTCACATGAGAGTCCCAGTCATTAGAAAAAATCAAGATATCATCCAAATAAACAATCAGAAATTTAGTCCACAAAATCCCTGAAAATGTCATTCATGAAGGACTGGAAGACAGAAGGAGCATTAGTGAGCCCAAAGGGCATCACAAGGTACTCAAAATGCCCCTCCGGGGTATTGAATGCCATCTTCCATTCATCCCCGTGCTTAATGCGAATAAGGTTATATGCCCCCCTGAGGTCAAGCTTGGTAAACCAAGTAGCGTTTTTCACCCTGGAAAACAGGTCAGAAATCAAGGGTAACGGGTATTGATATTTCACAGTAATATTGTTCAAAAGACGATAATCAATACACGGCCTTAATGAACCATCCTTTTTGGCCACAAAGAAAAAACCGGCACCTAAGGGTGAAGAGGATGGTCTGATATGACCCTTCTCCAATGACTCCTTGATATAAGACCGCATAGCGTCATGTTCAGGTACAGACAAGTTAAAAAGACGACCTTTAGGGAATTTACTACCAGGCACTAATTCAATAGCGCAGTCATAGCTCCTATGGGGAGGCAAGGATGCAGATTTACTTTCGCTAAATACATCAGAAAAATCAATCAAAAAGTCAGGAACATCCTGAGCCTGGGGGGAGGCAGAAAAAACAGGAGTGTTGGTATTAACACATTGGCAGCCCCAACTGGTTACAGACACAGATTTCCAATCCAAAACAGGATTATGAGACTGTAACCAAGGGAAACCCAGTACGATAATATCATGCAGATTATACAGAACCAAAAATTTGCAGCACTCTTGATGATCAGGTTCAACCCTCATTATCACCTGAGTAGAGAACTGAGGTTTATTCTCAGCCAAAGGGGTAGAATCGATCCCCAGTAGGGGAATAGACTTCTGTAGGGGTATCAAGGGAAACCCCCAACGTTTAGCAAAATCATAATCCATCAGGTTAATAGCTGCTCCAGAATCAACGAAAGCCTGAGCAGAAAATGAGGACAGAGAGCATATCAGAGTGACAGTTAATAAAAACTTAGTCTGAACACTACCCAAGACAACTGAGCGTGCAAAACGTCTTCCCCGCTTAGGGCAGACTGAAATAGCATGAGAGGCATCACCACAGTAGAAACATAACGCATTGCGCTTTCGAAACTCATGACGCTGTGCCCCAGACACCACTCTATCACACTGCATGGATTCAGAAGCAGGTTCACAAGGCAACACTATTCCACGCATACTTCTCCGCTCACGCAAACGTCTGTCAATTTGAATCGCTAATGACATAGAATCATTGAGACCAGAGGGGACAGGGAATCCCACCATAACATCCTTTACATTATCTGACAGACCCTTCCGAAAAAGGGCCGCCAAAGCGTCGTCATTCCACTTGGTCAGGACAGCCCACCTACGGAATCTCTGACAGTATAACTCAGCGTCATCAAGCCCCTGATTTAATGCCAACAAGGCTTTTTCAGCTTGATCAGTGACATTAGGCTCATCGTACAATAACCCCAAAGCCTGAAAAAATGCATCAACATCACTCAAAACAGGATCCCCAGGTGTCAGGGAAAAAGCCCAATCCTGAGGATCGCCGCGCAGGAGAGAGATGACAATTTGAACCTGCTGCGCTGCGTTCCCTGAGGACTTAGATTTTAAGGCAAAAAACAATTTACAATTATTTTTGAAATTCTGAAACTTAGCTCGATCCTCTAAAAACAAATCTGGCATGGGAATCCTAGGTTCCACAACAGGCAACCTAGCAAGATAGGCAGCAATACTCTGAACCTCAGTGGTAAGCTGATCCACACGGCCAGACAACTGTGCAAACTCCATTGAGAGAAAAAAAATCCTCCCCAGCACCCAGAGATACAGAGGGGAAAAAAAAAAAATGCAACAAACAGAAAAATATCTCTGACAACTCTGACAACCGTTTTTTCTTTCACAAATTTTTTCCCTTCTGTGAGTACCATACAATTTTAAATTTTGGGCCGGTGATACTGTTATGTTTCGGTAGCTGAGGAGTGCAGGCAAAAAAGGCAATACACCAGAGCAGTTGGAATCTATGAGATTGCAGTACCCTGACTAACCACAACTAGAGGCAGCCGTGGAGCGTTCCTACGTTGGTCCTAGACGCCTCGTCACAGCCTGAGAAACTAACTACACCTAAAGATAGATATAGGAAAGCTATCTGCCCCGGAGCAGAACCCCAAAGATAATAGAAAGCCCCCAAACATGTAATGGTGGTTAGACAAGAAGAAATACTGACACAGACAGAAAAGAGTATAAGCAAACGTTGGGGCCCAAACTAACTAAATAGAAAAGGATAGGAAGGGTACTTACTGCAATCCCAGAAAACCCTGAAAAGCACCAACTCTACTAATTTCAAAAACACCTGAGATCACATGACCTCTACCACCTAAATTAGTTCTCTGGTGTAACAAAATCAAAACAGCAGCCACTGAAAAAACTGGAAAAAGCAAAAGTACAAACATCAGTGGCTGAACTAAACTGAGAGGGCAAAAGCCCCCGGAGGGGACCCTGAAGGCCCCCACAGAAGTGCAGGACAAAATGCAAAAATCAAGCACAAAAACAAAAAGAAGAAAATGTCTTATCTGTTAGCAGGAGATGCAGACACGACACAGCAGGCTACAAGGGAAACAGGATTCAAAGATAGAGACCAGAACAATTGATCACCGGCAACCCTGATGGGAAGGTGACTCCCTTATATAAGACCAGTCAGTAACACCTGATTCCCAATCCTCACAATCTTCACAATCTTCACTGGACAGACCAGCACCGCTTGTAACCACCAGAGGGAGCCTCTGCTCAGAACTCATCCCAAGCCCACTCACAACAGGTCTCCAATTCCCCCTTCCCTATTGCTTGGGCTTCCCCACCCTCTTCGCATAGTGGTGCACTTAGTTTTTCCCTGTGTGACAGTATGTTAATAAATAATAAAGGTCAATTACAGTTTCCTATCTTTATAATGTAATGTATCTGTGAAAATCTCATGGCATAAGGATGGTGACCCATATGTGATCCGTTTTTTGAGCATCCATTGACTTATAATGAGCAAGTCTGATCCAAAATAGTGTATTTTTTACACTAGACCGCCATTCATGTGAACTACCACATTGACTTGCCTTGGTCAGTGTGCAGTCCGTATGTTACCCGATTTGCATACAGATAGCACACTGACCGATTTATACGCTTGTCTGAACGAGCCCCTAGTGTGACTGAAAGCGGCATGGGAAGAAAAATCTGTATTTTTATTCAAGGCTATTTGTAGTTATTTTTCCATTTTTGTATCTTATGCATTTGAGTAAAAACATGTAAAAAAAACCTTTGAGAGTTATGATTTTTTTTTATAAAGTGACAATCGCAGGTTGACCCCATCTGGAGATAAATTTCCCTCTAGGTGCTTTTAGCCACATCTCAGCTCTATGTAACCTGAAGTCTGCAATACGGTAATACGGAACCAGAGATTATCCGCTCGGTAACATGAGTCTGATGTTCGTGTATTCACTGGAGGAACGTTTATTTGCAGGCCATTGTTTTATTTAACCTGAGAAAATAGATTGGCAGCTCCTGGGAAATTTGATAGGTGGGAAATATTTTTCTGAAAATGTCTCAAACATATCTTTTCTACGACTTAACCTTAAAACAGAAAATCCAAGACGACCTTTCAATATTTTTTTTTGTTATTTAAGCTGATCACCTTCTCTAGTTGGTGCTTCTCCACTGATTCTGGAACAGGTTTTCTTTTTTTTCTGTGCTTGTCCATTCCAAAGTTATGCCCCTGGGTGAAAAAGAAGCAAATTTTCTATTTATCCAACTGGCTGTAAACCACAGAACTTCTCTTTGGGCGTTTACTTTTCCTTCTTTGACGCTGGTCAATCAAAACACAGCCGCACTCACTGAGCAGTTCTGTGGTTTGTGCCAACTTGACTGAAGGGAAAATTTGCTTCTTTTTCACTGAGGGACGTAACTTTGGAAAAGAAGGGCAAATGTGTAGCCCTGGTATGTAAGGCACACAGGATCTGGAGAATGCACAGTAAGGTAACAGTTAAAGCTTGACACTCACACTTCAGACACACCCACAGGGGTGTATAGGGGAGTGACGTGTAGCACAGGAGAGGGTCAGTCTAGCTTCCTGTCATCGTACAGAGCAGTCAGGGCTAGTTCTTCTTAGACAGTGAGGATTCCTGTCAGAGCTCTGGGTGAGCAGAAGATTAGTTCCTGCCAATTCAACGAAGTGGAGTCTAGTAACGGATGACTAGTTATCATCCCGAGTCTAGTCAGAGTTACCTTTTACTCAGTCTGAACTTTGAGGAAACTGAGAGTTACTCAGTGAGACCAAGGAAGAAAACTGACTTTCTATCTTCACGCTTCAGTGCTACATTGAAAGCAGAAGCAGGGCGAAGGGCATATTGGGAAGGATTCAGAAGTGCCTTAAGGATCGGATTATCCTGCACATTGTCACCGGTCACTGGGGACCGAAGCGTCACTATAGCTCCAGGCATAGTGATAGAAAAGCCAGAGTCTTACTGGACCTTAGGTTGCAGAAAGCCGCCCTTAGAGTGCCAGTACGTAACCGAGTCAGGAGAACAAGACTTCTGAGTCCGGCGCGCGGCAAAAGAAAGTACTTAGTTCACCACTTATAAGGCTCTATCACAAAACCGGCCGGGCAGTACAGCTAGTGGGAAAAGCTGAAAACTATAGAGTTAACTTAGCTACAGGCAAGCTTGGACTCACTCATCATTTGGAAAGAGAAGGAGGCCTGTAACCTGCTCAACTGTTACCGCTACGTGCATTCATCCACCCCGAACAGCCTCCCTGGGACCTGCCTGAACAACTTGAAGTAAAAGGTATGGAAAGAAGCATCTATGTGTGAGACTGAGTTATTGGATTGCATCCCTGCACAACCCCACCATAACTATCGACCTGAGGGAAGAGTCCCACCTGTAGGGGACCCGACATCTAGCTGCCTCACCATCCCCTCAGAGATCTACAGCAGCGCTGGTCTTAGTGATCAGAGAACTACAGGTGGCGTCACGAACTGTATATATACCTATCCCCTGTAAATATTCCCCCCAACATACGCCTGACCGCCAGGGCCACAGACCGAGCCACCGCTACCTGTGACAACCCCATAGACTTCCATGGGCTCGGCTCTGAGTACCCCATTGCTCTGGTAAACCACAATTGTGGTGCGGGTCAAGACACATAGAAAAAAAAAAATTTTTTTTCCAGAACCTGCTTAGGCCTCACTACGATTTTGCGTTATACATGTGTACCCATTTTAGTCTAAGGAAAAATTCAGATGTGTGTTCTTTCTTTCTTTTTGAGGACTGATTGTCCTATAATATTACAGAAAAAAGACTGGATTTGACCGATGTGGTGGTTCAAACGCGCTCATTCAAGTGCATTAATCTGTAAAAAAAAACAGATAATATACTGATGCCAACTGTGTGCCATCCAAGTACAGTCCATATTTTACTGTCTAAGTCCTCTAGGTCATTTTTATTGCATAAGATAAAAAAGGGACTGTTTTTCGCCAGTGTGCTGAATCCAATTTTCATCCATTTTTGGTTTGTTGTACATTTTTACCATCACATGTATGTATTTAAAAGCTTTTTCCTACCTATTAAACAGTCCAAAACAGATTCCTCACCCATCAGCAGACATAGCGCCTGTACAAATGGTTCAGTTGCACAGGGACTAATGGTGCAGGAGGGGGAGAGGACCAGTGAGGAATATCTGTTACAACACTTAGGCTGGTTGCACTACAACACAGTACAACATATGGTATTGTATCTTACTCAGGACACTGCAATGTTTTCTCCCCTAATAGATTCTTCTCTGCCTCAGGACATTGGGAGAAGGGACCCTTCTCCTCGCCCTTCTTGAAACATCTAGCATAGAAATCAGAAACATTAACAGTGAGCCATAGGCTGCACAGCAAAATATAAGAGAATTTTCGCTACCTAAAGATCTAAATATTCTTCTTCTTTCCATGCATAGTGTACAGATACATATACATACATCTCTATATACTAGTACATTAGAGGAAAATAAAAAAAATGCTGAAAAATAGTTTTTAATGCATAAAATAATAAAAAAAAAAAAATAATCACATTTTTGTAAAACACTTTTTAAATATCTGTTAAGGTAGGATCTAAGTGACCCTTCACGGTTGACCTAGTGATTTCCAAATTAATTCATAGAACGTTGCTAGCAACATAAATAACCCAACAGACACGTGTTTCCGTCTGGGAGAATCAAAACAGATTCCTATCCCATGTATTACATCATCATCTTTTATAGTATTTAGTGAGCTTGTACTTCAACCAATAGTATAAAACCACACCTACAACATTTAACCAATGAAAATACAGGAAGACTGGAAACTACATATGTGGTCATATCCACGTGACCATAGAAGCGAACAATAGTATCTTATATCTTGCCCAAACTGGAGCGGTCTGGTTTTATTACAGCCCATGACCTTTACTCTACTTCTTTATAACGGCCAGGAACTATAGCCTTGTTAAGTAACAGAATTTATCTCATAAACCACAAGATGGAGTTACAAACACAAAATGGAATATTCAGTTTTGATCTTTCTTAATTTAGTCCTTCACATATTGACTTCCCAAACAGTAAATATAGTCAATATACTATCTATGGTGATCAATAAATGAGGCATTAGTCTGGGTTTATTTTGTAGTGCTGGAACCAAGAAAGAGACGTACACATACATTGAGTGAGGTCATCTTATTTTGGCAGGTGGGTTCACCCAATTTGATCAAAATGTGCACTGAGCAATTTACAATATTACTATTACTATTACACTTTTGCACTCCAGCTTCTTTTGGCAAATTTGCTTCTGCATTGCAGTAACAGCACATTTGCATCTGCACATTCAGTTTCCCTTTGTTAGTTCTACCATTTGCATGGCGATTATCGCTTGTGACTACTAACAAGTAGTCTTTTGCATACCAACATTTTTCTTGTTGCTTTGTAATTCCCAGGCCTCGGTAGTGATTTCAGCTCTGCAGCATTACTTGTGTGTGGGTTGTGTGTGAGCAGTTTTCAGCGAGAGCTTTGGGATTTTCTTCAAGACCGAAAAAGCTTGAGGCGGGAAATAAATTGTTGTGTAAAGCTCGTAGAAAACTGCTAGAAGTCAAGACTTGATATGATTGTTTTGCAGAAAGCACGGATTCATTATGCGAAGCAAAAACTAAAAGTGTTTTAAGTTTTAGAATAATAAATATGGCTACATTGGAAATATCTATTGGAAAGGAGCGTTCCCACTGTTAAATAATACATTTCTTCAATAATTGAGAGCCCTGAATACAGGTATAATATTAACCCCTTCCTACCATGGCCAATATTCATTTTTGCACTTTTGCTTCCTTTTTCTCCCCTTCTTCCAAAAACCATCTTTTTTCAACTTGCTGTAGACAAAGCCATATGAGGACTTGATTTTTGAGGGATGAATTTGGTATCTTTTGAATGGCACCTTCCACTTTATCATATAATGCATTGAAAAGGAAGAAAGATTTGAAAAAGGGTAAAATAGTAAAAAAAGATGCAACTTCGCCATTGTTTTTTTTTTTTTTTGAGGAGGGGGTTCCTTTTTATGATACTCTGTGCGGTAAAATTATTCCGCAGTTCAGTAGAAGTATGTCAGTACCAAACGTATTATTATTTATCTTGGTGGTTAAAAAGGAATCAGAAAATGACAATATGAAATATGTTTTTTGTTCTTTGTTTTTTTTATTTCTATATGTTTGAATTTGAAAAAATGGGGATTAATTTGAACTTTTTTTATTATTTTAATATTTTTAAAAAAATGTTACTTTATTTTTAATCCCACTAGCAGATTTGAACCTGCGATCATTTGTTCTACAGTATTTTTTCATAAATTTTTTTTTCCTTAATAGAAAGAACTGATGATTACCATTTTATTCGGAGTATAAGACGCACCCCAGATTTTGGGGTGGAAAACAGAAAAAAAAGATTTTTATAAGATGAGGGTCCGTCTCACAATCTGAATTTAACTTATCTTACCTGGGGCCGGTGGCGGTGGAGATTGTCACAGGAGGCATGGTTCCTTACTCAGGGCAATGCTGCGGACCCTGGTTGGGAGGAGGGGGTATCTCAGCAGTGTGATGCTGCTGTCCCATTGTTGGTGGTGGGGCAAAGCAGAGTGCGTTGTGTGGAGCAGGGTCCCTTCATCAGGGAGCCGGCGACGGTAGAAGTGTGGCAATGCTGCGAACCTGGTGTCGGCGGTGAGCGGAGTGTATCATTGTTTTCCGGGTGGCTATTTTCCTGACGCCCAGTCAAGATCTCAATCTGCGTATGCGCCACCTCTGGGGTCCATATCGTTGAAACTCACAGCCTCAGGAAAATGGCCGCTGTAGGCAACGCGTGCGCAGATTGACATCTCGGCAGGTCTTCAGGGGAACGGCCACTGGGAAACCAATGATGTACTCGGTACTCACCGCTGACACCGGGCCGCAGCATCTCCGCCGGCTCCCTGAGGAGGGAGCTCCACCACCTCTGCAAGATGGTTAAGCCTACATTCGGACTATAAGACGCACCCCCCATTTTCCTCCCAAATTTGGGTTGTAAAAAGTGCGTCTTATAGTCCGAAAAATATGGTATATCCAAACAACAGTTATTACATTCTTAAAGAAGCATTTCGATCAATATTTTAATCCTCTGAATATATTGCAGTCATCATATTATACAGCACTGCGTACTTACAATTGCTCATTTTGCCTTTCTACCCAGTTAATTCTTCTCTTTTCTCTATGTAGAAACAGGAAGTCTCTTGTCCCTGCATTTATCATTCCGCTCTTCAACTCCTGACCCATCAGCTCCGTTCTACCCCTACCAAGGACTTTTGCAGTGACTTATGACTCATGCAGAGAAAATTTACCTCCTGTTTATACATAGAGCTTAGAAGGATTCAGCTAGTCACATTTTATTCACGCGATGTCATAGATCTAATCGAAAACTGAAGAATTAGCTGGGTAGAAAGACAAAATGAGCAACTGTAAGTGCACAGTGCTGTATAATATGATGACTGCAATATATTAAGAGGAAAAATATTTTGTTGGGAGGAGGAGAGCTTCTTTAAAGGCATAGAGACTAAAACAATCCATTTCTGAGGAACCTTAATATGTCTTTCAGCAACCTTCATGAAAAGATTTAAATGGAGCCTTAGGTAGCTTTGAAACCTAATTACATATGGATTTTATTAGATTTAGCATATATCGGACTGTAAAAGAAATATGCCCCAAATACTGCAAAGGTTTGTCTAACCCTGACAGTCCCCTTTAATTTTTAATGTAGCGTTTGAGAAAATTCTAAGGGTTCAAACAAAGCTCACTGTTGGATTTTCATGTCCTCTCATGCAATTTATGCCTTATTTTCTGCTCGCTGCCCGGCACTGGTTGGACATCGACTTGCGTTTATACACTTGTGCCTTCAGTGTTGAGCTATTTAATAATGCATGTGCTGCGATTTCTGCTGCTTGAACACAATGAAAGCTGTGAGCATCAATCATCTCCTTGAGGAGAGTCGTAGAAAGTAGAGGGGGAGGCTGGTTATAGAGGATTTGCCCACTTTTATAACTCCTTAAACTGAATTATTGCGGGTTTGTAATATCCCACATATTAGACGTTGACACAGCATAGGGAAAGTGATGCATAATTCTGTAGCAAGTTACAATTTTGCAGGATCTAATTTTTATACGTGAAAACTACAATTTGAAATTCAAAAAAAATTGTAAAATTCCAAAAATATATATATATTTTTTTCCATACTGTATGCACATAATCAGAAAAAGACACCATTACTCTGATTTATCACTTTTATGCACATGACGTAAGTATTGATATAGGGGGTGATGATGGCACTGAGCTTGTAAAAGTCATAGAGTCTGTAAGAATTAATGTCAGTGTAAATATTTACGCTTAGACGTGTTTATAGGGGCCTCAAGGGTCACCATCGATCCCCCTGACTACTTATTGTTTTTTTTCGCCGTCCCTCCTACCTTGTTCTATATAAAATGCAGCAAGAATGCTGATTTAAAAGTTAATGTGAAAACGCCATAAAGCCCCCTTCACACGTCCATTTTTTAAGGACCGCAAATACGGACACACGCACATCCATTGTGTTCAATGTTGGTGCACACATGTCAGGTTTTTCACATGGTCCGTGTAGAGAAACCCACAGACATGTTCGTTTTTAATTAGCAGAACGGACAAAATGTGTGCTGCACACTGATGACATACGAATGACATCCGAGTGTCATTAGCGTGACACGTACTGGTGCCTGGGAAGAAGCGGAACGGTTCACATTGTTCCCAGGCGCCGGCTGCTGAAGGCAGCTCTCATCATTGTCACCTGGTCTCCCTGTGATCAGCGCGACCAGGTGACAATGATGGGAGTTGTATTCAGCACCCGCTGTGTCCCTCCTATGCAAAATTAAGAATTGAAGTTAAAAAATAGAGTGGGTTCCCCCCGTAATTTTCTTAACCAGCAGAGGGAAAGCCCACAGCTGGGGGCTGATGTTAATAATCTGGGAAAAGGGACAATATCCCAAAAGGCTAATAACAGCTCATAGCTGTTTACCTAGCCTTTATTGGTAAATTTATGGGGTACCCCAGAAAAAAATGAGATAGGGTTCCCCTTGAAATTCTAACCAGCAAAGGTTAAACAGACAGCTGTGGGTTGATATTAATATCCTGGGAAGGGCCAGAGATATTGCCTCCCCCCGCCCAGGCTACCAACATCATCCCTCAGTTGCCCCAGAAATGGTGCTCTTCCCACTTGCCCTGTGGCAGTGGCAAGTGTGGTAACAGGGTTGGGGTTGATGTCAGCTTTGTATTGTCAGCTGACATCAAGCCCAGGGGTTAGTAATGGAGAGGCATCTCTAAGATGCCCCATTACTAACCCCATAGTAAGTTTTGAAAAAACACACACAGAAAGAATAAAATCCTTTATTTGAAATCAAACTCAACACCCTGTTTTACATATTTATTAAAAAATAAAAACAAAGCTATACTTAACTTTACGCCTAAAATCCATTGAAGCCCATGTCCCCTGTAAAAAACAAAAATAAAACAACCATATCCCTCACGTGTCAGACGTTAAGATAATCTATACTGTCCCACCCTGTAATCCATCTCTGCTACATCTGGTTTTCAAACTGGACAGACAGTGACATTATGCGACTATTCAGGATGAAAACCAAGAGACAATGAGCTGCTGAGAGCGCACCTTCAGTGGCGAGTGGTAATGTCATAGAGGTCATTGCCAGTCACTGAAGTTGCATTCATAGGCTCAGTTCACTGTGAGCCAGGACGATGAACTGCGGTGACCTCAATGAGATCACTGCTAGTACCGTGAGAATTTTGTCTTCGAATATGTATATGTATGTATGCCTGTATATGTACATATCTGTTTGTGTGTGTCTGCACATACATGTTTGTGTATTGTATGTGTACATATCTGTGTACCATGTGTGTGCATGTTCGCGCATTGTATGTGCGCATGTCTGAGTATTGTCTGTGTGCATATCTGCATATGTGAAGGATGAGGGGGCAGGCTGGGCCCTGTGTTGTATACCTTTATTTCTCTGCCATATCTGTGCATCATGAATCATGGTATGTCTTAAAGGGGCTCATTGAGAATCTTTCGCCCGGGGCCCACAGAAACCTGGAGCCGGCTAAGAGGTGACAGTCTACAGGACAGAGAGAGACTAACACAGTGACTCTGGAGATGGGAAACGACTCGGTTGTACAAGCTATCCTCCCCTGGGAGCCGCTGATCTATGATGGACTTGGTACTGACCCTCTATACAAGGTATGATAATCCACTAGATGTCATAGCTGTAGGGCATTATGGCGCAGACCAAGCGGCCATGCAAAATGCCGCTATCCCGCTCTCTGAGGCTTCAGCAGTGAAGGTTTTTTGCATGAAACTGCAAATTTCAGGAAATGCGATGCAAATTTGTTTATCCATCCATAGTGGTATCGCTAATGGGAATGTAACATGGTGAAGAGGTCCGTAGGTACACCTAAGATAGTTAAGGGGTCTAGGGTTAGGATGGAATTTATTGATAATTTCTCAATGGTTTGGGGCTGTCATGTGGTTAAACAATTGGTTTTCAGTGGTTTGATGACTTATCCTTGCTACTTTTTACTACGGTCATGTAAGAAAGCCATAATTATATAGTCACATAAGGTGACGCTTCGAAATACGACCACACGTAAAAATTCACATGGACATTAAATATTACTTGTGCTATTATTTTTATAAGCTCAGTATAAACCTTCTATATCAGTATTTTTGTCATGTGCATGAAAGTGGTGATAAAGGCGACTGATTATTTATAATTTTCATTTAAAATTTGAACAAATGTAAAAAAGCAAAAAAAAATGTATTTGGATTTTAAAACATTTTTGTTGTACTTCTGTTTGCATTTTAGTTTCCACAGTTACGGTAGATATTGCATAATTAGGAATTACCGTATTCATTTTTCTCCCATCATGGTCTGTCAATGTGTAATCTGAGAGGTAGACCTACAGTAAATCATTGTGGAGACTTATAAAAGCTGCTTCTACAGCTAAATAAATATTTATTTTTTATTTTTATTATACAGTATATTCCTGCTGCTTTCCGTATAGTCTTTAATATTGATGCCGTAAGGTAGGTCATCAATATTTGTTTAGTCAGCGTTCCACCCCATTAAATCAGTATATTGAAAGGGGGCTCCAGCGCACACCATATATATGGCACTATACAGAGTAAACAGTAAGTAATTGCCAAATGATCTGGAGATACATATTGCCAGGTCATTTTTACCACACATTGAATGCAATAAAAATGAAACGGAAAAAAAAAAAATTATTATTTTTTCATTTTTTCAGTAGGTTATATAGTAAAATGAATGGTGTCATTGAAAACTGCAATTCATCCCACAAAACACAAACTCTTATATAGCCAATTTGGCGTACAAAAAATAATAATAATTAAAAAAGTTGCATCGCTTACAAGAAGGGGAGGGAAAAAAAAGTGCAAAATTGAAAATGGACTCCAATGGGAAGGGGGTAAGAAATGTAAAAAGCGCAGAATTTTGGAGGTAAAAATTAGAGCTGGCCATGCGATTCTTTCATTGTAGAATATAATAGAATATGGGGTATTTTTATGGCTTTCATAATGAAAGAGAGGAAAGATATCAGCTCAGTTGAGCTTAGAGTGATTGCTGTTTTCTATTACTCTTGTCTGTTTCCCTTTATGTCTGTATTATAGAGCAGGTCTAGCGTTCCTGCTTTCCTACGTACTAGCCAGGGCCGTGCTCAGGGCCCAACAGGAAAAGGAACCCCTTCTCCACAAGGGGTGAAAGGACCAGTCTAGGGAGCTCAAGGTTGTGCAGGGCAAGTTTCAGGGTTGTCCCTCTAGTGGCAATGCTCTCCTTCCTATCCAACTTGCCGTTTGCCGTCTGGCATCTTGGTGGAGCGTGACAGTTACTCACTTGCCCTGGCTTGAGCACTGAGCATTGTTCTTAGCCCCTTAAGTATTTGGTGTCCTGACGCTACTCCTTTCTGTTACAACGCTATGCCAGGTCTACTATACTTTGCCACCCATTGCAAACTCAGCAGCTACACTGGGTCCAATGTTCTGCAACACTGTGCCTTTTGCTACATCGATGGGTCAGTTCTGTGACGTCATTGTATAGACACCGCTACATCGCAGCTGAAATCTGCTATTTTGTAGTAATGACTCTGAGACAGTATCTCTACTCTGCTTCACCAACTAGCACAGGTACAGCTGTGATTCATCACTGATCCTGTCCTAAACAATTATTATAACATGTAATATATGTAATAAACTATCATCTTTGTTAGCAATCTTGAAGCATTTCGCTCTAGAATTCCGCTCTAGAATTCCGCAATGATTTCTCAGCACAGGGGAATCCCTTCATCCCGCTGTAATTTCCCTTTATAAAATACCATCAGGATTTCTCAGGCTGGGATAGTTTTTTGCAATCAGTATTTTCCTCTTGAATTACCCTGACAAATTTAACAGCAATCGGTTTCCAGTCCCGGAGAGCAATTCTTAATGTCAATTTGTAAGTAAAATATTACCACTTCATATTTCATTCATTAGAGTCACCTGCAAGATTGTCTCTTATCAATTTCTTCCTCAGAAATTAAAAAAAAACACCCATCCGTAGAGAGCGGTGGATTAAATGCCTGAATTTTAAGCAAGTAATTATTCGTCTCTAAGAAATAATGTGATAAAGGAAGAAGGAAATGTAAAAAGCCAGATAAAAAATGACACAGGTATTGTCACAGGTTCTTATGAAGCATGAATTATATTATTCTGTCCTTTAGGAGAAGCTGGTATTTTATGCACCAAAAAGGCAATGTGTTCTTCTAGAACAGTGTTTCTCAACTCCAGTCCTCAGGACCCACCAACAGGTCATGTTTTCAGAATTTCCTTAGTATTGCACAGGTGATAATTTTATCACCTGCTCAAGCATTAATTCCATCACCTTTGCTATTAATACTAAGGAAATCCTGAAAACATGACCTGTTGGTGGTCCTGAGGACTGGAGTTGAGAAACACTGTTCTAGAATGATAGCTCCGGAGATTCCGAGCCAGACCAAAGTAAACCATTAATTATAATTTTTTCCAATTTCTCCATTAATTCCATTTTTTTCCAGGGTAGTTAAAGTTTTTTTTCCACTACTTAGATATTTATGACCTAAACTCTTGAAAATAAGTAATCAATATCAAATCAGTTGGGCTTCGACATCCTGCATTCCTACTGTTCAGATGTTTGAGTGCCGACAGCAGTAGGAAGTATACAGAGTGGCGCTGCACAACTTCTAACATTGGGTAGCGGCCATTCTTGGGTTCTGAAGCTCAGGTCTTATTCACTTCAATAGGAGCATAGCAAACACCATCCAGGGTCTGTGTAAAAGCAACAATGGACTGAGACCGTTGTGAAGTTGAAAGAGACCTGAAAAAGAATCCGTTATAGCTGTTGTATATTATCATCTGTTCTGGAATGTTAAGTTCACACTTCGCCAATTTGTCATGGATTTGCGGTGTGAATTCTGCTCTGCAAATCTGCAGAAATTTACGGTAAGTAGCATTCAAGTAGATGGATTTTTCTAAGTCCCAGTCCCACATTGTTGAAGAAATCATTACCATCAGGTCCATTTTTTTAAAGAACCCATCGACTTGAATTGCTGATTTTGATCAGACACACAGATCACAAGTGTATATCTCTCCAATTTTTTCTGCGGACGACTCGGATACATGCACAGCCCCATAGAATACCATAGGTACGAGTGTGAAAATCACGGCTAGCATTTGTACGAGAAAATCAGTCATGTGTGCGATCCTTTATGTGGATTTTCATTGTGGGTTTTACTGTAGTCAATGCTTAGTAAACGGAGTAACGTGAAATCTGCAGCCAGATTTTTGTCACCGATTTGATCCAAATCCGCAGTGAAAATTTTCCCTGATGTGAGAACATAGCCTAAAGTAATAGCCTCATCTAGAGTCACCTGCACCCACCAGGCTCATAACCCCTTTTGTAATCAGATTTGTAGGGCAGATTTACCACCATTGAGTATGATGTGCCACTGCTGTGTAAAGAGGGAAAAAAATCTTGTGTATTAATCAGTGTCTTTTCCATTATGGGGGACCACTCGAGCATCCACTTTCAAATTGAAACCTAAAGGTCCTTTAGCAGGGTTGCCAACCTCACTTTTTTTTCTGGACACCTTATCAAAAAAATCACAGACATACAATATTTTATACGAACACATTGGAAAACCTTAACAAATCATTAAGATTATAAGTGATACATGTCTACAGGCCATAATTCTGATAAGAAGACATCAGCTGCATTTTCTGTATATTGTAAAATAATGATAATTACAGTCAAAATAGTCTGTATAAATCTTGCAATGCTCCGCTGGAAAATTAAATATGCAAATTGTCTCTTTAGAGAGGAAATGTACTAGAACTCTAGGGCCACCTATTGGAAGCAGCAACCCTAAAAGGCAATATCGACTCTTTAATGAGCCTTGCCACATGACTTAGGACAAAAGCCAAACCTGAATCTCAGTTTGCATACACAGTGTTTCAGGGTATTGTCCCTCATCAGCGCAAAGTGTGAGATCTGATTTGGAGAGGTGAGACGCTCTAGACTGGGGTCTAAGGGGGAACGTTTCTCCTTGTGGACAATGACAAGTCAAAACCCTAAAACACTATGTCTTCAAATTAAGCTTCTGGTTTGGCTTTTATCCTATGTCATATGCAAGGCTCGTTAAGGAGTTGATTTTGACTTTTAGGATCGCTGCTTCCGATAGGTGGCTCTAAAGTTCTAGTCCTCTTCCTCGCTGAACAGACAAATTGCATATTTAATTTCCCATAGGAGGAAATGGCTTATAAGTCTCCTCACTCTGACAAGTCAGGCTTGGCTTGTCACTATCCACAACAAGAAACCCCTTAGACTCCAGTCCAGAGCCTCTCACCTAGCTGAATCAGATCTCATACTTTGCACTGATGAGGGGCAACACCCAAAACACCGTGTCTACAAATTGAGGTTCTGGTTTGGCTTTTATCCTAAGTCATATTGCAAGTCTCGTTAATGTTAGAATCTATTTCGTTTTGACCATCGGCCATCTTGTTGTGGTTTTCTGGCTGCTGGTCTTTTTCCCCTGGCTTTTTCCCAGTCCTTGCTGGACAACGGTGTTAATCTGCTAGAGTTCTGGCTAGGTTCTTTGATAGCTTTCTGTGTTTTATATCGGGCAGTTCTGGGATTTCTAGTTCTGTCTGCTTTGTTTTTTGGTTTTCCTTTCATTTCTGCAGCTTCCTCTATTTTCCTACTAGGAGGTTACCTGTTTTTGTTCCCAGTCCCTTGATCGCTCAGGGATACCCTTCCCCCTACCTTTAGGTCTTTGTTTGAGTTTAGCCTAGGAAACGTCGGTGGGTCTATTCACAAGGAATAGGTCGCCCACTCTATCGTAGGGCTTCAGCCTAGTCCTAGTACAGGGACAGCTTCTCCCCTTCTGCCCTAGTCCTGAGTTGCAGATCTGTAACAGTTAAAGGGTCAATATTGACTTTTAGGATCATTGCTTCCAATAGGTCGTTCTAGAGTTCTAGTCCTCTTCCTCTCTGAAGAGACAATTTACATATTTAATTTCCCAAAGGAGCATGCATGGCTTATAAGTCTCCTCACTCTGACATGCCAGGATTGGCTTTCATAGACGTGGTATAGAAACTTACAATTTGTGTCTAAAAATCATGTTTAGGCATCTTCCCTTAATGATTCAATAGAGTCAGATGTTCGGGAAGGCAAAATAAATAATTAAGTAGCCAACATTGCGAAAATGAATATACAGTGAAGTCATATTGGAACAGAATGATTTAATATGTAGCAGTATGTGTCTCATCAGTATAGTTCTCTTCATTTTGTGTAAGAAGAGTTAGCACCATCTCTGTATTCTCTTTCCATAGTACATGGACGGAGGCGTAGACTGTTACTATCAGGCTTTTATTAATCCACGTGGAAGTCTTGGATAGGGACAGAGTGATTTATTTTTCTAATCTGCTTTGCAGACGGCTCGGTAAAGTATTACATTTTGTTGCTTTGTTATAGATTGTCAAACATAAGTTGTGCTGAGCTCAAAGAAGTCAACTAACAACCGGAATGCATCGCACTCTTTCATCCAGCCTTCCAACTGGTTAGAGGGAAGATGAACAGCATTAGTGCATCCAAAAAACAACAAAGCTTTCAGTTCTTCAATTTTTGATTAAGAAACAATCCTCCCGATAGCAAACGGTCACAATCCAGCAATTCATTACACCCCATCTGTGGTGTGCCGTCATGGCTGCTCTGCTTCTCTTTCAACTTTTTAATTTGATAAATGTGATTTTTGCTGAGCCTATTGCAGAAGAGAAGACGTTATCTGTAAAGTTTTACAAACAATGATGTCGATGGTGCAAATCTTTGCATCTTTGCATATGATGGTGCCCTTAAGATGAGTAATACAAAAGAGATTTTTGATGTCATATTAACCCCAACAAGGAGATATGGATTTTACCAGTCGGCATCCTCAGTTCATGGTCCACACAAAAGCCATGGATGGGCAGCATGGGACTTATGAAGCATAGCATGGTCAGCTGCAACCAAGAGTTGCCACTAAGAGAGCTGTCAGAATGGAAGGCGAGATAGGTTCATAGTCAGATCACTGAGACGAACAACCCCAAAAAGTGAGGCAGATGAGTGGTCAGGACAAAACCATGGTCAAGGTCAAAATTTGGAACCACTAATAGAGATAAATATACATGATAGCACCTTAAACTGAAGCAATGCTTGAAAGGGTGATCCAACTTCAATAGTTCACAAGGTCTGACGTCATCAGGGGGTGCAAGTTGCCCTGGCCGAGCAGCACAGAGCTGGATCTAGTAGGGCTGCGGGTGAAGAGAAAACAGAAGTGGACGTGTGTGTCAACTGGAGCCATGGCTGTTCCCCAGAATGTGTCATTGTGGCTGGGTGATTGCCAGCATTAAACCTGGGAACCCCAAAGCATGTCACTTTGGTTCTTGGAAGATATTTAGGTGATGCTTGGATGCAGCAGTTGCTACAGTGCATATTGGGATAGGATCTTGGAGATGGGAATACCCCTTTAGGTGTCAGTATCACTGCAGCCACAATGGGAACAGGTGGTACCAGATCTAGGTGGTTGGCGTAGGTCTCGGGCAGAACATTCTAGTGGGAGCCTCAATCCACCTCTGATATCCAAAAGCCACTTGACCCTGTAGCACAATCGGTCCCCAAATTGGGGGTGGTCTAGGTGCCCATTACATTTTTGTGCCTTTCTTAAAATTCGGTAATTTGGGGTACAATCTGCCTATGCTCGTTATTGGGCTTTGTTCTTCTTGCTGCCACAAAAACAAAAGAAAAGGCAATTATCTGGCTTTTCTGCAGTCTCCAAGAAGTAAACAAAGGCAAAAAGCAGACAATTCTGCATCCAGAGTGGCACATAATCCTAAAGTATTACTGCTTTTTGGTGTTTCATGCTCATCTAAAGAAATGTAGAAAATTTCATGAGAATAAAACAATCGGTAAACCGGTTAGAAAAAAGCAAAAGCGGAAAGAAACAACAAAAGAAACAAAAGAGAAAAATTACAAGCAAACCCCAGGTGTGTATATAAAGAATAAATCAACAAAATCTCTATTCTGGAAGATGATACAATTGCTTTCTGCAAACATCTGAGAATTGTATGTAATGAAAAAAGGAAATACATAATGTTCCCTAGAACTTACCTGGATGTACGCAGGGTTTTGTCAAAGTGGTAGAGCGTTAATATGGTATAGTTATTCATATGCAGCACACACGCATACATAGATGCATGCGCACATGACAGTGCCCTTATATAAAGTGAATAAATAAAGTTGTCATACAGTGCACATGGATTATGCTGCCATACTGTACACTTAATTAATACCACTATCAAGGACATATGCTGTGCGAAAGTGTAATTATACAGTATACAAATAAAATGCACATCAAAGTTCAATCCACCATTAGGCTAAGGGTTAACAATGACAGGATCACCAATGGGTCATGCCAATCCTCTAAATGAAACGCCAGAGCCTACAGCAGCAGTGGTTGTACCTTGAAGCAAATAGTTGCCAACTGTACCGAATTTCAATGGTCACCTGGGCCAAAAGGGAACAGGATTTTGTAAAACCTGCCAAAAAAGTTTTCTAAGATGGGTGAGGACTTTCCCAGAAGGGCCTAGGCATGGATGGATGGGGTCAGGACTTGAACATGTTGGAAACCAAGGGAAGCAGGAGTGGCCCATGCCGGAGGTTTGGTGTGTCATCTTCAAGACGTCATTGCAAATGATGAAGCTGAAGGAATGTTGACATGATGGTCAACATTGACTTGTTAATGATCCTGCTGATGACATCACCCAGGGGGATTATCATGGACATAGGTTAGTGGATTCACTATAGGGGACACATGCATGTGGTGGTATCATGTCATAACATCATACTGTGCTCTCTCCATGACATTGCCTGACATATCTCCTTTATGGTCCTAGAGCTGGTGGTGCTGTTATAAGTCTCAGAGGCTTATTATCATCTCTATAAAGTTATGGTAGAGGTGACCCATGCCATTAGTCTAATGAAAGGGGCTCTCTTTAAAACCCCCTATATGCATTAGACTAATGTTGAATGAACTTGCCGATATTGACAGTCGATCGGCAGTCTAACATGTATGGGTCCCCCAGATAATTAATTGCCGTAAGAGTTAAGGATCCAGCAGGTTTGGTTTGGATTGATGAGTCTTTTGTTCTCCGTGTGAGCGGAGACCTGATTAGTGAAACAGAAATTTGGTTGTGTGAGTGGAGACCATATTGGAGAAATGGAACTTTGGGCATGTGAGCTGGGATCAGATTAGGGATATCGGTAGATGTTTGGTCATGTGAGAAGAGGCAGCTGTGTGTTGTCTCTTCATGGAATTGAAAGCAACAGGACAGGGAAAGTATCAGAAAGAGCTGTCTGTGGCCCACAGAGCCCAAGACTTGCGGCCTAGTGGGAGGGTCAGGAACAGGGCCAAATGTTGACCACAAGACCATAAAAGAGAGCGCAGAGATCGTGCTGCACTGCTTATATTATCATTGATAAACAAATTATAATTTTTTGTCGGTATTGTAATCTGTCTTGCTGAATTTTTAAATGTATAATAAATAATAACTTGTTTTATTGTAACACTGAGTCTGCGTTCACTGTGCTGTTGCATCCACAACCTGTTAACATCGGCATAGATGTCAGGCGGCAGCTTTCTCATAAAGAACAAAAGAGTGCTCTTGTGTATAGGAGAAATGGCCGAGATGGCTGCCAGCTGAACGATTGGCTGAATATCATTTGGCTGACAGTCAACACATGTGCATGGCGCACTTAAGGCTCCATGATGCCATAGGTGGTTAGTCATTGCTTAGGCTAATATATGGTCAATATATGTAAAGCTCCTTTCACATTTTTGCCCACGTTCACTGGTCCCATTGGGGCTTGCGTCCGAACCCACCGCAAAACGGGATTCAGGCATAAGTGCCAACGGGCCATAGACTATAATGATGCCGAAAGAGTCAACGTGTTGACTTGCATCATCACTCTACTACATATGATTATCCGCCTCCATTAGGCGTAAACGCCTGGAAATTATGCACACCAGAGCACACATTAACTCTGTCAGCACCATTATAGTTGACAGGATTAGTTGGAGTTAATATCTGGGACTAGCCCAGGGGGAGGAGATAAGTGAGGGCACAACAGACAGTTTCCAGCTAGAACATCAGACAGGGACGTGCCTGCAGCGGTAGCAGACCTGGGTCTGCCTGAGTAGCAGAACCGCGTGGGGTGGGTGCGTTTGTGATAAAAGGGAGAAGACCGAGGCAGGTAGTAAGCCCTACTAAGGGAAGCAACAACAAGAAGGAAGTGGTTAGTATCCGGAGTCGGTCCAGAGTGAGAGAGAGAAGGAAGAAGTATTGAGGCCTGGGGCAGGAAGCCTTGTAGGATGGTGAGGAGTTGTCTGTCAGTCTGGTAATGGAATGGAGAAGGAAGGACAAATGAAACAAAGAGGAAAGGCCCATGAGGTGGTCCAGAGGCGTCCTTATAACAGACAACTAAGTAGCAGCCACATTGGCAGAGAAAACTCCCCCTAAGGGGAGGAAGATGCGGAACGGCGGGTGAAAGTATAGGACTCTTGCTTGCTGGACTGTAGTGCCATTTTTGGAGACGAGGAGGCTCCTTGAATAGAGTATGTTGGGCTGTGTGGAGGCAGAAGAGTAAAGGTACTGCCACACTAAGCTATCCCGCTAGCGATCTCGTTAGCGTTGCATACTAATGAGATCGCTAGCGGGATTGTTTCTATATCGCTAAATGCGGCCACATTTAGCGATATAGTTAACGACGCTATCGCCGCTAGCGATCTTCTTAACGACTTTAGCGGTACAAAAGTACCGCTAAATCGCTTAGAAAAGGTGCCACACTCAGCGATAATACTTACCCAGCGGGAGCGCCGACGAGAAAATAGGGTCCGGAGCGATTCCAGCGACGAGCGAGATCACAGCAGGAAGCTCGTCGCTGGAAGCTGCCGCACTGAACAACATCGCTAACGGGATCGCTAAATAGTGACGTTTTTTTAGCGATCCCGTTAGCGATATTGTTTAGTGTGGCATACCCTTTAGACAAAGTAAAGGTTAAGAGTGACTCCTGGGAACAAAGGAAGAATCGTGTGAAAATGTTCCATGTCATAACAGAAACATCAATGAAGATGAATACCTACTACATGCTGTACATAGTTCCTCAAAGGTTATTGTTCAATAAATCTACATTTAATTATGAACCCTTATTAAACTTTGTCTTGGCTGGCGGAAAACAACAGCACCATGCGGTCTGCAAGGGCGTATCGCCACTATAGCCAGGATCCACATTTTGATGTAGCATGCCGGGGCGTGAAGCACGAGTCCCTCTTATGGCTGCCGCCACTGCGCCACGTTTCATACTCCCATGTCTCATGTTTTGTGGGGGGTTCAGACGCAAGCCCTGACTGAACCGATGAACGTAGGCAAAAACACAATGTGAAGGGAGCCTCAAAACATGACTGCCAATCCCAAGAACTAAGAATTAAAGATCAATAAATGTTTGTTATTTTCTTCAATATTAAGATGTCGAAACTGGTAAAAGTTGGCAGAATAGTGCAGAAGACAATGTCTCTTACCAGAGAATTTTGAATTATAATGACAATTTTTTAACACATTTAGATGTATTTAAAACGCTAATAAAAGAACAACACAGAAAGGGCATCAACATTATCAGGGAGCTCCCATACTTCAGAGCAAAATCGGTCTTCAGCTAATCTTGCCATTTCAGTTTGGCCTCCTTCCAGCAATCTTCGTCCTCTGCTCCGTAACGATATTCACAATTTCATGATCACGCAGAACATTTCGCCTTTCAGGAAAAAAAAACAAAACAGAGATCAATTTCAAATTTCGTTCCAGTTATCTTTCTTTCCTCAGATAAAGTTTCCTTGTACAGTATAGTTTTTTTTTCTGTTTAGTTTCTGGATTTGATTTTCTGTTGCTATATGTGTGAGCTTGTTTTAGCTTGGCCTTCTAAGGTACTAATTCAATTACATCTGCCATCTGCTTTCTCTGTAGATCTGATAGGAAAATATTCTGTGTGGAAAGGACTTCGCTTATTGTTATCCATGTGATTAAAGGAAGAAGCTTGCCCAGTACAGAAATGACATGTCATTTAGCATCATATTGTTACGTGCCGCAGCAAATGGAATCTGTATAATGAGATTTGCCACCACGTTCTTTTTGTAATGTTGCATCTCATTTTATTCAATTAACGTGAAAATTATATTATGTTACAACAATCTTAATCTTCTCAACAGACTTATGACGCCATTCTAGGAGTTTTCTTAAAGACAACATCTGGTCTTATCCCTGTAACATAAAAAGAGATACCTCGAAGCCTGGAAAGTGGTCTGGAGTCTCCAGATTTGGAGGAAGTGCCGGAAGAGGGTAAGGTTCAAATGTTGGAGTGCTTCTTCAGCAGGTGACTGACAGATTGAACTGGTGTGCGGTCGGTAGCAGACCACTGCAGAGATTTGATAGCTGATTCCAGGGAGGCATAAAAAGCAATGAAGTGTGCGCCGAACCGGGTACAAGACATAGACCACATCTTCCCCCACACTGAGTGTTGCAAGGGAAGCCTTCCGGAGTGGATTCAAGGCATGATAGTGTCACGCTGTGATGGTCTTCGGTAAGGAAGTGAGGCCTAAAACTGTCCCTGGAACTGGGACCCTAACTATCCCTGTCCCAGGGATACTCTTGAAGGTAGAGAGGCCCGAGTCTCCTACCTTGCTATGCTCCTGGTAATCCTAATTTCTAACCTCACTCACCCCATGAGGCATGGGATAGAAAAGTAAGGTAAACAAGACACAAAGACAAAACAGGGATCCAAGAAAACCTCTATCATACAAAAAGCACTAACCTACAATAGGGAGGAATATAGGGACAGGGAGGAATAAACTAAATGGGAACAGGGACCAGGAGATGAACACAGACGTACCACAGCAAACCACAGGACACTTCTACAACAACTCTACTTCAATCATTTAGCTTGAGCATATGGACAGGAAGATGAATCTTTCACTGGCAGGAATAAGAATGTCTGACCAGTTTATATAGGAAGAGGAAATGACCAGATCAGAAGCAGCTGAAATGGAGCTGCATGTTTCTGACCAACATATAAAGAGTTGTTAACCTTTTCAGCACCAGAAGAAACTAAATCCATTTAATGTGGGCACAAATCACACCATCTCTAAAGAAGAGCTGCGATTCTTTACCCATATGACCGTCTAACTCCAGGTCTTCCACAGGGACATGACACCCATGCAAACAGATAGTCAGGGCAGATTGGAATTCTTTGTCATTATCTGAGAGTCTAGTTAAAAGGAATTGGCACCAAGAAAAACTGAAGTAGAATAGGCAGCACTCCAAAGTTGGCAACAACAAAAAATGAAGATGTCTTTATTCGACCATATCAAAACTGAAATGATTTGGCTAAAATATGGAGCCTTTCCCATGCTTGAAAAATTCTTAGTATTGAGTCGAAGCAGTATTGCCAAATAGTTTTCACCCCGCTCTTCAGAAACTGCATATAATTGCTTAATTAGTTGCCATTATCCACAGACTGGGATTCTAATATTCATTATTGATAATAATCAACTTAAAGGGAAACTGTCATCAGATTGTTGCTGCCCGAACTAAAGAAAGCAAGGATCAGAAACTGACTGATTCCAGCCAGGTATGTTTTATTCTGAAATGTTTCAGCACAAACATACTTGGTAAAGCCGAATAGGGGACTATTTGTCCTCACCTGGCTTCTCCCTGCCAGCTTCCAACCTATGTGTGTAAATAGGGAGAGACCTGTCAATCAGAGGGATCAGGACAGGAAGAAGCTGACCTGTATTTCAGAACAGCGCAGAACAGCTCTGCTATGTCCAGAGGCCCACCTGGTGTTCTGAGACCTGGATAAGAGTGTGATATTACTGAACTGTACTAGTAAAGACTGTTGTGCAGTCAGAGACTGTTTAGAAGCTATTACCAGTTACGTTAATGGGGCTCGTCCGCTGCTTACCGTAAATATTAATGACTTTTCCTAAGATGACCCAGGAGGTCCCTTCCAACTCTACCATTCTATGATTCTATGATTCTAAGGATAGATCATCGATATCAGATCAGTGGGGGTATGACACCCGGAACATCCACCGATGAGCTGTTACTGGTGCTGGGTGGATGTTATCAAATGCGGGGCTGCACAACACAGAACCGTCAACTGCATAGTGGCCACATCCAGGTACTGCAGATCCCCCCTATAAATTTAGCACAGAAACTGGAGAATCCTGACAGCGTGCAGTGCGCACGTTAGAAGGATGCAAACTTTTAGGAATATACTGGACAACCCATTTAAAGTCCTTTGTGCAGATGAGCATTTTTAAGCACTTTGGTGCATCAGAGAGGTCTGGTTGGTACCACCGATGCTGTGGAGCCTTGAGAGCAACTGGAGGAGTAATCCACTATACAGTTGAATAGTCATTCTAGGGAGCAGGTGAAACAGAGTTGAGATATCATAACAGCAGAGAAAATTCAGAAATGAGGCAAAGGAGAAGATGTCACAAAGTTCTATGCAGAACAGGTAGGCCGCATAGCAGAGCCCAACAGAGCTGAGTGTAGCAGGGGGTTCAATGGTGAGATGATCGCAGAGTTCAGTGATGTAGCACAGCTGGGCATGTCCGGTGGCTCAATGTAGGGAAGATGGGCTGAGTTGAATGATGTAGCAGAGACCAGTGATGTAGCAGAGCTGGGTATGTCAGCTGGCTCAATGTAGGAAATATGGGCTGAGTTGAATGATTGAGCAGAGCTGGGTGTGTCAGGAGGCTCAATGTAGGAAAGATCGACTGCGTTGAATGATGTACCAGAGACCTACGGTGTAGCAGAGCTGGGTATGTCTGGTGGCTCAATGTAGGAAAGATGGGCTGAGTGAATATTGTATCAGAGACCAGTGGTGTAGCAGAGCTGGGTATGTCAGGAGTAGTGTTGAGCGATACTGCTCGATATCTAAAAATATCGGATCGGAATGGTATCACCGATATCACTAAATATCGTCGATATCCGATTCCGATACCGGAAGTCCAATGTAAGTCTATGGGAACAAAATATCGCAACAAAAAAAACCCTTTCTGTCGTTATAATCACAAAATATACACACATAGAATACATATATATATATATATACATGTCATTGTGACATATATATATATATACATATATTTATAGTTTATACACTTCTACATAGTAAAATAGACTCTGATTCAATTGCCGGGTAAAGCCGTGACATACCCCATAGAAGTCGACGGGCTCGGTGCCGAGTACCCCCAAAACCTCTGGCTCTGTGCGACTCAACTTGGGCGTCACGAACAGGATTCTGTAGCTCGCTATAAGCGAGTCCTGTGTGCCTGAATTGAACTGGTTTTGTGCTTGAGAATTGCTAAAATCATCAGAGAATGTATTTGCCATTTTTCCGCCATATCTGCGTCACGACGAGGCACTGGTGAAGAAGAAGGGGGTGCTCTTCGTGGGTGTACACTCACTCAGTGGCGCGAAAACGATGGCCGACCACTCTAAATGGTACTGCAATGTAAGATCGTGCCCCACAGCTCTTGAGTTCCGCCTCCTCATCCTCCTCAGTGGGCGGAAACTAACACGAAGGTCCCGCCTCCCTACAAAAGAGGGGCCCTCTCCAGATGCTAATGACACATGTGACTTGGCAGAGATGGCTAATGGACATGAGCAGAAGTGTGAAGGGATGGAGCAGTCAGAGCTCTCCCCCCACGGAAGCGACCCGATCGCCACGGAACCACCGTTGGGCACCCGGCCTGTAAACCCTCCTACGCTGCAAGAAGCGGAGGATGCCCTAAGAGGCCTGGCCCGGCACCGGGAGGAGGTCGCCAGGATGGAAGCCAGCTGGCGTGCCCTAAAACTAAACTTGGAGCGGCGCCAATCCCTCTTACCTGAAGTGTCTGTACCGGATGGTGAGGCACCCGTTCTAGTAGAGGAGTCCGTGCGGGCATCCCAGCCCTTGCAATGTGATCCGGTTGACGTTGTCGCAGTGGAGGCACCCGTTCCTGCAAAAAACTGCACCGGCAGCACCCCAGATCCCGCTGTCTGCCCCCGTCGCTGAGACAGAAGAAGCGACACCCATCCTCATGGAGGAGGCCGCGCAGGCACCAGAGGTCTACCTGTCTGTACCGGAGCCCCGACTGTCATCTGTTCCAGAGCCGGCTGCTTCCGCCACAGGTGAGCGCCGCCAGGACTGGGGGGCGCCAGGAGAGCTGCCGCAAACCGGACATCGTAAGCTGGCATTTGATGGTGGAGACATGGAGCAGCTGGTGGAGGAGAATTACAACCGGCGTCAGGAGGAAGAGTGGAGACGTTGGGAGCGGGAAGCAGAGCGACAAAGGGAGCAGCGAGAATCCCAAAAGCTTTGGCAACGTCACCTGGAGAAGGACCGGGCAGATAAGGACCGGATGAGAAAAGATAAAGGAACCCTGTGTGTTGTGAATGGGTTTGAGATGAGTTCTGAGCAGAGGCTCCCTGTGGTGGTTACAAGCGGTACTAGTGAAGATTGTGAGGACTGGGAATCAGGTGTTACTGACTGGTCTTATATAAGGGCGTCATTTTCCCATCAGGGTTGCCGGTGATCAATTGTTCTGGTCTGAATCCTTCATTCCAGTTTCCCTTGTAGCCTGCTGTGTCGTGTCTGCATCTCCTGCTACCAGATAAGAATTTTTCTTCTTTTGTGTTGTTGCTATATTTTTGCATTTTGTCCTGCACTTCTTTGGGGGCCTTCTGGGTCCCCTCCAGGGGCTTCTGCCTTCTCAGTTTAGTTCAGCCACTGAGTTTTGTTCTTTTGCTTTTTCCAGTTTTTTCAGTGGCTGCTGTTTTGATTTTGTTACACCAGAGAGCTAATTTAGGTGGTAGAGGTCGTGTGATCTCAGGTGTTTTTGAAATTAGTAGAGTTGGTGTTTTTCAGGGTTTTCTGGGATTGCAGTAAGTACCCTTCCTGTCCTTTTCTATTTAGATAGTTTGGGCCCCAGCGTTTGCTCATTCTGTTTTCTTTCTGTGTCAGTATTTCCTCTTGTCTAACCGCCATTACATGTTTGGGGGCTTTCTATTATCTTTGGGGTTCTGCTCCGGGGCAGATAGCTTTCCTATTTCTATCTTTAGGTGTAGTTAGTTTCTCAGGCTGTGACGAGGCGTCTAGGACCAACGTAGGAACGCTCCACGGCTGCCTCTAGTTGTGGTGGTTAGTCAGGGTACTGCAATCCCATAGATTCCAACTGCTCTGGTGTATTGCCTTTTTTACCTGCACTCCTCAGCTACCAAAACATAACAGTATCACCGGCCTAAAAATTGAAAATTGTATGGTACTCACAGAAGGGAAAAAATATTGTGATAGAAAAAAGGTTGTCAGAGTTGTCAGAGATATTTTTCTATTTGTTGCATTTTTTTTTTTTTTTTCCTCTGTATCTCGGTGCTGGGGAGGATCTTTTCTCCCAATGGAGTTTGCACAGTTGTCTGGCCGTGTGGATCAGCTTGCCACTGAGGTTCGGAGTATTGCTATCTATCTTGCTGGGTTGCCTGTTGTGGAACCTAGGATCCCCATGCCAGATTTGTTTTTAGGGGATCGAGCTAAGTTTCAGAATTTCAAAAATAATTGTAAATTGTTTTTTGCCTTAAAATCTAAGTCCTCAGGAAACGCAGCGCAGCAGGTTCAAATTATCATCTCTCTCCTGCGCGGCGATCCTCAGGATTGGGCTTTTTCCCTGATACCTGGGGATCCTGTTTTGAGTGATGTTGATGCGTTTTTTCAGGCTTTGGGGTTATTGTACGATGAGCCTAATGTCACTGATCAAGCTGAAAAAGCCTTGTTGGCATTAAATCAGGGGCTTGATGACGCTGAGTTATACTGTCAGAGATTCCGTAGGTGGGCAGTCCTGACCAAATGGAATGACGACGCTTTGGCGGCCCTTTTCCGGAAGGGTCTGTCGGATAATGTAAAGGATGTTATGGTGGGATTCCCTGTCCCCTCTGGTCTCAATGATTCTAAGTCATTAGCGATTCAAATTGACAGACGTTTGCGTGAGCGGAGAAGTATGCGTGGAGTGGTGTTGCCTTGTGAGCCAGCTTCTGAGCCCATGCAGTGTGATGGAGTGGTGTCTGGGGCACAGCGTCATGAGTTTCGAAAGCGCAATAGGTTATGTTTCTACTGTGGTGATGCCTCTCATGCTATTTCAGTCTGCCCTAAGCGGGGAAGACGTTTTGCACGCTCAGTTGTCTTGGGTAGTGTTCAGACTAAGTTTTTATTAACTGTCACTCTGATATGCTCTCTGTCCTCATTTTCTGCTCAGGCTTTCGTTGATTCTGGAGCAGCTATTAACCTGATGGATTATGATTTTGCTAAACGTTGTGGGTTTCCCTTGATACCCCTACAGAAGTCTATTCCCCTACTGGGGATCGATTCTACCCCTTTGGCTGAGAATAAACCCCAGTTTTCTACTCAGGTGATAATGAGGGTTGAACCTGATCACCAGGAGTGCTGCAAATTTTTGGTTCTATATAATCTGCATGACATTATCGTGCTGGGTTTCCCTTGGTTACAGTCTGTAATGTATGTGGTACAGTTCATATAGCGTCTTGTGCTTGGGTGCGATGAAAATACTTGAGACACAGGTTGATAAAGAAAGTCTTGTATTGCTTCATACAAATTGGCAAAAATAAACACACAGGTTGCAAACACAGAAGCAGGAGACACAGCAGGCCAGAGTAATCTAAGCTCAGCAATAACTCTCCACAACAGATTCAGATCTTCTTCTCTGTTACCGTAAGTCCATGCAAACGTGAGACTCTCAAGAGCAGAGTTCAGAGTCCACAAGTGCTTCAGAGTTCCTCAGTAGGAATGGCTGGAGTACAAGGTCCAAGGCTTCAGGAGTCAGAACACAGGTTCACTGCAGGCTAGATTCTGAAGCACTGATTGCTCAGCTGTGGCTGTTTAAGAAGCAAACGGAGAGAATCAGGGCGGGAACATGCAAGCTGGAAAACTCCATTTTGACTGAGGGCAAGATAGCTGCAGCAAAACAGAAAGCAAAATGGCCGACGAACAAACTGAGTTTCAGAAACAGATACACAGAACCTTACATTACTCCCCCCTTAGGGACAACCTCCGGATGACCTCAGACCAGGCTTGTGTGGGTACCTCTGATGAAACTGACGGAGCAAGCGAGGAGCATTAACGTTATTGACTGGCTCCCATGAGTTGTCCTCCACTGGGTAGCCCTGCCATTTAATCAGATATTGTAACTGATTTCTATACAACCTGGAATCTAAAATCCTTTCCACCACAAATTCTTCCTGACCATCGACTAGCACTGGGTCAGGGCAAGGAGAAGAACGTCCAGGAAACGTATTGGGTGTCGCAGCCTTTAGTAGGGATACATGAAAGACAGGGTGGATTCTCATAGTTCTGGGCAATTGAAGACGACAAGCAACGGCACTTATAATCTTACTGATTTTATAGGGTCCAATGTACTTATGTCCCAACTTAGACGATGGAATCCTTAACTTAAGATTTCTGGTTGACAGCCAGACCAGGTCTCCTACCTTAAAAGCTGGTGCAGGTTTACGAAATTTATCTGCTGCCTTCTTGTACCTTTCCTGAGCCGATTCCAGATTCTCCTTTAGAAGATCCATATTCTTCTGTAAAGTCGTGACTCTTTCAGCCACTGCTGGCAAAGGCGTCTCTATGGGAAATCGTGGTAGAATGTTAGGATGATAACCTAGATTAGAGTAAAAAGGAGACTGTTTAGTGGAGGCACTCTGAGAGTTGTTGTAAGAGAACTCAGCCAATGGAAGTAGATCCACCCAATCATCCTGTAGGTGGCAGATAAAGCAGCGGAGATACTGCTCCAGGGTTTGATTGGTTCGTTCGGTTTGTCCATTAGTCTGGGGATGAAAAGCAGAAGAAAGGTTTACTTTAATGTCCAATGCTGCACAGAAATTTTGCCAAAACCTAGAAGTGAATTGCACCCCTCGATCCGAAATAACCTCATCCGGTACTCCATGTAAACGAAACACATCTTTAATCATCAAATCTGATGTCTGTTTTGCAGTGGGTAAGCCGACACAAGGGATAAAATGAGCTGCCTTTGTTAAACGGTCAACCACCACTAGAATAGTGTTCTTCCCTTGAGAGGTTGGTAATTCCACAATGAAGTCCATAGAAATGGATCCCCACGGGCGGGACGGGGTGGGAAGAGGCTGTAACAGACCAGTTGGTGAAGAGCGAGGTGTTTTGCATCTTGCACAAACCTCACACGAAGTGACATAGTCCAAAACATCCTTCCTACAAGTGGGCCACCAAAAGAAACGAGAAAGAAATTCCTGTGTCTTTAGAATTCCTCTATGCCCGCTATTTTGGAATCGTGAATGAGTTGCAATACTCTCAATCTGACTGTTTCAGGTATATACAGACGTTGTCCCAGAATCCACACACCATTCTTAAAGACAAGACTTACGTCCCTTGGGGGTTGAGCCAAAAAAGAATCCGCATGGTATGCTTCCTTGATGTCTTTAATTAGGTCTTGATGATGAATCACTCCTAGGAATCTAGAGTCAGGAAGAATAGTCTTAGGAGGAGTAATTGGACGTGTCTCTGCTGAGTAAATCCTAGAGAGTGCATCAGCCTTTCCATTGCGCGATCCTGGTCTATAAGAAATAATAAAATTAAATTGGTTTAAGAAAAGATTCCAGCGAGCCTGGCGAGGAGTCAGGCACTTAGCCGACCTGATAAACTCAAGATTACGATGGTCTGTCAGAACGACTATTTGCTGTGCAGCTCCTTGAAGAAGGTGTCTCCATTCTTTGAAGGCGGCAATAATGGCCAACAACTCTCTATTGCCCACATCGTAGTTCTTCTCAGCCGAAGACAACTGCTGGGAAAAGAAGGCACAGGGATGCAAGACATTCTTCTCACCTGTTCTCTGAGAGAGTATAGCTCCCACGGCACAGTCTGAAGCATCCACCTCTATTATGAAGGCAAGCTCTGGGTTGGAATGTACTAGGATAGGTGCAGTGGTAAATTTATCTTTTAGACGGGAAAATGCTTCCTGGGCTTGGGGAGTCCAGGAGAACTTAGACTCTTTCCGGGTAAGTTGGGTGATAGGTGACACTACCTCAGAGAAATTTCTAATGAAACGTCTATAGAAGTTTGCAAACCCGATGAAGCGCTGTACCTCCTTCACATTTCTAGGACTTGGCCAATCATTGATGGCTTGGGTTTTACTTCCATCCATACTAATTCCTTGTGTAGACAGTACATACCCCAGAAATTGAATTTCGGTCTTATGGTATTCACACTTTTCAAGCTTGATGTAAAGATGATTTTGTCTTAGACGTTCCAAGACCATTCTCACATGTCCATGATGTTCCTCTGTGGAGTTAGAAAAAATTAAAATATCATCCAAATAAATTACCACGAATGTATCTAGGAGATCCCTGAAGATGTCATTCACCAAGTGTTGGAAAGTGGCTGGGGCGGTACTCAGACCAAAAGGCATAACCAGATATTCAAAGTGTCCATAGCGTGACCTGAATGCAGTCTTCCATTCATCCCCAGGTCTAATACGGACTAAGTTATAGGCCCCACGAAGATCTAGTTTAGAAAAAATTTTGGCATGTCGCACTCTCTCCAATAACTCAGGGATTAAAGGCAATGGATAACGGTTTCTAATAGTAACCTTATTGAGTTCCCTATAGTCTACGCATGGTCTCAGGGATCCATCTTTCTTCTTTACAAAGAATATGGGTGCCCCTGCAGGAGATGAAGAGGGGCGTATGAAGCCCTTGGCTAGATTTTCGTCTATGTACTCTTTTAAAGCCTTCAGCTCGGGCCCCGCCAGGGGGTAGATCTTACCAAAAGGTATCTCTGCTCCAGGCAATAATTCAATTGGACAATCATATGGACGGTGAGGAGGAAGCTGGTCAGCGTTCTTCTTGTCACATAAATCCACATAGTCCTGGTATACAGCTGGTAGTTCAGGGACTGACATGGTTCCTTTAGGAACAGAGCAAGCTGAAATTTTTGGACTCATCTGTTTCTCTGGAAAGTGTAATTCCTTGGTCTCCCAGTTAATGGTAGGATTCTGAGCCTGCAGCCATGGTAGCCCTAGAATAATGGGAAAGTGAGGAGAAGAGATAAGCATAAAGGACAGTTTCTCTTGATGATCTTTACCCATAAGAACCTTTAAAGGCTCTGTTTCCTGATCCACTGGTCCAGAGGTCAGCAGGGAGCCATCCACAGTTTCCATCTGTACTGGAGTAGCCTTCTTCACTGAACGTATTCCCTGTTTTAGAGCAAAGGAGACATCCATAAAATTTCCACTTGCACCTGAGTCGATCATAGCAGAGCTAGACACCCAGGCTGAGTCAACCCAGAGTTTGATGGAAAGAAAACAGTGAGAATTGTTTTTCTTACAACTCAGCTGGGACACCGCTGAGGAAACTTGAAAGATGGCAGCATTTACACAGTCAACGTCCTCAGAGGTAACGGAGTTTAAGTCCGAGAAATCAAGATCTGTTGCTGCAGCTCTCTCTGGAGCCTGAGGCTCGGACCTGACAGATCCCCTCTCGCAACACTCACAATGAATGAGTGCTGCAGTAGTCTTGCGAGAACGGCTGGGACAGTTAATAATAAAGTGCCCTGACTTACCACAATAAAAACATAGATTCTCCTTAAAACGATGTTCCTTGCGTGCATCACTAACCCGTCGTAGTAAAGAGTCTACCTGCATGGGTTCAGGTTCAGGTTCCCGTGTAATCCTATTGAAAGGTTCCTTAGCTGGAGAGGAAGGTAGGAAAAGGTTAGTACGATTGCTTTCGAACCATCTCTCTTGCCTGCGTTCAGTTAAACGAGTATCAATACGGATGCAGTAGTTAATAAAGTCACCTAACGCAGTGGGAGGGTCGGCACGAGCAAGTTCATCCTTAATCAGTGGGGATAACCCCTTTCGAAAAATAGATTTTTTGGCGGAATTGTCCCAGGTGGTATCAAGGGCCCATCTCCTGAAATCCAAGGCATATTCAGCTACCGAGTGCTTACCTTGGCGCAAAGCTAACATGGCTGCTTCAGCTGTTGCACCTCGATTGGGGTCATCAAACACCTGCCCCATGGCTGAAATAAAATCATCAAGGTGATTCAAACAATCATCCTCAGTCTCAATCAGAGGGTTTGCCCATATCAAAGCCTTGTTGGTAAGCAACATAATTATAGTAAGCACCTTAGATCGTTCAGTAGGAAATTGTGAAGCATGTGCAGAAAAAAAAAGATTACATTGATTAACAAATCCCCTGAATTTTTCACGTTCACCACCAAAACGAAAAGGGGGCAACTTGGGAATCCCAGAACTCGGGGCCACGGCAGGAGCCTGGACTCGCCCCTCCAGAACCTCAATCCTGGCTCGCAAATCCTGGGTAGTCTGTCCAACCACTTGCAAATTGTGATTATTTAGGTCCTGAAGATTTGTAAAACGGGTCTTTATATTCTGCAAATCTGCAAGGATATTATCAGTCACTCCGCAAAGTTCCTTTATGCGGGCCTCCATTTTCCAGATCTTTTAAGACAGGATACTGGAAGAAGAGGAGAGAAAAAAAAAAACAATAGTGTTCACCTGTGGCAACACTGAAGAAAGAAAAAAACTTTAAGGGAACTGCTCACCTGGAATGGTTGTGAGAAGTCACAACCACTATCATCACAGAAAGCTTTCAACCAGACATCTGATATCCAGAGTTTCAGCAGACAAAAAGAGAAGAGAAAAAAAAAAAAAAAACAATAGTGTTTACCTGTGATAACACTGCAGAAAAAAAAACTTAAGGGAATTGCTCACCTGGAATGGTTGTGAGAAGTCACAACCACTGTCATCACAGAAAGTACAACCGGACATCCGATATCCACAGTACAGCAGACAAGCCTTTCCAGACCCAGCAGACACTAACGTTTGGCTTCAGAATCTTGTAATGTATGTGGTACAGTTCATATAGCGTCTTGTGCTTGGGTGCGATGAAAATACTTGAGACACAGGTTGATAAAGAAAGTCTTGTATTGCTTCATACAAATTGGCAAAAATAAACACACAGGTTGCAAACACAGAAGCAGGAGACACAGCAGGCCAGAGTAATCTAAGCTCAGCAATAACTCTCCACAACAGATTCAGATCTTCTTCTCTGTTACCGCAAGTCCATGCAAACGTGAGGCTCTCAAGAGCAGAGTTCAGAGTCCACAAGTGCTTCAGAGTTCCTCAGTAGGAATGGCTGGAGTACAAGGTCCAAGGCTTCAGGAGTCAGAACACAGGTTCACTGCAGGCTAGATTCTGAAGCACTGATTGCTCAGCTGTGGCTGTTTAAGAAGCAAACGGAGAGAATCAGGGCGGGAACATGCAAGCTGGAAAACTCCATTTTGACTGAGGGCAAGATAGCTGCAGCAAAACAGAAAGCAAAATGGCCGACGAACAAACTGAGTTTCAGAAACAGATACACAGAACCTTACACAGTCTCATAATCCTGTTTTGGATTGGAAATCTGTGTCTGTAACCAGTTGGGGCTGCCAATGTGTTAATACCAACACTCCTGTTTTTTCTGCCTCCCCCCAAGCTCAGGATGTTCCTGACTTTTTGTTTGATTTTTCTGATGTGTTTTAGCGAAAGTAAATCTGCATCCTTGCCTCCCCATAGGAGCTATGACTGCGCTATTGAATTAGTGCCTGGTAGTAAATTCCCTAAAGGTCGCCTTTTTAACTTGTCTGTACCTGAACATGACGCTATGCGGTCTTATATCAAGGAATCATTGGAGAAGGGTCATATCAGACCATCCTCTTCACCCTTAGGTGCCGGTTTTTTCTTTGTGGCCAAAAAAGATGGTTCATTAAGGCCGTGTATTGATTATCGTCTCTTGAACAATATTACTGTGAAATATCAATACCCGTTACCCTTGATTTATGACCTGTTTTCCAGGGTGAAAAACGCTACTTGGTTTACCAAGCTTGACCTCAGGGGGGCATATAACCTTATTCGCATTAAGCACGGGGATGAATGGAAGACGGCATTCAATACCCCTGAAGGGCATTTTGAGTACCTAGTGATGCCCTTTGGGCTCACTAATGCCCCTTCCGTCTTCCAGTCCTTCATGAATGACATTTTCAGGGATTTTGTGGACAAATTTCTGATTGTTTATTTGGATGATATCTTGATTTTTTCTAATGACTGGGACTCTCATGTGAAACATGTTCGGACTGTGTTCCAGATTTTGAGGGATAATGCTCTGTATGTGAAGGGATCAAAGTGTCTTTTTGGCGTACAGAAGATCTCATTTCTGGGATTCATTTTGTCCCCATCTGTTATTGAAATGGACCCGGTCAAGGTTCAGGCCATCTGTGATTGGGTCCAACCTACTTCATTAAAGGCTCTTCAGAGATTTTTGGGTTTTGCCAATTTTTATCGTAAATTTATTGGTAATTTCTCGGTTATTGTTAAACCATTAACTGATTTGACCAGAAAGGGTTCTGATGTGGTGAATTGGCCTCCTGAGGCAGTCTCTGCATTTCAGGAACTTAAGCAGAGATTCACTTCTGCTCCTGTTCTACGGCAGCCTGATGTTTCTCTGCCATTTCAGGTGGAGGTTGATGCCTCTGAAATTGGGGCAGGTGCCGTTTTGTCCCAAAAAGATCCAGAGACCTCTAAAAGTAACCCTTGTGCCTTTTTCTCTCGAAAATTTTCTCCTACTGAACGTAATTATGACGTGGGTAATCGGGAGTTATTGGCCATGACGTGGGCTTTTGAAGAGTGGAGACATTGGCTGGAGGGAGCCAAACATCAGGTGGTGGTCCTTACGGACCATAAGAATCTGGTCTATCTGGAATCTGCCAAGTGACTCAATCCTAGACAGGCCAGGTGGGCCTTGTTTTTCACACGTTTTAATTTTGTGGTTTCCTTTCTTCCTGGCACTAAGAATGTTAAGGCGGATGCCCTCTCGAGGAGTTTCCTTGCGGACTCTCCTGAGTTATCTGATCCTTCTGTTATTTTGAAAGAGGGTGTAGTTCTTTCCGCCATCTCGCCCAATTTGAGACTTGCTCTGGAGGGGTGTCAGGAGGATAGGCCCGAGCGCTGCCCTGTTGGAAAATTGTTTGTCCCGGACCAATGGAAAAAGAGTGTGATGTCTGAGATTCATTGTTCCGCATTGGCTGGGCATCCCGGAATTTTTGGTACCAGAGACTTGGTTAGTCGGTCCTTTTGGTGGCCTACCTTGTCTCGCGATATCAGGGAATTTGTGCAGTCCTGCGGGACTTGCTCTCGCTCCAAGCCTTGCTCTCGCTCTAGTGGTTTGTTGATGCCATTGCCTGTGCCCAAGAGACCATGGACCCATATCTCTATGGATTTCATTTCCGATCTTCCTGTTTCTGAGAGAATGACCACCATCTGGGTAATTTGTGATAGGTTTTCCAAAATGATACATCTTGTGCCATTACCTAAGTTGCCTTCCTCCTCTGAATTGGTGCCGTTGTTTCTTCAGCACGTGGTTCGTTTACACGGCATTCCTGAGAACATTGTGTCTGACAGAGGATTCCAGTTTGTTTCCAGATTTTGGAGGACTTTTTGTTCTAAACTGGGTGTTCAATTGTCTTTCTCCTCGGCATTTCATCCTCAGACCAATGGTCAAACTGAGAGAACAAACCAGACATTAGAGACTTATCTAAGATGCTTTGTGTCTGCTGATCAGGATGACTGGGTCTCTTTTTTGCCTTTGGCTGAGTTTGCTCTTAATAATAGGGCTAGCTCTGCCACTTTGATGTCTCCGTTTTTCTGTAATTCTGGTTTTCACCCTCGATTTTCTTCAGGACAGACGGAAGCTTCTGTCTGTCCAGGTGTTGACTCTGTTGTTGAGCGTATGCAACAGATTTGGGACCAGGTAGTGGAGAGGTTGTCCCTCTCTCAGGAGAAGGCCCAGCGGTTTGCTAACCGGCATAGGACTGATGGTCCTCGGTTTAAAGTGGGGGACTTGGTCTGGTTGTCCTCAAAGAATATTCCTATGAGAGTAGCATCTCCTAAATTTAAGCCTAGGTTCATTGGACCTTATAAGATCATGGAGATTATTAATCCTGTTTCTTTTCGTTTGCTTCTTCCAGGGACATTTAAGATCCATAACGTGTTCCACAAGTCCTTGTTGAAGAGGTTTGTTGAGCCAGTGGTTCCTGCTACTGTGCCTCCTGACCCTGTTTTGGTTGAGGGCAATCTGGAGTATGTGGTTGAGAAAATATTGGATTCTCGTTTTTCTAGACGAAGACTCCAGTATTTGGTTAAATGGAGAGGTTATGGTCAGGAAGATAATTCTTGGGTGTTTGCTTCGGACATCCATGCTAGGAGACTTATCCGTGCGTATCATAGAACTCATCCTGACCGACCTGGTTGCTCAAATGAGGGTTCGGTGACCCCTCCTCAAGGGGGGGGTACTGTTGTGAATGGGTTTGAGATGAGTTCTGAGCAGAGGCTCCCTGTGGTGGTTACAAGCGGTACTAGTGAAGATTGTGAGGACTGGGAATCAGGTGTTACTGACTGGTCTTATATAAGGGAGTCATTTTCCCATCAGGGTTGCCGGTGATCAATTGTTCTGGTCTGAATCCTTCATTCCAGTTTCCCTTGTAGCCTGCTGTGTCGTGTCTGCATCTCCTGCTACCAGATAAGAATTTTTCTTCTTTTGTGTTGTTGCTATATTTTTGCATTTTGTCCTGCACTTCTTTGGGGGCCTTCTGGGTCCCCTCCAGGGGCTTCTGCCTTCTCAGTTTAGTTCAGCCACTGAGTTTTGTTCTTTTGCTTTTTCCAGTTTTTTCAGTGGCTGCTGTTTTGATTTTGTTACACCAGAGAGCTAATTTAGGTGGTAGAGGTCGTGTGATCTCAGGTGTTTTTGAAATTAGTAGAGTTGGTGTTTTTCAGGGTTTTCTGGGATTGCAGTAAGTACCCTTCCTGTCCTTTTCTATTTAGATAGTTTGGGCCCCAGCGTTTGCTCATTCTGTTTTCTTTCTGTGTCAGTATTTCCTCTTGTCTAACCGCCATTACATGTTTGGGGGCTTTCTATTATCTTTGGGGTTCTGCTCCGGGGCAGATAGCTTTCCTATTTCTATCTTTAGGTGTAGTTAGTTTCTCAGGCTGTGACGAGGCGTCTAGGACCAACGTAGGAACGCTCCACGGCTGCCTCTAGTTGTGGTGGTTAGTCAGGGTACTGCAATCCCATAGATTCCAACTGCTCTGGTGTATTGCCTTTTTTACCTGCACTCCTCAGCTACCAAAACATAACACCTGTGGGAGCCGCGGCGTAAGGGTGCAGTACGGAGCTTTAAATTGAAAGGTGGTTGGGGCTTCATCCAGGAGCCTGGACTTTATTTAGAAATGTTTGTGACCCGGCGGGATGTGGAGACTCACCTCCCAGAAGGACACCCGGGGAGGGACCTGTTGCCAGGAGACTTGGTGACTTACACCCGACACTGGGGTTACAATGGATGGTACGCCCTAAATGTTACCAGGTGCGACCCCTACTCCCCAGAGTGTCAGGAACCTGTGAGACCCTCGGAACCTTCAGCCTCCCACATCCAGGCCTCTGCACAAGTGCCCACCCCATGCCGTAAATCTCCCCAGCCTCCCTCAGTGGTCTCCTCAGCAGCCCCAGCTATGGACATGATAACTATAGCTGGCCCGTACCCGGCGCCTGTTAGGCCCCCTGGGGTTCGTTCAGTCCGTGACATAGGGCTCCAGACCCGGAGGGAGATGAAAGAGGTGGCCACACAGACACAGATAGCGGGTCACGACTTGACTGTACAGGCCACACGACGTCATCCTGGCGCCCCCCAGTCCTGGCGGCGCTCACCTGTGGCGGAAGCAGCCGGCTCTGGAACAGATGACAGTCGGGGCTCCGGTACAGACAGGTAGACCTCTGGTGCCTGCGCGGCCTCCTCCATGAGGACGGGTGTCGCTTCTTCTGTCTCAGCGACGGGGGCAGACAGCGGGATCTGGGGTGCTGCCGGTGCAGAGTTTTTTGCAGGAACGGGTGCCTCCACTGCGACAACGTCAACCGGATCACATTGCAAGGGCTGGGATGCCCGCACGGACTCCTCTACTAGAACGGGTGCCTCACCATCCGGTACAGACACTTCAGGTAAGAGGGATTGGCGCCGCTCCAAGTTTAGTTTTAGGGCACGCCAGCTGGCTTCCATCCTGGCGACCTCCTCCCGGTGCCGGGCCAGGCCTCTTAGGGTATCCTCCGCTTCTTGCAGCGTAGGAGGGTTTACAGGCCGGGTGCCCAACGGTGGTTCCGTCGCGATCGGGTCTCTTCCGTGGGGGGAGAGCTCTGACTGCTCCATCCCTTCACACTTCTGCTCGTGTCCATTAGCCATCTCTGCCAAGTCACATGTGTCATTAGCATCTGGAGAGGGCCCCTCTTTTGTAGTGAGGCGGGACCTTCGTGTTAGTTTCCGCACACTGAGGAGGATGAGGAGGCGGAACTCCAGAGCTGTGGGGCACGATCTTACATTGCAGTACCATTTAGAGTGGTCGGCCATCGTTTTCGCGCCACTGAGTGAGTGTACACCCACGAAGAGCACCCCCTTCTTCTTCACCAGTGCCTCGTCGTGACGCAGATATGGCGGAAAAATGGCAAATACATTCTCTGATGATTTTAGCAATTCTCAAGCACAAAACCAGTTCAATTCAGGCACACAGGACTCGCTTATAGCGAGCTACCGAATCCTGTTCGTGACGCCCAAGTTGAGTCGCACAGAGCCAGAGGTTTTGGGGGTACTCGGCACCGAGCCCGTCGACTTCTATGGGGTATGTCACGGCTTTACCCGGCAATTGAATCAGAGTCTATTTTACTATGTAGAAGTGTATAAACTATAAATATATGTATATATATATGTCACAATGACATGTATATATATATATATATATATGTATTCTATGTGTGTATATTTTGTGATTATAACGACAGAAAGGGTTTTTTTTGTTGCGATATTTTGTTCCCATAGACTTACATTGGACTTCCGGTATCGGAATCGGATATCGACGATATTTAGTGATATCGGTGATACCATTCCGATCCGATATTTTTAGATATCGAGCAGTATCGCTCAACACTAATATCCTGTAAAAAAATGAAAAAAAAAAAACAGCAGTATACCACCTGTCCGACGCAGTCCATAGTAACGAGTGTCCCACGACGATCCAGCTCTGCTACATCAGAATGACATCAGAGGCAGGCAGGCAGAGCCTGTCATCCCGGCGCAGCAAAGCTGATTACCTGCTTCCCGGCGGTGACGTCATCGGACTGGTTTACGGCCGGGATTACCCTGCAGTCACTGCAGTTATCGCGAAAAACTGCATGTGACCGCCAGGGAGAAGATAATGGCGGCCATCAAGCAGTCCAGGACGTGACCGCCGGAGATCTTCTGCCAGGTAAGTGCCGCTGACTCCTGACAGACCCGACCGACGGACACTCACAGTGACAGTGACAAATCCGATTCCGGTATCCGATATGACGAAAATATCGGTACTCGGAATCGAAAGCCCGATACAGCTAATATCGGCCGATACCCGATATTTGCAGTATCATATCGCTCAACACTAGTCAGGAGGCTCAATGTAGGAAATATGGGCTAAGTTGAATGATGTAGCAGAGACCAGCGGTGTAGCAGAGCTGGGTATGTCCGGTGGCTCAATGTATGAAAGATAGGCTGAGTTGAATGATGTAGCAGAGCTGGGTATGTCAGGATGCTCAATGTTAGATAATGTTAGCAGAGTTGTGTGATGGATATGTCAGGGTATGCAGAGAGGATCGGCAATATATTAGTTCTGCAATGGCGAGAATTCCAACTAAGGCCTTAGAGCATAAGCTCATTGGAGAGCACCATATTTTCATGGTAACCTATCAGAAGGAGACGGCCAGAGCAGGAGGATGGAAAGTCCAATAGTAGAGCCGGGATAGATGAATAACTATTATTATTATTATCATTATTATTATAATTGTGCACTGCTCGACAATCTTGCTGTTGTATATCAAAGACAAATATGCCCTGAACGTACAATTAATATTTATAGGTTTTACAATTTCCTGGGTGCACAACCTAATGATGTGTGAACAGACCATGATCACCGATGGCTGGCACAGTGATAACTGCATCAAGCTTATAGGTCAAGAACAGCTAGTAATAATGGCTGAAACAAAAATATAACTCTGGTGGATAATTGCTTGGAGCGCTGAACATTTACATATAACGTAATGTGGAAAACAAGTCATGTTCTGCTGTTCTCAGTTTAAGTCTCTATGTAATGTTACTCGCTCCTTCATCGTATAAATACAATCTATCCTACGGCTCTGTTCAATAAAGGAAAAAGCGGCAACATAATAAAATCACGCAAGAGGAAAGTAAAATAAAATAAGAGTTCACACTGGTAATTACACAGTCACAGCTTCTCTCATGTATCTCATGTATGTGGACCCTTTAGGCAAGGTAATCCTCAATATACAATCATATCATGGTGTGTTAGTAGGTTAATTCATACCCCTACGTGAATTGTGTTCAACAGTTTTTACAAATAGATGACAAACTTGAAAATGTAGTATTTAATGTGATTTGGTCTAGCAGTGTTGCTGTGAATCCAGCAGTTGGGTGAGATAAAACACTTACTAGGAAACTGCAAAATCATCTCTGTGTGTCTCTGCCTATCTCTCACTGCAGATGTCAAGGATTTGCTGAAAATATTTAATTAAAAGGGTTGTCTCACGCCGTTAAATGGGGAAAAATTGTAAAGTGTAAAAAGAAGCAACTTTGCAATTCAGCTGTCATTAAACAATTGTTGAGAACGGACAGATTTTTAATTCCACAGTGTACTGGCCGGTTTCTTAGCCAAGGAGTGTGCGCTTGCAAGCAATTTGCTTTTAGAGCTTGCTGCTCAGAAGCTGGCTGTATCGCTGGATTTTTAGCCAGTTTTAGAGACTTCCACTCTTCCAATACTGCAGAGACAAAACTGCTTCTGCTTGTGCCTTGGAGAGTGCACGGTTTGGACCAGAGCAGAGACCATGTTGTTGGTCTGAGCTGTCAATTTTTTAGAGCAAAAAATATATATGTCACTGTGCTAAATGGATACATAACAATAGATACATAAAAAAAGACTAAAATGATTGAAAAATGAAAAATAGCAAAAAATAAAAATGAATATAAACGAGAAAAGGGCAAAAAAATGAGGACACCGAAGACACCAAACAACTGAAAATCAAGGTGGCTATATAAAAGTGAAGGGCAGTGATACAATTGTTAGCATGTGACGTCTGTGTCCTCATTTTTTGCTTTTTGTTGTCCTTTTCTCATTTATTTTCATTTTTATTTTTTTTTGCTATTTTTCATTTTTCATTAATTTTGATCTTTTTTATGTGTCTATTGTTATACAGTACAGACCAAAAGTTTGGACACACCTTCTCATTCAGAAATTTTTCTGTATTTCCATGGCTATGAAAATTGTACATTCACACTGAAGGCATCAAAACTATGAATTAACACATGTGGAATTATATACTTAACAAAAAAGTGTGTAACAACTGAAAATATGTCTTATATTCTAGGTTCTTCAAAGTAGCCACCTTTTGCTTTGATGACTGCTTTGCACACGCTTGGCATTCTCTTGATGAGCTTCAAGAGGTAGTCACTGGAAATGGTCTTCCAAAGGTCTTGAAGGAGTTCCCAGAGATGCTTAGCACTTGTTGGCCCTTTTGCCTTCACTCTGCGGTCCAGCTCACCCCAAACCATCTCGATTGGGTTCAGGTCTGGTAACTGTGGAGGCCAGGTTATCTGGCGTAGCACCCCATCACTCTCCTTCTTTGTCAGCCTGGAGGTGTGTTTGGGGTCATTGTCCTGTTGAAAAATAAATGATGGTCCAACTAAACACAAACCGGATGGAATAGCATGCCGCTGCAAGATGCTGTGGTAGCCATGCTGCTTCAGTATGCCTTCAATTTTGAATAAATCCCCAACCAGCAAAGCACCCCCACACATCACACCACCTCCTCCATGCTCAACGGTGGGAACCAGGCATGTAGAGTCCATCCGTTCACCTTTTCTGCGCCGCACAAAGACACGGTGGTTGGAACCAAAGATCTCAAATTTGGACTCATCAGACCAAAGCACAGATTTCCACTGGTCTAATGTCCATTCCTTGTGTTCTTTAGCCCAAACAAGTCTCTTCTGCTTGTTGCCTGTCCTTAGCAGTGGTTTCCTAGCAGCTATTTTACCATGAAGGCCTGCTGCACAGTTTCATCTTAACAGTTGTTGTAGAGATGTGTCTGCTGCTAGAACTCTGTGTGGCATTGACCTGGTCTCTAATCTGAGCTGCTGTTAACCTGCGATTTCTGAGGCTGGTGACTCGGATAAACTTATCCTCAGAAGCAGAGGTGACTCTTGGTCTTCCATTCCTGGGGCAGCCCTCATGTGAGCCAGTTTCTTTGTAGCGCTTGATGGTTTTTGCAACTGCACTTGGGGACACTTTCAAAGTTGTCCCAATTTTTCGGACTGACTGACCTTCATTTCTTAAAGTAATGATGGCCACTCGTTTTTCTTTACTTAGCTGCTTTTTTCTTGCCATAATACAAATTCTAACAGTCTATTCAGTAGGACTATCAGCTGTGTGTCCACCAGACTTCTGCACAACACAACTGAAGGTCCCAACCCCATTTATAAGGCAAGAAATCACACTTATTAAACCTGACAGGGCACACCTGTGAAGTGAAAACCATTTCCGGTGACTACCTCTTGAAGCTCATCAGGAGAATGCCAAGAGTCATCAAAGCAAAAGGTGGCTACTTTGAAGGACCTAGAATATAAGACATAATTTCAGTTGTTTCAACTTTTTTGTTAAGTATATAATTCCACATGTGTTAATTCATAGTTTTGATGCCTTCATTGTGAATTTACAATTTTCATAGTCATGAAAATACAGAAAAATCTTTAAATGAGAAGGTGTGTCCAAACTTTTGGTCTGTACTGTATATTATAAAAGTTTCTTATTTTCACCTTTGTTATTGATTTATGGAAAAAATAGCGAATACAAAAATTATTCTTTAAATTTGGAAATAATTTTGATGCAGATTTTGGAGCTGCAGTTCAGACACCATACACAGCAATCTCCATCTCAGTTCTTTGCCATATAAAGCTGTTTTGTCATTTTAATTTCCTTCTTTTCAATCATCCTTTTATCTTTTAGATAACAGAATCCTATTTTAGAGGAAGGTACATTTAATTTATTTTGCCTTTCTTCGTCCTGTCCTGGAATTGATCTTTTTAGTATGATTAGCTTTAAAGCATTGTTTTGTTACGACACTCTAGCGAGCATTCCAGATTCTAAGCCATTATCTCCGCTGGCAATCTTGGCGCGATGGGACAAGGAAAATATATTTATTATATTTACAAAGAGGAACTTTGGTAACGCACAAAAGTCTATAAATATGGTCATGGCTGAAAGTGTTGGCACCCAACATGTTTAGTTCCTATGCTTGTATGGGAACAAAAAAAAAAAAAAACAGAAAAAAGGTAAAGTGGACATAATTTCACACAAAGCTCCAAAAATGGGCAGGACAAAATTTATGCAGCAGTACTGAGCAGTGTAGCTGCAAATCCAGCACTAAAGTGAGATAAAACATTTACTAGATAGCAGCAGCATACTTTGTCTCTACGTGTTGTGGAGATGGATCCTCAAAGCCTTTGGTCCAGATGAGCAGTTCTAATGAAGCATGGACAGGTGACACTGGTGCAGCAAGGCGATCAAGTTGGAACAATGGTGGCCGATGTGGCAGAGCTGGAACAATGGGAACTGGAGTAGCTGAGCTGAAATCCATGATAATGTAGAGTAGGAACCACAACGTAACAGGTTAACTTAATAATGTGGAACCGATTCAACAGAGCAGAGTTTACAATGGTAGGCAGACAATATAGCAGAGCTGGCACGGCAATGTAGCAGAGTTTAGACCGTGGAACAGCATAGTGTAGAGGCAGAACCAAATACTCAGGTGGCATGCCGCATGAGACGGGCTAGCATGGGTGATATCACAGTTGAGCGACGCTGCCCCCCTCAATATAATTTAATATAATATCCCTCAATGAGCTGACACTCTTTCTTGTTCAAAACAAGGAGGATTTAGCATTTTTTCACAGTAAAACAGAAATTCTGGAGGTAGCGGGGAGAAAAGAAAATGTCTTATAAGTGGAGAAAGAAACATATTTTTCCTATAACATATATTACAAAGTTTCTTATTGCTTTGTACTATTAATTTATGTAAAGTTTGTTAAAACTTTTTACCTTTTAGAAGAGCGATCACAAGCAGTGATTAGACAGCGTGTCTCAGCGTCAGCATGGCTTTTAGTTACAACATTTTCTTTTCCCGAACAAAACTCTTTTGAAGAGAAATCAAAGTAAATGCAAACTCTTCAATATCTGACTTTTTATCAGTTTTATTGTCCAATGGCGAATATACATCAAGTTGATTTTAAGAGCAATCATCGGTGTATGCAGTGAACATTTGTCTCCGAATTAATTATCAGCTTTCAGTCATGGATGCTGTACTCAGACAGTATAGACAGTGTGTGGATATCGTTGCATCAAAGTGATGTATATTTCCAATTATCACATACTTCCCCTGTGTTTACACTGCAATGACATGGCTTTACATGGCTGGCTGACTTTTACTTGAATATACCGTAAATATATTGCCCAGTCTCTCAATTCTAAATGTCATGTAACAGCCTGTATATCTGCTGCAGTATATCATCAGTTCTGGTTTGCATGGTCCCTGCTCCAATTCATCAAGGTATAATTAATAGGATGGTGCACAGTGCTCTGACAGCTGAATCCAATTTACTGAAACATGGTAATATGCCAACAGAATATATAATTCCAGATAAAGGTAGCAACGTATTACTAAAACAGATGAGAGACTTTCTTTTAGAGAGTTCTTTAATTTCAATGGGCACTGTGTAATGCTTCATTTGCTCTGTGGTGGCGCTACATATCAATTTGCGCACTCAACTGATTGGGGCCAGTAAAAATAAAAATTGCTATAACATGATTAGCATCCTAGTGCAGAAAGTATATCACTGATTGCTTGATAGAAGAAGCTTGGGAAATACCCATCAGTTATTTTCTCCGTAACAGGCACACAGATGATAGAAACAGCCACATGTAACAACCATAACATGGATAAAAAAAAACCTACAGCCAACATCAGGCGACAGCATTTTCTGCTGCAAAAGGCAATTAATTTAAAAAAATGCCTTTTTTTAAAGATGTTATTAATAACATGTTATTCTCATATTACTAAATTGCTTTAGAAAAATATTAAAATTTGAGAGTCCTCAGTGGTTGATACCTTTTAGTGGCTAACTGAAAAGATGGTAACAAACTGCAAGCTTTCGAGACTACTCAGGTGACGGTCTCTTCATCAGGCATACATATACATGCCTGATGAAGAGACCTGAGTAGTCTCGAAAGCTTGCAATTTGCATAGATGAATGATGAAGAGACCTGAGTAATCTCGAAAGCTTGCAATTTGCATAGATGCCTGATGAAGAGACCTGAGTAATCTCGAAAGCTTGCAATTTGCATAGATGCCTGATGAAGAAACCTGAGTAATCTCGAAAGCTTGCAATTTGTTACCATCTTTTCAGTTAGCCATTAAAAGGTATCAACCACAGAGGACTCTCAAATCTTAATATTTTTCTATATACTGGCTAACACGGTACAAAGATATACATTTTTCTTGTATCTAAATTGTTTTAGACAGCATGAAAATAAGCACGTTTTCAGTTGACTTGAGTTTTTTATCTGCTGTTATTCTCCTGCAATGATAGATTTTATCTTACATAGTGTAAAGCTGGTTTTCATGGGGCTTGGACACCAATGCCTGCCAAGACCTTGGCCAAGAGTGTGCAGTAGTTACGGCTAGCACATGTATAACATTCTAATTGTATCCTAGTGCAGACAATATGTCACTGATTGGTTGGTAGAAGAAGCTTGGGAAATCTCCATCAGTTATTTTCTGCATTACAGACACACGGATGGTAAAAACAGACACATGTAACAAAATGTATGAAAAAGGAACTGTGATGTACAATCGCCACCATCTTGGATATTGGCCTGCACAAGCCTCCATTTTGTCTGTTGTAGAACCACAGGCTGCTAACTGCACAGGGCCTGTTAGCATATTCAATACGACAGGGTTTGATGTCCACTGTGAAGCAAAGGGCTTTAGTATGCTAAGCAATTCAGGCCCCTGTTTGAATAAGAAGGTCATTGGTATGCTAAGTAATTCCTGCCCACGACAGAATTTCCTGCTCAATATGAATAGCCAGGCCGATTAGTATGCGTGCTTCAAAGTAGAGGCTTCAATTAGATTATACCTGCCAGACAGAAACACACTGAGGGGAGGGACCTAGCAGGTTTAAGAACTGTGAGCTAAGGGCAGACCAGAGCCATTTTTTCTCACAGCAGCAAGAAGCACAAGGGACAGACCTGCCAAGGGAGCAGGGTACACGTTTTGGGGGCTGTCCAGCAACTAAGACTTTCACCTGGGGATCGCAGAGCTCCCTGCCTCCACATGTCCTACAACCTGGTAATATTGACCTCTAGCTAATACCTCTAAGTCTTGTATGATTATTGTTGTATTTTACTCTGACTGCAAATCCATTGTAATTCCGTTGTATAGCTTACTGTATATTTCTGTAATTATCTAGTGCGCCCTTAAGGCAATTAAACCATAAAATTAATCTTGGGCTGATGCTTTTACTCTGATCACGAATCTTAGAATACCCAGTGGGTAACAGGACACCCTCCCCGGCGACCATTTGCTCTAGGTGTAGTTCCCTTACTGCCCTGAGAGACAAAGGGGGCGCCGGAGAGCTGTGCCTGTGGAGCTACGTCACATTGGTGACGTGGAAGGACGGGGGCGTCCTTCACAGGAACCATTACATGGAAAAAATGACCTTGCAGCCAACATCAGGCCACAGCATTTTGTGCTGCAAAGAGCAATTGTTTTAAAAAAAATCCCTAAATAAAACATGTTATTAACAACATGCTATTCTCATTTAGTTAGACCCTGTCTGAGAGTGTGCAGTAGTTAACTCCTAAACTCAAATGTTTAAGGGGGACAGTGTGAACACTTCTGTCCATCCAGTGGGCTGATCCCAGGAGAGGGAGAACAATAAGCCACACATTTAGTGAGGAAGTTGTTGCATTGACGTCAAGGGGCGAGGATCTGTTGGCGAGGTCCTGGTGTCCTTGTATGGATGGCCTATGCAGATTGTAGTTTGGTTGCCGGCTGGAGCTTGATACATTTGCTACGGTTGTGATATCTATCATCTAGATGTGAGAAACTATCTTAAGGACTGTTGTTGCCAGCTGGAACGGGAGACATGTGCTACGGTCGTGGTATGGAGCATGTGTAATGATTTGCTACAAGCACTAAGGAAAGATGGGAATTCTGTCCCTACAATAGAACTAAGCTGGATCCCTACGATGTAACGGGGAACCTGATCCTGCGACCAGACCCGCTAAAGTCCTCAGCTAGTCTGAACGAAGACCTATAGTTGCGAGGGAGGAATCCCTACAAAATCTAGGGACTGGGAGAAAAGGTGGACACCTCCTAACAGAAATTGTAGCAGGAAAAAATAAAACAGAAAACAAATTACTTAGAGATCCTAAGATCAAGCAAAACTGACTGAGTAAGGCACCTAAGCACCCGGCTAGCTTAAGAGTAGATAATACAATGAAGTCCAGCAAAGCCAGAAGGGCGGAGCCAGACTAATTAGGAAAAAAAGGTCATGTGACCAGCAAACTGAAAAAAACTAACAAGAGGGTTCTAACAGTACCCTCCCTTCAAAGAGGATCCTCCGGATCCCCTAGGACTTAGGCTTATCCGGAAACCTCTTGTGAAATGCTCTGACAAGTCTAGACGCAGAAACATCATCCGCCCTCACCCATGAGTTATCCTCGGGTCCATAACCCTTCCAAGCGACGAGGTACTGCAAACTCCCTCTATACCGTCTAGAATTTAGGATGCGAGAAATCTCATATTGCCCGTCCTCCACCACCAGGGGAACAGTGGCCGAGACGTCTCCATCTGAGACCTCAGCTTTTTTCAAGAGAGAAACATGAAACACCGGATTAATCTTCCAGGAGGTAGGAAGCTCCAACTTAACAGCAGATTGGTTAATAACCTGAAGCACCTTAAAGGGCCCTACAAACTTGGGACCCAATTTCTTAGATGGAATCCTCAAGCGCAGATTCTTAGAGGACAACCAAACCATGTCACCAATAGCAAACAAAACCTCTTGTCGTTTTCTATCAAAATACACTTTGGATCTTTTGTTAGCCTCCTGAAGATTACCACGCACCTCAGTCCAAACTCTCTCCAAAACACCAGAAAAATTCTCCTCTTCAGGTACAGCCGATCCCAACTTGGAAAATGACCCAAACGACGGATGTCTCCCAGTACAACAAAAAAAAGGCGAACAACCAGCAGAAGCGGATGTATGGTTGTTAAGAGCAAACTCAGCAAGTGGCAGAAACTCAGACCACCCCTCTTGATTATCAGTCACAAAACAACGCAAGAACTGCTCAACATCCTGGTTTTTCCTTTCTGTCTGGCCATTAGACTCAGGATGACATCCGGATGAAAACGACAAATGAACTCCCAACCTGTCACAAAAGGCGCGCCAAAAATGAGCCACAAACTGAGGTCCCCTATCGGAAACAATGTCAGTAGGAACGCCATGTAGTCTGACAATCTCCTTGACAAAGGCCTTAGCGAGAGTCTTAGCGCAAGGCAGTTTGATGAAAGGAACCAAGTGACACATCTTGCTAAAACGGTGCACGACAACCCAGATGACAGTGAAACCCTCAGAGGGGGGAAGGTCAGTAATAAAGTCCATAGCCAAATGTGTCCAAGGTGCACTAGGAACCTCCAGAGGGCAAAGCAACCCCGCAGCAGGAGTATGAGAAAACTTAGATCTAGCACACACAGTGCATTGACGCACCCACTTAATGACTTCCTTCTGCCATCCAGGCCACCAAAAGTTGCGACCCACAAGTCTCTTGGTCTCAGAGATTCCAGGATGACCTGCCAACCGAGAGTCATGACATTCAACAAACAAATCTCTCCTCAGGGTACCAGGCACAAACAACCTCCCATGCGGCGTGTTAGATGGGGCATTCTCCTGTGCTTTAAGAATCTCATCTTCCAACACAGAGTCCAGAACAGCAATAACAACCCCCTCTTGCAAAATGTTTTCCTCCTCCTCAGTACCCACTATAGGAGAAAAGCTGCGAGACAAAGCATCAGCTTTAACATTTTTAGTACCTAGGATGTAAGTAACGGTAAAATTTAACCGCGAGAAAAACAGTGCCCACCTAGCCTGACGGGCATTCAAGCGTTTGGCAGCATCAAGGTAGACCAGATTTTTATGATCGGTGAAGACTTGAACGGGAAATTCCGCTCCCTCCAAAAAATGACGCCAGTGTTCAAATGCGAGTTTAATTGCCAACAATTCCCGATTACCGATATCATAATTTAGTTCAGACTCAGAAAATTTCTTTGAAAAAAAAGCACAGGGATGTACTCCATCCGTCTTTTCCTGAGACAACACCGCGCCGACCCACACAGAAGAAGCATCAACCTCAACCAAAAATGGTTTAGTCACATCAGGCTGCGTAAGGATGGGAGCAGAGCTGAACCTCTCCTTTAGCAACACAAAAGCCTCAATGGCCTCCGTAGTCCACTGAACCGCATCAGCACCTTTCCTGGTGAGATCGGTCAGAGGTTTGGCAATCACAGAAAATTTTTTAATGAATTTTCTATAATAATTGCGAACCCCAAAAACCTCTGTATTGATTTCACACCAATAGGTCTAGGCCATTCCTGCACCACTTGCACTTTCACCGGGTCCATCTCAAAACCTTCACTGGAGACAATGTAGCCCAAAAAACTAAGTCTCTGTATAGCGAACTCACATTTTTCTAGCTTGGCAAAAAGTGAATTATCACTCAGTAACTGTAATACTTCACGCACACTCCTCCAATGAGACTCCAAATCCGGTGAATAAATTAAAATGTCATCCAAATACACAACCACACTTCTGCCGATCAAAGGTCTAAGGATGTCATTAATAAGATTCTGAAAAAATGCCGGAGCACTGGAAAGTCCAAAGGGCATGACCAGATTCTCAAAATGACCCAGTGCAGTGTTAAACGCAGTCTTCCATTCATCCCCCTCCTTCATGCGCAACAAATTGTATGCCCCTCGAAGATCAATTTTCGAGAACCACTTGGCCCCCACTAACTGGTTAAACAAATCAGGAATCAATGGCAGTGGGTAAGGATTGCGTACAGTGATTTTATTAATCTCACGAAAGTCTAGACAAGGCCGTAAACCGCCGTCCTTTTTTTTAACAAAAAAAAATCCAACCGCCACAGGAGACTTGGAAGGCCTAATGTGACCGGCGGCCAAGCTTGTCTGTATGTATTCCTCCAAAGCCTTTCTCTCAGGAATAGTCAAATTAAATAAACGACTTTTAGGAAGAGTCGCTCCAGGGACAAATTCAATTGCACAATCATAATCTCTATGAGGAGGCAATACCTGCGATTCCTTATCAGAAAAAACTTTCCAAAAATCCTGAATAGGTACAGGTAACTCCCCCTTAACTACAGCAGCAATACACCCGTTATAACATTTGTCATAACAATTAGGACTCCAGGACTTAATTTCATTGGTAGACCAATCCAGTACCGGATTGTGCAATTTTAACCAAGGTAACCCCAAAATCACCGGTGAGGGCAAATTTGTAAGGTTCTTTGTACATGTTTCTTGAAACTCAGTTTTTCCGTCGGCCATTTTGCTTTCTGTCTTGCTGCAGCTATCTTGCCCTCAGTCAATATGGAGTTTCCAGCTTTCATGTTCCCGCCCTGATTCTCTCCCTCTTGCTTCTTAAGCAGCCTCAGCTGAGCAATCAGTGCTTCAGAATCAAGCCTGCAGTGAGCCTGTGACCTGACTCCTGGAAACCTTAGACTTTGTACTCCAGCTATTTCCTACTGAGGAACTTTGGAACACTTGTGGACTCTGGAAACCTGCTATTTGATAAATCCACGTTTGCATGGAATTACGGTAACAGAGAAGAGATCCTGAACCTGTTGTGGAGAGTTATTGCTGAGCTTAAGTTACTCTGGCCTGCTGTGTCTCCTGCTTCTGTACCTGCAAACTGTGTGACCCTTTTTGCCACTTGTATGAAGTAATACAAGTCCTTCTATATCAAACCTGTGTCTCATGTGTTTTCCTCGCACCCAAGCACAAGACGCTATATGAACTGTACACCATACATTACAAGATTCTGAAGCCAAACGTGTCATGTGTGCATCGCCACGAAGATCGTCGCGGTTGCACATTCTGACTTCTCACAGCTGAGTTGCTGTTTCTTTGTGTTTGGCAGTTAGGGAGTTAATTCTGTCTGTGCTCAGTTCTGGGACTGGGTGCAGTTTCTCCCGGCTGCAATTAATTATTTGTTGATTGGTTTCCTTTAAATCTCTGGTTGTCTGTTTGGGAGTTGCCAGTGAAATTCTTCATGCAGACCACAGATAGGATTGTATCTGTATAGACTTAAGTTAAAGAGCTCCTTAGTTGTTTTAAGCTCACCTTGCTTAGAGTTTAATATCCCAGATCATTTATGTTCCTTCTGTGTTTGAGTGTGTATGCAAGTCTGTGTTTTCTCCAGTCTGTCTTATATTTCTAATCTGTGTATTTAGCAGAGATCAGCCCATATCCCTTTGGTGGTAATCAGAATCCTTCTTAGGACTGATTACAGGGTTCAGGGACTGATAGGAGACAGGGTTAGGCTGGAGACTTGGACCTCTGAACCATTATCAGTACCTCCAAGGTGAGGGATTAGTTAGGACCCCAGTTTAGGGTCAGGTTAGACCCCCGGTCCTCCTCTTTCCTGTGACAGTGTATCAAGTCCTCAAGATTAACCCTGAGTTCAACGGATATCGTGTCAGGTAAATCTATTCTATATTTACATGCTGATGTTGCTAATCTATATGTTGTATAGAGTGTTGTTCTTTTAAGAATAGTTTACTGACATCGTACACATGTCATAAGACCGCGTGACATTTTCACTGGCCCATAAAATTATTCCCAGTTGCCATGGATCCAGTAGCCCAGCTGGCTCTGCAGTTGCAGGGATTATCCATGGAGCTGACGGACATTAAGTCCAAAGTTTTGTCTCCCTCGGAGCAAACCAGATTTGAACCTAAAGTAGCTCTCCCGGACAGGTTCACTGGTGGGCGAGACAAATTTTTTACCTTCAGGGAAGCATGTAAATTGTATTTTCGGCTTCGGCCTCGATCATCAGGGAGTGAAGAGCAGAGAGTGGGAATTGTTATCTCGCTCCTACAAGGGGACCCTCAATCCTGGGCATTTTCCCTTCCTCCGGGATCCCCGGCTCTACAGTCAGTAGATCGATTTTTTACTGCCCTGGGTTTGGTATATGATGACCCAGATCGGGTCTCTCTTGCTGAGACAAAATTACGTAAGATACAGCAGGGAGATCGTCCGGCGGAGGAATTTGCTTCTGAGTTCCGTAGATGGGCCACAGATACTCAGTGGAATGACCCAGCTCTTAGGAGCCAGTTTTGTCATGGGCTTTCTGACAAATTAAAGGACGTTTTGGCTCAGTATGATTCTCCTCCATCACTGGAGGCTGCTATGGCCCTGGCTATCCGTACTGATAGACGGCTTCGGGAGAGGGGTGAGGTAACTCCGCCCCCTGTTGTTACTCCACCTACTACTAAAGTCCCTTATGTTGAGGTTCCCCTTGTCTGTTCGGAGGAGCCTATGCAGTTGGGAGGGACATCATTTCGTAGGAGGGGATTGGCGGTACGCCGCAGGACTAGAAGGTGTTTCTTCTGCGGGAAAGAGGGACATTTTGTTGGGGGATGTCCGTCCCGTGCCTTGTTGAACAAGAAGTCGCCGGAAAACTGTTAATCCCAGGTTGTGTGGTGGACGACAACCTGGGAGTATGTATTTCGTCCGCTAGTTCTTCTCAGTTCCTTGTACCAGTGGAGGTGGTGGTTGGTACGAGAGTGGAGAGATTTTCTGTTCTTCTTGATAGTGGGTCCGGGGCTAATCTGGTTGACGCTCAGTTTGCTCAGGCTCAAGGTATGCATCTGAGTGTATTGGTCAAACCGATCCCTATATTCTCCATTGACGCCAGGCCTCTCGGCCAAGGTAGCTTTGTTCATGAGGTTCATAACATTGACCTTCGGGTAGGGGCAATACATAGGGAACTATTATCTTGTTATGTGTTGGAGGGTCTACCTACTCCTATTGTGTTGGGACTTCCTTGGTTGGTTAAACATAACCCTGTGATTAATTGGCAGTCCAGAGAGATAAGCCAATGGGGTGAGTTTTGCAAAAGTAACTGCATGAACACAGTCATCAGTGCGGTCGTGCCTAGTACTTTGCCTCCTTTTTTGGAGGACTTTGGGGATGTGTTCTCTGAGGAGGGGTGTCAGGAGTTGCCTCCTCATCGCGTGTATGACTGCTCTATTAATTTACTTCCTGATGCTAAGTTACCTAAAGCTAGGTTATATAACCTTTCTGGTCCTGAGAGGCAGGCTATGAAAGATTATATTTTGGAAAGTCTGGCCAAAGGGCATATTAGACCTTCATCTTCCCCAGTGGCCGCGGGGTTCTTCTTTGTGAAGAAAAAAGATGGAGGCCTACGCCCTTGCTTGGATTTCCGCGAACTTAATCGGATTACTGTTCGAGATCCGTATCCACTCCCTCTGATCTCTTCAATCAAATTGTTGGCGCCAAATGGTTCTCTAAATTGGATCTCAGGGGGGCGTATAATCTGATTAGGATAAAAGAGGGGGATGAGTGGAAAACGGCGTTTAACACGCCGGAGGGACATTATGAGAACCTTGTCATGCCTTTTGGTCTGACTACTGCACCAGCAGTATTCCAACATTTTGTTAATGACATTTTTCGTCATCTGGTGGGGCTGTTTGTGGTCGTATATTTGGATGACATTTTAATTTACTCACCAGATCTTGTGTCTCACCAGGAGCATGTGAGACAGGTGTTGCAGATCTTGCGAGACAATAAACTATACGCCAAACTGGAAAAGTGTGTATTCGCCGTACAGGAACTTTAGTTTTTGGGTTTCTTGGTGTCAGCCTCCGGTTTCCGTATGGACCCTGAAAAGGTGAGAGCAGTGCTTGAATGGGATCAGCCAGAGGATCTTAAGGCTCTGCAGGGTTTTCTGGGGTTTGCTAACTACTACCGGAAATTTATTTGTAATTTCTCATCTGTTGTCAAACCTCTCACTGACATGACAAGAAAAGGGACGGATTTTTCTAAATGGTCGGACAAAGCTTGCCAAGCTTTTTCCTCTTTGAAAAAATGTTTTGCTTCGGCACCCGTTCTCATCCAACCAGATGCATCACAGCCGTTCGTTGTGGAGGTGGACGCGTCTGACGTAGGGGTGGGTGCAATATTGTCCCAGGGTCCGTCCCCTGGTAAATGGCATCCGTGCGCTTTCTTTTCTAAGAAATTGTCGTCCGCCGAAAGGAATTATGATATCGGCAATAGGGAACTTTTGGCCATTAAGTTGGCTTTTGAAGAATGGCGTCACTTTTTGGAGGGGGCAGTCCACCCGGTCACCGTCATTACTGATCACAAGAACCTGCTGTATTTGGAATCTGCTAAGCGTCTGAATTCCAGACAAGCTCGATGGTCGTTGTTTTTTACCAGGTTTAATTTTGTTGTCACTTATCGCCCGGGGTCTAAGAATGTTAAGGCGGATGCCTTGTCTCGCAGTTTCCCAGGGGCCGGGAAAACGGATGACCCGAGTCCTATCCTTCAGGAGGGGGTGGTAGTGTCGGCTGTATGTTCTGAGCTTGAGGAGGAGGTATTAGAGGTTCAGGGGGACGCCCCTGCAGGACCTCCAGGGAGACTGTTTGTCCCAAATCAGTTGAGACAAAAGGTTATTGAGGCACATCATAATTCTGCTTTAGCAGGACATCCAGGGAGTAAGGCTACTTTAGATCTCCTTTCTCGCCGGTTTTGGTGGCCTAACGTTAATAAAGATGTTTTAACTTTTGTCGCGTCCTGTGGGGTTTGTGCTCGCTCTAAGACCCCTCATACCCATCCGTCTGGGACCCTCTTACCCTTGAAACTTCCGGAGCGTCCATGGACTCATTTATCTATGGACTTCATTACGGACCTTCCTCCGTCGTCAGGGAATACTGTCATACTGGTGGTTGTTGACAGGTTCAGTAAGATGGCACATTTCATTGCTCTTCCTGCCCTCCCTAATGCTAAAACTCTGGCGCAGGTGTTCATTGGGGAGATTGTGAGACTTCATGGGTTGCCTTCTGATGTGGTGTCAGATAGGGGGTCTCAGTTTGTGTCCAAGTTTTGGAGGGCATTTTGTTTACGTCGGGGGATGCAATTGTCATTTTCCTCGGCTTTTCATCCGCAGACCAATGGTCAGACAGAGCGTCTGAATCAAAGCCTAGAGACTTATCTTCGGTGTTTTGTCTCAGAGAACCAGGAGGACTGGTCTTCTTTCTTGCCTCTGGCAGAGTTCGCTCTTAACAACAGGCGGAGCGAGTCCACTGGTAAATCCCCGTTTTTTGGGGCATATGGTTTTCATCCCCAGTTTTGTACTTTCAATGGGGGGGGCCCTTCTGGGGTTCCTGAGGAGGAGCGTTTCTCGTCGTCACTTGCTTCAGTGTGGAGAGGTGTATTGAATAATCTGAGTGCTATGGGGAACCGTTATAAACGTATGGCTGATAGGAGGAGAGTTTCTGGTCCAGATCTTAATGTGAACGATCTGGTATGGTTGTCTACCAGGAATATAAAACTTAAAGTTCCCTCCTGGAAGCTGGGCCCCAGATTCATCGGGCCGTACAGGATCAGTTCCATAATTAATCCTGTGGCATTTCGTCTGGACCTCCCTCCTACGTTTAAAATTCATAATGTGTTCCACAAGTCATTACTTAAGAGGTACGTGGCACCAGTCATACCATCACCTCTACCTCCTCCTCCAGTGGTGGTCAATGGTAACTTGGAGTTTCAAGTGTCAAAGATCATTGACTCACGTCTGAATCGCCGGTCCCTTCAGTACTTGGTGCATTGGAAGGGGTATGGTCCAGAGGAGAGGACGTGGGTTCCTGCGTCTGACATTAACGCAGATCGTTTGGTGCGGACCTTCCACAGAACTCACCCGGGCAAACCTGGCCCTGAGGGTCCGGAGGCCCCTCGTAGAAGGGGGGGTACTGTCATGTGTGCATCGCCACGAAGATCGTCGCGGTTGCACATTCTGACTTCTCACAGCTGAGTTGCTGTTTCTTTGTGTTTGGCAGTTAGGGAGTTAATTCTGTCTGTGCTCAGTTCTGGGACTGGGTGCAGTTTCTCCCGGCTGCAATTAATTATTTGTTGATTGGTTTCCTTTAAATCTCTGGTTGTCTGTTTGGGAGTTGCCAGTGAAATTCTTCATGCAGACCACAGATAGGATTGTATCTGTATAGACTTAAGTTAAAGAGCTCCTTAGTTGTTTTAAGCTCACCTTGCTTAGAGTTTAATATCCCAGATCATTTATGTTCCTTCTGTGTTTGAGTGTGTATGCAAGTCTGTGTTTTCTCCAGTCTGTCTTATATTTCTAATCTGTGTATTTAGCAGAGATCAGCCCATATCCCTTTGGTGGTAATCAGAATCCTTCTTAGGACTGATTACAGGGTTCAGGGACTGATAGGAGACAGGGTTAGGCTGGAGACTTGGACCTCTGAACCATTATCAGTACCTCCAAGGTGAGGGATTAGTTAGGACCCCAGTTTAGGGTCAGGTTAGACCCCAGGTCCTCTTCTTTCCTGTGACAGTGTATCAAGTCCTCAAGATTAATCCTGAGTTCAACGGATATCGTGTCAGGTAAATCTATTCTATATTTACATGCTGATGTTGCTAATCTATATGTTGTATAGAGTGTTGTTCTTTTAAGAATAGTTTACTGACATCGTACACATATCATAAGACCGCGTGACAAAACGTTACTGTCTGCTAGGTCTGGGAAGGCTGTGTCTGCTGTGACTGTGGATATCAGATGTCCGGTTATACTTTCTGTGATGACAGTGGTTGTGACTTCTCACAACCATTCCAGGTGAGCACATTCCCTTAATTTTACTCTGCAGTGTTACCACAGGTAAACACTATTGTTTTTTTTTTTTTTTCTTCTCCTTCCAGTACTCCTGTCTTAAAAGATCTGGAAGATGGAGGCTCGCATAAAGGAGCTTTGCGGAGTGACTGATACAATCCTTGCAGATATACAGACTATAAAGACCCGTTTTGCAAACCTACAGGACCTCACTAATCACAATTTGCAAGTGTTTGGACAAACTACCCAGGATTTACGAGCCAGGATTGAGGTTCTAGAGAAACGAGTCCAGGCTCCTGCCATAACCCCGAGTTCTGGGATTCCCAAGTTACCCCCTTTTCATTTTGGCGGTGAACGTGAGAAATTCAGGGGATTTATTAACCAATGCAGTCTTTTTTTTTCTGCACATGCTTCACAATTTCCCACTGAACGATCTAAAGTGCTTACTATAATCATGTTGCTTACCAACAAGGCTTTGATGTGGGCAAACCCTCTGATTGAGACTGAGGATGAATGTTTGGATCATCTTGATGCTTTCATTTCAGCCATGGGGCAGGTGTTTGATGACCCCAATCGAGGTGCAACAGCTGAAGCAGCCATGTTAACTTTGCGCCAAGGTAAGCGCTCAGTAGCCGAATATGCCTTGGATTTCAGGAGATGGGCCCTCGATACCACTTGGGACAGTTCCGCCAAAAAATCTATTTTTCGAAAAGGGTTGTCTCCACTGATTAAGGATGAACTTGCTCGTGCCGACCCTCCCACTGCGTTAGGTGACTTTATTAACTACTGCATCCGTATTGATGCTCGTCTGACTGAACGCAGGCAAGAGAGATGGTTCGAAAGTAATCGCACTAACCTTTTCCTACCTTCCTCCCCAGCTAAGGAACCTTTGAGTAGGATCACACGGGAACCTGAACCTGAACCCATGCAGGTGGACTCTTTACAAAGACGGGTAAGTGATGCACGCAAAGAACATCGTTTAAAGGAAAATCTATGTTTCTACTGTGGTAAGTCAGGGCACTTCATTATAAACTGCCCCAGCAGTTCTCGTAAGACTACTGCAGCAGTCATTCACTGTGAGTGTTGCGAGAGGAGATCTGTCAGGTCCGAGCCTCAGGCTCCAGAGAGATCTGCAGCAACAGATATTGATTTCTCTGACTTAAACTCCGTCACTTCTGAGGACGATGACTGTGTAAACGCTGCAATTTTTCAAGTTTCCTCAGCGGTGTCCCAGCTGAGTTGTAAGAAAAACAATTCTCATTGCTTTCTTTTCATCAAACTCTGGGTTGACTCAGTCTGGGTGTCTAGCTCTGCTATGATCGACTCAGGGGCAAGTGGAAATTTTATGGATATCTCCTTTGCTCTGAAACGGGGGATACGTTCAGTGAAGAAAACTACTCCAGTACAGATGGAGACTGTGGATGGCTCCCTGCTGACCTCTGGACCAGTGGATCAGGAAACGGAGCCTTTGAGGGTCCTTATGGGTAAAGATCATCAAGAGAAACTGTCCTTTATGCTTATCTCTTCTCCCCACTTTCCCATTATTCTAGGGCTACCATGGCTGCAGGCTCAGAACCCTACCATTAACTGGGAGACCAAGGAATTACACTTTCCAGAGAAACAGATGAGTCCAGAAGTTTCAGCTTGCTCTGTTCCTAAAGGAACCATGTCAGTCCCTGAATTACCAGCTGTATACCAGGACTATGTGGATTTATGTGACAAGAAGAACGCTGATCAGCTTCCTCCTCACCGTCCATATGATTGTCCAATTGAATTATTGCCTGGAGCAGAGATACCTTTTGGTAAGATCTACCCCCTGGCGGGGCCCGAGCTAAAGGCTTTAAAGGATTACATAGACGAAAATCTAGCCAAGGGCTTCATACGCCCCTCTTCATCTCCTGCAGGTGCACCCATCTTCTTTGTGAAGAAGAAAGATGGATCTCTGAGACCCTGCGTAGACTATAGGGAACTCAATAAGGTTACTATTAGAAACCGTTATCCATTGCCTTTAATCCCTGAGTTATTGGAGAGAGTGCGGCATGCCAAAATTTTCTCTAAACTGGATCTCTGTGGGGCCTATAACTTGGTCCGTATTAGACCTGGGGATGAATGGAAGACTGCATTCAGGTCACGCTATGGACACTTTGAATATCTAGTTATGCCTTTTGGTCTGAGTACCGCCCCAGCCACTTTCCAACACTTGGTGAATGACATCTTCAAGGATCTCCTAGATACATTCGTGGTGATTTATCTGGATGATATTCTAATTTTTTCTAACTCCACAGAGGAACATCATGGACATGTGAGAATGGTCTTAGAACGTCTAAGACAAAACCATCTTTACATCTAACTTGAAAAGTGTGAATTCCATAGGATCTAAATTCAATTTCTGGGGTATGTACTGTCTACACAAGGGATTAGTATGGATGGAAGCAAGACCCAAGGCATCAAGGATTGGCCAATTCCTAGAAATGTGAAGGAGGTGCAGCGCTTCATCGGGTTTGCCAACTTCTATAGACGTTTCATTAGGAATTTCTCTGAGGTAGTGTCACCTATCACCCAACTTACCCGGAAACAGTCTAGGTTCTCCTGGACCCCGCAAGCTCAGGAAGCATTTTCCTGTTTAAAGGATAAATTTACCACCGCACCTATCTTAGTACATCCCAACCCCGAGCTTGCCTTCATAATAGAGGTGGATGCTTCAGACTGTGCCGTTGGAGCTATACTCTCTCAGAGAACAGGTGAGAAGAATGTCTTGCATCCCTGTGCCTTCTTTTCCCAGCAGTTGTCTTCGGCTGAGAGGAACTACGATGTGGGCAATAGAGAGTTGTTGGCCATTATTGCTGCCTTCAAAGAATGGAGACACCTTCTTCAGGGAGCTGCACAGCAAATAGTCGTCCTGACAGACCATCGTAACCTTGAATTTATCAGGTCGGCTAAGTGCCTGACTCCTCGCCAGGCTCGCTGGAATCTTTTCCTAAACCAATTTAATTTTGTAATTTCTTATAGGCCAGGATCGCGCAATGGAAAGGCTGATGCACTCTCTAGGATTCATTCAGCAGAGACCTGTCCACTTACTCCTCCTAAGACTATTCTTCCTGACTCTAGATTCCTGGGAGTGATTCATAATCCAGACCTACTTAAGGACATCAAGGAAGCATACCATGCGGATTCCTTGTTGGCACAACCCCCAAGGGACGTAAGTCTTGTCTTTAAGAATGGTGTGTGGATTCAGGGACAACGTCTGTATATACCTGAAACAGTCAGATTGAGAGTATTGCAACTCATCCACGATTCCAAGATAGCTGGGCATAGAGGAATTCTAAAGACACAGGAATTTCTTTCTCGTTTCTTTTGGTGGCCCACTTACAGGAAAGATGTTTTAAACTATGTCACTTCATGTGAAGTCTGTGCAAGATGCAAAACACCTCGCTCCTCACCAACTGGTCTGTTGCAACCTCTTCCCACCCCGTCCCGCCCGTGGGGATCCATTTCTATGGACTTCATTGTGGAGTTACCAACCTCTCAAGGGAAGAACACCATTCTAGTGGTGGTTGATCGTTTAACAAAGGCAGCTCATTTTATCCCTTGTGTCGGCTGACCCACTGCAAAACAGACATCAGATTTGATGATTAAGAATGTGTTTCGCGTACATGGAGTACCGGATGAGGTCATTTCGGATCGAGGGGTGCAATTCACTTCAAGGTTTTGGCAAAATTTCTGTGCCGCATTGGACATTAAAGTAAACCTTTCTTCTGCTTTTCATCCCCAGACTAATGGACAGACAGAACGAACCAATCAGACCCTGGAGCAGTATCTCCGCTGCTTTATCTGCCACCTACAGGATGATTGGGTGGATCTACTTCCACTGGCTGAGTTCTCTTATAACAACTCTCAGAGCGCCTCCACTAAGCAGTCTCCTTTTTACTCCAATTTAGGTTATCATCCTAACATTCTTCCTCGATTTCCCATAGAAATGCCCTTGCCAGCAGTGGCTGAAAGAATCACGTCTTTACAAAAGAATATGGATCTTCTATAGGAAAATCTGGAATTGGCTCAGGAAAGGTACAAGAAAGCAGCAGATAAATTTCGTAAACCTGCACCAGCTTTCAAGGTAGGAGACTTGGTCTGGCTGTCAACCAGAAATCTTAAGTTAAGGATCCCATCGTCTAAGTTGGGACATAAGTACATTGGACCCTATAAAATCAGTAAAATTATAAGTGCCGTTGCTTGTCGTCTTCAACTGCCCAGAACTATGAGAATCCACCCTGTCTTTCATGTATCCCTACTAAAGGCTGCAACACCCAATACGTTTCCTGGACGTTCTTCTCCTTGCCCTGACCCAGTGCTAGTCGATGGTCAGGAAGAATTTGTGGTGGAAAGGATTCTAGATTCCAGGTTGTACAGAAATCAGTTACAATATTTGATTAAATGGCAGGGCTACCCAGTGGAGGACAACTCATGGGAACCAGTCAATAACGTTAATGCTCCTCGCTTGCTCCGCCAGTTTCATCGGAGGTACCCAGACAAGCCTGGTCTGAGGTCATCCGGAGGTTGTCCCTAAGGGGGGAGTAATGTAAGGTTCTTTGTACATGTTTCTTGAAACTCAGTTTTTCCGTTGGCCATTTTGCTTTCTGTCTTGCTGCAGCTATCTTGCCCTCAGTCAATATGGAGTTTCCAGCTTTCATGTTCCCGCCCTGATTCTCTCCCTCTTGCTTCTTAAGCAGCCTCAGCTGAGCAATCAGTGCTTCAGAATCAAGCCTGCAGTGAGCCTGTGACCTGACTCCTGGAAACCTTAGACTTTGTACTCCAGCTATTTCCTACTGAGGAACTTTGGAACACTTGTGGACTCTGGAAACCTGCTATTTGATAAATCCACGTTTGCATGGAATTACGGTAACAGAGAAGAGATCCTGAACCTGTTGTGGAGAGTTATTGCTGAGCTTAAGTTACTCTGGCCTGCTGTGTCTCCTGCTTCTGTACCTGCAAACTGTGTGACCCTTTTTGCCACTTGTATGAAGTAATACAAGTCCTTCTATATCAAACCTGTGTCTCATGTGTTTTCCTCGCACCCAAGCACAAGACGCTATATGAACTGTACACCATACATTACAAAATTATACAAAACTACCAAATCCAAATTCTCTTGATGAACACCATTAATAGTAAGAGGAAATTCACAGATATGGTGAGTAACATTTTTCAAGGGAGAGCCATCCACAGACACCACATTAATAGGGGAAGACAGAAGTTTGGGTTTTTATTTTAGATTTTCCAAAAATTTCCCATCAATCACATTGAGAGTTGAACCACAATCCAAAAATACCCGAAACTCCATTAATTCCTCCTCAACAGCAGTGGTAGCAGAAAGAAAGACACCTTTATTGTTTAAACAAGCTATACGGGCGAAACTGACCTCATTTTTTTTTTCTTTATTCATACGAAGCACACAGTTCTTAATGAAATGGTCAGATTTGCCACAATAGAAACACAAACCTTCAGCAAGTCTACGGTCTTTTTCCCGAGAGTGAGGTGTCATTGCTCCAATTTCCATCGGCTCTCCAATGTCAGTACAGTCCCTCTCCAGACTTGGAGCTGACAAGGCAGATTTACTCTCATTAACCCTTGCACGCAGTCTCCTATCCACCCGTATGGCTAATTGCATAGCCTCTTGCAAGTTACCAGGTATAGGATAAGCAATCAGCAAATCTTTAACCCTTTCACTTAACCCTGCAAGAAATAAACTTTTCAAAGCTGAATCGTTCCACCCCACCTGAGTGAACCACCTTCGGAAGTGAGTACAATATTTTTCCACATTACCTGATCCCTGTCTCAAACGTCTCAATTCTGTCTCAGCTGATGAAACACGATCAGGATCGTCATACAATAACCCCAAAGCAGAAAAAAAAACTCCACTGATCTAAAGCATGGATCACTAGGCTGCAGAGAAAAGGCCCAGTCCTGAGGTTCTTTGCACAAAAGTGACATTATGAACCCTATGCGCTGTGATTCATCACCAGAGGATCTGGGTCTCAAACGGAAATACAACAAGCAAGCATTTTTAAAAGAAAAAAAATCTTGTTCACCAAAAAATAAATCAGGCAAACGTACCTTTGGCTCCACGAAATGTGCTCCAGAACAACTACTCACGTGTTGCTGGATCTCAGCCACCTCCAGAGAAAGTCCCTGCAGGCGTTGAGCCAAATCCTGAACCGACACCATGATGGAAACAGAAAATCTTTCCTTAGAGATTTTTTTTTTTTTTTTTTGGGCTGGACTTACTGTTATGATCTGCTACAAGCACTAAGGAAAGATGGGAATTCTGTCCCTACAATAGAACTAAGCTGGATCCCTACGATGTAACGGGGAACCTGATCCTACGACCAGACCCGCTAAAGTCCTCAGCTAGTCTGAACGAAGACCTATAGTTGCGAGGGAGGAATCCCTACAAGATCTAGGGACTGGGAGAAAAGGTGGACACCTCCTAACAGAAATTGTAGCAGGAAAAAATAAAACAGAAAACAAATTACTTAGAGATCCTAAGATCAAGCAAAACTGACTGAGTAAGGCACCTAAGCACCCGGCTAGCTTAAGAGTAGATAATACAATGAAGTCCAGCAAAGCCAGAAGGGCGGAGCCAGACTAAATAGGGAAAAAATGTCATGTGACCAGCAAACTGAAAAAAACTAACAAGAGGGTTCTAACAGCATGTACTGTAACTACAGACTGTAATGTCGGGAAACGCAAAATCTGTAGGCCAACTAAAAGTTGGGAGACAGTGGGTATTGCTTGGTACGAGGGCAGTGGAACTATCGGTTCCAGGATAGGATCTGTTGGAATGGGGATGTAAGGGGGTGAAGGAGTATTACTGCCTTGCCCTGCCCTCTTAAGTGTTCTTGATGTTTATATGTACTAATTATTGTGTGTCGTTGTAAATATTTTGGTGGTTCTGCTACCTGAACATGTATTACCACACATAGCAATGGTATTGCCACATTCTCTATTGTGTTACAATTTTATGTATAATAATTGTATATGTGTTGTGTTGTTTTAGTATAATATATGTGCTGTGTACAGTTTAGGGAAAGTTAGGTGCTTTCTTCTGGGAACATTAGAGGAGAGCACCTTAGTATATAGTTCTTATAGACTTGGTAAGTTCTGTTGCGGGCCACTAGATGGGGGCATACTTGTGGGCCTTCTTAAGTATAGCTTATAGGAAGTTCAAAGAGGGTTAAGTGTAGGAGGGGCTCCTGGATAGTAGTGAGAAGTTCCTAGGTAGTTAGGTCAGTCAGGGCCAGTGTGCCCAAGTGTCCACATGGGCTATAGGCACAGACAGCTGGCAGCCACGCAACGTTTAAGTGCTGCAGCCCATGTTACCCACGGCCACTGTATATCCTATCAGTGGGCCTGTACAGAGAAGGAAGATGTGGCATCTTACCGCCTGGCCCAATGCTTTTAGGGCAGAAGTTGGCTGGATTAAGGAGATAGAAGGAGTTGGAACTTCGAGGGGATCAGTATAGATGGGCCGGATGCTTCACCGGAGGCCACCAAATGTAGTGATTGATGAATTAATGTCTGGGGCGAAACAGACTGAAGGAAATGTCATTATAGCGAGGTCAGGCCTGGAAGGAACTGGGAAGTAGTCTAGTACGGTCCGGTCTGGGTGTGTACTGCACAGAAGTGACAGTAAAGCAGGAAAGATAAGGAAACAAGTGAAACCCATGATGTACCAACTGTGGATGTAACGTGTGAAGAGTTAAGTAAAGAGAATGCTCAAGTTATCCTGGACTGTGTCTCCATTACTAACGGTTGCCTGAAAGAGGGACCGTCGAAGCCTGGTAAGAGCTCAGGGGAGTCTAGATGTGGAGACGCAGGAATGCTGAAGAGAAGGCCGGTGAGTCTGACTTCTATACCAGGAAAGATCTTTGAACAAATTATTAAAGAACATGTATGCAAGTACCTGGATAAGAATGAAGTGATTAAACAGAGTCAGCATGGGTTTGTAACTAATAAGTCATGTCAGACTAACTTAATTTCCTTCTATGACAGAATCACTGACTGGGTGGATCAGGGAAATGCTGTAGATATAGTATATCTTGACTTCAGCAAAGCATTTGACAAAGTATCTCACACAATCCTTATTGAAAAAATGACTAAGTATGGAATGGACAAGGCAACTGTTAGGTGGATTCATAACTGGCTTAGTGATCGGACCCAAAGAGTGGTTGTAAATGGCTGCACATCCAGTTGGAAGAATGTCTCAAGTGGGGTACCACAAGGCTCTGTTTTGGGCCCTGTATTGTTCAACATCTTTATCAATGATTTAGATGAAGGAATTGAGGGTAAA
>JARQOD010000009.1:91769593-91834573 GCA_033576555.1 Oophaga sylvatica | reverse complement strand
TCTTAGAAGCCAAAAGAAAAAACCATTCTACATCAAATTGAAAATGTAAATTCCTTGGACCGAAATTCAATTTCGGGGTTTACTATCTAGCAAGGGGTTTTTTGTAGGATGAGCAAGACCCAAGCCACAAGGATTGGCCAATTCCTAGAAATGTGAAGGAGTGCAGCGCTTCATGGGGTTTGCCAACTTCTATAGACGTTTCATTAGAATTTCTCTGAGGTAGTGTCACCTATCACCCAACTTACCCGGAAACAGTCTAGGTTTTCCTGGACCCCGCAAGCTCAGGAAGCATTTTCCTGTTTAAAGGACAATTTACCACCGCACCTATCTTAGTACATCCCAACCCCGAGCTGCCTTCATAATAGAGGGGGGAATGCTTCAGACTGTGCCGTTGGAGCTATACTCTCTCAGGACAGGTGAGAAGAATGTCTTGCACCCCTGTGCCTTCTTTTCCCAGAAAGTTGTCTTCAGCTGAGAGGAACTACGATGTGGCAATAGAGAATTTTGCCCATTATTCCCGCCTTCAAGGAATGGAGACACCTTTTCAGGGAGCTGCACAGCAAATAGTCGTCCTGACAGACCATCGTAACCTTGAATTTATCAGGTCGGCTAAGTGCCTGACTCCTCGCCAGGCTTGCTGGAATCTTTTCCTAAACCAATTTAATTTTGTAATTTCTTATAGACCAGTGTTATGTTTCGGTAGCTGAGGAGTGCAGGTAAAAAAGGCAATACACCAGAGCAGTTGGAATCTATGAGATTGCAGTACCCTGACTAACTACCACAACTAGAGGCAGCCGTGGAGCGTTCCTACGTTGGTCCTAGACGCCTCGTCACAGCCTGAGAAACTAACTACACCTAAAGATAGAAATAGGAAAGCTATCTGCCCGGAGCAGAACCCCAAAGATAACAGAAAGCCCCCAAACATGTAATGGCGGTTAGACAAGAGGAAATACTGACACAGAAAGAAAATAGTATGAGCAAACGCTGGGGCCCAAACTATCTAAATAGAAAAGGATAGGAAGGGTACTTACTGCAATCCCAGAAAACCCTGAAAAGCACCAACTCTACTAATTTCAAAATCACCTGAGATCACACGACCTCTACCACCTAAATTAGTTCTCTGGTGTAACAAAATAAAAACAGCAGCCACTGAAAAAACTGGAAAAAGCAAAAGAACAAAACTCAGTGGCTGAACTAAACTGAGAGGGCAAGCCCCCGGAGGGGACCCTGAAGGCCCCCAAAGAAGTGCAGGACAAAATGCAAAAATATAGCACAAACACAAAAGAAGCAAAAGTCTTATCTGTAAGCAGGAGATGCAGACACGACACAGCAGGCTACAAGGGAAACTGGAATGAAGGATTCAGACCAGAACAATTGATCACCGGCAACCCTGATGGGAAAATGACTCCCTTATATAAGACCAGTCAGTAACACCTGATTCCCAGTCCTCACAATCTTCACTAGCACCGCTTGTAACCACCAGAGGGAGCCTCTGCTCAGAACTCATCTCAAACCCATTCACAACAGTACCCCCCCCTTGAGGAGGGGTCACCGAACCCTCATTTGAGCAACCAGGTCGGTCAGGATGAGTTCTATGATACGCACGGATAAGTCTCCTAGCATGGATGTCCGAAGCAAACACCCAAGAATTGTCTTCCTGACCATAACCTCTCCATTTAACCAAATACTGGAGTTTCCGTCTAGAAAAACGAGAATCCAATATTTTCTCAACCACATACTCCAGATTGCCCTCAACCAAAACAGGGTCAGGAGGCACAGCAGCAGGAACCACTGGCTCAACAAACCTCTTCAACAAGGACTTGTGGAACACGTTATGGATCTTAAATGTCCCTGGAAGAAGCAAACGAAAAGAAACAGGATTAATAATCTCCATGATCTTATAAGGTCCAATGAACCTAGGCTTAAATTTAGGAGATGCTACTCTCATAGGAATATTCTTTGAGGACAACCAGACCAAGTCCCCCACTTTAAACCGAGGACCATCAGTCCTATGCCGGTTAGCAAACCGCTGGGCCTTCTCCTGAGAGAGGGACAACCTCTCCACTACCTGGTCCCAAATCTGTTGCATACGCTCCACAACAGAGTCAACACCTGGACAGACAGAAGCCTCCGTCTGTCCTGAAGAAAATCGAGGGTGAAACCCAGAATTACAGAAAAACGGAGACATCAAAGTGCAGAGCTAGCCCTATTATTAAGAGCAAACTCAGCCAAAGGCAAAAAAGAGACCCAGTCATCCTGATCAGCAGACACAAAGCATCTTAGATAAGTCTCCAATGTCTGGTTTGTTCTCTCAGTTTGACCATTGGTCTGAGGATGAAATGCCGAGGAGAAAGACAATTGAACACCCAGTTTAGAACAAAAAGTCCTCCAAAATCTGGAAACAAACTGGACTCCTCTGTCAGACACAATGTTCTCAGGAATGCCGTGTAAACGAACCACGTGCTGAAGGAACAACGGCACCAATTCAGAGGAGGAAGGCAACTTAGGTAATGGCACAAGATGTATCATTTTGGAAAACCTATCACAAATTACCCAGATGGTGGTCATTCTCTGAGAAACAGGAAGATCGGAAATGAAATCCATAGAGATATGGGTCCATGGTCTCTTGGGCACAGGCAATGGCATCAACAAACCACTAGAGCGAGAGCAAGGCTTGGAGCGAGAGCAAGTCCCGCAGGACTGCACAAATTCCCTGACATCACGAGACAAGGTAGGCCACCAAAAGGACCGACTAACCAAGTCTCTGGTACCAAAAATTCCGGGATGCCCAGCCAATGCGGAACAATGAATCTCAGACATCACACTCTTTTTCCATTGGTCCGGGACAAACAATTTTCCAACAGGGCAGCGCTCACTGACTGGTGACTGTACTCTGAGGAGCTCACTGACTGGTGACTGTACTCTGAGGAGCTCACTGACTGGTGACTGTACTCTGAGGCGCTCACTGACTGGTGACTGTACTCTGAGGAGCTCACTGACTGGTGACTGTACTCTGAGGAGCTCACTCACTGGTGACTGTACTCTGAGGCGCTCACTGACTGGTGACTGTACTCTGAGGCGCTCACTGTTATGTTTCGGTAGCTGAGGAGTGCAGGTAAAAAAGGCAATACACCAGAGCAGTTGGAATCTATGAGATTGCAGTACCCTGACTAACCACCACAACTAGAGGCAGCCGTGGAGCGTTCCTACGTTGGTCCTAGACGCCTCGTCACAGCCTGAGAAACTAACTACACCTAAAGATAGAAATAGGAAAGCTATCTTCCCCGGAGCAGAACCCCAAAGATAACAGAAAGCCCCCAAACATGTAATGGCGGTTAGACAAGAGGAAATACTGACACAGAAAGAAAATAGTATGAGCAAACGCTGGGGCCCAAACTATCTAAATAGAAAAGGATAGGAAGGGTACTTACTGCAATCCCAGAAAACCCTGAAAAGCACCAACTCTACTAATTTCAAAATCACCTGAGATTACACGACCTCTACCACCTAAATTAGTTCTCTGGTGTAACAAAATAAAAACAGCAGCCACTGAAAAAACTGGAAAAAGCAAAAGAACAAAACTCAGTAGCTGAACTAAACTGAGAGGGCAAGCCCCCGGAGGGGACCCTGAAGGCCCCCAAAGAAGTGCAGGACAAAATGCAAAAATATAGCACAAACACAAAAGAAGCAAAAGTCTTATCTGTAAGCAGGAGATGCAGACACGACACAGCAGGCTACAAGGGAAACTGGAATGAAGGATTCAGACCAGAACAATTGATCACTGGCAACCCTGATGGGAAAATGACTCCCTTATATAAGACCAGTCAGTAACACCTGATTCCCAGTCCTCACAAACTTCACTAGCACCGCTTGTAACCACCAGAGGGAGCCTCTGCTCAGAACTCATCTCAAACCCATTCACAACAGACCAGGATCGCGCAATGGAAAGGCTGATGCACTCTCTAGGATTCATTCAGCAGAGACACGTCCACTTACTCCTCCTAAGACTATTCTTCCTGACTCTAGATTCCTGGGAGTGATTCATAATCAAGACCTACTTAAGGACATCAAGGAAGCATACCATGCGGATTCTTTGTTGGCTCAACCCCCAAGGGACGTAAGTCTTGTCTTTAAGAATGGTGTGTGGATTCAGGGACAACGTCTGTATATACCTGAAACAGTCAGATTGAGAGTATTGCAACTCATCCACGATTCCAAGATAGCCGGGCATAGGGGAATTCTAAAGACACAAGAATTTCTTTCTCGTTTCTTTTGGTGGCCCACTTACAGGAAAGATGTTTTAAACTATGTCACTTCATGTGAAGTCTGTGCAAGATGAAAAACACCTCACTCCTCACCAACTGGTCTGTTACAACCTCTTCCCACCCCGTCCCGCCCGTGGGGATCCATTTCTATGGACTTCATTGTGGAGTTACCAACCTCTCAAGGAAGAACACCATTCTTGTGGTGGTTGATCGTCTAACAAAGGCAGCTTATTTTATCCCTTGTGTCGGCTTACCCACTGCAAAACAGACATCAGACTTGATGATTAAGAATGTGTTTCGCTTACATGGAGTACCGGATGAGGTCATTTCGGATCGAGGGGTGCAATTCACTTCAAGGTTTTGGCAAAATTTCTGTGCCGCATTGGACATTAAAGTAAACCTTTCTTCTGCTTTTCATCCCCAGACTAATGGACAGACAGAACGAACCAATCAGACCCTGGAGCAGTATCTCCGCTGCTTTATCTGCCACCTACAAGATGATTGGGTGGATCTACTTCCACTGGCTGAGTTCTCTTATAATAACTCTCAGAGCGCCTCCACTAAGCAGTCTCCTTTTTACTCCAATCTAGGTTATCATCCTAACATTCTTCCTCGATTTCCCATAGATACGCCCTTGCCGGCAGTGGCTGAAAGAATCACTTCTTTACAAAAGAATATGGATCTTCTAAAGGAAAATCTAGAATTGGCTCAGGAAAGGTACAAGAAAGCAGCAGATAAATTTCGTAAACCTGCACCAGCTTTCAAGGTAGGAGATTTGGTCTGGCTGTCAACCAGAAATCTTAAAATAAAGATTCCATCGTCTAAATTGGGACATAAGTACATTGGACCTTATAAGATCAGTAAGATTATAAGTGCTGTTGCTTGTCGTCTTCAACTCCCAGAACTATGAGAATCCACCCTGTCTTTCATGTATCCCTACTAAAGGCTGCAACACCCAATACGTTTCCTGGACGCTCTTCTCCTTGCCCTGACCCAGTGCTGGTCGATGGTCAGGAAGAATTTATGGTGGAAAGGATTCTAGATTCCAGGTTGTACAGAAATCAGTTGCAATATTTGATTAAATGGCAGGGCTACCCAGTGGAGGACAACTCATGGGAACCAGTCAATAATGTAAATGCTCCTCGCCTGCTCCGCCAGTTTCATCAGAGGTACCCTGACAAGCCTGGTCTGAGGTCAACCGGAGGTTGTCCTTAAGGGGGGAGTAATGTAAGGTTCTTTGTCTCTTTTGACATGTTCCTTGAAACTCAGTTTTCCGTCTGCCATTTTGCTTTCTGTCTTTCTGCAGCTCTTGCCCTCAGTTAATATGGAGTTTCCAGTTTTCATGTTCCCGCCCTGATTATCTCCCTCTTGCTTCTTAAGCAGCCTCAGCTGAACAATCAGTGCTCCTGAATCAAGCCTCAGTCAGCCTGTGACCTGACTCCTGGAAACCTAGGATTTTGGACTCCAGCTATTTCCTACTGAGGAACTTTGGAACACTTTTGGACTTTGGAAACCTGCTGTCTGGTGAATCCATGTTTGCAGAGGAATTACGGTACAGAGAAGAGATCCTGAACCTGCTTGGAGAGTTATTGTAGAGCTTGAAGTTACTCTGGCCTGCTGTGTTCTCCTGCCTCTGTTCCTGCAAACTGTGTGACCTTTTCTGCATGCTTGTATGAAGTAATACAAGTCATTTCATATCAACCTATGTCTCATGTGTTTTCCTCGCACCCAAGCACAAGACGCTATAGGAACTGTACACTATACATGACAACTTTTCTGTCTAGAAAGATTGGGCCCCAGCGTTTGCTCATTCTATTTTCTGTTTGTGTCCGTGCTTCTTCTTGTCTAACCGCCATTACATGTTTGGGGGCTTCCTATTTTCTTTGGGGATCTGCTCCGGGGCAGATAGCTTTCATCTTTCTGCCTTTAGGTGTAGTTATCTCTCAGGCTGTGACGAGGCGTCTAGGATCAACGTAGGAACGCTCCACGGCTACCTCTAGTTGTATGGTTAGGTCAGGTTACTGCAATCCAATAGGTTCCAGCCTCTCTGGTGTATTGCCGTTTTTGCTTATTCTCCTCAGCTACCAAAACATAACAGGGCGCTGCTTGAGTATTCAGGTAGTTAGCATCCACCCCACTACATAGGACTGCTTCATTGTTTCAGGATTCCAAGATCTACTGGACAATCCCAGCTCTATTACATCATTGAATACTCTAGTATACTGCTAGCCAGTTCCGCCTTGGGCTTGTGACAAATCAAGCTCTGCTGTGTTGTTAGATACTCTGCTTTAATTAAGGTAATTTCTGCCCTGTGACAAACTTAGCTCTGCTATATTACTGAGTCAACTCTGCCATGCCACTCCCAGCTCTGCATTGGACTCTGTGACAAACTCAGCTCTGCTATGTTGCTGAGTCAAGTCCGTTAACACTGCTTCACCACCTTTAGAGTTCTACCTTAGAACCTCCTATGTAAATCAACTGGACTCTTTGCTAAGTCTCCGCTGCCTCCTCGTGAACTACAACTCTGTCACTCCTGTTGCCATTTTCTCTACTCTGCTTCATCAGCTCCTGTGATTCCTGTTTGCTCCTCTTGTTGCCATTCAGTCACTAACAATTCTGTTGATCCATCTGGACCTCTATACCGCACCAACATCATCTGTCCATGCTCCATAACAACTGTTCATCCGCTTCAAAGGCTTCGAGGAGCTATTCTTTTAGGTGAGACATGACCAACAGCAAAACCATGTCTACAGGATATAGTAGGACAACTTCTAGATAATCTTTTGCTGCATGGGATGTATTTTTTTGTGAGTTACTAAATGACCAGGGACTGGAAGATATGGTGTGTAGAGAACACCAAGGCACAATGTTTCTAAGAAACCTTTATTAGATGCTTGGTGGCCAAAAATGTATGCTCTAAGATTTATTAAGTCTACTGTTTGTTGACCAATATCCTAGATGTCCTCAAAGTAGACACATCAAAAACAGGCAGTAAAGCTGTATGGTTGGGTGGATGGATAGAGGGATGTTTCTATGGATGGATGAATGAATGGTCAGGCCTTGATCCCCCAGGGAAATGCAACCAGGAGATTTATCCAGTATACACTATTTATCACATGGAAACTGAAATCAAAATCAATCATTGACCACTTTTTGGATGAGGTGAATTATTTATTTTCTGTATCTATCAGCCCAACTACCATATGCCAGGATGTTTTCCGCTAATCTCGGCCACTCTTCTGCGAATGTAATATAATTCTTAAACCTCCAAGGCAAATACCTTCATCCTGTGTATAAATAAATGGATAAATTGATGGATACGCGTAAGAAAAGGTCAGAGAGATCAATAGCAATTATTTGCTCCTTCTTAATCTAACTTTCTTACTGTAAGTGCAAAATATAAAAAAGAAAAATGTATGATTTAGCCGCCTGGTGATAGATCTGCCTATATTAAGCCTTAATAACAATCAGGTTTTTTTTTGCATTTTTTTCATTTCATTCCAAAACATTTTTTTTGTTCATTTGAAATATAGCAGCTCATTAACGGCCTTTTTTTTGGGGGGTGGCTTATGATTTTTTTGCCATTTTTTGAGGGGTGACCCATAATAAAGTGTATAACTTTAGAACTGTATAAGTTTTAATCAGCCGATCAGCTGTTCCCGGTGTCGGCGGCCAGAACTGCTCAGTTACAGAGCTGCACAGCACAGCTACATCAACGCTATAGTGGCCATGGACTGGAACGGAGCATCCGCCCCCTATTCCAATCAATACGGGGCGGATGTTTAGTACCCGGCTGAGGCCACTATTTTATCGATGGAGCTGTGCTTTGAAGCTATGGCCGCCGACACCAGGAACAGATGATCGGTGGGGACGCCAGGCGTCACACCGCCACCGATCAGACATTGATGACCAATCCTAAGGATAGGTCATCAATGTTAAAGTAGTGGACAATCTCTTTAATTTTCTGCGCTGTGATTAGTCTGACCTATGGTACCTGGGAATTTCTGCATTCCCATTTTAATCCACAGGGAATCTCAACTAGAGATGAGGGAATTGATTCTTAATGAGTGAAATTCATGGCATTACTGTGCATATTAATAATCACTAACTATAGCTCTACAGTAATAGCGATAGCCAATAATTACACAAATACACGTTGACTTAATGGAAATGTCAGGAGTCGAACCCAGTACCTCTTGTCCACTAGCTCTACCATCTGAGCTATTCTGCTGGCTGCAAAGTTCCTTGCTGAACCCAGATACCATTGACTGTTCTTCCTGATTGGCTACACCTAGTGCTCTCTTGATTGGGCCTCTGATTGCCAATTACACACCCTATATAAACCTGGCCCTGTGGGTGTGTCATTGCGAGATTATTGTGCTTCCAGCCTTTAGTCAAGCTCTTTCTCCTGCTGTTCCTGCTGTTACAAACACTGCTCTCCTGTGTACCGACCTCCTGCTGCCACCTGACTACGTTATCTGTCTGCTCCTCTGCTACCGAACTGCTCTCCTGTGTACCGACCTCCTGCTGCCACCTGACTACGTTATCTGCCTGCTCCTCTGCTACCGAACTGCCTTTCCTGTGTACCGACCTCGGCCTGCCTTCTGACTACGCTACCTGCCTCTGCTTTCCCTAGTGTTTGCAGTAACATCGGCTCCAACCCAGACGGATCCTGACAGAATAATCTCGCGCCAAAATGGAGTCCGCTGTGAACACCCTGAGGCGGCAAGTTACAGAGCTTCAAAGTTTTTGTACTGACTCTCAAGGAAAATATGCCAAGTTACAAACTGATTTCACGGCGATACAACAGGAAGTAATTGAGCTACAAAAACAACTACTGGACGTGCGCAATTCAGGGTCCGAATCAAATGCGCGGCTGCCGCTGCCTGCAAAGTTCAGTGGGGATCGCAAGCAGTACCGAGGATTCCTCAATCAATGCCGCATATACTTCCAGATGCAACCTGCTCCCTTTACCAGTGAGAGGAAGAAAGTTTTTTTCATGATAAATCTCCTGACGGATGAAGCTCTTGCTTGGCTTCACCTTATGTAGAAAAGGACTATGCCCTCCTTAATGATCTGGAAGCTTTCATCGCAGCTATGAATCAAGTTTTTGATGACCCAAACCGCTGTGCCACAGCAGAAACCAAATTACATAATTTGCGCCAAGGACGTCGCTCTGTTGCGGAATATACATCGGAGTTCCGTCGCTGGGTGGCCGACACCACCTGGAATCCAGCGGCCCAGAGAAGTCAATTTCGACGAGGGTTATCAGAACCAGTGAAAGACGAGCTTGCCAGGGTTGAGACCCCTGACCAGTTGGAGGACTTTATTCAACTATGTATCCGGATTGACCAGAGACTTACTGAAAGGAGAAAGGAGAGACTGCGAGCACTTGGGAATAGCCCTGGCTTCTCATTTTCAGCATCAGACCACCAAGAAAAGACGCAAGTTGTGTCTGAACCGATGCAGATCGACGTCATCCGAAGACCACTCTCTGCACAGGAGAAGGAGAGGCGACGTGCAGAACATCTCTGCCTCTATTGTGGGGACCCTGGACACTATGCCATCAACTGTCCTAACAAAAGGACTATAGCCTTTACCAACAACAGGTCTGCCAGCAATACGGACCTTTCTCAGCAGTCGGATTCCATCTTGCAGACTATCTCATCAGTAACGCCAGAAATAGACAAAATACATACCACATCATCTCATTTTGTAATCCCCATTCAGGTTGTAATGGGCACCCAAAAAATACAATGCTCTGCCCTGTTGGATTCGGGAGCAGGAGGAAATTTTATGGACTTAAAATTTACACGTGATAATGATATTTCCAGTAGGACCAAATCCACACCAATTGAAATGGAAACTGTGGATGGATCACCTTTGTCTTCTGGACCTGTCACGCATGAGACAATCGAACTGGAGATTTGTATCGACCCGGATCATCATGAAGCTGTCAGTTTCCACCTTATTTCATCTCCGAAATTTCCGGTTATTCTAGGGATCCCCTGGTTTTCAGTCCATAACCCTTCTATCAACTGGGCATCAAGGACCATCACCTTTCCATCTGACTACTGTAAGAATAATTGTCATAAGGAACCCCCTGTTCTCCAACAAGTCCAAATCTCTGAGATTTCGCATGAGAAGGAAGAGAAACTACCACCTCAATATCAGCAGTTCTCTGATGTCTGCAGTAAGAAGAAAGCAGATCAATTACCTCCTCACCGTCCTTATGACTGTCCCATTGAATTGCTGTCAGGAGCAACCATTCCATTTGGACGGATTTACAATCTTTCCGAACCTGAATTGAAGGTATTAAGAAAGTTCCTGGATGAAAATTTAGAGAAAGGCTTTATTCGACCTTCCACATCTCCAGCTGGGGCACCCCTGTTCTTTGTTGAAAAGAAAGACTCCACTCTGCGGCCATGTATTGACTACAGAGAGATGAATAATATCACTGTCAAGAATCGCTACCCGCTACCCTTGATTCCTGAACTATTTGAGAGACTCCGTTCTGCGAAAATCTTTACGAAGCTGGATCTTAGAGGGGCTTACAACCTCATACGGATTCGCCCAGGAGATGAGTGGAAGACCGCCTTCAGAACGAGATATGGACATTTTGAATCTCTTGTTATGACCTTTGGCCTTGGCAATGCCCCAGCCACCTTTCAACATTTTATTAATGATGTATTTCGAGATTTCTTGGACCAATTCGTTGTGGCTTATCTCGATGACATTCTTATATTTTCAGACACCTTGGAAGAGCATCGCAGGCACGTCCAGTTAGTCTTGGAACGACTACAGGAGAACCATCTCTACATTAAACTTGAAAAATGTGAGTTTGAACAAACCAGTATCCAATTTCTGGGATATATCATCTCCCCAGAAGGTTTGAGCATGGATCCCGGCAAAATCAATGCTGTAGTGGACTGGCCTGTTCCAAGAAATTTAAAAGACGTCCAGCGTTTCATAGGATTTGCAAATTTTTACCGAAAATTTATAAAGAACTTTTCACGGATCATACTACCAATTACTACACTAACAAAAAAGACAAAAGCATTTTTCTGGTCTCCAGAGGCACAGGAGGCTTTTGACAAGTTGAAAACTCTTTTTACGTCTGCTCCATTGTTAGTACACCCAAATCCTGAATTGCCATTTACTGTCGAAGTGGACGCCTCGGACTCTGCAGTGGGAGCTATTCTGTCTCAGCGAGTTGGGGACAAGATGCAACTTCACCCATGTGCGTTTCTTTCCCACACCATGTCATCTGCAGAAAAGAACTACGACATTGGTAATAAAGAACTGTTAGCCATTAAAGTTGCCTTCTCCGAGTGGAGACATCTTCTGGAAGGTGCCAATCACCCTGTGACTGTCCTCACGGACCACAAGAATCTTGAATTCCTCCGTACAGCAAAAAGATTGTCTGCAAGACAAGCACGATGGGCCTTATTTTTCTCAAGATTCAATTTTATAATCTCTTACCGGCCTGGTTCAAGGAATGGCAAGGCTGACGCCCTGTCCAGGATGTGTTCGGAACCTCAGGAGAGGTCTAGTAATGATGATACAATTCTAGGCCCTAAAAATTTTTTGGGAATATTGCACTCTAGAGGACTAGGTAATAGAATTAAAGATGGATATCAAGAGGACTCTTTCCTTAACCATCCTTCGGAAGACGTCGATCTTTCATTCAAAGAGGGGTTTTGGATGCAGAAACACCAAATATATGTACCTGAATCTTCTCGCCTTGAAGTCCTCAAAAGTGTCCATGATTCTAAACTGGCAGGACATCCTGGAGTTGCAAAAACACAAGACTTACTACTTCGTTTCTTTTGGTGGCCTAATTGTAGGAAGGACGTGAGGAAATATGTTTCAACCTGTTTAACATGCGCACGAAACAAGACCCCACGATCGTCTAATCTAGGACTCTTGCAACCACTCCCAGTTCCATCCAGGCCTTGGGGATCTATTTCCATGGATTTTATTGTGGAACTACCCCCTTCCAAACAGATGACCGTCATCCTTGTCATAGTGGACCGACTCACAAAAATGGCCCACTTTATTCCAACTGAAGGAATTCCTACTGCTGAAAAAACTGCAGAACTGATGATCAAAGAAGTATTCAGGTTACATGGAATTCCTGACAGCGTGGTGTCTGACAGAGGCGTTCAGTTTACGTCAAAATTTTGGAAGAGTTTCTGTACAGCCTTGGGAGTCACGGTGAATCTTTCTACCGCTTTCCATCCTCAGTCCAATGGCCAGACGGAGAGAACGAACCAGACTTTGGAGCAATACCTCCGTTGCTTCATTTCCTATCTTCAGGATGACTGGGTGGACTATTTACCAACAGCAGAGTTTGCCTACAACAACTCCATACATAGCGCTACATCTCAAACCCCATTTTTTGCTAATTATGGAGTACATCCAGTATTTATCCCTAATCTGCCAGTGAACACTCCCATTCCTGCTGTTAATGACAGGCTTACAAAATTACAGGAATCCCAGAAGGAATTATCAGAGATATTGCTCAAGACCCAGGAAGAATATAAGGAAGCAGCAGATAAACATCGGAGAGTGCCCCCTGCTCTTCAGGTTGGAGACAAAGTTTGGCTGTCCACTAAAAACCTTAAGACACATGTGCCATCCTCCAAATTGGGTCAGAAATTCATTGGACCTTTTCAAATTTCTGCAAAAATTAACCAGGTTGCTTTTCGTTTAAAACTTCCCAACAATCTAAAGATTCATCCAGTGTTTCACATATCCTTGCTCAAACCCTTCTGTGAAAACCCGTTTCCAGGAAGAATTCAGCCACCTCCTCCACCAGAAAGGATCCGTGGTGAAGAAGAATACATTGTGGATAAGATTCTGGACTCCCGAAAATTCAGAGGTAAACTGCAGTATCTGGTGCAGTGGAAGGGTTACGGACCAGAGGAAAATTCATGGGAACCAAGGGACAACGTCCATGCTCCTAGACTAACAAGAGCCTTTCATCAAAGGTACCCGGATAAGCCAGCTCCTGAGATGTCCAGAGGCCATCCTGGAAGGAGGGGAGTACTGTCAGGAGTCGAACCCAGTACCTCTTGTCCACTGGCCAGCAGCTCTACCATCTGAGCTATTCTGCTGGCTGCAAAGTTCCTTGCTGAACCCAGATACCATTGACTGTTCTTCCTGATTGGCTACACCTAGTGCTCTCTTGATTGGGCCTCTGATTGCCAATTACACACCCTATATAAACCTGGCCCTGTGGGTGTGTCATTGCGAGATTATTGTGCTTCCAGCCTTTAGTCAAGCTCTTTCTCCTGCTGTTCCTGCTGTTACAAACACTGCTCTCCTGTGTACCGACCTCCTGCTGCCACCTGACTACGTTATCTGCCTGCTCCTCTGCTACCGAACTGCTCTCCTGTGTACCGACCTCCTGCTGCCACCTGACTACGTTATCTGCCTGCTCCTCTGCTACCGAACTGCCTTTCCTGTGTACCGACCTCGGCCTGCCTTCTGACTATGCTACCTGCCTCTGCTTTCCCTAGTGTTTGCAGTAACATCGGCTCCAACCCAGACGGGATCCTGACAGGAAAAGAAGTTCGGCCATGGGCTTTATTATTTATTTATCAGTTTTATTTTTTTTTTAAATTCTGTGGAAGCATGGTTGAAACGCAATATCTGACTTTCATTTGTTCTTTTTCATAGATTTTTGATTTATTATTACTTTTGTCAGATTCAAGTTATTTCTGTGACCATTGTGGGTTTTTCTGTCTTTAAACGAGGGGTACCAACAATTTTGACCACATGTGTAGATAGATAGATAGATAGATGGATAGATAGATAGATAGATAGATAATAGATAGATAAATAGATAGATAACAGACTATTTGTGAATTGGGCCCAATTTATAACACTGATGTGCCGTATAATTTTACTCCTTAGATCACCAAACAATATCATTTGATCTGAGTAGCGGATATTATATTTTAATATTATTAAATCAAATATGTCATAACTAATACAATTCCAGCAGAATGAATGTGCCGGAGGGGATACAGGAGGGAAAAATGAATTATTATAGGAGAATTATCTCTGGAGATGATGTATGGGGAGAAGAGGGATTACTACTTTCATTATCATTATCTGTATCTTTAATTTAATTTATAACTGAATACAGCCGGTGCCATAACAGTTATTTCATGTCCTTTCCTCTCTATATATTAATTACTAGCTGAAGAGCCTGGCGCTGCCCGGGCATAGTACCTAACTACGGTTAGTTATAACAAATTGTAATGATTATATCTATATACGAGTATTCAGCTTTCTCCCATTATGTAGATAGGGCCAAAATAGTTTGGCGATTTGGAACGTGCGGGGGTTAAAATTTCCATTCAACACATAGCCTATGATGCTCCTGGGGTTGAGATGTGCGGGCATGCAAAATTTCATGCCCGTAAGTACAACGGTGCAGATTCCTATCCCGGGCCAAAATTATTTGCCGATTTGGAATGCGCGGGGTTAAAATTTCGACTAAAAACCTAGCCTATGACGCTCCCGGGTCGAGACGTGCGGGTGTGCAAAATTTCATGCCCGTAAATGCAGATTCCTATGCCGATGTGTAGCCCAGCTACGCAGGCACACATAAAAATCCAGGAGACTGCACAGGAAGGTAACAGCAACGCTTGATATTCATTCACTGTCACTCCCACTTTCAGACACACCCATCTGAGTTATAAGGGAGGGGTGACACGTGGCAGGGGTTCAGTCAGTCAGTCAGATCTTGAGGAAGTAGTGTTCAGTGGAACTTCAGTTTGTTAGCTTCTGTCTAAGGACAGAGCAGCCATTCAGTCTCGGTCCAGTTGGGACTTTGGAGGAAACTGAGAGCTGTGCAGCGAACTCTGGAGGAAGCTGACATTTTCCACAACCGCCAACAGTGCTTATGTTAAGAGCGTGAAGCAGGGTGAAGGGCACAGTGGAGAAGATAGAGAAGTGCAACAGGTATTGGATTGCCTGCACTAAATTGCCAGACACCGGGGTCCGAAGCGTTGCTACAGTTTCAAGCTTAGTAACAAGAAAACCGGAGGCATCTGGACTACAGGTCGCAGAGAGCAGCCCTAAGTGTCAATACGTAACCGGAGTCAGGTGGAACAGGGACTTTGAGCAGGACGCTGCAAAAGTAAGGACTTAGTTTCATCACTTAGAAGGCTCCACCACAATGTTGGCCGGGCAGTACCGCTATTGAGAAAGCTGGAGATTCAGAGTTAACTTCGCTTCAGGCAAGTTGGACTCACATGTATATGGAAGTAAAGGAGGCCTCTAACCTGCTCAGCTGTTACCCGAATGTGCACTCTCCACCCCGACCAGCTCTCCGGGATCTGCTTGAACCACCATCAGTAAAAGGTATGAAAAGAAGCTGCATTGTGTTTGACTGAATTCTTACTACACCCTGCATCATCATCATCACCATAGACTTCCAGGGACCCGTCTCACCTGTGGGAGACTTACTACCAAGCTGCCCCATAACATCCCCTGTGAAAGTCCTTGAAGCAGCGCTGGTACAATTTACCAGAAACCGCAGGTGGCGTCACGAACTACCTAATAATCCCCTGTAAATATTCCCCCATTGCACGACCGCCAGGGCCACGGACCGAGCCACCGCTACCAGTGACAACTCCCATAGATTTCCATGGGCTCGGCTCCGAGTACCCCATAGCCCTGGTATCCACAATTGTGGTGCGTGGTCGGAACAAACTTTGGCGTCACGAACAGGATGCGAAACTTGCAATTGTGAGTCCTGTGTGCCTATATTGAACTGTTTGGTGAAAAAGACTGTTTGCTGCATTTGGCGCCAAATACCGCCATTTTACCGCCAAGTTGGCGCCCTGAGGCGCTGGTGAAGAAGGTGGGCGTGCATTCGTGGGCGTGTACCCCCCCTGAGGCGCGAAAGTTATGGCCGCCCTCTCCAAATGCTACTATAATGTGCGGTCCTGCCCCACTGCTAAAGAAATCCGCCTCCTCTTCATCCTCTATGCGAAGAGGAGGAGACGCAAATCCCGCCTCCACGGAAGAGACCAGATTGTTCCTGATGGAAACTACAGTCGGGCCTGGGACGAGGTGGCAGAAGGACCAGAGCAGCTCTGCAGTGGAGCAGTGGCAGGCAGGCCCTGCTCCCCTGAAGATTTACGGCCTGTGCCGGAGCTGTCCCCAGATCGGGACCTGATCCTCTATGTCATGGAGAAGGTGGATGCGGTGCTGGAAGATGTGGCCCGCCACCGCAAAGAAGTGGAGGAGATGGAGAAAAGCTGGCGTGCCCTGAAACAGCGGCTGCTGTGGGACGCAATGCTCTCTCCCCCAAGAACGAAGCCATTACCTGTACTCCCTGTGCCACCACTGCAAACGGCTGATGAAGAACCGGAGGCCGGCTCCAAAAGTGCTGTACCTGATCCCACCGATGCGGAGGTGGAGGCGAAGGAGGCTGAGGAGGCCCCGCTCGTTCCGGAGTGCCAGCCAGGCCAGGAGGCCGCATCGGCGCACCGTTCCCCAGCAGGGACACCGGAGGGGACCCCACCGTTAAGGATGGAGATCGACTGGGAAGAGATGGAGCAGCGACGGCAGCAGGAGCAGAGGGAAGTGCAGCGGTTCCGTCAGCGGTACCAGGAGGAGATTCTCGCTGAAAAGGAAAACATCAGGCGAGGCAAAGGTACGCGTCGAGAACCGTGGCGCCAGGGGACGGTGTGTGCCTCTAAGGCCCAAGGAGTTTGGGGTTACATATGTGAGCCCGGGTTTTCTTCAAAGATCTATGTCCACCGCTGCGATGCGGGGTTCCACCTGCTAAAAGGGGTCTTTGTAAGCCGCAGGGACGTAGAATCCCACCTGCCCATCGGTCATCCTGGGAGGGACCTGATTAACGGGGACATTGTGAGCTACACCCGTCACTGGGGTATGAAGGGGTGGTATGCCCTGAACGTCTCCATCGTTAGTGACCCCGTCCCCGACGCCGGTACCGAAGCGTCCCAGTTCAGAGCTCCCACCGCACCAGTCCGTGCCCCGGCATCGCCCCCTAAATCGCAATCTGCGACCTGCTCTACATCGCAACAGGCGACCTACCCGGCATCGCCCCCTACATCGCAATCAGCAAAGTATCCCGCAACGCAACCTGCGACTCAGTCTGTATCGCAACCGGATGATGCGACCACAGTTAAATCGCAGCCTAAGCCTGCATCTTTGATGGGAAGCCAATATTTGCCTGAGACACCCGTTGCGTCCCAGGTGGTTCGCACAAGGACTGTGGCCACGCAAACACTGATATCGGGCCATGACTTATTTGTTATGAGGTCCAAAGAGCATCGCGTCGTTCCAGCCCCAGGAGTGGAAGACGTCATTGAGAGTTGTAAAAGTGAAGACCGGTAGGACCCAGACAGGGGTTTACCGCATCCAAGAAATGTAAAAAGTTTGAGAATTTTGAAAATTGCACTTTATTGTCTTTTATGTACGAGAATGTTACATAGTTTACATATTAGAATACCCGGCTGGGTACAAGGAAAAGGAATTTTGAAAAATTGGAAAAAGTAATGATTGCCTATTTGCATAGAATACCCCGGTTGGGTAAATCCAGTTGAATTATATTGAGTAAACTTGAAAATTGAAGTTAATATATGTATTTAACCCTTCATGGACTGAGAGGCTGTGGACTGTGCCGGCCCAAGAACTTATCTTTGTAAATAGTTGCGCTTCGGTGCATTATTTTGGTTTTACATGAAACCACTACTATTAATCTACCTCTGAAGAAAAACCCGTATGGTGGGCCTAGAGTGAGGTCTGCAGTCAGAAGTCCTGCAGCCCACCCAGGACCCACGTGGGAGGTTTTTGGTGCGGGTCCTCCACAAGAATATTGTCTGATACTGTGGATATTTATGAGGAAAGTGTTTTGATACTTTTGTATTTTTCCATTGTACAAATTGTAACGTTCAAGAAGCCTTACCTCCCGGATGGGAAGAGTTATAATGTTGTTGTTAATGCAAAACAAAATGTTCTTTTTGTCTTTTACAGCCCGGGAGTGCTGTGTTTTACCAAGGGGGGATGTGTAGCCCAGCTACGCAGGCACACATAAAAATCCAGGAGAGTGCACAGGAAGGTAACAGCAATGCTTGATATTCATTCACTGTCACTCCCACTTTCAGACACACCCATCTGAGTTATAAGGGAGGGGTGACACGTGGCAGGGGTTCAGTCAGTCAGTCAGATCTTGAGGAAGTAGTGTTCAGTGAACTTCAGTTTGTTAGCTTCTGTCTAAGGACAGAGCAGCCATTCAGTCTCGGTCCAGTTGGGACTTTGGAGGAAACTGAGAGCTGTGCAGCGAACTCTGGAGGAAGCTGACATTTTCCACAACCGCCACAAGTGCTTATGTTAAGAGCGTGAAGCAGGGCGAAGGGCACAGTGGAGAAGATAGAGAAGTGCAACAGGTATTGGATTGCCTGCACTAAATTGCCGGACACCGGGGTCCGAAGCGTTGCTACAGTTTCAAGCTTAGTAACAAGAAAACCGGAGGCATCTGGACTACAGGTCGCAGAGAGCAGCCCTAAGTGTCAATACGTAACCGGAGTCAGGTGGAACAGGGACTTTGAGCAGGACGCTGCAAAAGTAAGGACTTAGTTTCATCACTTAGAAGGCTCCACCACAATGTTGGCCGGGCAGTACAGCTATTGAGAAAGCTGGAGATTCAGAGTTAACTTCGCTTCAGGCAAGTTGGACTCACATGTATATGGAAGTAAAGGAGGCCTCTAACCTGCTCAGCTGTTACCCGAATGTGCACTCTCCACCCCGACCAGCTCTCCGGGATCTGCTTGAACCACCATCAGTAAAAGGTATGAAAAGAAGCTGCATTGTGTTTGACTGAATTCTTACTACACCCTGCATCATCATCATCACCATAGACTTCCAGGGACCCGTCTCACCTGTGGGAGACTTACTACCAAGCTGCCCCATAACATCCCCTGTGAAAGTCCTTAGAGCAGCGCTGGTACAATTTACCAGAAACCGCAGGTGGCGTCACGAACTACCTATCCTAATAATCCCCTGTAAATATTCCCCCATTGCACGACCGCCAGGGCCATGGACCGAGCCACCGCTACCAGTGACAACTCCCATAGATTTCCATGGGCTCGGCTCCGAGTACCCCATAGCCCTGGTATCCACAATTGTGGTGCGTGGTCGGAACACCGGACATACACACAAGCATTCAGCTTTCTCCCCATTATGTAGATAGGGCCAAAATTGTTTGGCGATTTGGAACGTGCGGGGGTTAAAATTTCCATTCAACACATAGCCTATAATGCTCCTGGGGTTGAGATGTGCGGGCATGCAAAATTTCATGCCCGTAAGTACAACGGTGCAGATTCCTATCCCGAGCCAAAATTATTTGCCGATTTGGAATGCGCGGGGTTAAAATTTCTACTCAAAACCTAGCCTATGACGCTCCGGGGTCGAGACGTGCGGGTGTGCAAAATTTCATGCCCGTAAATGCAGATTCCTATGCCGGACATACACACAAGCATTCAGCTTTCTCCCCATTATGTAGATAGGGCCAAAATTGTTTGGCGATTTGGAACGCGCGGGGTTAAAATTTCGATTCAAAACATAGCCTAGGACTCTTTCGGGGTCGAGACGTGCGGGCGTGCAAAATTTCATGCCCGTAAGTGCGACGGTGCGGATTCCAATCCCGGACAAAGATACCCACATACATACACACATACATACATTCAGCTTTATATATTAGATTTTTATACCGATAGTTGGATGGTGACAGGGGTAATGAATTTTTAAAGAGACTGAGAAGGAAACACCTCATTTGATCCCCGGGGGCTACAAGTCTTGAGTCTATAAATCCACTCAGCTTTATCCCTATGAGAAGATATTTAGATCGCCTTTCTAAGGTCTCAGATTTGTTTGATGTAGCCCTCAAAATTTCGGTGAGTCAAGTTTTCCTTTGTGCATTCAAAAAAAAAGTTTGATTTGTAACATCACTTATTTTATTTTTGTTAAACATTAAAATGTATCATATCCAGGGTTGGACAGGCCCACCAGAGAACCGGAGAATCCGTTTGTGGGCCCTGGCTTCTTCTTCAAGAGAATTCATAGTGCAAACCTTGCAGCTGCTATGGGTGTCTTGAGTGAGGGAGGAAGGTGGGCCCTCAGAATCAAATCCACTGGTGGGCCCAATGTTCTTCAGTCTGACACTGATCATATCTACAAGAAAATTATCGTGTTTCTCTTACTGAGAGTAATTGAGTCGCCCACCAGGGCCGTGGGGTACTCGATACCAAGCCTGTTGACTTCTATGGGGGATGTCACGGCGACGACGACCCGGTCCGTGGCCCTGGGCACTCACCAAAACGGGGAATATATTTACAGGGGAATGACAAGTTTGTCGTAATGTTCGTGATGCCACCTGTGGTACCTGGTCAGAGTAACCAGCGCTGCGGCGCAGGTCCTCTGGAAGAGATGGTATTATGCAGCTAGTTGGTAAACCTCCCACAGGTGAAGTTGTATTCTTCCAGGGCAGGTAGAGGTTATATTTGGGAAAGATACTGATGAATGCAGCTGTGTAGCCCTGGTACACAATACCAGGAGGATGAGTGGAGAGGTAACGGTTAAGGGCTCTCCATGATATCACGTACACTTCGGACACACCCAGCAGGGGTGTGGAGGGGAGTGCTGAGTAGTCTGAGTTCAGTTCAGTCAGTGACTCGAAAGAGTTAGGAAGTGCAGTCTTTGTGCAGTTCAGAAAGTGGAGTCCAGTAAAGGTGAGCCAGTTCACCTCAGCCTGGTCAGAGCTGTGCCCCACTAGAGGACGGACTGAGACATCTGTTGAGAGTCTGAGCAAATCGAAGGGCATAGTGGAAGAGAACAGAAAAGTGCCATCGGTATAGAATACCTGCACATTGTTACCGGTCACTGGAGACCGAAGCATCACCATAGCTTCATGCATGGTGGTAGGAAACCCAGAGGCTTACCGGACCTTAGGTAACGGAAAGCAGCCCCTGAAGAGTCAGTACGTAACTGGGGTCAGGGAGAGTGAGAACCTTGAGTCAGTGCACGACAGGAATTGGAACTCAGCTCTCTCAGAAGAAGGCTCCAACCACAAAACTGACCGGGCAGCACAGCTTTGGAAAAGCTGGAGATTATAGAGGGAACTACGCTTCATGCTGGTTGTACTCATCATCATTTGAAAGTAAAGGAGGCCCCTAACTTGCTTAGCCGTTGCCTCAAAGCTCATCCTCCATCAACCCCATCAGCCTCCCTGGGACCTGCCTGAACAACTTGAAGTAAAGGTATGGAAAGACGCTGATGTGTGAGACTGTGTTATTTGATTGCATTCCTGCACTACCCCATCATAACCATCGACCTGAGGGAAGAGTCCCACCTGTAGGGGACCCGACATCTAGCTGCCTCACCATCCCCTCAGAGATCTACAGCAGCACTGGTACAAATTACCAGAGACTACAGGTGGCGTCACAAACTGTATATATATATCCCCTGTAAATATACCCCCCAACATACGCCAGACCGCTAGGGCCACAGACCGAGCCACCGCTACCTGTGACAATCCCATAGACTTCTACGGGCTCGGCTCTGAGTACCCCATTGCCCTGGAAACCCACAATTGTGGTGCGTGGTCGAGACAAAATTTGGCGTCACGAACAGGATCCGAAACTTGCAGCATTGCGAGCCCTGTGTGCCTGTGGAGTGTTTTGGCGAAAAAGACTGTTGCTGTTGTTTGGCGCCAAATACCGCCATATTTGCCGCCAGATTCGCGCCCTAAGGCGCTGGAGAAGAAGGTGGGCGTACCTGAAAGAGCGCGCAAAGTCTTGGACACGCCCCCGGCTCTGACTCAGCGGCAGTCCTGCAACAGGAAGTGAACGCTCTGACATCAGAGCGCCTGCGACGAAGGTCCTGTTCCCACTGCTGTGCCTGTGAAGTAGCAGCGTCTGAAACCGGTAGGCTCCGTTTAACCAAGGGGGCGCTAAGATGTCACAACAACCGGCTGACAGTGCGACCCCAGCCGGAGTCCCCAATCCCGCACCGTCTGGTATTGTAGCGCCAGATGGGGGCGCAGGCCCTGCACCCAGTCCGGTAGTCCCGATCATGCCACTAACGCTCCCCTATATGCCTGGGGCGAAATGGCTTCCCCAGTACAGCGGTGAGCCACGCACATTAGCAGGCTTCAAGCGGAAGTTATGCAGCATCCTAGAAATGTACTCCATGCCTGAGAGACAAAAAGCTGCTGTGCTAATAGGGCAGCTAACTGGCGCTGCTGAGAGGGAAGTGGAGACCTGGGATACCGTTGATCAGGAGTCGGTACCTGCGATCTTCCTTAAGCTGCATGCCATATTTGAAGACCGCACAGAAACGGATCTCCGGATGGCCTTTTATCACTGTTCACAACAGCCAGGTGACAGCATCCGGGACTACGCTTGCCGACTACAAGGAGCCCTGAGAGCTCTTAAGCAGATTAATAATTTAAATGCTATCGATGAGAATAAAATGCTGAAAGAACAATTTATACAGGGATTGAGATCCCAAGAGGAACGCAGAACTGTAAACTGGTGGTCCTTAGATCATCCGGATGCTACCTTTGATGCCCTAAAAGACATGGCAATAAAAGGGCTGCGGCCCCTGGGCAAACCTGAGGTGGCAACCCAACATCATCAGGCTGAAGTCACTCTGGAACCGGCAGTAACCCCCTGTTCCCCGCTAGTGGCTGAAGCCAAAGCGCAGGTGACACCTCCTAGTGAATTGGACTGTCTGCGCTCAGAGGTGCGCCAGCTGACTAAAAATCTGGCTGCTGTAATGAGTGCCCTGCAACTGCGGAAAGAGGAAGAAGGGAAGATCTTGTTAGCAGACTGCCCAGAAGACGTCCCGTGGATGCACCGGAGAAGAAAGAAGACGTCGCCCCCCCAGAAGAGGACAACGCCACCCCCAGGAGCGACCTCTGATCAACACCCTCCTCGTCGAGAGATCATCTGTTACCGATGCAACCGGAGAGGTCATCTGTCTCCACAGTGTCCTTTAAACGGGCAGAACCTGGGTCCAAGGGCCAACACCCAGGAGAATACCCGTCAGGCCCCCTAGACTGGAACCGCAGGTATGTGGGTGGGCGACCCTACCTGTCTATCATCTTAGATGGTATTGCAGTTCCGGCATTGTTAGACACTGGGTCCCAGGTGACCCTAATTCCTGATGCCCTCTATACTAAGTACTGGTCAATGGACAGTCTTAAACCCCCGAGCTCTGACTTTACCGTGTATGCTTCTAATGGTCTTCCTGTAGAAGTACTTGGGACAAAATGTGTAGATGTAAAGGTGGGCAGAGAGGAGTTGAAAGACCAGGGCTTCTGGTAGTAAAGACTGTAAATGAGGAGAACGGTTTAAATATAATTTTGGGTACTAACATTATCGGTAATTGTTTGGGAGAAGTTGTGTTCTTGCTCCAACAGCTCGCTGAGATTGCCCGACCAAGGCAGAGAGGAGTAATCCAAAGAGAGATCCGGGCCCTGGTGTGTCAGCAGCAAGCGAAGCTTACAGACGGCGAAATTGGTAATGTACGGGTCACTGACTCGGATCCTATTGTGATACCCCCAATGAGTGAAATGATCATTTGGTGCAGGGCAGCCATAGGTCTGAGAGGACAGAATTATCAAGCTGTAGTAGAACCCCACCATTCAGAACATAGACCTACACTTATGACTGCTAGGGGAGTAGTAGAAGTGGTGAATGGAAGAGTACCGGTACGGCTTCTCAATTGGGGAGATGATGAGGTAAATTTACCCCGTTATGCAACCATTGCTAAACTTCATGCTGTCGACAATAATTCTATTCTCCCGGCTGAGTCCTTAGACTCCTGTCAAATAGCGGAGGACAATGACCCAGCAACTCAGGTGGCGGAATGGTGTCAGCAACTCCATGTTGGGACGGACACCACTCCCGCTCACCAGAAGCAAGGGGTATTACGGGTGGTGCAAGAGTACGCCCAAGTGTTTAGCAAGAATCCACTTGATTTTGGGATAATTAAGGGAGTACAACATCATATCCCTACAGGCAGTCATCCTCCCATCAAAGAGCGGTATAGGCCCATACCTCCAGCTCATTATCAGAAGGCTAAAGAAATGTTGCATGATATGAAGAAAGCTGGGGTGATAAGGGATAGTTGTAGACCCTGGGCAGCCCCTCTAGTTCTGGTTAAAAAGAAAGATGGTAGTATGAGAATGTGTGTGGATTACAGGCAGGTGAACCGCATAACACACAAGGATGCATACCCGTTACCACGCATAGAGGAATCATTAGCTGCTCTGAAAACGGCTAACTACTTTTCTACCCTTGATCTGACTAGTGGTTACTGGCAAGTGGCTGTGGCTGAGGAGGATCGTGAGAAAACGGCTTTCACCACCCCAATGGGGCTCTGTGAGTTCGACAGAATGCCGTTTGGGCTCAGCAGTGCCCCAGGAACATTTCAGAGAGTGATGGAAAATTGTCTGGGACATCTCAATTTTGAAACCGTGCTGCTATACCTAGACGACGTCATTGTGTATTCCAAGACATATGAGGACCATCTGAAGCACCTGGCAGAAGTATTCGAGTCCCTGTCCAGGTACGGGATGAAATTAAAACCCTCAAAATGCCATCTACTCAAGCAGAAGGTACAATACTTGGGGCACATCGTCAGTTCGGAAGGAGTAGCGCCGGACCCAGAGAAAGTCACTGCCATCCAGAAGTGGCCGGAGCCGAAGAACCTTAAGGAAGTGCGACAGTTCCTGGGACTAACGGGTTACTACAGGAGATTCGTGAAAGATTACACGAAGAAGGCAGCTCCTTTACAGGACCTCCTGGTAGGACAATCCTTAAAGAGCAGAAACCCTCCCTTTAATTGGGGTAAGGAACAGGCTGAAGCATTCCAAAAGATGATGAGATCTTAACCTATCCTGATTACAGCCAACCGTTCCTGTTGTACACCGACGCCAGTAATGAAGGGTTGGGAGCAGTTCTCAGTCAGAAGCAGAATGGCCAAGAAAAAGTCATCGCCTATGCTAGCAGAAAACTCAGGCCAACTGAAAGGAATCCGGAAAATTATAGCAGCTTCAAGCTGGAGTTTCTGGCGCTGGTCTGGGCCATTACTGAAAGATTTAAGCACTATCTGGCCTCCAATCGGTTCACTGCGTTTACAGATAACAACCCCTTAACGCACCTGGAAACCGCCAAGCTGGGTGCCATGGAGCAGCGATGGATGGCTCGGTTGTCCAATTACCAGTTTACTATCAAGTACCGGGCAGGTCGAAAGAATGCTAATGCTGACGCATTGTCTCGAATGCCGCATGACTCTGATACGGAAGAAGAATCGGACGACCTGGAAGAAATTGAGCTACCCGCGTTCCATCGAAATGGGGTAGTCCACGAGCATCGAGTCAACAGAAAGCAGTATGGTGCAACATTGAATCCTTTACCCCATCACAGCTGGAAAGAGACTCAGGACAGTGATCCAGTGGTCAGCCGCATCAAGGAGTTGTTAAGACAGGAAGGCTCCTCTTTGGAAAAGGATGCACCTATGACAGCAAAGCTCCTGTGGAACGAGAGAAGCAGGTTGTTCCTATACCGTGAGAAGTTGTGCAGGAGATACGTCAATCCCAGAACCCATGAGATGGTCTGGCAAATAGTGGTCCCCAAGGCAGACGTCCCAATGGTGTTGGAAGCGTACCACGATCAAGCAGGACACTTTGGCTGGAGAAAGCTGGAGACCCTGTTGAGATGCCGGTTCTACTGGGTAGGGATGCGCAGCTCCATCGAGAGGTGGTGTCGGAACTGTGGACCCTGTGGTCTCAGAAGAAAGGACTACGGTAGTCAGAAGGCACCCCTGCAACCTATCCGGACGACTCGTCCCCTGGAGATTGTGGCCCTGGACCATGTCAAATTGTCGCCAAGTAGATCTGGATACTCATACGCCTTGACCATGGTGGACCATTACTCCAGATTTCTGGTGGTTGTTCCAGTTAAGGACCAGACCGCAGTGACGGCAGCGAAAACCTTTCAAGCAAGTTTCTGCAGACCGCATGGGTATCCGGAGCAAGTATTAACCGATCAAGGACCTGCTTTCGAAGCTGATTTATTCAAGGAATTCTGTCACATGTACGGGTGCAAGAAGATTAGAACAACGCCATACCACCCTCAAACCAACGGTCTTTGTGAAAAAATGAACCATATTGTCCTTGACTTGTTGAGATCCATACCGTTGGAAGACAGAAATCGATGGCCGGACTTACTACCTGATTTGGTTGATTTGTATAACCATATACCTGTAAGTTCTACTAACTGCACTCCAGCCTATCTTATGAGAGCAAGGCCCGGAAGACTACCAATGGATTTAGAACTTGGAGTAGTAGAACCGGAGGCAGACGACGCCGTTGAAAACTGGGACATAAATCGGCAAGAGCAGTACAGAAGAGTGCAAATCTGTGTGGAGGAAAGTCTCAACAAGGCACGGGAGAAACAGGAAGATATTTACAACAGAAATGCTCCTGCCAAGCCTTTGATGCCTGGAGAAGTGGTATTAAAAAGAAAAAGGAAAATGCACAAATTGGATAACCAGTGGGAACAAGAACCCTACGTTGTACAAGATTCTAAATATGACAACAGAAAAGTTTGTATCATTAGTAAGGACGGAGGAAGAACAATAACCACTGTGTCCAGAGACCATTTGAAATTGTGTCCAGAACCCTTAAAGCGTTGTGAAAAGAACCCTGTCATCAATCAAGAAGAAAGGAAGGAAGAGGTCATACACACGGATCTGGGAGATTTTCCTGCGGATTGGCCCAGACTGGGAGATGCTGTAATAATTCCGGTGTTGCAGTTTTATCAGCCACAAGAGGAAGTTCTACCTCCAGTTATGCCCGTGGTACCAGTTGAGCCCGTTCAGGAGTTATCCATTCCAGCAACACCTCAACCTACGGAATCTCAAGAAGGATCATCTGAAGCAGCGCCCCATACTATGGGATCCCCTGGTGAAGCTGACTCACACCGCCCAGCCATCAGTACGCTTGCCAGATCCATAGAAAGATTGAGGCAGTTCTATAGTTTGCCGTTACGCAGTGCAGACAGATCACAACTTAATATACCTGAAGCTACTCCACGTAGATCAGAGCGAATCACAAAAGGGAAGATACCCATTCGATACCAGCAGTAATTATAACAAATTAATGCGAATATTGTAAAAAGTATATATATATATGTGTCTTATAATGGACTCAGAGGCTGAGGACTGTGCCAGCCCAGAACTTATCTTGTAAATAGTTGCACTAAGGTGCCTTTTAATGGTTTCACACGAAGCCTAGACTTACCTCTGAACATAAAACCCGTGTGGTGAGGCACTGAGTGAGGTCTGCATTCGGATGTCCTGCAGCCCACCCAGGACCCACGTTGAAGGTTTGGTGCGGGTCCTTCACAAGAATATTGTCGTTTATTTATGAACATGTTTATTTAATATTTCGTATTTTTCTATATTCAATGTGTTGTTAGCAACGTTCAAGACATCCTTACCTCCCGGATGGGACGAATTAATGTTTAATGTTGATGTTTATTGCATAAACAAAAATGTCTCTTGTATTTCACAGCCCGGGAGTGCTGTCGTTTACCATGGGGGAATGTGTAGCCCTGGTACACAATACCAGGAGGATGAGTGGAGAGGTAACGGTTAAGGGCTCTCCATGATATCACGTACACTTCGGACACACCCAGCAGGGGTGTGGAGGGGAGTGCTGAGTAGTCTGAGTTCAGTTCAGTCAGTGACTCGAAAGAGTTAGGAAGTGCAGTCTTTGTGCAGTTCAGAAAGTGGAGTCCAGTAAAGGTGAGCCAGTTCACCTCAGCCTGGTCAGAGCTGTGCCCCACTAGAGGACGGACTGAGACATCTGTTGAGAGTCTGAGCAAATCGAAGGGCATAGTGGAAGAGAACAGAAAAGTGCCATCGGTATAGAATACCTGCACATTGTTACCGGTCACTGGAGACCGAAGCATCACCATAGCTTCATGCATGGTGGTAGGAAACCCAGAGGCTTACCGGACCTTAGGTAACGAAAAGCAGCCCCTGAAGAGTCAGTACGTAACTGGGGTCAGGGAGAGTGAGAACCTTGAGTCAGTGCACGACAGGAATTGGAACTCAGCTCTCTCAGAAGAAGGCTCCAACCACAAAACTGACCGGGCAGCACAGCTTTGGAAAAGCTGGAGATTATAGAGGGAACTACGCTTCATGCTGGTTGTACTCATCATCATTTGAAAGTAAAGGAGGCCCCTAACTTGCTTAGCCGTTGCCTCAAAGCTCATCCTCCATCAACCCCATCAGCCTCCCTGGGACCTGCCTGAACAACTTGAAGTAAAGGTATGGAAAGACGCTGATGTGTGAGACTGTGTTATTTGATTGCATTCCTGCACTACCCCATCATAACCATCGACCTGAGGGAAGAGTCCCACCTGTAGGGGACCCGACATCTAGCTGCCTCACCATCCCCTCAGAGATCTACAGCAGCGCTGGTACAAATTACCAGAGACTACAGGTGGCATCACGAACTGTATATATATATCCCCTGTAAATATACCCCCCAACATACGCCAGACCGCTAGGGCCACAGACCGAGCCACCGCTACCTGTGACAATCCCATAGACTTCTACGGGCTCGGCTCTGAGTACCCCATTGCCCTGGAAACCCACAATTGTGGTGCGTGGTCGAGACACAGCAGAGAGAGATGTGCGTCGCTGAAATAACTCCGGGAAACAGTTCAAGTGCAGTTTCAAAGTTTAATCACAGTCTGTTGCCAGCAAGACAGATGCCCGCCTGGTACTATGTCCTTCGGGCTTGGGGTCCAGCAACCCCCAGGTCGATCAGGTCGCACTTTCCCAGGACTCCCGTTCTGTGTGTTCCTTTCCTGGCCTTCTCTCTCTGTGCTCTTCCACTCCTCTCATCCTAGCACCTCACCATGCAGTCTTCCAATCCAGAAGCTGCGGACCCTATCGGGTAACAGATTAATTCTGTGCATCTTTGGCCCTATGTAGCTTTCTTCCTGGAGATGGTGCTGGTGGTTGGTAGCAATGACCCATAAAGTGATCACTGGCGTCGGCTTGCTAGCGGGGCCTGAGGGTTTCCCACTAGTCTAGGGGCTGATTCCATTGTGGCCTGGTCCTTCCGATCCCGGAGAGGGCCATGGATGGAATATTCACTGTCTGTGCCCAAGGACCCCTTCACTGACTTCTCCAGAAGCTACTCAATCTCTTTCTCACGTTAGGGGCTGAGCTCCTATCAGCTCGAGCTCCCCTCACAATCTCCTCACAGGAAGTGCTGTTGCTTGCTTAACTTCTCTCCTCCTCTTCTGCCACTGCTCACATAGGGTACGTCCATATGCCCAGCTGATATGGTGTGTGTTGGATGCAGGTGTTGGAGTCCTAGGGGTGCTCCCTCCTTACCTGGGAGTGGGGTGTCACACCTCTGGATGAGGTGCAACACCTTTGTAGCGACTGAACCCTCAGGGGCGCCACATAATCAATCCCTTGTGCATATCTCATTTATATGGTGACCGGTGTATCCAAAGTGATATTTAGAAATTCTTCCTTTTGTTAAATTTTCTGTCTCACCTAGTGGGGGAGATCCTCAAAGCGAATGGTCCGGATGAGCAGTTGTTATGCAGGATGAACAGATGACGGCGCAGCAGAGAGATCCAGATGGAGCAAGAATGCTGTAGTGGCAGAAAGGCAACAGAAACAAATGGAAGTCACGGATCCAATGAAGCAAAGTTAAGTTGACTCAGTGATGTACCAGAGCTGCCTTTGTTGCAGAGTCTGGTGCAGAGCTAGCAGTAATCCTGCAGAGTTAATTCAGCAATAGCAGAGATGAGTTTGTCTCAGAGTCCAATTTAAAGCTGGATGTAGCGCAGGCGTCCCTGCCCGCTGCCAGGCAGGGACGCTGTTCCACTCACCTCTCCGCGCGCTCCTCTGCTTCGGGGCGGCATCCTCCCCCCGCTCTCCTGGCTGCGCGCGCTCCTTTGCGTCGGGGCCGGCGTCCTCCCCCCGCTCTCCTGGCTGCGCGCGCTCCTCTGCTTCGGGGCCGGCGTCCTCCTTCCGCCCTGCTGGCGGCGCGCGCTCCTTTCCGGCCACTGTATTTAGGTCACGCACGCGTGCGCTCCCCCTCTCTTAAAGGGGCCGCGCGCGCCATCCTAAAGAGTCCCCGGCCAATGGCCGGAGGACTTTACCTTATATAAGGCACTTCCTCCAGAAGGAGGGTGCCCGAGCAATGTTGTTGCACTGTTCACTACTCTGCTTCAGTCCTCAGGGTCCATTATCAGTTACCTGCCAGATTTCTGCCAGTTTGCTGTCCGTTCCTGCCTGTTACCTGTCCGTCAGCCTACCTGGAGGCTCTGCCGTCACGAAGTCGTGACCGTCTGCTATTCCAGTGACTCTCGCCCGCTCACCTGGGAGCGTTCATCTGTTACCTGCCCGCTAGCCTACCTGGAGGCTCTGCCGTCACGTGCTGTGATTGTGTAGCCCTGGTGTTAGGCACACGCAGTACCCTGGAGAATGTGTGGAGAGATAGCAGTTTAATGCTCTATACCCATTCACTCAACATACACTAGACACACCCTTAGGGTAGTGTAGTCACTTGTGAGGGAGTGGTCAGTGTGTATTCGTTGAGTGATTTAAGAGTCAGTTTCCTGTCTTCGGACAGAGCAGACGTGTGGAGTCTAGCTGGGACTTGGAGGGAGGAAGCAGTCCAGCCTGGTTCTATCAGCAGTTCAGCAAGTGGAGGCCAGTAAGGGCGAGATATAGATCACCTCAGCCTGGTCAGAGCTGTACCTCACTTGAAGACATTGATAAAGAAAGAAGAGCTTAGTACAGAAATACTTCAGTCTCCTGTCCCAAGGACAGTGAAAGGTTCAGAGACGTGCTCCTGCCTAGTGGATTACTGAGAGTCTGGTAACTAACTCTGAAGGAAGAGAAGAAGGGAGTGATTATATGACTTTTTGCAAGTGTGAGTGTTTATGCTACAAGCGAGGACAAGGCGAAAGGCACAGTGGAAAGGAATATTTGAAAAGTGCTTTTGGATTGAAGAAGTCCTGCACATTGTTACCGGTCACTGGGGACCGAAGGATCACTAAAGCTTCACGCTTAGTGGTAAGAAAACCAGAGGCTTATCGGACCTTAGGTCGCGGAAAGCAGCCCCTAAATAGTCGGTACGTAACTGGGGTCAGGGGGAGTGAAGACTTTGAGCCTGATCATCAAGATAGGAATTCAGCTCTCTCACAGGAAGGCTCCGACCACAAAACTGACTGGGCAGTACAGCTATGGAATAGCTGGAGTTATAGAGGGAACTACGCTTCATGCTGGTTGTACTCATCGTTGTGAAAGTAAAGGAGGCCCCTAACTTGTCCAGCTGCTATCTCAAAACACATTCTCCTTGGATCAGCCTCCCTGGGACCTGCCTTACCATCTTACAAGTAAAGGTATGGAAAGACGCTGACCGTGTGAGACTGAGTTATTTACTTGCATGCCTGCACAACCCTGCTTTAACTACCGACCTGAGGGAAGAGTCCCACCTGTAGGGGACCCGACATCTAGCTGCCTCACCATCCCCTCAGAGATCTACAGCAGCGCTGGTACAACTTACCAGAGACTACAGGTGGCGTCACGAACTGTATATAAATCAATCCCCTGTAAATATATCCCCAACATACGCCAGACCGCTAGGGCCACAGACCAAGCCACCGCTACCTGTGACAATCCCCATAGACTTCCATGGGCTCGGCTCTGAGTACCCCATTGCCCTGGTAACCCACAATTGTGGTGGCGGGTCGACACAAAACTTTGGCGTCACGAACAGGATGCGAAACTCGCAAAATTGCGAGCCCTGTGTGCCTATGGAGTTGTTTTTGTGAAAAGGACTGTTTGCACTTTTGGCGCCAAAAATCGCCATCTTTGTCGCCATATTCGCGCCCTCAGGCGCTGGAGAAGAAGGTGGGCGTACCTTCGTGGGCGTGTACCCCCCTGTGGCGCGAAGAAAATGCCTGCCCTCTCAAAGTGCTATTACAACATGCGATCCTGCCCTACAGCAAAGGAGGTCCGCCTCCTCTTCACCTTTCCTGCAAGGAGGAGGAGACGCAAACCCCGCCTCCACGGAAGAGACCGGACGTCTCTGAAAGAAGATGAGAGAATCTTCTGGAACATCATGGAGGCAGGACGTGTGCAGCCGAGCAGGGAAGCGGAGGAAGGCAGGCCCCGTGCCCCAGCCAAGCTGCCACCAGCACCGGAGTCATCCGTGGTCCTGCACCCGCAGCAAGCATTGCTGGAAGTTAAAGAGGAAAATGCACGACTAAGAAAGATGATTTCGCCACAACCTGGATTTGAAGAGATCGAGAGACGCCGGCGTACCCTGGAGCAGCGGCGGCTGTGGGACGCGGTGTTCTCCCCCTTCGATGATCCCCTACGTCTGGAGTTACCAAAACTTCTGCTGCAAAAGGCAAAGGAGCAACCGGAGGCTGCCCCCGAAAGTACCAATCCTGATCCCACCGGTGAAGCGGTGGAGGCGAAGGAGGTTGAGGAGGTACCGCCAGTTCCGGAACGCCCGCCCGGCCAGGAGGCCGCAGCAGATGATCGATCCCCGACACCGGAGGGGTCCTGTCCGTCGTTACCAGACGTGGACTGGGACGAGATGGCGCGCCTGGATGACGTCGCCTATACCGCCCAGTGGGAATGTGAGTGGCAGCGTCGTGAGGAGAAGCAGAAACGCCAGCAGGAGGAAGAGCGGGAAGCTCAGCGGAACCGTCAGCGGCAACATGCAGAGCTGATCGCGGACAAGGAGAGTGTCCGGAGAGAGAAAGGTACCCTGAGGGAACCGCGGCGGCAGGGGTGTGTGACTGATTTCCAGCTCCGAAAGGGCTGGGGCTTCATCCGTGAACCGGGCCTCTACCCAGGGGTCTTTGTCAGCATGCGTGACGTAGAATCCCACCTACCGCAAGGCCATCCCGGGAGGGACTTAGTTAATGGAGACATTGTCACGTATACACGGCACTGGGGAATGAAGGGATGGTATGCCCTTAACGTCACCATCGTCCGTGACCCCGTCCCCGACGCAGGTAACGTCACCACTACCGCAGCGTCCCCGTCTCCAGCTCAAGCAGTATCTGGCCGTGCCCCAGCATCGCCCCCTGCAGGTACTTCGCAAGTGGAAGCGACACCTGTATACCGTTATCCTTCTACATCGCAACATGCGACCCAGTTTCCATCGCAATCCATGACACGATCCATATCGTTAACTGTGACTCAGATTGAAACGCAATCGGTGTCTCGCAAGGAGAATGTACCCGTTGCGCCCCTAGAGGTTCACACAAGAACTGTGGCAACTCAGACCCCAATAGCAGGTCACGACTTGTTAGTCCTGGGATCTAGGGACCATTGCATTGTTCCAGCCCCCGGGGTGGAAAATGTATTTGAAATAAATGAATAGTTAAACAGTAAAAACCGGTGAGATCCATACAGGGGTCTACCATAAGTAATGTTGTAAAAAGTTTAAGAATGTTTGCCAATTTTTGCACAAGTTAAATGAGTATATAATATATTTATATATTGCCAACAGTAGAATGCCCGGCTGGGTAAACAGATAAAAAGTTTTGCACTTTATTATTATTATAATGTGATATAATATGTGTCGTTTTGCTAACAATGGACTCAGAGGTTGAGGACTGTGCCAGCCCAGAACTTATTTGTATATAGTTGCGCTTCGGTGCTTTATCTTGGTTTTACATAAAACCATCACAATTACCTCTGAATACAAAACCCGTGTGGTGTGGCACTGAGTGAGGTCTGCATTCCTAAGTCCTGCAGCCCACCCAGGACCCACGTTGAAGGTTTGGTGCGGGTCCTTCACAAGAATATTGTCGTTTATTTATGAACATGATTATTTAATATTTCGTATTTTTGTATATAATGTTTTGTTTGCAACGTTCAAGACATCCTTACCTCCCGGATGGGACGAATTAATGTTTAATGTTGATGTTTTCATGCATAAACAAAACTGTCTCTTTGTATTTTACAGCCCGAGAGTGCTGTCTTTTACCATGGGGGAATGTGTAGCCCTGGTGTTAGGCACACGCAGTACCCTGGAGAATGTGTGGAGAGATAGCAGTTTAATGCTCTATACCCATTCACTCAACATACACTAGACACACCCTTAGGGTAGTGTAGTCACTTGTGAGGGAGTGGTCAGCGTGTATTCGTTGAGTGATTTAAGAGTCAGTTTCCTGTCTTCGGACAGAGCAGACGTGTGGAGTCTAGCTGGGACTTGGAGGGAGGAAGCAGTCCAGCCTGGTTCTATCAGCAGTTCAGCAAGTGGAGGCCAGTAAGGGCGAGATATAGATCACCTCAGCCTGGTCAGAGCTGTACCTCACTTGAAGACATTGATAAAGAAAGAAGAGCTTAGTACAGAAATACTTCAGTCTCCTGTCCCAAGGACAGTGAAAGGTTCAGAGACGTGCTCCTGCCTAGTGGATTACTGAGAGTCTGGTAACTAACTCTGAAGGAAGAGAAGAAGGGAGTGATTATATGACTTTTTGCAAGTGTGAGTGTTTATGCTACAAGCGAGGACAAGGCGAAAGGCACAGTGGAAAGGAATATTTGAAAAGTGCTTTTGGATTGAAGAAGTCCTGCACATTGCTACCGGTCACTGGGGACCGAAGGATCACTAAAGCTTCACGCTTAGTGGTAAGAAAACCAGAGGCTTATCGGACCTTAGGTCGCGGAAAGCAGCCCCTAAATAGTCGGTACGTAACTGGGGTCAGGGGGAGTGAAGACTTTGAGCCTGATCAGCAAGATAGGAATTCAGCTCTCTCACAGGAAGGCTCCGACCACAAAACTGACTGGGCAGTACAGCTATGGAATAGCTGGAGTTATAGAGGGAACTACGCTTCATGCTGGTTGTACTCATCGTTGTGAAAGTAAAGGAGGCCCCTAACTTGTCCAGCTGCTATCTCAAAACACATTCTCCTTGGATCAGCCTCCCTGGGACCTGCCTTACCATCTTACAAGTAAAGGTATGGAAAGACGCTGACCGTGTGAGACTGAGTTATTTACTTGCATGCCTGCACAACCCTGCTTTAACTACCGACCTGAGGGAAGAGTCCCACCTGTAGGGGACCCGACATCTAGCTGCCTCACCATCCCCTCAGAGATCTACAGCAGCGCTGGTACAACTTACCAGAGACTACAGGTGGCGTCACGAACTGTATATAAATCAATCCCTGTAAATATATCCCCAACATACGCCAGACCGCTAGGGCCACAGACCGAGCCACCGCTACCTGTGACAATCCCCATAGACTTCCATGGGCTCGGCTCTGAGTACCCCATTGCCCTGGTAACCCACAATTGTGGTGGCGGGTCGACACATGATCACCTGCTACTCCAGAGACTCTCGCCCGCTCACCTGGGAGCGTTCATCTGTTACCTGCCCGCTAGCCTACCTGGAGGCTCTGCCGTCACGAGTTGTGATCTGCTGCTATTCCAGTGACTCTTGCCCGCTCACCTGGGAGCGCTCATCTGTTACCTGCCTGCTAGCCTACCGGGAGGCTCTGCCGTCACGTGCTGTGATCACCTGCTATTCCAGAGACTCTCGCCCGCTCACCTGGGAGCGCTCATCTGTTACCTGTCTGCTAGCCTACCGGGAGGCTCAGCCATCACAGGTCGTATCTATCTTTATCCAGAGACTGCCCCGGTCACTTGCCCAAACCTCCTGCCCGTTCATCCAGAGACTGCCCCAGTCACTTGCCGAGACCTCCGGTCCGTTCATCCAGAGACTGCCCCAGTCACTTGCCGAGACCTCCGGTCCGTTCATCCAGAGACTGCCCCGGTTACCTGCTGTGACTGTCTCCCCGTGTACCCGGGTCGCCACCCGCTCCCTTACAAGGACCGCCCCCTTGTATAGTAGCTCAGAGGTTCCGCCTCCCAGACCCGTTACACTGGAAGCTGTAAAACAGAATTAACTCAGCAATAACGAGCTGAATTTGTCACAAAATGCAATGCAGCGCTGGAAGCTGTAGAGCAGAACTGATTCAGCAATAGCAGAGCTGAGTTTGTCACAGAGTTCAATACATAATTGTCATTGGTACTGCAGAGTTACCCAGTCATATAACATAGCTGATCTGGTCACAAGGTGAAATATAGAGGCGTCTAGTTGTATTTCACTCCACTGTAGCACCGAAAGCAAAATACATGAATACTCAGGAAGCAGCCACCTGAGGCTGTGTGGGGGGCTTTGTCAGTTTTCTATTCAAATGATTTTGTGATGTCTTTTTATTTCATTTTTTTGGAAGGTGTTGCTCCATTATGATTTTTTTTTCTGGCTATGTGTAAAAAATTTTTCTGTGAGCCATATTTTATTAGTTCAGATAATGTGGCACGCGGCAATAACTAATTTGACTTTTATTTTTTTAGATTTCGCTATTTACAGTCGGAGAAAAGGGGAGCGAATTTACACTTTTATATTTTATTTATATACTTTTTACAAATATATATTGATTTCTATATATTATATGTATATATATATATATGTATATATATATATATTTTTTTTTTTAACTAGTCCTTCTGTTGACTTTAACCTGCGATTTTCAGATTGTCTACAGAATACACTGCAATACTAATATTGGTAATTTAACAGTCTCCTGTGAACCCCACACTGGGCTTCATAAGTGTAATAACATGACAGTGGGATCTCCAGTAGGCCTCAGGTGCGATGACAATCCACCAGCACCCCATGATCATGTCGTAGTGGGGTGGGGGTGCAATGAGAGTTTGAAGCAACTGCCCCCCATTCCTAATAAATCTTGATATAATTGTATATCTATAAGTTATGGTTTATGAACTGAAAAGCAAAAAACCCTCAGGGATCAATCAACATTGTGTAACATATGTAAATATATGACATGCAAATACACCTCTTGCTCTGTGAACTCAGCTTATAAAGGGGTTTCATTAGCATGCAGTGTGCTATAATTTCTATGGGTAGTTGACTATTTGCTTTACATAATTATGTTCCAATTTCCTTGTTGGGCAGATTATTTGCACCTTTGGGGAATTTAGTTACACTGTGATTAGATTACTGTCTTGGCTTCATTTCATTCAGGCTGTTTCATTTTGCCAACCATTTTGTTGGAAATATTTAAAAAAATGCATAATCATATATAGTTTGCGCTACTCTTCCTCTGATAATGCCGCCATGGTTTTTACGTCTTCCTCTGTTTTTTTTATTTGTTTTGGGTTTTTTTTTTACTGGGACTTCTGGCTGCACTTGTGTAGCCCTGGTATGTAAGGCACACATAAAATCCTGGAGTCTGCACAGAAAGGTAACAGTTAAAGCTTTACATCATTCATTCACACTTTAGACACACCCTCAGGGTATATAAGCTAGTGATGTACAGCAGCTAGTGCTGAGTCTTCCAGGAAGGGAAGTGAAAGACAGTCACTCAGTTAGTTCCTGTCAGCAGTTCAGAAAGTGGAGGCTAGTAAGGGTGAGCCAGTTCATCCTAGCCTAGTCAGAGCTGTTCCTTAACCTGAAGATAGAGACAGTTGGATGGAAAGAAGAGTTAGCAGCAGAAACTTCAGTCGCCTGTCTCAAGGACAGTGGAGTTCAGTTGATGTGTTCCTGAACTAGGAGAACACTGAGAATCTGTCAGCGAGCTCCAAGGAAGAAGTAAGAAAGGATTGACTTGTACTACCATAGGAAGTGTGCAGTGCCTATGTTAAGAGTGGAAAGCAGGGCGAAGGGCACAGTGGAGAAGACACAGCAGTGCCTTAGGTAGTGAATTACCTGCACCAATTATCCGGTCACTGGGGACCGAGGAGTTGCTATTGATTCAGGCATAGTAACGAGAAAACCAGAGTCTCGCTGGACTATAAGTCGCAGGAGCAAGCCCTTAGTGTCAATACGTAACCGGAGTCAGGTGGAACAGGGACTTTGAGCCTGATCAGCAAAAGTAAGGACTTAGTTTCATCATTAGAAGGCTCCACCACAACGTTGGCCGGGCAGTACAGCTATAGGGTTAGCTGGAGTATTCGGAGTTAACTACGCTTTATGCAAGTTGGACTCTTCTACAATCTGTGGAAGTTAAGGAGGCCTCTAACCTGCTCAGCTGTTACCTAGACGTGCATTCTCCACCCGACCAGCTCCCCGGGACCTGCCTAAACATCTGACAAGTAAAAGGTATGGAAAGACGCTGGATGGTGTGAGACTGATTCATTTATCTGCACCCTACATCATTATAACCATAGACTTTGAGGGACCAGTCCCACCTGTGGGGGACCCGTCATCTAGCTGCCATAACATCCCCTCAGAGTTCTATTCAGCAGCGCTGGTCTTAGTGACTAGAAAACTACAGGTGGCGTCACGAACTGTTATCTACCAAATCCCCTGTAAATAATTCCCCCATCATCGCCCTGACCGCCAGGGCCACAGACCGAGCCACCGCTACCAGTGACAACCCCCATAGACTTCCATGGGCTCGGCTCTGAGTACCCCATAGCCCTGGTAATCCACAATTGTGGTGGCGGGTCAGCACACACTATTTGCAGTTTTCTCAAAAGTTGGCGGTGTGTGCAGTGCTGGCCGGCTAATGTGCTATAACAAACAAGGAGGCAAGTGGAATTCAGTTAGGGAGAGAGATAACACATAATGCTGGGGTGTAGAGAGAAGGGCAGAATACAAGTGCTAATGTGCTATAACAAATATGGAGGAAAGTGGAATACAGGAGATAGATAACAGACAATGATGGGGTGTAGAGGGAAGGGCAGAATAGAAGTGCTAATGTGCTATAACAAACAAGGAGGAAAGTGGAATACAGGGAGATAGATAACAGACAATGATGGGGTGTAGAGAGGAGGGCAGAATAGAAGTGCTAATGTGCTATAACAAACAAGGAGGAAAGTGGAATACAGGTAGGGATAGAGATAACAGATAATGATGGGGTGTAGAGAGGAGGGCAGAATAGAAGTGCTAATGTGCTATAACAAACAAGGAGGAAAGTGGAATACAGGTAGGGATAGAGATAACAGATAATGCTGGGATCCAGAGGGAAGGGCAGAATAGAAGTGCTAATGTGCTATAACAAACAAGGAGGAAAGTGGAAAAGGCGGAAAGTGAGGCAGCCGACAGTAAACGATTGGAGGAAAAGAGCAGGGGAAAGAAAGGATGCTGATTTGATTTTGCATGGTTAGTTCTCTGTTTAAGAGCTGGCAAATAGAGCAGGTTTTAAGGATGTGTAGACATGTAATCAGTCACCCCTGCATGACTTTAATTATAGACAGATCATTCTTGACAACAGACAGTGGACAGCAAATTGTAATTAAAGGTTACATAATTTTAAAGCAATTGTGCACCCCCAAAAAACAACATATTTGGTAAAGAAACTATATTCCACTTTTGATAAGGTCTACAATAGCAATCTTTGCTGAATTTTCCCAATGCATTGGCTCAAATCTCAATAATGGAAAGATTGTAACTGCCCAGAAAATACATGTGGGGGATTATGAAACTTTACACTCTTCATGCGGGAGAGATAGAGAGAGAACCCTGCTGACCAAAAGAGCTTACACTCTACAGGAGAGAGAAACTAAGGCAGGAGTCACACGAGCTTTTAACATGGACGATTGCTATCCAATGTTTTGTCGGATAACACTCAGCCCAGGGATATTTTATGGGGCAGTGCACTTACACTCGGCTCACACTCGCAGCAGAGCTTCAGGTGAGTCATTAGCATGTTGCATCTGATGCGCTGGTGTGATTTCAGCCTTACCCAGTGACTCTGGACATGGAAAACGCCTCTGCCGTACAAATTTTACTCCACTGGGAGCCTCTGATCTGTGATGGCCCGGGTACTGACCTCCTATACAAGGTATAGTAATCTGCTACATGTCATAGCGGCAGGGCACTATGAACACAGAAACACAGATCATAATAATTTCACATTTCTGAAGAGGAAAAATTTAAGTCAACTTGTAGCAAACTTCCATTCTGAAAAGTGATAATGATAAGTGCTTTCTACACCTCATGTGATGCAATATCCTTCTCTCTGGACTACATGAAAATTACCAAATTATACACTTATTAATAATATTGCAGAAATCTAATTAAGAGATGGTGGTTTGTTGTTAGCACTTGTCTCAAAGCCAAAGATATTCTCACGGGTTTACCGCTACAGAGAGGAGCCAGAAGACCGCAACGTCTGATTTTTCCTACTCCTGCACTGATTAGAAGCACTTCACCTTCATATTAAATGGTGCAGGTTTCTTTTAGCAGTTCAGGGGTTAATCTGCTCAGTTGAGAGCTCCTGGAAGCTTTCCTGCATTAAGGCTCTCAGCGGTTCACTGTTGACCACTCCCATCCCCTATATAATCTAGGCCCTGGCTAGCACTCATTGCTAGAGATAGCTTATGCTGCAAGGTTAGGAGATGGTGGTTTGTTGTTATTGTTTGAGAAGGTGTTTGATGGATTTATCTGAGACTTGCTAGGTTTTGGGTGCGTGCTAATTCCCCTCCTTTTCCTACTTTGGTTTTACCTCATCCTCCTCTCCTTGGTGTTTACCTCTGCTATTTGTGTCAGCATATTTGTATGATTGGTATTTTCCTTTATCCCTGTTTGTATTACCTTGCTAGTCTAGTTGGTGTATTACAGTACACTACTACTCCCCTATTCCCTGGGTGGGGGAAGGGTACAGAAATCACATTGTAAGTTTTTTAAATTATGGATTTCCGTTCATCAAAAGGTTTTTGAATGAGGCATGTTGGAGGCCCATTTAAAGGTAACCTGTGACCAGGTTTTCCCAATATAAAGTAAGGCCATCACATTTAAGGCCTCTTTTACAGCAATCAACTAAGCTATATGTAAATCTCCAATCCCCTCTTCATATCACAAAAAAAGACTCTTTATTGTACCCACATACAGTGCCCTCTTTTACAGCAATCAACTAAGCTATATGTAAATCTCCAATCCCCTCTTCATATCACAAAAAAAGACTCTTTATTGTACCCACATACAGTGCGCTCCGATGGGCGTCTCCGGTCTTGATCCGGTGCCTTCTCTTTCCCTACAATTGCTGTCCTCCTTTTCGGAAAAGAAGCCATAATTGCTGTATCAAAGATTAGCTTTCTCAGTTTATATACTGTAGACTCTGCAGGAATCTAGAGTGCTATGCAAGGGTTAACTATGAGCTGATGAGAGAGCTTTGTGACAAGTAATAGATATATCACAACATACACGCTTTTTGCTATTAGAGACATTGCTAGGTAGAGTGCACTCTCTATAAAAGAATAAACGGCAGAAAGATAAGTGCAAAACAGTGATACTTTTCTAATTATGCACAAAATAAACCTCCACATGCAGCAATTAGCCAGTCAGCTATACATTTCTGCAATTATGGAAATTTCATGTTATAAAGTTTTGTTCATTTGTTAATTGTCTCATTGCCCCAGGGTTGTTGAGAATTGCCAAAATATTAATTTTAATAGAAATCTTGGTATGCCAATCGCTTTTCAGGGTTCCAGCGGAGGTGACTGAGGGCCCCATGTGACTAACCACTTGGATGGTGTGGTTGCTGTTCACCACAGTGTCTAAAGGGTTAAACTGCAGCAATCAGAGCTATCTCCGATCGCAGCAGTTACCGTCCGATTCACCTTGCAGTGGCAATGTGAAGGAGGTCCAAGACGTTCCTACACTGTGCTGATATCTGTTATTTGAAAGGGAAGTATTTTTTTTTTTTTTTGCGGATACCACCTCTCTATTAGAGAGAGTGAGTGGAGAGACATACAAATAGCCTCTTCATAGAGGACTTGGACTTTAAGGTCACTGAATGGACGAAGAAACCCTATAAGTCAATGAGGACCCTTTAATGAGCCGAACCACATGACTTAGGATAAAAGCCAAACCAGACACACCATTTGCAGACACATGTTTGGGAGTGTTTGCCTCTCATCAGTGAATGTCATGAGGGTGTCACGTCCCCCTAGAAAATCTGGATTTAGATGGCCATGTATGGTAATGAATCACAGGTCTTCTTTAGAGATGATGTGATTTGTGTCTCACATTAAATGGATTTAGTTTCCTCTGGTGCGGAAGAGGTTAGCGACCCTCTCTATGCTGGTCAGAAACATTCAGCTGCTTCTGATCTGATCATTACCTCTTCCTATAAAAACTGATCAGACCCTCTTGTCCCTGCTGGTGAAAGATTTGTCTTCCTGTGCTATGTGCTAAAGCTAAGTGGTTGGTGTGTGTTTATTTCCTGGTCCCATTTAGTTTATTCCTCCCTGTCTCTATCCTCCTCCCTACTGTTGGTTAGTGCTTCTGTATGATAGAGGTTTTCTGTTATCCCTGTTTTGTCTTTGTGTCTTGTTTACCTTACATTTCTGTCCCATTCCTCCAGGGGTGGGGAAGGGGACAGATCAGAGTTTAACAGGAGCATAGTAAGGTTGGGCCTCTCTACCATCAATAGTACCCCCGGGACAGGGATAGTTAGGGTCCCAGTTCCATGGACAGTTTGAGGCACCCCTTCCTTACCAAAGACCATCAAAAACATGACAGCAGGATCTGGTCTATGGTTAGTGCAATATGAATCAGCTGGCAGGTTCTCTTTAAGGATGTCTTAGGGTTATGGCAATTGAAGTAAAACTACTTGTGATCTCCATTACTTGAAAATCAATGAGCTGATAATAAAGGATTGCACATAATCCTACAACATTAGGAATTCGTAGCCAATTCTAAAAGAGCGGATTACTTTGAAGTGCATGAAAAAAGTGTTGGTTTATAACCCCTACTAAAGCTTAATTACAAGTATTAATTCTAGCACAACTCTACCATTAGTAAGCATGAAGAATATTTGTAAAGTACCCTTATGATAGTCTGGTTACCCCGGTAACTAAGAAGTTTCATACTCTCATTATTAACCATTTCATATGGGAACACCAAGCTCTTAGTCCCAACGGCCCTGAGTTTAATAATAAAAACTCAGCATTGTTCTTTCTTTCAACCATTAATAGACAACATATATTTTTTATATATCCTCATGTAATTAAGAATGTTCTCTCCATAGGCTTAACAGAACCACTCCGGATTACAGATGCCTGCCAAGGCTTTAGGTCAATGTGACTAATTGGTAGATAGTGTTATTTATAGATCTATAGGTAGGTGGAATTTCAAAAAATCCTTCAACACTTTGTGTAGAATGAGAGGAGCAGAAAGTCTTTCTGTTGTATCACTGCTAATAAAAATTGATAGTCGCCTCTATATCAATATTAGAAAAAGTAGAATACCATGAGCTAAGTATTTCCCAAAAAAACTAATACCTGAAATATTGGAACCATTTATTAAAGGGATGGTGTCAAAGACGCAAACACTTTTAAAATAAAACCAGCACAGCGATCTAATACTGACGATGCCAGAAGTGTTGAGGTAAGAAGAGGCTGCTCACACTGCTGTCCACCCTGTCTTTCTGATATAATACTAGGGATACCAGGAGTGTTGAGGTAAGAAGAGGCTGCTCACACTACTGTCCACCCTGTCTTTCTGATATAATACTGGGGATACCAGGAGTGTTGAGGTAAGAAGATGCTGGTTACACTACTGTCCACCATGTCTTTCTGATATAATACTGGAGATACCAGGGATTCTGAGGTAAGAAGAGGCTGCTCACACTGTTGTCCACCATGTCTATCTGATCTAATACTAGAGATACCAGGAGAGCTGAGGTAAGAAGAGACTGCTCACACTGCTGTTCACTGTGTCTATCTGATCTAACACTGGAGTTATCAGGCATTTAGGGATGCTGGGGTATTAAGGGGCTGCTCACCATGCTGTTCGCACTGTCTATCTGATCTAATACTGGAGATACCAGGAGAGTTGAGATAAGAAGATGCTGGTCATACTGCTGTCTGCCCTGTCTTTCTGATATAATACTGGAGATACCAGGGGTTCTGAGGTAAGAAGAGGCTGCTCACACTGCTGTCCACCCTGTCTATCTGATCTAATACTGGAGATACCAGGGGTTCTGAGGTAAGAAGAGGCTGCTCACACTGCTGTCCACCATGTCTATCTGATCTAATACTGGAGATACCAGGGATTCTGAGGTAAGAAGAGGCTGCTCACACTGCAGACCACCCTGTCTATCTGATCTAATACTGGAGATACCAGGAGAGCTGGGGTAAGAAGAGACTGCTCACACAGCTGTTCACTGTGTCTATCTGATCCAACACTGGAGATACCAGGCATTTAGGGATGCTGGGGTATTAAGGGGCTGCTCACTCTGCTGTTCACACTGTCTATCTGATCTAATACTGGAGATACCAGCGGTTTTGAGGTAAGAAGAGGCTGCTCACACTGCTGTCTACCGTGTGTATCTTATCTAATACTGGAGATTCCAGAGGTGCTGAGGGAAGAAGAGGCTGCTCACACTACTTTCCGTCATGTATACCTGATCTGATATTAGAGAAACCAGGGGCGTTGAAGTAAGAAGAGGCTGCTCACACTGCTGACATGTTTTTCTTAGTACTGAGTTTCGGCTGTGACCTGGAGATAATTTATACAACACATTGTCATTCTATCTATATTCGCTTAACTTATTCCCTTGATGGAAAATTTGTAGAACCCAAACAAATTAGATAATTTAAAGATCCCACCACCAAGTGGTGGCCAAAAACTACATTTCCAACTAGCTGAAGCATTACATTTCATGTGATGAAATGTCACATTGAAAACATTATTTAAAAAAGGCATTACATTGCTGTACGTGTCACCTCTCCTACCTAGAGACCATCAACGATCCAAAGATTGAGGAAATGGGATTTGACCTTCTTGATAATGATCAGTAGCTAAATGGTGCTCGGTGCTGCCAACAGATTGTTGAACCCAATTAAAAACATGTAATGGACATCTATCTATCATCAAATCAATCAATATTGTCACATCAGATGTTCCCAATGATGAACTCCACCTCATATTTGCATTTGTTGTGTATTGAGAAGGATAAAACATTTTACTATTGAGGAACCTGATAGCAAATGTCTTCATTTAGTTCTTTGTTCCGCCAGTTTTATAGCTTGCATTATACCAAGAATCAATGAGTCATTATGATGTATCTATTGATTTGTGATTGGAGCTGACAGTATTGCCCAGCAGCAAGGCAAAGTAAATTGAATCCACCTTTTTTTCTAGATGATCTATAAGAATGGAAAGAAAAATCATAAGGCTGTGTTTCCATGGTCCGGAAACACAGCGCTTTGGACGGAGCGGAAAGTCCGCTCCGCCCAAAGCCCCGCCCCCTACTGTACGCGCGCTCATTCCGGACGTGTTCATGGAACACATGCGGAATGACCGCAGGCTACATAGCCCTGTGTTATTTCCCTTGCGGCGACGCAGCGTCGCCGCAAGGGAATAGGACATGCTGTGGTCTAAAAAGACGCGCCGCATGTCCGTAAACGCAGGTCTTACGCCTGCGTGTTTGTAAGCATAGTGGAGACGGGAATTCTTGAAATCCCCTCCACTATGCTGTAACATCTGGACGCTGCGTGTTTGACGCTGCGCCAACGCATAGCGTCAATCACGCAGCTAATCCTGACTGTTTCCTGACCGTGAAACTGAAATACTTTTTTATTCTTTTTTAATTTGTACGTTTTTTGTTGTTTTTTACTTTTCACTTTATTTTTTGTCCCTAAAGGGGATTTGAACCTGCAATTATTTGATCATATGTTCTTTATACAGCCATACCACAGTATTATATCAGGAAAATCATGGTCTGTATGGCAACCCATTGGCCCATGGTTGCTTTAACGGGTGCCTGGGCAGGATCTTGAGTCTTAAATGCTGTCATTGATTGACAGAGGCATTAAAAGGGGTTAAACAGAAGCGATTGGTGTGAGTGGTATAACATAGCTGGCACCCACCGTATATGGAGTGGGTGCTACTATAAGGTCCTATCTTGGGAAGGTCATCAATATTAAAATCCTGGAAAACCCCTTTAATGGGGTAATCTTATCTCCAAGATCCTATCCCAATATGTAGTAGGTGTAATAATAATAATAATATTAGCCAATGCCTTCAATTAGAAATGTAATATAGTTTTTCTGATTAGCTATGTCTCTTTCCTCATGTGCAGGCACTGCAAGACCTTAGGTATCCATGGTTACGACCACTGATATAGTGACAATTAGCTAGTTGCTAGTGGTCGTAACCATGGATACCTAAGGTCCTGCAAGGTCTGCGCATGAGGAAAGAGACATAGCGAATCAGAAAAACTATACTACATACTACATTTCTAATTGAAGGTATTTGCTAATATTATTATTACACCTACTACATATTGGGATAGGATCTTGAAGTTGGGAATACCCCTTTAATGTTAAGGTTTATCTTATATATATGACACCACACAGTGAATGTATATCTCTAACGAGCTATTTGTGAAACTACAGATCCCAGCAATCTTTGCCATTTTCTGACCACATCGTTTCGGCTCCCGTCCCAACCACATGCATTCAATGCAAATCCTCTCTTGTTGCCTTGGCAACTAAGAATAATTAACACGTGAGGGATTTTAGCTCCTTTCCTCCATATTGCCATTACTGTTAATTTAGTGCCTCGCTAATTATATTAACGGTGAACCTGATATAGCTTTTTCCTTCATTACTAATTAGACTTTAAGTAGTTGCAGGTTACTAGTTACGAGGAGCAGATCCGCCATGTGCAGCTCATTGCCCATAATGTATTATGTATATCCTCCATTATAAGAACATATTCAGACTTATGCCCTAATGCTGGTGACATATTGCTTCTTTCCAAACAGTAAATTCCTCCCCTTCTCCCCGCCGGGGCATTGAGTCTTATAATTATTTCCAGGGCGTTATTATTTATATTTCTTAAAGGGAATGTCTACTTTGCAAATCCCATCTCAAATGAAATAACCTGTTAAGAAATTGTAAATAAATTGTAAGGTTTTGTTCACATTAAGTTTTTTGATCTGTATTTTTCTGGCTTAAAAATCCACATGTAAAAAAAAAACTAAATTCATTTTTATGCTGATTTGATGCACTTTTAATCATATTATGAGCTGGCTGGTGTATTTTTTGGGTCCTTTGGCTGCAAAAACCTCACAAAGGCCTGGATGAAAATCACGTTTTGCCATGATTTAGGTGCAAAAAATGCAGAGAAGAACGGACATGATATTTTTTTTTAACATTAATTAAAAAAAATCTACGTGTTTTTTAATGTGAATTTTGGCAATATCGGTGCCAAAAATCCACATAAAAAAACCTCTATGTGATCATACCCTTAGCCGCCGAGAGTATCTGCTGGTGTTCTCACCAGAGAAGTAAATCCTTAAACCTAAGTTTTCTCCGTCTTTCGCATACATGGCGTCTGCTCTCAATTACAGCCATTTTTGCATTCAAAAAGTCATCAACGATGCACCTTCCCTTTTGAGCCCTGCCATGCGTCCATACAGTAGTTTTCCCCCACATTTGAAATATTGGCGTACTTAGGAGAAATTGCAAAACAAATTTTGGGGTCCATTTTCTACTGTTACCTTTGTGAAAATAAAAAAAAATGAGGCAAATGTAAAAATTTTTGTGAAAAAAGTAAAATGTTCATTTGTTCCTTCCATTAATTCCTGTGATGCACCTGAAGGGCTAGTAAAAGTCTTGAATGTGGTTTTGAGAACTTTAAGGGGTGTAGTTTTTAGAATTGTGGCAGTTTGGGATATTTTCTGTCATATAGGCACCAAAGTCACTTCAAATGTGAGGTGGTTCCTTAAAAAAATGGTTTTGTAAATTTTGTTGGAAAAATTAGAAGTTGCTGGTCAACTTTTAACCCTTCTAACTTCCTAACAAAAAAATATGTTTCAAAAATTGTACTGATGTAAAGTAGACATGTGGGAAATGTTATGTATTAACTATTTTGGGTGACATAACTCTCTGATTCAAGGGCATAAGAATTAAAAGTTTGAAAATTGCAACATGTTCAAAATTTTTGCCAAATTTCCAATATTTTCACAAATAAACAGAAGTCATGTTGAGCAAATTTTACAACTACCATCTTGTACGATATATAATGAAAAACAATCTCAGAATCACTGTGATCCGTTGAAGTATTCCAGAGTTATTATCCCATAAAGCGACACTGGTCAGGAATATAAAATTTGGTCTGGTCATGAAGGTGACAACTAGCTTGGGGGCAGTAAAGGGGTAAAAAAAAAATCCCAAAATTGGGGTCAGCAAGCTTGTGAAAGGCTCTGCCACTATGAGACAAAACATCACATAGCCTAATTAATAATATAATAATGTACTATTTTTTTCTATACCGCCAATATATTGCACAAAACTGCACTAATTTTTTTAAATTTTCTGTATGTAAGAGGTTTTTGGTGGTAAACTTGGAGGCTTTGCACCCATTTTTGTATGGAAGAGTGCGGCTTTTATCTATTTGTTTCTAGATAGATAGAAAGAGAGATCCTTCACTGACACCATTTTCGGATCGGGTAGGCTCTCCAATTTTTGTGGTTCCCCATAAGTCGTACAATCTTCAGTTCATTCCTTTGAAAACGTGTCTAATGATCTCATTACTTATAATTGAAGAAACAAATGTCTTTTTCGTCTGTACGGATGAGCCTTCCAGGACGCCAGCTGCGAACACACAATTTATCCAACTCAACAAATTAGAGTCTCACTTCTATGAAATGTATCAGATGCATGTAGCATGTAATGTGTGTAATGGGATTTAAAGAGTCCAGTGATTTAATAGACATTAAAGGAGATTTATTAGGACTAGGTTCACACAGATTTGAGAAATATACTGACAAATGCATAGACAAAAACTGATGTGACATAGGCCTAACAGCAAAAAGTCAAAAAGCGTCAACAACCAGGAACAACTCTCAAGTCCTGCCCAATTTTCCAAAACATTTAATAGGCAAACAATTGGCACTTCCTAGCACCCTCTTATAGGAGACAACACAAGACCTTCCAAAATATCGGCACATAGAATGCCATTGGGTTTATAACACAGACCCAAATGGTCCTAAAGGTCAGATGAGAAAGCACCAAAATCTACCCCTTAAAGGGGTTGGCCACTTTTAAACTATTTTGAGAAATGTGCATCTACTAATATAATGTAATTACTGTACCTGAGCCTCCACTCCGGAGGTGAATACCGGCTGTTATTAATTTACATGGGGGAATATAGTGATGGAGGAGGGGTTGTCCGATCAGTGGACAATCCCTGTTAAGGCTGTTGCTTTCCCTGTACTTTGCTGGCTGCAGAATGAGTTAACTGAGAATCCATCAGTGAGGTTGTTCTTATAGAGAGTTTGTAACTCCTTTATCTGTATTTTACTGAAATGCTCTGTGTTGATTCCTGACCACTGACCACATCAAAGTTGAGCTAAATTTTCATGTGATCTTTTCTCAGTAAAGACGAGATCTGTAAAAATTTACAAGCTCTTTCAAACCATCAAAGTGAGCTCTCTAAAAGATTCTTAGTTAACTCATCCAGCAGCCAGCGATAGACAGTGCAATACAGAGGCTATAGAAGGCAAACAAAAAGTGTAAAATTTGCAATGAAACCAAATTGCAAAAATGAGTTTTAGCCGAACATACATAAATTTAAGTAAAATAAAATGCCCCCTATTATGTCTATAGCCTTTAACTCTACAGTAAATTTACATCACAGTTTTATTATATTAAAGCAAGTCAGCTAGTAGTGAAGCGTTGTTATTTAAAGGGGTTGTTCAGCCTTTGGGTACAAGTCTGTAGTTATTCTATGTGACTGCAGACTTGTGAACTCTCACAGCGCACAGTGTGCAACCTGTCAGGATTCTTTGGTGCAATTTACATACTTCCTGCCACATTACGACAAAACATAACTGGCATTGCTCAATTCACTTTTACTGAGCAAGCCTGGACAAGTCCATACCTCCCAACTTTTGAAGATGGGAAAGATGGACAAAGGCTGCGGCGCGCAGCGCGCCGCGGCATATTTTAGGCCACACCCCGACCACACCCATTTCCCAACTAGTCACACCCATGTCCACGCCCCCAACCACACCCATTTAGCACTGGTGATCACACTGACTGGTACTGAGGGCACAGTCTAGTTGGCACGTGACCCCATGTATGCAATTCACATATTTGCGATCACGCGCCTGCCAGCTTTTGGCACCAGAACTGGAGAATCCTGACTGCTCGTACACTGCACACTATAAGAATTCACCAGTCTGCAGTCATATAGATTGACTGCAGACTTGTACCCCAAGGCCGGAAGGCCGGACAACCCCTTTAACACATTCCCCAGTTTATTCAGATTATAGCTGTGTTGTAGGGCTCTTTACTTCCTTGGTTTCTTGGCACAAAATTTACAGAATAATTTAAAATAACAACAAAGTTTTATATCCATTCCCGTTTCTGTCTTTAAAAGTGAGATTGATTTTTAAAGATCACATATCTCTACGGATAGAGCAAAATTATGTTACCCATTAATGTGACCGATCTGTATCAGAGAAGGAACAGTGTGCGCATTGTCCTTGTTTCTACTTTGTCTTCTGCATTTACTGACAGTGAAGCCTAAGATGTTCCAAATCTTCTCTCCTAAGCAGCAGCTCGGGGCTTTTTATATTACATTCAGCAGACTTTTGCTACAAGACTTCACATATTACTTCTCTAATATTGAGAATCCACTCACAATTGTCCTGGATTGCCCTTATTGATGCTGGTGGCTACATTTAAGAACAATTTGTCTACATTGAACAGAAATATAAACTCAAAACTTTTGTTTTTGTTCCCATTTCTCAAGAGCTGAACTCAAAAGATCCAAGACTTTTTCTATGTATACCAAAGCCCCTTTTCTCTGAAATAATGTTCACGAATTTGTCTAAATCTGTGTTAGTGAGACCTTCTCCTTTGCCGAGATCATCCATCCTCCTCACTGGTGAGGCATATCCAGATGCTGATTAGTAGTTGGCAGGATTGAAGTGTGACGCCGTGGTCACGTCAGAAGTGTGGCCCTGGAAAAGATGGAATAGTGACAGGAGACACACCGCGAAGAAGAAGGCTGGTGCCATTAGTCTGCTGGGAGCCAGAGAGAAAACAGTGTCACTCGTGTTCGCAGAAGAACGTCCAGAACACAATGGCAGATCGTCCAACAGAGATGGAGGACATGAGTAGTGAGTGGCAATATGGGGACCAGTATGCAGAGGACAAATACTGGCATGGATTTGGAGTCCTTTGCCTGGTCTGGGGGTCTGATTACCACGATCAAGTGGTTCCGGAGATGCCACCATCACGATTTATTGTGGTTCAGCCTGAAGGGAGACACTCAGTGTACACTGCTTGGGCGACCGGAGTGTATGTGACTACTTCAGAGTACCAAGAAGAGGTGGAGACCACTGCAGAAGGTATGCAAGCTTCAACCCCATCCCATTTAGTAAGGCCGGATGCAGACCTGCAACTACTGCATTGTGCCCAATTTTAAACCCAAAGCAGGTGTAGTGAATTCCTCAGAAGCGTTGAACAGCAGTATGCTGAAGGGGAGGAAGATTGTAGATGTGCTCCGAGAAGGATTTAGGGCCTTGACTTCACTCTGGAAGCCTAATGCAGATGGACAGGTAGTCCCAGTGATGACTTTGTCTGGAAGTTGATTGGCCCTGTGTGGAATAAGATGGAGAGAATCCAAAAGACACCTGAGAAGTGACTATGGTGCCCTCTGAGCAGAAGCGTCCTCCTGCAGCCCTAGTTCCGGTGGGCCAAAGTAGGCTATGTAGGAAAGTGGGGTAGTTCTGGCGAACCCCTACTCAGTGAAAGCTGGAGACCAATCGGGCCTCCAGTGAAAGCTCAGGTTAAAGCAGAAGAGCCTTAGTTTGAAGGACTGTTTCTTGTACCTTTTTGGCTGTAAGGCCTGTGTTTTTGTTCTGAAAGGACTTTTCCCCCTTGTAAAACATTGCCTCTGTGATGACATCTACTACATTGAGCAGCCTGTGTATAGCTGCGCTTTCCTTCCCCCAGCCTGCACACAGGCTTAGTGTAATCTGAGCTGCCAGCGCTGGAGTTTTCCCTCCTCACCGCAGGGGTCTGCATTGTCTGCCCATGTGCTTTTCCTCCCATAGCAGCCATTATGAGAATTCATTCTTTTTGGTTATAACACGGTGGGAGCTTTCGTTAGAAACACGAAAGTTACTGTTTTGAAACCTGTGTCCATCAGGCATCGTTCCCGTGGTACTGGTGAACCCGTAACTCCAACAGAACCCGAGAAATGGAATTCTCGGATGCACCATGAACTATCTCACCCAAGTTTGGGCTCATTTGAACCGTCATTTCAAAGTAAGATCATTGATAGGTCTGCCATTATTCTTCTAGAGTTCCCCGCTGAGTTATGGTCCTTATGACTTTCCAGAGCTTCAAACCATAACTTCTATCCCTGGGAGGTGGCCAGAAAACCATCCCCTTTTGTGAGGTCAGCAGCCCACAGGTATAAGTCTGGCAGTTAGCCCCCCTTTGTCATTCCTTGCTGTGACGACTTGACTAAGAGATCTGCAAATGAACTATGACATGTGGCTCCTCCCCCAGCCTGTCTTGCCTATACCTATGTAACTACCATGTAAGTTTTTCACTTTTAATCCCGTTTATTTCTAACTGCATTGTACATAACTGTATTGCCTCAGCTTGTTACCGTTTTTTTTAAACTATAAGCACTGCCTGCCTTTTAAGGAATAAACCTATAAAATTATTAGTTTGTTTCTCCTGCTCTATAAACGAATTTGCACGTGCCTGAAGTACTACGCTACTATTTTGGGGTTGCTACGGACCCTCTTGATAAATTGTTCATTAAGTAAATCGTAGCTGGTGGCAGCTAAAAGGAAGGGGTGTAAAGTGTTAACCTATTGTGTGGCGTTGGCAGTGACGGAGCGGGTTTTATAAGTGTATTGCCTGGCTGCGGCCCGGAGTAATTATAATTCCCTCACTGCAGCGTGCCCAATAGCCAGCACACATCCAAGTGACCCGTCTGGCGACTAATTATCCTAGGTGCAGTTCCCTGACTGACCTGAGGGTAAGGGGGGCACCAGAGAGCTGCAGGTTCCTAAGTGGAAGTGGGATAATCATAAATCCCTGCAGTTTACTGGGTCGGACGACAGCAGCCGTCGTGTGTGTGTGCGCGTTTTCGTCACATTTGCGGCACGGAGGGATCACAAGCCGTGATACCCCGGGCTACCGTGTGGCGGACCGTGTGCACGTTTCATCACATTTGGTGGCAGCGCGGTGGGATTATAGAGCATTAGTGAGCTGGTTTGAGCAATCATCCCATTCACTAAAAAACTTGCACGGTTCTTCAGGGACCCTGCAACTAAAGTTTTGGAGAACAGACTCAGTGTTTATTAGTCCTGAGACAATTGTGTGTACTTGCGGTTACCTGTTGTGAATGGACTTGAAATGAGTTCTGAGCAGAGGCTCCCTCTGGTGGTTACAAGCGGTACTGGACTGTCCAGTGAAGATTGTGAGGAGTGGGAATCAGGTGTTACTGACTGGTCTTATATAAGGGAGTCGCCTTCCCATCAGGGTTGCCGGTGATCAATTGTTCTGGTCTCACTCCATGATTCCTGTTTCCCTTGTAGCCTGCTGTGTCGTGTCTGCATCTCCTGCTAACAGATAAGACATTTTCTTCTTTTTGTTTTTGTGCTTTATTTTTGCATTTTGTCCTGCACTTCTGTGGGGGCCTTCAGGGTCCCCTCCGGGGCTTTTGCCCTCTCAGTTTAGTTCAGCCACTGATGTTTGTACTTTTGCTTTTTCCAGTTTCTTCAGTGGCTGCTGTTTTGATTTTGTTACACCAGAGAACTAATTTAGGTGGTAGAGGTCATGTGATCTCAGGTGTTTTTGAAATTAGTAGAGTTGGTGCTTTGCAGGGTTTTTTGGGATTGCAGTAAGTGCCCTTCCTATCCTTTTCTATTTAGTTAGTTTGGGCCCCAACATTATTGAAATGGACCCGGTCAAGGTTCAGGCCATCTGTGATTGGGTTCAACCTACTTCATTAAAGGCTCTTCAAAGATTTTTGGGTTTTGCCAATTTTTATCGTAAATTTATTGGTAATTTCTCGGTTATTGTTAAACCTTTAACTGATTTGACCAAAAAGGGTTCTGATGTGGTGAATTGGCCTCCTGAGGCAGTCTCTGCATTTCAGGAACTTAAGCAGAGATTCACTTCTGCTCCTGTTCTACGGCAGCCTGATGTTTCTCTACCATTTCAGGTGGAGGTTGATGCCTCTGAAATTGGGGCAGGTGCCGTTTTGTCCCAAAGAGATCCAGAGACCTCTAAAAGTAACCCTTGTGCCTTTTTCTCTCGAAAATTTTCTCCTACTGAACGTAATTATGACGTGGGTAATCGGGAGTTATTGGCCATGAAGTGGGCTTTTGAAGAGTGGAGACATTGGCTGGAGGGAGCCAAACATCAGGTGGTGGTCAAGAATCTGGTTTATCTGGAATCTGCCAAGCGACTTAATCCTAGACAGGCCAGGTGGGCCTTGTTTTTCACACGTTTTAATTTTGTGGTTTCATTTCTTCCTGGCACTAAGAATGTTAAGGCGGATGCCCTCTCGAGGAGTTTCCTGGCGGACTCTCCTGAGTTATCTGATCCTTCTGTTATTTTGAAAGAGGGTATAGTTCTTTCCGCCATCTCGCCCAATTTGAGACTGGCTCTGGAGGGGTGTCAGGAGGATAAGCCCAAGCGCTGCCCTGTTGGGAAATTGTTTGTCCCGGACCAGTGGAAAAAGAGTGTGATGTCTGAGATTCATTGTTCCGCGCTGGCCGGTCATCCCGGAATTTTTGGTACCAGAGACTTGGTTAGTCGGTCCTTTTGGTGGCCTACCTTGTCTCATGATGTCAGGGAATTTGTGCAGTCCTGCGGGACTTGCTCTCGCTCCAAGCCTTGCTCTCGCTCTAGTGGTTTGTTGATGCCATTGCCTGTGCCCAAGAGACCATGGACCCATATCTCTATGGATTTTATTTCCGACCTCCCTGTTTCTCAGAGAATGACCGTCATCTGGGTGATTTGTGATAGGTTTTCCAAGATGATACATCTTGTGCCATTACCTAAGTTGCCTTCCTCCTCTGAATTGGTGCCTTTGTTCCTTCAGCACGTGGTTCGTTTACACGGCATTCCTGAGAACATAGTGTCTGACAGAGGAGTCCAGTTTGTTTCAAGATTTTGGAGGACCTTTTGTTCTAAACTTGGTGTTCAGTTGTCTTTCTCCTCGGCGTTTCATCCTCAGACCAATGGTCAAACTGAGAGAACAAACCAGACTTTGGAGACTTATCTAAGATGCTTTGTGTCTGCTGATCAGGATGACTGGGTCTCTTTTTTGCCTTTGGCTGAGTTTGCTCTTAATAATAGGGCTAGCTCTGCCACTTTGATGTCTCCATTTTTCTGTAATTCTGGGTTTCACCCTCGATTTTCTTCAGGACAGACGGAGGCTTCTGTCTGTCCAGGTGTTGACTCTGTTGTGGAGCGTATGCAACAGATTTGGGACCAGGTAGTGGAGAGGTTGTCCCTCTCTCAGGAGAGGGCCCAGCGGTTTGCTAACCCGCATAGGACTGATGGTCCTCGGTTTAAAGTGGGGGACTTGGTCTGGTTGTCCTCAAAAAATATTCCTATGAGAGTGGCATCTCCTAAATTTAAGCCTAGGTTCATTGGACCTTATAAGATCATGGAGATTCTTAATCCTGTTTCTTTTCGTTTGCTTCTTCCAGGGACATTTAAGATCCATAACGTGTTCCACAAGTCCTTGTTGAAGAGGTTTGTTGAGCCAGTGGTTCCTACTACTGTGCCTCCTGACCCTGTTTTGGTTGAGGGCAATCTGGAGTATGTGGTTGAGAAAATATTGAATTCTCGTTTTTCTAGACGGAAACTCCAGTATTTGGTTAAGTGGAGAGGTTATGGTCAGGAAGACAATTCTTGGGTGTTTGCTTCGGACATCCATGCTAGGAGACTCATCCGTGCGTATCATAGAACTCATCCTGACCGACCTGGTTGCTCAAGTGAGGGTTCGGTGACCCCTCCTCAAGGGGGGGGTACTGTTGTGAATGGACTTGAAATGAGTTCTGAGCAGAGGCTCCCTCTGGTGGTTACAAGCGGTACTGGACTGTCCAGTGAAGATTGTGAGGAGTGGGAATCAGGTGTTACTGACTGGTCTTATATAAGGGAGTCGCCTTCCCATCAGGGTTGCCGGTGATCAATTGTTCTGGTCTCACTCCATGATTCCTGTTTCCCTTGTAGCCTGCTGTGTCGTGTCTGCATCTCCTGCTAACAGATAAGACATTTTCTTCTTTTTGTTTTTGTGCTTTATTTTTGCATTTTGTCCTGCACTTCTGTGGGGGCCTTCAGGGTCCCCTCCGGGGGCTTTTGCCCTCTCAGTTTAGTTCAGCCACTGATGTTTGTACTTTTGCTTTTTCCAGTTTCTTCAGTGGCTGCTGTTTTGATTTTGTTACACCAGAGAACTAATTTAGGTGGTAGAGGTCGTGTGAGCTCAGGTGTTTTTGAAATTAGTAGAGTTGGTGCTTTGCAGGGTTTTTTTGGGATTGCAGTAAGTGCCCTTCCTATCCTTTTCTATTTAGTTAGTTTGGGCCCCAACGTTTGCTCATACTATTTTCTGTCTGTGTCAGTATTTCTTCTTGTCTAACAGCCATTACATGTTTGGGGGCTTTCTATGTTCTTTGGGGGGGGGAAAAAACAATGAGGAATGGTGAGGCAGAAATGGAGGGATACAAATGTACTAGATAATGATGAATTAAATAATATAAAAAAGTGTATGTGTAGATATTATATATAATAAAATAATATGTGTATATATATATGACTACACAATGACACATGTATAAAATGAGTAAAAAACAGAAATGAGCATAAACTTAGATAAAAAAGTTTTTATTGACATATAATGACATACAAATGTAATAAAACAATTATATATATATATATATATATATATATATATATAATATATGGATTTTAATATATAACTAATACACTTGAAACACTCCAGGCCAAGGCATAAAAAATATATGCAGGGGATAGGTGAAAAAATAATGAGAATGTGCACACAAAAAGTGTATATATAATGTGCAAAAAACACAATTAACTAACGAGAAAAAAGAATAAACCAATGGGCAAAAATAAATAAAGTGTACAAATATATTGAAAAACGAATCCAAGCACAAGTGAAATAAAACACAGTGAGGTGGAAAATAAGACACTGAATCAAATCAGTGTATGTGCCAAAATTGACTAATGAAACCACCAAACACCAAATCAAACAAAGTGCTTAATAATACCTGAAAGTCGAGGGACAGGAGTGTAGCAAGGAAAGCGTGCCCCACGCGTGGTTTCATTAGTCAATTTTGGCACATACACTGATTTGATTCAGTGTCTTATTTTCCACCTCACTGCGTTTTATTTCACTTGTGCTTGGATTCGTTTTTCAATATATTTGTGCACTTTATTTATTTTTGCCCATTGGTTTATTCTTTTTTCTCGTTAGTTAATTGTGTTTTTTGCACATTATATATACACTTTTTGTGTGCACATTCTCATTATTTTTTCACCTATCCCCTGCATATATTTTTTATGCCTTGGCCTGGAGTGTTTCAAGTGTATTAGTTATATATTAAAATCCATATATATATATATATATATATATATATATATATAAAATTGTTTTATTACATTTGTATGTCATTATATGTCAATAAAAACTTTTTTATCTAAGTTTATGCTCATTTCCGTTTTTTACTCATTTTATACATGTGTCATTGTGTAGTCATATATATATACACATATTATTTTTATTATATATAATATCTACACATACACTTTTTTATATTATTTAATTCATTATTATCTAGTACATTTGTATCCCTCCATTTCTGCCTCACCATTCCTCATTGTTTTTCTCTTATATACCCGGATGGTCTGCCATTCAATTTTCTCGCTCGTGTCTTTCTATTTATAATATTGATTTTCATTTTACTGTTTATTTATTATTATTATTTTTATTTTGATTGACACTGCCTTGTGTGTTATAATATGTTCTTTGGGGATCTGCTCCGGGGCAGATAGCTTTCCTATTTCTATCTTTAGGTGTAGTTAGTTTCTCAGGCTGTGACGAGGCGTCTAGGACCAACGTAGGAATGCTCCACGGCTGCCTCTAGTTGTGGTGGTTAGTCAGGGTACTGCAATCTCATAGATTCCAACTGCTCTGGTGTATTGCCTTTTTTGCCTGTACTCCTCAGTTACCGAAACATAACAGTTACCCCTCCCTTCACTTTGTTTTTTCTATCCTATATTTTATTTGGCAATGGCGAGGATGGGAGAAGCGTGGTGTAAACTGCAGAAAAGGGACACTCTTGCTGGAATATGCATTTCCCGAGGCCTTGACCCCATGGGCCAAACCAAAACTCAACTGATCCAGGTCCTGATGGCACAGGACCACGCTGAGAGCGTGGCGGGCGCTGGAGCCGGCCCAAGCCAAGGTGGTGCTGCAGCAGAGGCCCAAACCCTGCATGCTTACACCCAGGGCGGGTTGGACCCTTACCTGCAGGCGGCCCTGGAGGAATTCCCCACCGACGACCGTGATGGATGCCTAAAGCTGATCCAGCAAGCTCAAGAGAGAGCCGCCCAGCAAGAGGCCGACCAGCGAGCCGAGCGCCAAGCCCAGCGGGAGGCTGAGAGAGCCGAGCGGGAGGCTGAGAGAGCCCGAGCCGAGCGGGAAGCCCAAGCGCAGAGAGCCCATGAGCTGGAGATGGTCCAGCGAGGGGGGATGCTCTCCACAGCCAGGAGCGGTACACCCAGCAGCTCTCAGAGTCCGAAGCCCCGGCCGGAGCACTTTCCCGTGATGGAAAAGGATGGAGACTTGGACACTTTTCTGCGGGCCTTTGAGAAAGTCTGCAGACAGTACCAGCTGCCTGACAACCAATGGGCCAGTACTTGACCCCCGGGCTAAAGGGCAAAGCTCTGGAGGCGTTTGCTTCCCTCACGTCAGATCAAGATGGTGACTATGAGGCCATCAAGCAGGCCCTGATCGTCAAGTACCAGCTAACCCCTGAGGTATACCGAAAGAAGTTCCGGAACCTCCAACGTGGCCCACATGACAGTTATAGCGATGTGGTGCAAGGACTCAGGACCCACTTTGACCAGTGGATCCATGGACTGTCAGTTGACACCTTTGAGGAGCTGAGGGATCTGATGATCAAAGACCAGTTTCTGCATCTGTGCCCAGCTGAGGTCCGACAGTTCATCCTGGACCGAGAACCGGAGGACGTGGTCATAACAGCATGGATCGCCGACAGCTATGAGGCCAACCGGAAACCCGAGGTGCGGAAGCCCGTCACCGCCCGCTGGGAGGGGTAAGCCTGCAACCAACCCCAGTGCCCCTGCCAGCCATCCCTCTGGAGGCACTATCCCCTTTGCCAGCGGCAGGCCTACATCAGACCCCCGCCAGTGTTTCTCCTGTAAACGGACAGGACACATCAGCGCCACCTGTCCGGAGAGGCAGAAGAACCCCCCAGCCAAGGCCTCTGGGCCCAACGCCTCTGTTCTTTTGGTGGGTGGTGTGGTGGGGAGGGTTGATGACAACGTGCAGCCTGTCCGCGTGGGGGCCCGTCTTGCTACAGGCCTCAAGGACACCGGGGCTGAACGAACCCTCATCCGACCCAAACTGGCGGCCCCTGAAGAGTTGATTCCGGGGAAAACCCTAACTGTCACAGGGATTGGGGGCGTCCACTACCCCTTGCCGATAGCCCGGGTTTTCATTGACTGGGTGCCGGGAGCGGGGTGAAGGAAGTGGGGTGTCCGAAAACCTGCCCACTGATGTTTTACTGGGGACTGATCTGAGGAGGATGGTCGCGTACTATGTCCCTGACACCCCTCCCCAATCTGATAATAAGGTTAACGTTAACCATGATGTTGATGTTGATGATGATGGGAAACTGATTGTGTTACCTGCCAATGCTTTGCGAAGTGATTATGCAACTGATAACCTTTCTTTCCCTAGGAATGATGCTGATAGTGATGTATCTGTGCCATCTGAACCTGTTAACCCTTTCTCTGAAGTGGTAGATGTGTCCACAGGTACAGGAGCGTTCAGCCACGTCGCTCTGCGGAGTGAGACGGCTGAGGAACCCCTAGCAGGAGCAAACGACAGTGCTCAAGGAAATGGGGAGGTGCATGGGAACCGTGAGGAAGGTGACGCCATGACACTGACCAGTGCCACCGAGGAAGGTAACTGGCCCATAAGTAGCACTGCTCCTGAAGTGTTGGGGGTGGATGGGGAGGTAGAGCCCATAGCAGCGCAGGCTGATGGGTCTATCGAAATCCCCGGGGAGACTGCATATGTAGCTGCTGTCACCCGCAGTCAGAGTGCCCGGATCGCAGGTAGCGCCCTGCCATCTGAACCCTCCTCCGCTACAGGAGAGACTGAACCAGAGGTGGACCCAGAGCCGGTCCCAGAGGGTCCCAGTGAGGAAGGAACCCTGACGTCACTGCTGGCTGCCTCCAGCCAGGAGTTCCAGGCAGCTCTGCACTCAGATGCGAGCCTGGAGAACTTGAGGCACCTCGCCGAGACGCCCACCTCCATGACTGATAAGGAGAGGGTGTTCTGGGAACGAGGAAGGTTGTACCGGGAGACAGTACCCAGAGATTCCCAAAAGGAGTGGTTGAGGGAAAAACAGCTGGTCGTCCCGCACCAGTTCCGAGGTGAGTTGTTGAGGATTGCCCATGAGATTCCACTCGCTGGACACTTGGGGATCAGCAAAACTAAGGCACGGCTGTCTCAACACTTCTATTGGCCCAAGATGGGGACAGATGTGACTAACTACTGCCGCTCCTGTATCACCTGTCAAAGAGTAGGGAAGGCGGGGCCTGCTCTTAAGGCTCCCCTGATCCCGTTGCCAGTGATAGAGGAGCCTTTCCAGAGGATCGCGGTGGACATTGTGGGCCCGCTGGCCGTCCCCAGCCGCTCTGGAAAGCAATACATCCTTACTGTGGTAGACTACGCTACCCGGTACCCGGAGGCAGTAGCTCTGTCCTCAACTAAGGCAGATAAGGTGGTGGATGCACTGGTGACCATCTTTTCACGGGTAGGATTTCCCAGGGAGATGCTTACCGATCGAGGGACCCAATTTATGTCTCGCCTAATGAAGGCTCTCTGCAGCAAAATGCAGGTGACGCGTATGGTATCGAGTGCGTATCACCCACAGACCAATGGTTTGTGTGAACGCTTTAACGGTACCCTCAAACAGATGCTCAGCATGCTGGTTGAGACCCAGGGACGTGATTGGGAGCGGTACCTCCCACACCTGCTGTTTGCCTACAGAGAAGTCCCGCAGGCCTCGACGGGGTTCTCCCCTTTGAGCTCCTGTATGGCAGGCGAGTCCGAGGACCCCTTGGTTGATAAGAGAATCCTGGGAAGATGAGCCAAACCCCACGGAAGTGTCCATCGTGGATTATGTCATGCGCTTCCGCGACAAGATGCAGACCTTGGCGCAGTTGGTGCATGACAACATGACGCAGGCTCAGGCTGACCAGAAGCACTGGTACGACCAGAACGCCCGGGAGCGGACCTACCAGGTGGGTCAAAAGGTGTGGGTGCTGGTCCCTGTACCAAAGGATAAGCTTCAGGCAGCCTGGGAAGGCCCGTACGTCGTGCACCAACGGCTCAACCCAGTCACCTACGTGGTCACGCTTGACCACACTCGGGGTAGGCGCAAGGCCTTTCACATCAACATGATGAAGGCCCATCACGAACGTGAAGCCTGCGTCCTACCGGTCTGCAACCTGCCCGAGAACGGGGAGGAGGATCCCCTCATGGACATGCTGGCCCAAGCCAAGGCCAATGGGTCCATTGAGGACATGGAGGTAAATGCCTCGCTAACCGTCTCCCAGCGGTTGCAGTTGCTGACCACTCTGGAATCCTTTCGGGCCGTGTTCACTAACCAACCCGGAAGGACCAAGTTGGCAGTTCACGAGGTGGACACCAGGAATCATGCCCGTTACGGCGGACACCTTATCGGATCTCTGAGGAGGTGCAGCAGATTATGCGCCAGGAGATCCATGAGATGTTGCAGCTGGGGGTGATCCGACCGTCCAAAAGTGCGTGGGCCTCACCTGTAGTTCTCGTGCCAAAAAAGGATCGGACCACCCGGTTCTGCGTGGACTACAGGGGCTCAACGCCATCACTACCTCTGATGCGCACCCAATGCCACGCATCGAGGATCTGCTGGAGCGGTTGGCGAATGCCAAGTGCATATCCATCATGGATTTAAGCCGGGGATACTGGCAGATTCCCCTGAGCCCTGCGGCGCAGGAGAAATCCGCCTTTATCACCCCTTTTGGACTGAGTCCACGGTCATGCCTTTCGGCATGAAGAATGCCCCTGTAAGGTTCTATGTATATATTCCTGAAACTCAGTTTGTTCGTCAGCCATTTTACTTTCTGTCTTGCTGCAGCTATCTTGCCCTCAGTCAAAATGGAGTTTCCAGCTTGCATGTTCCCGCCCTGATTCTCTCCTTTGCTTCTTAAGCAGCCACAGCTGAGCAATCAGTGCTTCAGAATCTAGCCTGCAGTGAACCTGTGACTTGACTCCTGTAGGCCTTGGACCTTGTACTCCAGCTATTCCTACTGAGGAACTCTGAAGCACTTGTGGACTCTGAACCCTGCTCTTTGAAAGACCCACGTTTGCATGGACTTACGGTAACAGAGAAGAAGATCCTGAATCTGTATTGGAGAGTGATTGCTGAGCTTGGATTACTCTGGCCTGCTGTGTCTCCTGTTTCTGTGTCTGCAAACTGTGTGACTATTTCTGCCAACTTGTATGAAGTAATACAGGACTTTTCTATATCAAACCTGTGACTCCTGTGTTTTCATCGCACCCAAGCACAAGACGCTATATGAACTGTACTACATACATTACAAGATTCTGAAGCCAAAACGTTAGTGTCTGCTGGGTCTGGAAGGCTGTGTCTGCTGTACTGTGGATATCAGACGTCCGGTTGTACTTTCTGTGATGACAGTGGTTGTGACTTCTCACAACCATTCCAGGTGAGCAATTCCCTTAAGTTTTTTCTTTTTGCAGTGTTACCACAGGTAAACACTATTGTTTTTTTTTTTTTTTCCTTTTCTTTTCTCTTTTTTGTCTGCTGTAACTCTGGATATCAGATGTCTGGTTGAAACTTTCTGTGATGATAGTGGTTGTGACTCCTCACAACCATTCCAGGTGAGCAGTTCCCTTAATTTTTTTTTCTCTCTGCAGTGTTGCCACAAGTGAACACTATTGTTTTTTTTTTCTCTCCTCTTCTTCCAGTAATCCTGTCTTAAAAGATCTGGAAAATGGAGGCCCGCATAAAGGAACTTTGCGGAGTGACTGATAATATCCTTGCAGATTTGCAGAATATAAAGACCCGTTTTACAAATCTACAGGACCTCAATAATCACAATTTGCAAGTGGTTGGACAGACTACCCAGGATTTGCGAGCCAGGATTGAGGTTCTAGAGGGGCGAGTCCAGGCTCCTGCCGTAGCCCCGAGTGCTGGGATTCCCAAGTTGCCCCCTTTTCATTTTGGCGGTGAACGTGAGAAATTCAGGGGATTTATTAATCAATGCAATCTTTTTTTTCTGCACATGCTTCACAATTTCCCACTGAACGATCTAAGGTGCTTACTATAATTATGTTGCTTACCAACAAGGCTTTAATGTGGGCAAACCCTCTGATTGAGACTGAGGATGATTGTTTGAATCACCTTGATGATTTTATTTCAGCCATGGGGCAGGTGTTTGATGACCCCAATCGAGGTGCAACAGCTGAAGCAGCCATGTTAGCTTTGCGCCAAGGTAAGCACTCGGTAGCTGAATATGCCTTGGATTTCAGGAGATGGGCCCTTGATACCACCTGGGACAGTTCCGCCAAAAAATCTATTTTTCGAAAGGGGTTATCTCCACTGATTAAGGATGAACTTGCTCGTGCCGACCCTCCCACTGCGTTAGGTGACTTTATTAACTACTGCATCCGTATTGATACTCGTCTGACTGAACGCAGGCAAGAGAGATGGTTCGAAAGCAATCGTACTAACCTTTTCCTACCTTCCTCTCCAGCTAAGGAACCTTTGAGTAGGATTACACGGGAACCTGAACCTGAACCCATGCAGGTAGACTCTTTACAACGACGGGTTAGTGATGCACGCAAGGAACATCGTTTTAAGGAGAATCTATGTTTCTATTGTGGTAAGTCAGGGCACTTCATTATAAACTGCCCCAGCCGTTCTCGTAAGACTACTGCAGCACTCATTCATTGTGAGTGTTGCGAGAGGGGATCTGTCAGGTCCGAGCCTCAGGCTCCAGAGAGATCTGCAGCAACAGATCTTGATTTCTCGGACTTAAACTCCGTTACCTCTGAGGACGTTGACTGTGTAAACGCTGCCATTTTTCAAGTTTCCTCAGCGGTGTCCCAGCTGAGTTGTAAGAAAAACAATTCTCATTGCTTTCTTTCCATCAAACTCTGGGTTGACTCAGCTTGGGTGTCTAGCTCTGCTATGATCGACTCAGGGGCAAGTGGAAATTTTATGGATGTCTCCTTTGCTCTGAAACAGGGAATACGTTCAGTGAA
>JARQOD010000009.1:91631803-91769493 GCA_033576555.1 Oophaga sylvatica | reverse complement strand
AATTCCCTCACTGCAGCGTGCCCAATAGCCAGCACACATCCAAGTGACCCGTCTGGCGACTAATTATCCTAGGTGCAGTTCCCTGACTGACCTGAGGGTAAGGGGGGCGCCAGAGAGCTGCAAGTTCCTAAGTGGAAGTGGGATAATTATAAATCCCTGCAGTTTACTGGGTCGGACGGCAGCAGCCATCGTGTGTGTGTGCGCGTTTTCGTCACATTTGCGGCACGGAGGGATCACAAGCCGTGATACCCCGGGCTACCGTGTGGCGGACCGTGTGCACGTTTCATCACATTTCCTCCAAGGGACTGTGTGCTTGCTGTGTAGGCAGAGCTGTGCAGTGTCCCCAAGTCCTAAGGACTGTTGGTGAGGGGAGGGGAGACGGACGACCCGATGTCCCAGTTGTGTCAGTAATTTTGATAACTGTGCCCTTGGACAGTAAGGGCTGTTGCTGTGCTGGCCTATGAGCCTCTGTTAAGAATGGACATGGAAGATGTCCAGTTGAAGACTCTGATTGTAAATGTTTTATTGTGTGCTAACCCGTTTTTTTAGGTTTGTTATGGTCGAGGATGACCATAATTAAAGTGTAGGGTATTGTAAGATGGTGATTGGAGAATTCTGCACCCCCCCCTGAGGAATACTTTAAGAAGTACAGGGATTTAACTACAGACGGCTGGGGTAAGGTGATTTTCTCTGTTGAAGTCTCCTTCTGAATGTTTGGGACATCTGTAAGAATGATTGTCTAGAGAAGAATAGGTGAGCGCTACTATGAGTCCTGTGTCATAGGGTTGAGCATTCCGATACTTCCGATACCTGAAATCCAATGTAAGTCTATGGGAACAAAATATCGGAAGTACTTCCGATACTTACTTCCGATATTTTGTTCCCATAGACTTACATTGGATTTTAGGTATCGGAAGTATCGGAATGCTCAACCCTAGACTGTCATGCCAACAGTAAGGCATCCTGAGAACATTCATGTATGGGGGCTTTTTATCCAAGGAGAGGGCTCGCTCAGAAGTTTGCCCAAGAACACTGCCATGAATTAGTATCTATAAGAATAGTATCTGAACATCCTGCAAGAGCAACTTCTTCCCCTGCAGGTAAAAATGTCTGTCCAAGAAATCCTCACTCGGGAAAAATCAGCTGTTTCCTTGGGATGCCAAAAGTTGGACCTTTGCTGAAAGTTGGAGAAATTAGACAGATAGTTTTCTTTCCACTGGAGAAGAGATGATTTACATTCCATTTTTCCCGAGGTGCATTGTCTGGTCTATAAGACTTCTTTCACCAGTTGATTTTCACAAGTAAAAACATTATTCCCCTACATCGTCAAGTAGCATATAAAATAACACAATGAGTCCTATGGCACAACATATAAAGTTTTGTGGGAAATTATTTAGTCATAAGACATTCCAGACCAAAACTAGACTTGACGTTTCACCACATTTTGGGCTTCTTCTGAATTTATTTGTGTGCAATTTTTAGCTTGCAAAGTCTTGTTACATGGTGCAGTGCATTGAATAACAAAATGTGAATGATGAGCCGTATCTATGGTAGTTAATGGCATCATTATCGATAATGCACAGATCTTAGTGTTATGGTCCATATAGTATTATTACCGGGATGCATTATACAAAGCAAAAAATGGGAACTGGTCACTGTCGCTCTTCAAATGACCAATTTTGTTGGAAACATGTTTCACCTCTACCTTAAAAGCCTTTGATCTGCTGTATCTACCTGTTTTATAATAATTAAACCACATAAAGGACATCAAAACACTCAATGTAACTTGTTAAAAATCCCACAAAAATATAATTTACCTCTGATGTCTGCAGAGAGTCCTCACGCCTATTGATGAGAAATAATTATTGTCATCATGAATAATTTCATGTTTGTTCTTCATGTGAAGAATGCTTTTCTAAAAACAGAAAAAACATACAGCTAATCCCAGTTTTTAGCTTACAAATAAGAAACACACAATTCCATTAAATGTTCAAAAAACAAGAATAATCATAATAACCATAAAATTCATTTCTCATCTTGTTGCTCTGTAGGTCCAAAATTAATTACTAAAATTGTAATAGGTGGAGAATGGAGATCTGTCTGAAACAGAGTTCCAAATCCCAACACATCAGGGGTGCAGATTTCCTGAACTTATTGTCACAGAGCCAAATCATTCACTCATCATCCTCATCATCATCACTGTCACATCACTGTTTAGTACCTCTGGATGGTCACATTAACGTGTCTATTATCTCTGTACTGTGACATCAATGTATATATTTTCTCTGTTGTCTGACATCACTTTACCTATTTTAGTACTTTTTTATTAGTAAAGATTTGTTTTTTAAACCTTTTTCGAGTGTTCACTATGCTGGTCTGGTCACTTTTATATGCTAGTCTAGGTAAATTGATTTTCTATGTCTCCCATATAGTAACACTAAATATGTTTTGTTAAAGATTTATTGGACTTATCATGATGATCTATATTCTGTGATATCGCTGTATTCATTATCCTTGTACTATGACATCATAGTGTTCATTATTCCAGTACTGTGACATCACTGTGTATATTATCTCTTTTCTGTGACATCACTGTGTATATTATCTCTATACTGTGACATCACTGTGTATATTATCTCTTTTCTGTGACATCACTGTGTGTATTATCCCTGTGCTGTGACATCACTGAGTTTATTATCCCTATGCTGTGACATCACTTTGTGTATTATCTCCATTGTGTTACATCACCCTTTACTATAACATTACTGTCACGCTTCCCCAGTATTTGCAGTGCAATGCCATTTGGATACTTATACTTAGACTCTCATCCCATCTCTCTAGAGAACATTGAGAGAAGCAGTGACAGTGTATACAGAATAAAACATAAGAGGCGCAGGGGATTTCGATAGGTAGGAGGAGATTCGCAGTACTCTGGTAGGAGGACAGAGATTAACATTTTGGCTGCTGGATCAGGGTCGTGTGAATCCTTTTGATCATCTCTACCATGTACCCCTGTAGCAGATTTGCGTTGATCCACCACTAATAAAAATTTGCAAAGTAAAACAAAACTAATTATATGCTATGCAGAATACAGATTGCAAATACACTTAACATTTACGGTACATTTTCTCGCACAATGCAGAAAATCTTATTTTCTTCTGACGGCTTTACTCCACACGATATATTTAATTTCGAGTCCAGTGACGAATTTCCAATTTAAATGATCAAGCTCACAAATTATAAGATGGTGCTGGAACAAAGAACTCCTGTGTGGGGTTTTTTCATGAAAAATGCAATTTATTTAGCATCTACATTGAAGGTTTATAAGGCGGAAAGTCTGCTGACTGAAGAGCTCCAGCAATATATTTTAGATTGAATTAGTTTCATTTGTGCTTTCCCAGTGGAAGAATGTGAAAGTTCATTGTGAGGCAGTTTCATGGTCCCTCTCAAAGCACAGCGGGAATTATTCCATGAGCGCTGTCACACGTGCTTCCAAACACGAGATCCTTTGAGCTTAAAAAGCCCTTCTTTAAAGTCAAACATTTTTAATGCTTTTGAACTCAAATTTTTCAAGCGTAGGATAAAAAATTATGCATAATGCCTCTTCCGAGAGGAAGAGGACTTGAACACTAGTGCCATCTATTGGAAGTAGTAATCCTAAAAGTCAATAGGTGGCGCTAGAGTTCTAGTCCTCTTCCTCTCTGAAGAGGCAATTTGCATATTTAATTAGCCAGAGGATCATGCATGGCCTATAAGTCTCCTCACTCTGACATGCCAGGCCTGACTTGTCACTCTCCACATGAAGAAATGTTACCCCTTTGATACGAATTAAAAAGTAAAAAAAAACAAACTCCCCTTTATTTGACACTTTTCCTTTCTCCTTAAAAATTAAAAGAGTTTTACTTTTAGGTATTTTCATCAATCAAACTTTGTCATCGATATGTTCAGCTGCATGGGGGATACACAAAGGATGAGGAGGGCAGAGCTGGGTGTGCAGGGGTCCAAGATCTTCCAGGAGGGATTTGATAGGTGATGATGTCATCCTATAGTTCACATGATGTCACAGATTGACATCATGCCTGTACATCAAAGTAGGCACTGGACTGGTAGTCAAACCTGATATCATACGACCCACCTACCCATTACTGAAGGGGGGAAATGTTTGGGGTGTGATTGTAAGCTGGGGTAAAATAACGTACTAAACTGGAATATTGCTGGTAACTATGCATTATATGTGCAGAAAAACACCTGCTGCTGGCTGGATCTAATAAAAGGGCTAAGATGGCAGTCATGGAGTCATTGTTAGAAAGCATTCACTCTTCCCTATGATTGGGCTAGAGGGATGCCAAGGGCTGAGAGAGGGAGCCTTCTCCTTCTGTCAAACTGCTTAGACACCGTTGTCGCTACTGATAGCACCATCTAAGGGGTTAAACTGCATTGATCAATGTTCCCACCTATCCCTACAGTTTTAGCAGGAATTGTGTAAGTCATCCAGTCCCCTGCAGCCGATTGGGCGGGTACTGCCTCATGTAATCAGCATGATGGGTATATTCGTACCAAATCAGTATTTGGTCAGTATTTTACATCCGTATTTGTAGCCAAAACCAGGAGTGGAACAATCAGTGGAAAAGTATAATAGAAACACCTCACCACTTCTGTATTTATCACCCACTCCTGGTTTTGGCTACAAATACTGACCAAATACTGACCAAATACTGACCGTGTGAACATGGCCCGAGGGGTTAACAAAGTCTTTTCTTTGTAGGTACTGTTGTAATTAATAAAGTATACTCAAGACGGCATTAACATTTACAATTACGCTTAAAGGAGCAGGACAGGAAGGAGCCGCAGTTTATCATTCAATCGATACCTCAATTATAAGGTGACAATTTTTCAGCTCCAACGAACATTTCTTGCTATTGGTGCCCTGTCACAACATACATTAAACTTTGATTCATAGCCCGTCCGCAATCTATTTAAGATAGATGATTGTGGGACCAGGCCAAGAGAATACAAAGGTGCCTAAAAATACACAGCACAGAATAATGTAAGATACAAAGCGATCGGTGTCAGGTAGTATTTCAAGTCATAATTTGCTCTATGTGGAAGGTCCTCAACTTAAATAGGTCAATTAATGGATTTAAAAGACAATATTGGGGAGTTCAGAATTAATAGAAGGTCAGGATCCTCATCTGTCAACCACAGCGGGGATTTGTTAATTTTAATAGGAATTTTGCAATACCCGATGTAACCCCTGGGGGCGCTGCAGGGAAAGTGGACACTTGTTGCTTGCATCACCCAATGATATTGCAGCTGAGTTTCTTCTGGGACCCCTGATAATCAAATGTAAAGCATTCAGTCTTGTAAAAATCCTGCAGAAAACAAAGGTTAATATCCTGCAAATCAGTCAAATTTGCTGGCTGGACGATCTCTGATGCCCCACCCCTTTCACGAAGAGGGTTGGGCTTAGTGATCTACAGCAGACAGGACGGTGGGGGGAGGCTCCTGCTGCAGCAGTTGTCTTACAGCTACACACTGCACACTGAGAAAGTTGGAGATGGCTGAGATACACAAAAAATAACTTTTTATATATTTTTCATATTTTTTGTAATATGAGACAAAATAGAATTATAGAAATTAATGAGATTAAGGAAAGTGATGGGAATTTTTTTTATTATTTTTTATGCATTTTAATAAAAACTTTGTCCAAAATGCAATATTTCTACATAATTCTGATAATTATGCTACATTTACCACTATTTTGTAGCAATAACACAGGATGTGATACTGCAGACTGAGCTCAACGAGAAGGTCTCCGAGAGGAGATGAATGATCATATAATGAGCAATCATCAGGCATAATTATATTGATTTTCGCACAAGTACTCGACAAGTATTACTTCTTCTCTGTAATTACACATATTATTTCTCTCATTAATAAATTAATGTAGAAAGAAATTACGAGTCATATAAGAGCTGCCAAAACATTATTGTCTTACATCTCAGTGCTCCGCATGGGTTGAACTTTGAACTATTCTATAAACTTTCATTTTTTTTTCCGAGTTAGTGAATTTTATGGCATTGATATAAAGTGCAGGTTATGCTACAGGTAAAAACCTTATTGTAATAGATCTGGGGTGAGGATGATTGTTGGGTGCTGGTAGGATGCTTGGATTGATAAGTTTGGGTATCAGTAAGAATCTCATTGTGCTGCTCTGATGACTTGGATGTGACAGTAATGGGTTAATCAGCTTTCTAAACTCAATTGTTTTGATGAAGGGTACGTTCGATGATGTGAGAATGGGTTTTTCAGCCGGAATGCACTGTCTGATTCCACTACAAATTCACTGCAAAATCCCAATGTTTTAGATGACGACTATGAAAATGCAGTTTTGCCACGGATTTTATCTGATGCATTGCAACGGGGAACTCTGCAATGAAAGGGGCAATTAACACGCTGCAGATTTTTCCTCCCATGTGTAAAAGATATTTAAAGGGAACCTGTCACCAGGTTTCGCTAACTAATCTGAGAGTAGTATCAGGTAGGGACAGAGACCCTGATTCCAGCAGTGTGTCACTTACTGGGCTGCTTGCTGTAGTTTTCATAAAATCACAGTTTTACCAGCAGAAGATTATCACTAGAGGACTACTTGCCTGCTGCCAGTTAGTCAAGCCATGCCCTCACCAGTCACCACTGATTGACTGCTTACTGTATATGCACAGGTTACACAGAAAGCAGCCAATCAGTGGTGTGGGTGGAGTTATACAGAGCTCAGCATTCAGAGAACTAGCAGATCTGCAGCAGAGAAAACAGTGATTTTAACAAAACTGCAACACGTAGCCCAGTAAATGACACGTTGCTGTGTTCACTAAGCAAAGGCAGAAAGTTGCCAATCAGTAGCAGAGGCAGGGTTAGACTGAGCTCATGAATATGGAGGGCAACATGTCAGCAGGTATACTAGTCCTCCAGTGATAATCTCCTGCTAATAAAACTGTGATTTTATCAAAACTACAGAAAGTAGCCCAGTTGAGGGCATACGGTTGGAATTTTTTTTTCTGCAATCTAGCAACACTTTTTCCTAATGTCTGCGAATTTTTGGTTTAGGGGTATAAGTTAAAGTTGAAAAATCACTTTCTTTGAAAACATTGTCTCTGCTGTGCACAGGTTGTACATGGTGTTGCAGATAAGTTCTATAATGGATCTGAGCTGCAATAATAAACACAAACCTTGTTTTCCTAATCCCGTTAATACATTTACTTTCATAGTTGCCGCAACTTAATAGTACATCGCTCAGTGACAAAAGGTTTGGTAGCCCAAAGGGTAATTTATAAAGCAAATGCAATATTCTGAAGGCCGCTTAGAACAAGCTAGAACAGGCTTATTTGTGCAGCATTTCAGGTCATTGTATTAAATGATCGGATTATGTTTTCATTACTATATACATATATATATATATATACTGCATTGTATTGCACATTTATCTGCTTTCAATGGGAAATATGTTTTTGCAAGAATGATGTAGGATGAAGTCCTATTGTCGAGTCATTCTTGTATTTCTCATGTAAGAACAGAAAAGCCCAAGGACAATGCTGACTTTGTTATCTGTATGAGAACAATGTGTTGATCTATCCATCATAAAATGATCTTTGAAAACTGAACATTTTTGGGGTTTTGATGTTCGCACAATCCCCAGAGTTTTCAATTAAATGCCGAGCCCTATGGAGTGCAAGGGAGACTTCTAACTATGGGATTGTCGCCATGCACAAGTGTTTCTTCTGAGCTTTCATCTTTATTGATTCCTTTTTAATTGTAACTCTTATTCATGATAAAGTAATTTTTTATTCAGCTCACCCGCGAAGACCGGATCTTTGCTGGAAGCGTAACTTTCTATAACACACCCAAAAACTAAAATCAGCAAGTTTTAATGATATATCTCAAATGCATAGGATAGTTTATGATTATAACCCTTTCTAGTAACAATTGCAGTCGCAGAGGGTGCGACAGCAACCAGTACCATATGGAAGGGGTCACCAATGCCAGCGTCAGCTTCATCTGGATGAGCATCCTCAGACGTACATTCAGCTGAAATGTGTTGTGGTGCAGAGACCCGCCGACTCCCTACACTGCAATACACAATGCCGGCCAATCAGTATACATCAGTTTGCCCATGATGGGCGGTGAATAGCAGTGACCTTATGGGCTGCCCATGTCGGTACGCGGAAGTCAGCTTTGGTCCTCATCTATTGTGGCCTGCTGACACATATAGTGTATTAATACGAGAGATACACACGTGGTCAAAATTGTTGGTAGACCATCCTGATTGGGTACCCTTGTTGTGGTGAGTTGGCTTTTAAGCTTTTTTTTTACCAAAATAGTGTCATAGTGTCAACTAAGTATCTCACGTTATTTACATTTACTGTTTTTTTTTTTACTAATTGCACGGTATTTGCTTATTTTGTTTTTTTTCCTAGATTATACATGTTAATAACCTCAGTGTGACTGTGCACCTACACATTGCACTTATACCAACAAGTGTTCCAGCTCATTTCTTTGGTTTTCCTCCCAAACTTCAATGACATACTGATAGGGAATTTAGATTGTGAACCCCAATGGAGACAGTGATGATAATGAGTGTAAAGTGCAGCAAAACAAATAAACAAAGTTTGAATCACCCCATTGCTATGACTCCAGAGATCCTCCTGGCTGCAGACTGCAGACATACCCTTTGTAGTCTCATTCTTCAAGCCTTTTCAACTGTTTCTATATTCCGCTCATATACAATTATTACATTTGCAAGAACAGATAAAATAGAATGTTACTTTAGGATCTGACTACACCTTAGAAGAAACATAGATTTGTGTTGGAACTGTACACACAAAATGTGGCGGTGTTAATTAGTAATGAGCGAGTATACTCGTTACTCGGGTTTTCCCAAGCATGCTCGGGTGATCTCCGAGTACTTGGAAGTGCTCTGAGATTTATTTTTTGTCGCTGCAGCTGCATGATTTGCGACTGCTAGACAGCCTGAATACATGCGAGGATTCCCTAACAAACAAGCCATCCCCACATATATTCAGTGTTATGATTTGGTAGCTGAGGAGAGCAGGCAAAAAGGAAATACACCAGAGCAGTTGGAAACTATGAGATTGCAGTACCCTGACTAACCACCACAACTAGAGGCAGCCGTGGAGCGTTCCTACGTTGGTCCTAGACGCCTCGTCACAGCCTGAGAAACTAACTACACCTAAAGATAGAAAGAGGAAAGCTATCTGCCCCGGAGCAGATCCCCAAAGAACATAGAAAGCCCCCAAACATGTAATGGCGGTTAGACAAGAAGAAATACTGACACAGACAGAAAATAGTATGAGCAAACGTTGGGGCCCAAACTTACTAAATAGAAAAGGATAGGAAGGGCACTTACTGCAATCCCAAAAAACCCTGAAAAGCACCAACTCTACTAATTTCAAAAACACTTGAGATCACATGACCTCTACCACCTAAATTAGTTCTCTGGTGTAACTGTGTAGCCCTGGTATTTAAGGTACACAATACCAGGAGGATGAGTGGAGAGGTAACGGTTAAGGGCTCTACATGACATCACATACACTTCGGACACACCCAGCAGGGTGTAGAGGGGTGTGGTTTTTAGCACAAGAGAGTCTGGAAGCGTCTCCTGAGGTGGAGGGAGTGAGAACGAGTGCTTGTCTGGAGAACCAAGATTCCTGTCGATTCAGAGAGACAGTACAGTAGTGGAGGCTAGTATGGATAACCGGATGATATCCTAGCCTAGTCAGTGCTGAGATTGAGAGTGTGAGCAAGTCGAAGGGCACAGTGGAAGGAATTCAGAAGTGCTTTAGGATTGGAGAAGTCCTGCACTTTGTCACCGGTCACTGGAGACCGAAGTGTCACTATAGCTCCAGGCATAGTGATAAAAGAACCAGAGGCTTACTGGACCTTAGGTAACAGAAAGCAGCCCTAGAAGAGTCGGTACGTAACTGGGGTCAGGGGGAGTGAGAACCTTGAGTCAGTGCACGACAACATTAGGAACTCAGCTCTCTCAAAAGAAGGCTCCGACCACAAAACTGACCGGGCAGTACAGCTTTGAAATAGCTGGAGTTTCAGGAGTGAACTACGCTTTATGCTGGTTGGACTCATCATCATTGGAAAGTTAAGGAGGCCCCTAACTTGCTCAGCCGTTGCCTCAAAACTCATCCTCCATCAACCCCATCAGCCTCCCTGGGACCTGCCTAAACAACTTGAAGTAAAAGGTATGGAAAGACGCTGATGTGTGAGACTGTGTTATTCAATTACATCCCTGCACAACCCCACCATAACTATCGACCTGAGGGAAGAGTCCCACCTGTAGGGGACCCGACATCTAGCTGCCTCACCATCCCCTCAGAGATCTACAGCAGCGCTGGTACAAATTACCAGAGAACTACAGGTGGCGTCACGAACTGTATATAAATCTATCCCCTGTAAATATACCCCCCCCCAACATACGCCTGACCGCCAGGGCCACAGACCGAGCCACCGCTACCTGTGACAACCCCATAGACTTCTACGGGCTCGGCTCTGAGTACCCCATTGCCCTGGTAACCCACAATTGTGGTGCGTGGTCGAGACGAACTTTGGCGTCACGAACAGGATACGAAACTTGCAGCATTGCGAGCCCTGTGTGCCTGTGGAGTGTTTTGGTGAAAAAGACTGTTGCTATTGTTTGGCGCCAAATACCGCCATATTTGCCGCCAGATTCGCGCCCTAAGGCGCTGGAGAAGAAGGTGGGCGTACCTGAAAGAGCGCGCAGAGTCTTGGACACGCCCCCGGCTCTGACTCATCGGCAGGTCCTGCAACAGGAAGTGAACGCTCTGGAACATCATGGAGGCAGGACGTGTGCAGCCGAGCAGGGAAGCGGAGGAAGGCAGGCCCCGTTCCCCAGCCAAGCTGCCACTAGAACCGGAACCATCCGTGGTCCTGCACCTGCAGCAAGCATTGCTGGAGATTAAAGAGGAGAATGCCAGATTGAAAAAGATGGTTTTGCAACAACCTGGCGAAGAAGAGATAGAGAGACGCCGGCGTACCCTGATGCAGCGGCGGCTGTGGGACGCGGTGATCTCTCCCTTCGACGACCCCTCACGATTGGAGTTACCGAAACTTCTGCTGCCCAAGGTTAAGGAGCAACCGGAGGCTACCCCCAAAAGGACCGACCCTGAACCTACCGAGGAAGCGGTGGAAGCAAGGGAGGTTGAGGAGGTACCGCCAGTTCCGGAACGCCCGCCCGGCCAGGAGGCCGCAGCAGATGATCGATCCCCGGCAGGGACACCGGAGGGGTCCTGTCCATCATTGCCAGACGTGGACTGGGACGAGATGGCGCGCCTGGATGACGTCGCCTACACCGCCCAGTGGGAACGTGTGTGGCAGCGTCGCGAAGAGAAACAGCAACGCCAGCAGGAAGAAGAGCGGGAAGAGCAGCGGAACCGGCAGCGGCAGTACGAGCAGCTGATCGCAGACAAAGAAAGTGTCCGCCGAGAAAAAGGTACTCTAAGGGAACCGCGGCGGCAGGGGTGTGTGACAGAGTTCCAGCTCCGGAAGGGCTGGGGCTTCATCAGAGAACCGGGCCTCTACCCAGGGGTCTTTGTCAGTCGCAGGGACGTAGAATCCCACCTGCCCATCGGTCATCCCGGGAGGGACCTAGTTAATGGAGATATTGTCAACTATACACGGCACTGGGGAATGAAGGGATGGTATGCCCTTAATGTCACAATCGTCCGTGACCCCGTCCCTGACGCAGGTAACGTCACCATTGCCAGCGCATCCCAGTCACAATCTCCCGCTGCATCAGACCGTGCCCCGGCGACGCCCCCTGCAGGCTCCTCGCAAATGGAAGCACCGCCTGTATACTCTTCACTACCTTCTCCTACTACATCGCAATCTGCGACCCATTCCACATCGCAATCAGCAGTTTACACGACGACGCGCACGGCGACTATTTCTGCATCACGAGAGCAAGTGGCCATTACAGTAACGCAAACAGCGTCTCATAAAGCGAAAGCACCCGTTGCGCCCCTAGAGGTTCGTACAAGAACTGTAGCGACCCAAACCCTGATAGCAGGTCACGACTTGTTGGTCATGGGAACTAAGAATCATCGTATTGTTCCAGCCCCCGGGATGGAAAGTATAATGGAAGTTAACAAGGAAATGTGAAGAACGGTAGGACCCAGACAGGGTTTACCGCAACAAAGAAAATGTAGAAAGTTTGAGAATTTTGCCAGATTTGCACTTTATGGTTATGCATAATGTTTACATAGTTCCATTTATATAATGAGTAGAACGCCCGGCTGGGTACCAGAGTAAAAAGTTAAAAATTTAATGCATAGTTTTACATAAAATGCCCTGTTGGGTAAAGTAAGAGTTAAAGAAGAATGATGCATATTTGAAATGTGTATATATATATATGTGTCTTTTCCTTATTGTGTCTTATAATGGACTCAGAGGCTGAGGACTGAGCCAGCCCAAGAACGATCTTGTATATAGTTGAACTTTGTGCATCATCTTGGTTTTACATGAAACCACCCCAACTACCTCTGAATACAAAACCCGTGTGGTGTGGCACTGAGTGAGGTCTGCATTCATATGTCCTGCAGCCCACCCAGGACCCACGTTGAAGGTTTGGTGCGGGTCCTTCACAAGAATATTGTCATCTATGTATATGAAAATGTCTATTTAATATTTTGTATTTTTCTATATTTAATGTTTTGATTGCAACGTTCAAGAAATCCTTACCTCCCGATGGGACGAGTTAATGTTTATTGTTAATGCATAAACAAAATGTCTTTTTGTATTTCACAGCCCGGGAGTGCTGTCTTTTACCATGGGGGAATGTGTAGCCCTGGTATTTAAGGTACACAATACCAGGAGGATGAGTGGAGAGGTAACGGTTAAGGGCTCTACATGACATCACATACACTTCGGACACACCCAGCAGGGGTGTAGAGGGGTGTGGTTTTTAGCACAAGAGAGTCTGGAAGCGTCTCCTGAGGTGGAGGGAGTGAGAACGAGTGCCTGTCTGGAGAACCAAGATTCCTGTCGATTCAGAGAGACAGTACAGTAGTGGAGGCTAGTATGGATAACCGGATGATATCCTAGCCTAGTCAGTGCTGAGATTGAGAGTGTGAGCAAGTCGAAGGGCACAGTGGAAGGAATTCAGAAGTGCTTTAGGATTGGAGAAGTCCTGCACTTTGTCACCGGTCACTGGAGACCGAAGTGTCACTATAGCTCCAGGCATAGTGATAAAAGAACCAGAGGCTTACTGGACCTTAGGTAACAGAAAGCAGCCCTAGAAGAGTCGGTACGTAACTGGGGTCAGGGGGAGTGAGAACCTTGAGTCAGTGCACGACAACATTAGGAACTCAGCTCTCTCAAAAGAAGGCTCCGACCACAAAACTGACCGGGCAGTACAGCTTTGAAATAGCTGGAGTTTCAGGAGTGAACTACGCTTTATGCTGGTTGGACTCATCATCATTGGAAAGTTAAGGAGGCCCCTAACTTGCTCAGCCGTTGCCTCAAAACTCATCCTCCATCAACCCCATCAGCCTCCCTGGGACCTGCCTAAACAACTTGAAGTAAAAGGTATGGAAAGACGCTGATGTGTGAGACTGTGTTATTCAATTACATCCCTGCACAACCCCACCATAACTATCGACCTGAGGGAAGAGTCCCACCTGTAGGGGACCCGACATCTAGCTGCCTCACCATCCCCTCAGAGATCTACAGCAGCGCTGGTACAAATTACCAGAGAACTACAGGTGGCGTCACGAACTGTATATAAATCTATCCCCTGTAAATATACCCCCCCCAACATACGCCTGACCGCCAGGGCCACAGACCGAGCCACCGCTACCTGTGACAACCCCATAGACTTCTACGGGCTCGGCTCTGAGTACCCCATTGCCCTGGTAACCCACAATTGTGGTGCGTGGTCGAGACATAACCAAAAACAAAACAGCAGCCACTGAAAAAACTGGAAAAAGCAAATGTACAAACATCAGTGGCTGAACTGAACTGAGAGGGCAAAAGCCCCCAGAGGGGACCCTGAAGGCCCCCACAGAAGTGCAGGACAAAATGCAAAAATCAAGCACAAAAACAAAAAGAAGAAAATGTCTTATCTGTTAGCAGGAGATTCAGACACGACACAGCAGGCTACCAAGGAAACAGGAATCAAGGATTGAGACCAGAACAATTGATCACCGGCAACCCTGATGGGAAGGCGACTCCCTTATATAAGACCAGTCAGTAACACCTGATTCCCAATCCTCACAATCTTCACTGGACAGTCCAGTACCGTTTGTAACCACCAGAGGGAGCTTCTGCTCAGAACTCATTTCCAGCCTATTCACAACATTCAGGCTGTCTAGTAGCCGCAAATCATGCAGCTGCGGTGACAAAAAATAAATCTCCAAGCACTTCCAAATACTCGGAGATCACTCGAGCATGCTCTGGAAAACCTGAGCAACGATCATACTCGTTCATCACTAGTGTTAATAATAATAATCAATATGATTTCCAAAATCTCCATATCTTTTATTTTAGATACTTTTGAGTAGTAAAAAATATGGCCAGAAACCTTTTGACTCATTTTACAGTTTCCTTTTATAGTTTTAATGCAATATATCGCCATACAGTTATTTCTGCATTATGACGAAACGTCAGTATGTTGTAAAATATGCATTAATAAACTCCAGCGATGTTTTGCTTTTAGGAATATGCTTAAATGCGAATGCTACTGGTAGATACATTTACGTGAAGCATGAATTATTAAAATTCTGACAGAGAATTGCTCTCTTCCTTGGTTACAGTGGACAGTATGGAATATAAATGTCCAATCTGTCTCCTCCTGGCAGGTGTATGGGGAACAGTTAGCAAACTGTGATTTTCAGAACTAAGCTGTTACTGTAACCAGATCCAATCTAATCCAGGCATGTGTTACACCGAGCAATCAATATACTCGTAGATTGGAGATATCTATGCTCAGACCTTCCACTAACCATGCTTGGAATTGCAATTTGTATCAGTCCTTCAGAGACTTCTTTCATATTACATTTCGTCACAATTTCTTCAATTGTTGACAAATTGCCAACGCTTTCCATACATAAAAAATAAGACTTTGTATTTTTTATTTAATTTGTTATCATTATATTTTTTTGTTTCATTTTTTGCTTTTCTTTTTTTTACTTTCAAGATGAGCTAAAGAAAAATGCAATCAAATAAAATTTTGCAATATAGGTTCATAGGCTATTAACATGTTTTACTATTAACAAGACTGTGAAATTTTGCAGTAGAATGTCACACGGTTGGGTTTTGAGGGTTTTTTATTTTGCCCAAGTCACAACCTCATTCAGCTGCAGTGTGTGGTCTCCTCCGTTGTAAGGACATAGCTTAAAATTACCTTTATGGGACTGGAAGGGAAGTGGATTGGAGCTGAACTGCTTCCCTTCAGAACGGCATTTTCTGCTAGGCATTAGAAGTCCTGTACCTAGGGCGGCAAGTTGTGGGGACACAGCTGGTTGCAGCTACAGCTTTTTAACACTGTTTCCTTGCCTTCCGCCAAACTTGCACTTCATGTAAGATGGGGTTGGGAAGGGCAAGAAACCTGACTGCTGCTCTACCAATCACTGTGCCCACTTTGTAAAGCAGTCCCCATACAGTATCATTTTATCACCAGCACAACACCTGTTTACACTGTTTACTTTTCAGTTTCTTCATATTCTCTTCTCCTCTTCGTTTCCTCCATCCTCCCATAGGGTGATGGACCGTTGGTTGCATGACCATGATGTTACCAAAGCTCCTTCTACACTTCCAAACTTGGAAAGTGTACTGGTAATGCAGGCGGCTGACTGGCTGCAGTACTCACGGGACATAACCGATATTGCATGATGCGAGTGTAGTAATGATGGACTGTTCTGCTGCGTTGCCTGCGCCTGAAGGCAACAATCGCGTTATGTGTAGAGTGTCATGTGGTTCTACATGTAATGTGAACGATGATGTGCGTCCTATATAACGGGTTATGGGAATGTACAGCATGTAAGTAATGTAAAGTGCTAATGTGTAATGTGAGTAGGGAATAGTGCAGGGTAAGCTTAGGACATAGGATAAGAATAATAGCTTTAGTCTATAGGATAGGACATAGTTAAGTAGCATAACTAGCACTAACATAGGGAAAATTGCAAGAGTACTGAGAAAAAAATACGTATATATAGTGGGTACGCAAAATATTCAGACCCCTTTAAATTTTCACTCTTTGTTTCATTGCAGCCATTTGGTAAATTCAAAAAAGTTCATTTTTTTCTCATTAATGTACACTCTGCACCCCATCTTGACTGAAAAAACAGAAATGTAGAAATTTTTGCAAATTTATTAAAAAAAAAACTGAAGTCTCACATGGTCATAAGTATTCAGACCCTTTGCTCAGTATTGAGTAGAAGCACCTTTTGAGCTAGTACAGCCATGAGTCTTCTTGGGAATGATGTAATAAGTTTTCACACCTGGATTTGGGGATCCTCTGCCATTCTTTCCTGCAGATCCTCTCCAGTTCCGTCAGGTTGGATGGTGAACGTTGGTGGACAGCCATTTTCAGGTCTCTCCAGAGATGCTCAATTGGGTTTAGGTCAGGGCTCTGGCTGGGCCAGTCAAGAATGGTCACAGAGTTGTTCTGAAGCCACTCCTTTGTTATTTTAGCTGTGTGCTTAGGGTCATTGTCTTGTTGGAAGGTGAAACTTCAGCCAAGTCTGAGGGCCAGAGCACTCTGGAAGAGGTTTTCATCCAGGATATCTCTGTGCTTGGCCGCATTGATGTTTCCTTCAATTGCAACCAGTCATCCTGTCCCTGCAGCTAAAAAACACCCCCATAGCATGATGGTGCCACCACGTTTCACTGTTGGGATTGTATTGGGCAGGTGATGAGCAGTGCCTGGTTTTCTCCACACATACTGCTTGGAATTATCACCAAAAAGTTCTATCTTCGTTTCATCAGACCAGAGAATCTTATTTCTCATAGTCTGGGAGTCCTTCATGTGTTTTTCAGCAAACTCTATGCGGGCTTATATATGTCTGGCACTGAGGAGAGGCTTCCGTCAGGCCACTCTGCCATCAAGGCCCGACTGGTGGAGGGCTGCAGTGATAGTTGACTTTGTGGAACTTTCTCCCATCTCCCTACTGCATCTGTGGAGCTCAGCCACAGTGATCTTGGGGTTCTTCTTTACCTCTCTAACTAAGGCTCTTCTCACACGATTGCTCAGATTGGCTGAACGGACAGCTCTAGGAAGACTTCTGCTGGTCCCAAACTTCTTCCATTTAAGGATTATGGAGGCGACTGTGCTCTTAGGAACCTTGAGTACTGCAGAAATTCTTTTGTAACCTTGGCCAGATGTGTTCCTTGCCATAATTCTGTCTCTGAGCTCCTTGGCCAGTTCCTTTGACCTCATGATTCTCATTTGGTCTGACATGCACTGAGCTGTGAGGTCTTATATAGACAGGTGTGCGCCTTTCCAAATCAAGTCCTATCAGTTTAATTACACACAGCTGGACTCCAATGAAGGAGTAGAACCATCTCAAGGAGGATCACAAGGAAATGGACAGCATGTGACCTAAATATGAGTGTCTGAGCAAAGGGTCTGAATACTTATGACCATGTGTTCTTTCAGTTTTTCTTTTTTAATAAATTTGCATGTCATAGTTTGTGTTGCCTGAGGCCTCAACAGTTTTTTTTTACTCTACATTTATTATGCTTTGGGGATCACATTAAATTTGATAAAAATGGAATTTCTTGGGCAAATTACGAGTGAACTGCCAACTTCGAATTTAAGCAGATTTGTCCATCACTAGAATTTAACATTTACAGAAAAAAACCCTATCCTGCAGATTTTTTATTTTAATGATAGAGCCCAGTCGTTATAAGTTACATCAGGACGCCAATTAAGAATGTTCTTGCAGGCGCCATTTCAAGTGCTCTTCAGTAGATCTTTAAATTGACCTCGTAACATGTGTTTTACCTCATTTGGAATTTGGAAATCCATTACTTGTTGCTTTGGTAATGATAGTAGCAGATCCGAAAGAGCCACAATTATCTGCTCATTAAATACTACAGACCTGTATGTTCTTTATAATGATGGATTACTGACATGGCGGCTGAGCTGGGTACTGAGAATCGATTTGCACCAACTCTACTGAAGAGCCTTTGAAAAGGTGAATTAAAGGCACAAGTTCAACACTGAGCAAACATAATGAGACCTATTGCATTACAAAGATTGTCAGATTTTTATTATAAGTTTTTCTTTATTTTACCACTAGTGGTATTTTTATGTGACTACTCGCTATTTTAAAACTATCAAAAGACTGACCGTCACTTCCGAACATAAATCAGGTGTGAACAGGTGGTTACTAAGAGTAGCCATTGTCATATATAACCAACAAATAAAGCTGCACTCCATAGCACTATAGCATGCAAACATGAAATATATGAAATTTAAATTGCATTACTGCAATTTTTCCCATTTTCTAGAGCAGTAATGCAATTCAAAATTTAATATATTTCATATTTGCATGCTATAGCGCTGCTTTATTTCTTGGTTGTACTCGCTATTTTACACTTGCCGCTGATTCATTTATCATAAGTTATCTGCAGCTTAGTTTTATGGTATATTCACTTGTGCCAGGATTTGTATGAAAAAAAATCCCTTGCAGATTTTTCCACCAGACCATAGTAAAATGATGTAGTTTGTGTTTTTCTTCTACTTTTTATTTCATTTTTTGAGTTTTATTATGTTTATTTATTTATATATTTTAAAATTTTATTGTTTTATTGCCCTAACCGTAACCTAGCCCTAAATTCATTATTTATTTATATGTTTATTATGTTTTATTACCGTAACCGTAAACCAAGCCCTAAATTCATTGTTTATTAATATATTTTGCTCTGTTTATTATGTTTTATTACCTTTACCATAACCTAGCCCTAAATTCATTATTTATTTATATATTTTATTATGTTTATTATGTTTTATTACCCTAACCGTAACCTAGCCCTAAATTCAATATTTATTTATATATTTTATTTTATTATGTTTTATTATCCTAACTGTAACCTAACCCTAGCAGCTGCTCAGCCTCTGTCATCTCAGTTGCTGCCTATGCAGAACGCAGTAGTTGAGGTTAGAGTCCCAACAGCTCCTGCGCTCGGCATATTCTGAGAGATATGTGTGGTCGCCTCGATCGCTGCCTTTGCAGAGCTCAGGAGCTGATGTGAATGGTATCTAGACTGCTGCGCTCTGTGTAGGAACTGGTGGCAGCAGCCAAGATGATAAATCAGCTACTGTGTATAGCTGGGGAGAAGGGGCGTAATTTGTCACCCCTAAAGAATTTGTTATGGGCAACAAAGATAGTTTCAGTGTTCCATCATTTGATAAATCTGTCCCACTGTGTTTCCAAAATGCTTCTTTAAGCCGATGTTAGTTTATATTGTGAAGAACGGAGCCCATTTATCAAATACCCAGAAGCAAACGTTAACATTTCTGTTTCATTCGATCAGTCGTAGAGTCATTTATAAGGGAATTGGAAAGCCATCAAAGCCCACAGAACCTTTTTATTTCTAAGCAATGAGACTGTGTTCCGGGAAAAGAAAGATTAGTACAAAAGCCACACAAAGACAAGCGGATGTAAAAGAGGCAATAAAAATGTTTATTGATGAAATGCGTGGCATGTGTGTTGTAAGGCGGCAGGCACGGGCGATCGAAGCCAAGCAGCTGTTTCAAAACACTGAATCAGAGCACAATGACCTATGGAAAAAGGAAGAAGGAAATACAAATTAGTGACATGAAAACCAGAATGACTTTCAAAAGAGGCATATTTGGTATAGAGACTGAAATCTGTTGATATCTCTATATTTTAAGAATACATCATGATGACACTTCCATTTTGCCTTAGTATCTGGTTAACGGTTAAAACCTTGATGATCATAAATGTTTTTGTATTAATATTTTATTTTGTCTGCAGGTTTCATCATTTGTACAAATTTTCCTCTGCCATTTATGTACTGGTATCCTTGTGGCTCATCCAAGTGTTTTGGCAAAACTGGAATTGAATCCAACAGGGAAGTGACGTATTAAGGGAGATGAGAAAATCAATTTGAAGAATATCAAAAGCACTTGGAATGGCACAAAAAAAAAATCAGATTTACCAAAATCCAAATGTTTTGTGATTTGATTTGTCTTGAATCCAGAAACGTGGCATCCATCTAGGTCACCATATTTTTTGACTCATTTTAGGACAAGAAAGGGGTTAAAAAACAATAAAACATACATTGATCCACACATGTACTCCTTACTTGGTCCTCTATTTGCTCCTTCTGGCTCTTAGCATTGACTACTAGGCCTACGACACGACCCACGTGAACAGACTGTATGCACATCATTGACATCTATGATGTGCGCTGAGCTGAGGTGATGTGAGGCGCGATGCATGTCATACAGTCATACATGTCAATGACATGCTGCAGTCTAGTGAGAGTGAAATATGCCAGAGGCCTAGGAGTCAGTGCCAGAAAACATGAGGGCGCAAGAACTGGGGAAGAGCTGTGAAGGCAGGACAGGTGAGGGCAAGTGAGTGAAATATTGAAAAAAAACCTTTCTCAGCCCATATGGCAGAGGATTATCTTTTGTCATATGCATCAACAGAGCAGCATTTGGAGTGTCACATCACTGATTTCTCAGCAGCAAGCAACAAACACAACTCAACACCACTCAGCCTCTCTATATAAAGCCCCATCCTGCAGTGTATCACTCCCCTCAGCATTCTATATTCAACTCCATATTGTAATATATCATGTCTCTCAGCTCCTATATAAAACCCATCCTTCAGTATATCACTCCTCTCCTCCCCTGACATAGAACCCCATCCTGCTGCATATCACTATTCTCAGCCCGTCTATACACAACGCCATACTTCAGTATAATTTTCCTTTCAGTACCCTCTATGCACTGCCCCATCCTCGATATATCACTCCCCTCAGCACTCTACATTCAACTCCATCTTGCAATATTTTATGCCTCTCAGCCCCTATATAAAACCCTTCCGTCAGTATATCACTCCTCTCAGCCCATCATATAGAGCCCCATCCTGCAGTATATCACTCCTTTCAGCCCCTCTATACACAGCCCCATACTTCAGTATAACTTTCCTTTCAGTACCCTCTATACACAGCCCCATCTTACAGTATATCGTTCCTCTCATTCCCCTGTAAACAGCCACATCCTGCAGTATATCGCTCCTCTTAGCTACCAGCACAACAGCACACTGTTGCTTTCTGTTATGAGCTCTGCACTGTAAGAAAGGAGGTTCTGCTCTTTCCAGTGACAACATCTCTCACAGGAGCTGCTACATTCTAGACACAACCCAGAACGGTGCTATGTGGGCATAAAGTTTGCAGAGAGACACTGCACTGTACATGATCGTCCAGAAGAACTGGAAGCAGTTGGAAGGGTCCAATGTAAACTGGAGGGTACAGAGATCCTGGAGGGCATATTTTGGGCAGTGATATATGCAAAATAGGGCAGATTTAAAACTGAGATATACAGGCACAAATGAGTAAATATATGTGTACAATAAGACCACATTGTGATTTGGGGAATAACCCTTTAAAGTGCACTTCTTTAAATTGTCCAACTCATGATGAGCGAGTATGCTCGTTGCTCAGGTTTTCCTGAGCATGCTCGGGTGGTCTCCGAGTATTTGGAAGTGCTCAGAGATTTAGTTTCTGTGGCCACAGCTGCATGATTTGCAGCTACTAGACAACCTGAATACATGTGGGGATTGCCTGTTTGTTAGGGAATCCCCACATGTATTCAGGCTGTCTAGCAGTCGCAAATCATCCAGCTGCGGCGACATAAACTAAATCTCCGATCACTTCCAAATACTCGGAGACCATCCGAGCATGCTAGGGAAAACCTGAGCAACGAGCATACTCGCTCATCACTAGGTCCAACCTATCAATCTACACTCCAAATTACAGCCTATTCCAAGAATTTTCCACTAGGACTTACAATAATAACTCTTTTACTATCATATTTTTTGTCACATTGCTTCCACATAATGAATATTTGCACGGAAACCTTCATTCTTCTTTTTCCTTTTCAACACGCTGCAAAAAATGTAAAACTGAACAAAATTTTTCTATGTGTAACCTTCATTATGAAGGATCAGACTTGGGTTTGGGGGGAATGCACTTTATTCTTATGCAAAGCATGCAAAAATTAGCCGACACTTTCCTTTTGATTAGCATATAAACAAAAACGGTTGAAAATACGTTACAGATTAAAAAAAATGTTTTATGAAAAAATGAAGTATAAGAAATTAGTTCTGGAACTGGAGGTTATTCCCAAAGTAAACATAAAAAAATATGTTACTGGCCATAACATAGACTGGGAGTAATAAAGCTGTCAGTACAGAATGAATTTCAGAGCTGAGGAAATGATCCATACGTACTTGTTACAATGACAGCTGAGCTCAAGAAGGTCCTTGTACATTGATTGTTGTTACGGTTGCAAGGAAACATCTCTGAAACAGTCTGTCCGGGTCCTGGGGTTGGTTGTCACAGTCCAATTTATGGCTCAGAAAATGCCGCTTAAAGCCATTGGGCACTGTTGATTGGCTGGATCTGCTGGGACCTTCCAAAGAGTTTTGTTCTATGCCTAAAGGAAAAAAGGAGTAATTTACTATTAATTGTAGTATCATTTATTGAAGCTGTATTTGACAGAAATACTGAGAACTAGTCACATACTGTATGTAGGGCTTTCCTTCCAGAGTAAAGTTTTAGTTGAAAATTGATTAAATTCTCTTAGTTACATAAGAAAGCAAGGTTCACCAAAATGGATTTAAAGAGAACCCATCACTTGCCATAAATATGTAATTTTTTTTTCTTACCTGGTGTAGAAGCTGCTGTTCTCCTGAATCCCGTGTTGTTTTTCTTTTGTTCTTGCGCCTCTCCGCTTCTGAGATTTTGCCCCTTTTTCCTTGTATGTAAATCTTGTCTTGTTAGAAACTGGGCGTGATTATCAAGAAGACTCCCATAACAAACGAGCTGATTGCCACACCCACTTGGCTAAAAAGAACAGATTTACTTCCAGAGAAAGCGATATCTGAACAATGGAGAGGAGCAGGAACAGAAGAAAATCAACTCCAGATTCAGGACAAAAGCGACATTTACACCACATAAAAAAAAATTATAAATGTATGGTAAATGACAGGTCCTTTTTAAAAGTCACTTATTTGGCCTAAACAATGTGACCATATCAATGGACAACAGAATGCAGTCACTCAAAGGGCAGCAGAGTGGCTCAGAGGTTAGCACAATTGCTTTGCCTTGCAGGAGTCTTGTGTTCAAATTCCATCCAGGATGGTAGATATCAACTTTTCAGCCAAATTCTGGCTGATAATAGCTCATTTTTGCCAAATCAAATCTTGAAGTTTATCATAATTTTTGTTCGTTCTCCTGCTTTTTAAGAATTGACCACAGGTTTTCATAAGGATTGATGTCTGGTGAGCCATTGACCCAAAATGTCAATGTTTCATACACCGAGCCACTTAGTTATCTCTATTGCCTTGTGCATGATGCTAAATCATGCTGGAACAAGACTTGTCACCAAATTGCTCCTGGGTGGTTGGGAGAAGATCCTCTTGGAGGATATTTAGATCCCATTATTTATTCATGGCCACGTTCTATGGCAAATTTGTGAGTGAGACCCCTCCATGGATGGAAAGCAAACCCAGACAAAAATGGCCTTGGGATCCTTCATTGTTAGCAGACAGGACTCATGGTAAGGTTCAACTTTTCTTGTCTACACTATCTCGGAGTCTTCGATTATCCTTTGTCTATGCTACCTCTCTCACAAACGCAATACCATACTAATAATACCATACTAATTTTTACTCAACTACTGTACAAGGGCTGACAACCACACAATGTTCTGTTTTCACCATCCCTTTTCCTTCCCTGTCCGGCAGTACTTCTTCCTATCCTCTGGATCTCTCCTTCTTCAGGAACCAGCTCTCATCATTCAGTGTCCCTTATTGTAGTCTACATACATTCTTTAAGGAGACTTTAGATTTATTGGTTCAACTTATGCAAGAGGGATGAAGTCAGGAACAATCCAACTAAGACAAGGATCAAGAAGGGAAGTGTGGAGCTTTAATTATTTTGTGCTTTTTGGCACAGTCATTTTCAGTGTGTAAGAAGAAGGACCGGATCGGGTGTACCTCTTTCACACCAGGTCCGAAACTGTCGGGGCTGTCCTCCCCTGTTGTCCGGGGAAAGCTTAAAGAACCGGACCAACCTTTGCAATTGCCAGGGGGTGTGTGGCTAAGCTAAATAAACCTGAGCGCACGCGGAAGCAGGGAGACTTGGCAGGAAGAGACAGCGCCTTCAGGGAGAAGGCAGTGCTCCGTCCCTTGAGCACCACCGCAGAGCAGGCCCACGCCACAGCACACACGCAACCACTCATGGAGACTGTGATCAGAGACTGGCTGAGTGTCCGGTGGCTCTCGCAAAGCAAGGTGCAAAACATCCCGGGCCCATGAGTACAGCAAGCAGACCGCCTAGGTTAGACTGGGGTTGTTACCGTGAACTGTATCCTGTCTCCCCGGTGCATATCTGTTGGACTATGTTGAATTCCGGCAAGTTCTTGAACTGTGACCCGCTCCTTATACTTTCTCCTGGATCAAGGACCCCGCGACAGACCTCAGAGACTCACCGCTGCCATCGGGACACTGCTCATCTACTTCCACCGGACCATACCGGATCATGGACCCCGTGATAGACCTCAGAGATTCATCGCTGCCGTCAGGACGCTGCTCATCTACTTCCCCGGGACCATACCGGATCCACGACTCGCTTGCCTTAGTTGGTACCATCTTCTGCCTTGTGGATATTCCAGTCCGGGCGACGTCTGGATCGGATAAGTTATATCTTAAAACTGTTTATTTTTGCCCTCCTTTTACCTGCATTTTACCCCCCCAAACTGCATTCCCTTTACCACTTATTACTGCATTACTCCTGTTCACCATACATCTCCCTGCGTGGAGTAACTACTAGTTAAAAGTAAGTATGTTAACCCTTGCTCTGCCTCTCGTCCATTACTGCATCCCGCGACCTGCTCACAAGTGTATAGAGAAATATTCTTCAAATGTTGTGTATACAGCCCTTATACATTTTTGTAGTATTTAGGTATTATCATTATCATGTCTTTGTTAGTCTCTTTATATTTTCAACAGCATATTCTCTCCGCATTCATCTGAATTTATAAGATTTCCGATGTTCATGTCTCCCAGGCAGCAGAATGAGCCCTGATTACATCCAATCCTTTCTCTTAGAAATCCCAAGGATGAGAGATGTACTGTATAACGCTCCTTGTTTCTGTGCCACATCTGTTTCAATACTTTTATATGTATATATGATTATTTTTTTTTACGATTTCCTGCAATGCGGACCTCATTTCTATCTTTTTAACTTTAATCCTATAACATCATCAGACCTATATTGTCATCACAATAGTAACACTGTAAGGTTGATAGAATAACAAGCCGATAAATTTCAACCTATATTCCTCTAGTATTAATCAAGACAGAGGAAGCAAAACATCTGAGGCTGCTTTTAAGGCCGGGATCACACATGCGAAAAAACTCGCACGAGAATCGTGCGAGTCTCTCGCATGAACACCCGGCACTATCGCCGGCACTCGGCCCAGAGCGTGCGGCTGCATAGAAGTATACATGCAGCCGCACGCCCCGGTCCGAGTGCCGGCAGCAGCGCCGGGTGTTCATGCGAGAGACTCGCGCGAGTATCGTGCGAGTTTCTCGCATGTGTGATCCCAGCCTAATAGCTATGATGTCATGAAGGGTGTTGCATCATCGCACCAGCGCTGTGATATCATCATCAATGTTGAAAAACACTGTCAATGGAAGAGGACTTGTCACTTGTCATAAATTTGTAATATTTTTTTCCCCTAGTGTAAATGTCGCTGTTCTCCTGAATCTGACATCATATTTCTTTTGTTTGTGCGCCTCTCCGTTCCTGAAATACGACCCTCTCTTAACAGTACAGAAATCTTGTCTTGTTATTCAAGTGGGTGTGGCCCTCAACTCTTCTGTATGGGAGTGTTCTTGAGGACGACACCCAGTTGACTTAAAAAAGACTAGAAGAAGAGAGGAGCTGGAACAAAATTGAAACATTGTGGATTCAGGAAAACAACGGTATTTATTCTAGGTTGAAAAAATATTTAAGGCAAGTGAAAGGTCTGTTTTTAACGACATCAGTACATCAGTCTTTACATCACGCACCACAACTTCATTTTCTGTGATTGATCAGTATTAGGGCGCAGTCAGCCGGACGTATAAATCAGTATCAAAAAACTGACCGGCACATCCAAACTTAGATTCAGTGTGAACAGGTGCTAAACCTAGAGTCACCAACTCATATACATACAAGAAGAAAAGGTAGCACACTGTAGCGCTATAGCTTGCAAACACGAAATATGAAAAATATGAAAAATGAATTACATCATTACCTTAGAAATATGAAAAATTGAGAAGTCTTAGCGCATAAGATGGCCAAATTATGTGAGCCTGATAGCCACGTCAAGGCTCTTCTCGTATATCAGGTCCCTAACTAATGCCTATCCTCGCTTTAGAAAAGTCTGTCTGCATGGGAACCTATGAATCCTCTTTTCAGACTAAAATCTACATCTCTGTGGAGGGGTGATGAACCTGCTGTAATTAAAAGGCCTGTGACCACCAGGTGGAGTGCTCAGGCAGAAGGTAAATGAATACATATCAAAAAACTGACCGGCACATCCAAACTTAGATTCAGTGTGAACAGGTGCTAAACCTAGAGTCACTCCACCTGGTGGTCACAGGCCTTTTAATTACAGCAGGTTCATCACCCCTCCACAGAGATGTAGATTTTAGTCTGAAAAGAGGATTCATAGGTTCCCATGCAGACAGACTTTTCTAAAGCGAGGATAGGCATTAGTTAGGGACCTGATATACGAGAAGAGCCTTGACGTGGCTATCAGGCTCACATAATTTGGCCATCTTATGCGCTAAGACTTCTCAATTTTTCATATTTCTAAGGTAATGATGTAATTCATTTTTCATATTTTTCATATTTCGTGTTTGCAAGCTATAGCGCTACAGTGTGCTACCTTTTCTTCTTGTATGTATATGAGTTGGTGACTCTAGGTTTAGCACCTGTTCACACTGAATCTAAGTTTGGATGTGCCGGTCAGTTTTTTGATATGTATTCATTTACCTTCTGCCTGAGCACTCCACCTGGTGGTCACAGGCCTTTTAATTACAGCAGGTTCATCACCCCTCCACAGAGATGTAGATTTTAGTCTGAAAAGAGGATTCATTGGTTCCCATGCAGACAGACTTTTCTAAAGCGAGGATAGGCATTAGTTAGGGACCTGATATACGAGAAGAGCCTTGACGTGGCTATCAGGCTCACATAATTTGGCCATCTTATGCGCTAAGACTTCTCAATTTTTCATATTTCTAAGGTAATGATGTAATTCATTTTTCATATTTTTCATATTTCGTGTTTGCAAGCTATAGCGCTACAGTGTGCTACCTTTTCTTCTTGTATGTATATGAGTTGGTGACTCTAGGTTTAGCACCTGTTCACACTGAATCTAAGTTTGGATGTGCCGGTCAGTTTTTTGATATGTATTCATTTACCTTCTGCCTGAGCACTCCACCTGGTGGTCACAGGCCTTTTAATTACAGCAGGTTCATCACCCCTCCACAGAGATGTAGATTTTAGTCTGAAAAGAGGATTCATAGGTTCCCATGCAGACAGACTTTTCTAAAGCGAGGATAGGCATTAGTTAGGGACCTGATATACGAGAAGAGCCTTGACGTGGCTATCAGGCTCACATAATTTGGCCATCTTATGTGCTAAGACTTCTCAATTTTTCATATTTCTAAGGTAATGATGTAATTCATTTTTCATATTTTTCATATTTCGTGTTTGCAAGCTATAGCGCTACAGTGTGCTACCTTTTCTTCTTGTATGTATATGAGTTGGTGACTCTAGGTTTAGCACCTGTTCACACTGAATCTAAGTTTGGATGTGCCGGTCAGTTTTTTGATATGTATTCATTTACCTTCTGCCTGAGCACTCCACCTGGTGGTCACAGGCCTTTTAATTACAGCAGGTTCATCACCCCTCCACAGAGATGTAGATTTTAGTCTGAAAAGAGGATTCATAGGTTCCCATGCAGACAGACTTTTCTAAAGCGAGGATAGGCATTAGTTAGGGACCTGATATACGAGAAGAGCCTTGACGTGGCTATCAGGCTCACATAATTTGGCCATCTTATGCGCTAAGACTTCTCAATTTTTCATATTTCTAAGGTAATGATGTAATTCATTTTTCATATTTTTCATATTTCGTGTTTGCAAGCTATAGCGCTACAGTGTGCTACCTTTTCTTCTTGGACGTATAAATCAGGACTAGATCGGAACGGGAAAGATGGCAATCGGGAGAGCTACCGGCCAGTCTGTGCACTGCATTCCGATCTCGCCCCGATTTATACGGCCTTCGGACTGCACCTTTATATTTCTTTGTATCATCTGTAATGTCATAATATTCTGCAAAGTGATTGTGATCACCTGGTCTACACTATGACCACTGTATAGTGCTATTATTTCTGATAGCACAGTGGCAGCAGTCACTGACTGAAAAATTGACAACAGTTTTTGACCGTGTGCGTAGGAGTTTCTCTAATCCACTTTTATTTTCCTTCTTGTGCCGATGGTGAGATTGACATATTTAACAAGGTAGAAGCAGTCGCCAGCCGACCACAGCAACTGTTTGTCACCTTTTTGGCTGAAAATAAAAGCCCCACACTTTCTTTATATGACTGTGTCTGCCTATGTCACTGCCACAATGCCTTACAACATACTTCTCTGCTGTTTGTGTATGCACAGTGGTGCTTGAACCCTTCAGTAATTTCCATATATCTGCATAAATTAGACCTAAAACCAATCAGGTTTTCATACAATTCCTAAAAGTAGATAAAAAGAAAAAAAAAAGAAAAGAACATGGCACAAAGGACGGTGATTTCTAAGGACCGCAGAAGAAAAGTTGTTAATGCTCATCAGGCTATAAAAAGCTGTGAAACCATCGCTAAAGAAATTGTACTCCACCAATCCACAGTCAAACAGGTTGTGTACAATGGAGATAATTAAAGACTGTTTTAACCCTCCCCAGGAGTGGTCGACCAACAGAGATCACTCTAAGAGCAAGGGTTATAATAATCTGCGAGGGCACAAAGGAACCCAAGGCAACTTTTAAGCAACTAAAGGCCTTTCTTACATTAGTTAATGTTAACCGTCATAAGTCCACTATTAGGGTGTTTTTGAACAACAATGGTGTGCATGGCAGGATTGCAAAGAGAAAGCCACTCCTCTCCAAAAAGAACATTGCTGCCCAACTGTAGTTTGCTAAAGATCCCCTGGTCAAGTCAGAAGGCTATTAGAATAATGTCTTGTGAATGGATGAGCCCAAAACAGAACTTTTTAATTTAAATGAGTAGCATTATGTTTGGAGAAAGAAAAATACTGTGTTGCAGCATGAAAATCTCATACCATCTGTGAAACACACATATTATAAAGGATGGAATGGGAATTTCATGGAGGAGCATAGCCATGTTGGACACATAACCGTATGCATTTTTTATGTGTTTCTGATGCATTTTTTATGCATTGAGCTGGGCATCAAGAAATTGAATAGAATTTTATTTTGTGCTTGAAAAGAGGATGCAAAAAGAGGCGCAGTTTTCATCTCTACAAGTTTGATTCTTGAGCTGGAGATCTACATGTGGACAGTCATTATTATGGCAGTCATGTGTAGTCAACGACAGGGGTCCCAGATTCCACCATCTTTTTGAAGCTTTTCATGTTTTTTTTGTGCTACACCATGTATTTACAGTGGCATGAATATGGATTTTTGATTTATATCAAAAGAAGAAGACTCTTTTAAAGATAAAACAAATCTCTTTAATGTGATTTAAAGGTCATTACTAGTGATGAGCGAGTATACTCATTGCTCGGGTGATCTCCGAGTATTTTGGCGTGCTTGGAGATTTAGTGTGTGTCGCCGCAGCTGCATGATTTGCGACTGCTAAACAGCCTGAATACATGTGGGGAATGCCTGTTTGTTAGGGAATCCCCACATGTATTCAGGCTGTCTAGCAGTCACAAATCAGGCAGCTGCGATGAGAAAAACTAAATCTCTGAGCACGCCAAAATACTCGGAGGACACCCAAGCATGCTCGGGAAAACCCGAGCAACGAGTATACTCGCTCATCACTACTCATTACAATTATTACATACATATCTTGAAGCCCTCACTAAATCATTACCTGGCAGTGATAGTCAACTAATCATAGAAGTCATCTAATTAGGGCAGCACGAACCATATATTTGGAGCCAAGAAAGGATCAGATCCTGTCTTGGGAAATCATAAAAACCTTTTCCAAATATACAGCCCGTAAATGTAATCTAAGTCAAGTGACTGCAGTATAATTGTATCCGGAAGGTACAACAACTGGTCAGGGAGTATTTTAATAAAATCTACAGCATGTAAAGGACCAAAGTATAGATGAAAGTCAATTGAAACTGCTACATATCACTTATCCCCATATTGCAAATGTGGTAAAGGGGTCGTCTGTAAATTTTAGAAATCAGGGTAAAGGCAATAATAACTAAGCGTTACTCACCTGCCGTTGCAACGTTAGGTATAGTATTCATGTGACTGCTGCAGTCCATCACTGGCCTCAGTGGTGACACTTACAGGTACAGCAAATGACCGCTGAGGCCAGTGACTGACTGCAGAGGTCGCAAGAATAATATAGGTGATGTCATTGCTGCACAACCAGTAGAGACCAATGAAAGTGGTGTTGAAATAATGATCAATTTAACATTTTAGCACATTTAAAGGCCATGCAAGGGGTGGGGAGGCTGTCAAAAAATTAATTGCCTCTCTGTAACCATTCCTATTGAATCAAATAGGAGCTGAGCTGCAGTACCCGGGAATGGCGGCTACACAGTGAACAAAGCTGTGCCGCTCCAGCTCCGTTCATTGTTTACTTCTGGAGACAAAAAATAATTAATTGTGGGGGATCCGGGTGTCAGAATCCTACTGATCTGATCCTAAGAAGATAGCTTGCCATACACAATAGATGGCTGTCAGACGAACAATGGTACAGGAATGTTCAGGTTGCAACTATTTTAGCAGGAGCGTATGATATGTCTGGCAAAAGTGTACCTTGGAGAAGAAAGTGATCGGTTGTCCAAAACTGGACATGCCCAATCAATGTCTTCCCCGACAATCAGTTGTTCCAGCCCCCATACACATTAGACTGTTGGACGAAACCATCGATATTGGCTTCATTTGTATAGGGGCTCCAAATAACTGATTGTCGGAGGAGAGGTCGATCAGGCATGTCTGATTTTGGACTGCCAAATCCCTTTGATTCAACAATAGTAAAAATAGCCTGTTGGATTAACTGAATAACTAAATTACTGAATGAATAACTGAACTGCACAGAAATAATAAAATTTCAAAATATAAAAATAATTTCATATACAGTAAATAAGCTGTTAAGATCTATGGGCCAGGGGGCGTGGCCTAGCTCTTGATGTGAGAGGTCGGGTGGCAGTGTTTCTCCACCACCATTAGCTTCAATTATCCTGCACAGAGCCCGAATCAGCCAAATCCCTTATCAGGAACTGCTGTCTGAGGGTCCCGGGAGTCAGAGGCGAGCTTCTGCCAGACTCAGAGAGACCAACATGGGCCGCAAAAGGCAGAAGGATGCCGGGGCCTGCAGCAATGCCTCAGCCCAAGATGGCACCGAGACAGAGGAAGAGGCGGGAAGGAGGAACACAGCCTATGCACGGAGGCTGGAGGCTTCAGCGCGGCTGCACAGGTATGCGAGGGGCATGGAGGCAGATGAAGAAGGAAGTGAAGGTAGTGAGAAGCATGGAGATGAGGAGGAAGATGGTGAGGAGATGCCTGCGCTACATAATGAACAGCAGGAGGAGAGGGATGGTGATACTGTGCTGGCAGCTGAAAGTTCAGATGAGGCAGAGCCGACTCTGCGAGATGTATTCCAGGCAGTCTTATGCTGCAAGACTGCCTTAACTGCTCTGACAAAGCAGGTGAATGGTCTGAAAACCGATATGGGAGGCATTGAGGCTTCTATGCAGAAAGTTACAGCCAGATTGACTGAGGTGGAGGGCAGAGTTGGTGCAACAGAAGATCATTTAACCTCAGTGCAAAAGACGCAACAACAGCACATTCAGAGGATCGCGGTAGTGGCTAATAAAAACGATGACCTGGAAAACCGGTCATGCAGGAACAATCTGCGTATTGTGGGCATCCCTGAAAGAGCTGAGGGTGCTGACCCCACGACCTTTGTTGAAACCTGGCTGCTGGGAAAGTTTGGGTCTAATATCCTGTCGAGGGTGTTTGCTGTGGAGCGTGCCCATCAAGTGCCCATGAGACCCCCAGTGCCTGGAGAGAGCCCTCGTACGATGTTAGCCAGAATCCTGAACTGCAGAGACCGGGACACTATCTTACGTAAGGCCAGAAAATTGACAGATCTTACCCTGGAGGGCAAACGTATTGAAATATACCCGGATTATTCGGCTGAGGTGCAAAAGCTGCGGCTACGGTATGGTGACGTGAAGAAACAGCTCCGCTCTTTGAATGTGAAATATTCTACAATTTATCCTGCCAAATTAAGAGTGGAAGCCTTTGGAAAGGTCAATTTTTTCCCGTCACCGGTAGAGGCCGCTTCGTGGTTGGAGCGGAACCGGAGCAAATTGAGAGAAGCTGAGGACTCGGTACGGTGAATACACGACCCTGCTATTCTGACCACTGGACAGGGTTGTGGCTCTGCATTGCTCTGCGAAACCGCAGAGGAGGGGAGAAACCCCCGCTGGGATCTACGTTTTATAGTTTTATAGTTAATTTGTTTGATTAATGGTTCGGGACTATGCATACTATTGATTATGTGGTGGAGAGACTGCCAATGCTGGAGGAGGACACGGCGCATGTTGATATGCGGTATACTACGATGTTGCTCAGGTTCTTTGAGCTCCCACTCTCACATTGGGAAGAGAGTGACAAGAGAAGGGTGGGGGGAGGGGGTGGGGGGAGGTGGATGGGTTGGAGTTGCGGGAAAATGGGGTTGCTTATGCTGTTTGACCTGGTATGCTGGGGAACAAAATGGGAAGATGTTACTTGATGATGGTGGATTGTTTTTTCTGATGCACAATGAGTAACCGTACTGTTCGGATTTTAAGTTGGAATGTACGTGGTATATCTGACAGGATTAAGAGGGCAGCAATTCTGAATCACATCAGATCTTGTGATCCTATGATTGCGTGCTTACAGGAGACCCATCTCACTGGAGATACTAGGCACTGGCTGTCGAGAGGGTGGATGTTAAAGACATATCATTCTACTTATTCCTCGTACTCCAGGGGGGTGTCAGTCCTAATACATAAAAACGCACATTATGAAGAGCTGGCAGTGCAAGTAGACAGTGAAGGGCAGTATGTATGGATTGCATGCAGATTGTATGGACACAAAATGATTTTAGTGGCTTTATATATCCCTCCACCTTATTCTAAAAAGGCACTTCAAGCAGTATTGGACTTGACGGCCAGATGGGGGAGGCTCCGATGTTGATTATGGGAGATGTTAACAACACCATGAATGATTACTGGGATAAAGTACGTCCGGCAGGTATGGAAGCGGGACGGGACGGAATGACTGCATTTGGCACCTACGTGGGGGAGCTGGGGCTGGTGGATCTGTGGAGAGTACGAAATGAGGGTAAGAGGATCTTCTCGTGTCACTCAGCTACATACGGAACACTGTCAAGGATAGACCTGGCTTTTGGGGATACTGCTATGGATGGGATGGTTGGGGAGGTGGAATACCTACAGAGGACTCTATCGGATCATAGTCCTATGGTTGTCACGCTTCTAGTGGGATCTGTTCAGGGTCAGAGGGGAGGTTGGCGTCTTCACCCGACGTGGCTTAAAGTGGTGGATATGGGCGGAATAACCAAAGAACTAGAGCACTTCTTCCAAGTGAATGAGGGGAGTGCGGAGACCACAGTGGTGTGGGAGGCTATGAAGGCATTTATGAGGGGACTTTTTATAGGTGAGATCTCACGGTGTAAGACCAAAACTAAATTGGCAGATCAACAAATAAAGGATGACTTGACAAGGGCAGAGGCAGACATGATTTTGACGCCAACGAGTGCAGCTCACAATAGACTAAAATTGGCACAGGAGGCAGTTAATAAACTGCACATGATGCAAGCTGAGAGGAAAAGGGCATTTCAGCAAGCCCAATTCTTTGAGGAAGGAGAGAGAGTGGGTCACTTGTTGGCGGTGATATCTGCGGCACAGAGGGAATCTTCCAGGGTGTACAGGTTGAGAGACCAAACGGGGACGACTCTGACAGACACAAAGGATATATTGGAGGTCTTCAAGGAATATTACATGGCACTATACAACTCAAGAGTACGGGACACGGAGGGGGCCGTAGAGGAATTCTTGGAGGGCATCTCAATGTCTAAATTGTCTGAGGAAGATAGGTTAAGGTTGGATGAACCTGTGAGTGTGGAGGAGGTGGAATGTGCAATTCTGTCTATGCCCAATAACAAATCACCGGGTGCTGATGGTCTACCTGGGGAGGTGTACAGGGAGCTGGTGGAGCTGCTGGCCCCAAAACTGAAATCTGTGTTTGAGGAGGCTTTGGTGAAGGGGGCGCTACCGAGATCAATGGAGGAAGCGGTGATAGTGGTTCTACCAAAGGAGGGGAAAGACCCCATGGATGCGGAGTCGTATAGGCCCATATCGTTGTTGACAACGGATGTCAAAATACTCGCTAAGATCCTGGCCACCCGGCTCACCGGGTTGCGCATACTGTTATTCACGAGGACCAGTCGGGCTTTATGCCCAACCGCTCCACGGCTGTTAACTTGAGAAGATTATTTCTTAATATGCAGCTGCCTGCTGATAATGGGGGCGGGAGAATAGTGATGTCATTGGACGCCAGAAAAGCATTTGACAGTGTGGAATGGAAATATTTATGGAAAATCATGGAAATAATGGGATTTGGCCCCGCGTTCATGGCCTGGGTGAAGTTATTGTACTCATCCCCAAGGGCGGTAGTTAAGGTGAATGGTGAACGGTCCGGGATGTTTGACCTACATAGGGGCACAAGGCAGGGGTGCCCGCTGTCCCCGCTATTGTTTGCGGTGGCTGTGGAGCCCCTGGCGGCCAAAATAAGAGCTGAGAGAGGAGTGGTCGGATTTAAATTTGGGAGGCTGGAAGAAAAAATATCACTGTATGCCGATGACATCCTGTTATTTCTGGAAAGTGCAGGAGAGACATTGGGGTGCACCATGGATGTAATTAAACACTTTGGGAGCATTTCGGGACTGGAGATAAACTGGCACAAGTCTTATGTCATGGCTGTAGATAGACCAATAAAAGCGGAGGAGATAGATGAGAGGGGGAAGCAGGTCCGGCTGGTTTCACAATTTAAATACCTTGGGATATGGGTGGCGCTTCCATTGACACGATTCACGGATCTGAATTTAGTTCCTCTGCTAGAGAAATTTAAAAAGAAAATAGGCGCATGGTGCCGATTGGCTTTGACGGTGACGGGTAGAACTAACCTGATTAAGATGGTCCTTATGCCACAATTAATGTACGTTTTGCACAACTCACCGATATGGCTACCAAAGAAACGGTTTCAGGGTATTGATTCTATCTTCAGATCCTTGATATGGGGCAAGAGGCAGGCAAGGATTAAATTGGAAACGCTGCAAAATGGGAAGGAGGAGGGAGGATTGACCGCACCCAATCCCTGGGTCTATTTTTTGGCAGTACAGGGCCAGCATGTCAGGGGATGGAGAGAGCCCGATTGTGGAGGGGCAGCTTGCCGGGTGCTGGAACATGTGTCGGGGAGACGCCCACTGGTCCAGGCGTTAGAGGATGGTACCTTTAAGAAATTGGGAGCAATATATCCTACCTTAGGCTTGACTCAGAAGGTATGGGACACTATTAAAAAGATCAGGGGGGTGGACGGGCTGACTAGATACTCACCGGTGTTGGGCAATGAACATCTGCCGGAACTTAATAAGCTGTGTCAAATGGGCAATTGGAAGGCGCAAGGAGTGAGATATGTGTGCCAGCTGCAGAGTGGAACGGACCTGAAGACCTTTGAGAAACTGAGAGAGGAATTTGATTTGCCTTTGGTATGGGGATTTCAATACTATAGGCTTCGACATGCTTGGAGGGCACAGTGTGGATTGGGAGCTATGACGGTTCAGGGTGACATTGTACTAGACTTTGTGTGTATGAAGGGAGGGACGAGGGAGTCATATCGAGCTTATATCATGACCTACTGCACTCCTATCTGGGGGAAATCACCTCATTGCAAAGAGTAAATGGGAAAAGGAGGTGGGTACCCTCACGACAGAACAATGGGAGGCGATTCTAGAATATGTCCCGAAGATCTCTCTAAGCGAGCAGGCACGGCTCTCCCAATTATACATAATACATAGGACATACAAAACACCGTTGCTTCTGTACAAGGCGGGCTTGAGGGGAGATTCCAATTGCCCTAGGTGTGGCATGGACCAGGCCGGATTGCTGCACATGCTATGGTCGTGCCCACGGCTGGCGGCTTATTGGTTGGTCGTTATTAACAAAATTGAGAGGGCTTATACATGTACAATTGACAGAAACCCGGTGCTGTGTGTTTTGGGGGAGGTGGATGGTATACCTGTCTCGGAACATTACAAAGTGGCGATAGCGCGATTGCTATATGTGGCACGCAAATTAATAGCACGAAAGTGGACAGATTCGGAACCCCCCACTAGGAGGGAATTTATTGCTCAGACACGTACGGTAATGCATTTAGAGGAAAGCATTTACAGGCGGAGGCATGGAGAGAGAACTTTTGGGAAAATATGGTCCGCATGGATGGCGGTAATATGATTGTCAATGTTCCCAGGTATGCCCGGCATAAGGAGTATTGGCGGAGGGGGGAGGGGGGAGAGGGTTTTGACTGTATTACTACACGTTATGTGAATTGTTATATGTATATTGATAACTGTTTGCTGTTAATTTTTGAAACCTAAATAAAAATAATTGGTTTAAAAAAAAAAAAAAAAAGATCTATGGGCCAGACATAGATCTCTCCAAGAATCTGCCTCCAGAGCTTATTTTAAATGAAAGGGAGCGTTACCAGTGTGAGACATGTAATGACTGACAGTCTGCTCTCCTAAACCCTTATTCTAGTTATGATGTGCATGCTATCAAATTAACGCTGAGAGTCGGCACCTTAGCCCACATTGATTATATAACTGTTTATTTCATATGTTTTGGTAAACAGATAAAAACTTGTGTCACTGTCCAAATATTTTTGGACCTAACTGTATGATCTGAGAGTGCTATAAAAATTAAAAATTAGCACACAGTCGCCTATTGATCTCCAGCTACTACTGCCAGTCTCCTTTCCTTCTCATCCAGAGTTGTTGGTGCATGACCACTGTAGTCAGCCAGTGACTGCAGCGGAAACCAACACATCACTACTGCTTGAACAAATACCCAAGAAAAAATATGGACCAAAAGCAATTGAAAAAATAGTATATATATTTTTATTACAAAAATCATGAAACATACAACAATATAAAATGAAATATGGCAAGGGAAAAAGGCGATACCTAGGAACCACACACAGTAGGAAGTAGCAGACTAAGTCAATAAGTACAATGAATGTATACCATGGAAATATATACCCAAAAATATTGTTATCTACAAAATATAAAATGCATAGTGCAACAAATCTGCCACATATCCTCTCATGGAGAGGATATTCCTTAATACTAAATACATATATTAATGAGGGATATATTAGTGACAACGCAATGGATAAAGTGCATATATCAATGAGGGATATTTAATTTGTAACACAATGGGTAAAACGAATATACTGATGAGGGATATAGAATTATCAACACAGTGGGTGAAATAGCTAAGTCTCAGTTATGCAGAGTATGGCCATAAACAATATATATATATGATGCAAAATGCAGTATAACAATGAAGGGCTGCTTAAGAATAAAGTGCATAGTGCAATAAGGCAAACCCAAACATATAAAAAGTTAGAGATATACATACAATATTACTGCATATAGGTTTAACTGCACATGGCTACATACAAAGATATCCGTCAGATGTGATAGCATATACAAATATACCCTACATTAAAAGACACATATAAGTCAGGTATGCAAATAATCAAGACATAGTAAATAGTCTGACAACAAAAACAACTTACTGATGGTGGGCTGTAGCCATGTGCAGTTAAACCTATATGCAGTAATATTGTATGTATATCTCTAACTTTTTATATGTTTGGGTTTGCCTTATTGCACTATGCACTTTATTCTTAAGCAGCCCTTCATTGTTATACTGCATTTTGCATCATATATATATATTGTTTATGGCCATACTCTGCATAACTGAGACTTAGCTATTTCACCCACTGTGTTGATAATTCTTTATCCCTCATCAGTATATGCGTTTTACCCATTGTGTTACAAATTAAATATCCCTCATTGATATATGCACTTTATCCATTGCGTTGTCACTAATATATCCCTCATTAATATATGTATTTAGTATTAAGGAATATCATCTCCATGAGAGGATATATGGCAGATTTGTTGCACTATGCATTTTATATTTTGTAGATAACAATATTTTTGGGTATATATTTCCATGGTATACATTCATTGTACTTATTGACTTAGTCTGCTACTTCCTACTGTGTGTGGTTCCTATGTATCGCCTTTTTCCCTTGCCATATTTCGTTTTATATTGTTGTATGTTTCATGATTTTTGTAATAAAAAATATATACTATTTTTTCAATTGCTTCTGGTCCATATTTTTTCTTGGGTATTTGTTCAATCAGTATATGGATGAGTATTATTTATTTAGCCGTATTTGGGTTAATACATCACTACTGCTGTACATAGGAGTGAAGGGGAACAAAAGGTGATTATGTGCTATTTTTTATTTTTATAGCACACAAGCCATATTTAAAGGAATGAAAAGCCACTTTAACTATTTCATCAACTTATCCTACAATAACTCTTTGAACAGATGGGCTAGCTTCTGCTCCTCGCGCACATCAATAAAACTCAAGTGCTAATGACCTTGTTGCCGTTTCACCTATGTTCTACCTTGGACCACTTTTTATAGGTGCTTGATACATCTCATCTGGGGAAGTTGATCCTCAAAGCCCTTGATTCAGATGAGAAGAACGGACTAATGATGTTGGTGCAGCATGAAGATCCATATGGAGCAATGAAAGCACAACAGCACAAGGAGGAACAAACGGGAATCATGAGATCTGATTAAGCAGATGACGACAAGAAGTGTAACAGCGTTGTAATCCACAAAGGAAATAGAATAATCAGCAATGAGGAAAAGAGCTGAGCTGCATAATGCAATTGCAAAGTTGACTGCAGAGCTGAGTTTGCCACAGAGTTCAGTGCACAGATGGCAGCATGATGGCATTGTTGACTCAGTGATATAGCTGTTTTGGATTTGTCACAAAGTTCAAGGCAGAACTAGCCAGTGGCATTGCAGAGTTACCCAGAAAATTAGCAGAGCTTGGTTTGTCACAGAGTCAAAAGAACTGGTCAACGATAAAGCCGAATTACCTAGCAGGTTTTATCAGGAAGAAGTAAGCAATGCGGGGAATCAGTTCAGGGTAGCAGCATGGTGCTAACTACCTGAATACTCAGGCAGCATACCTCTGCCTAAAGCGGCCTGTAAGACCTGGAAGTGTTATGTTAGAAGGGTCGACAGAAGGAGGAAGACAAGGCATCTGGCACTGAATCAAGGAGAGGTTAGTAACAGTACTAACCACTGAATACTAGGAATACACCTCAAAACCTTATGTTTTCTTGATCTGACAGTTATTTAGCCATCACAATTTGGCATCTGTCAAAGTCACTTAGATCCTTGTGCTTGCCCATTTTTCCTGCTTCCAACACATCAACTTCAGGAACTGAATATTCACTTGCTGTCTAACATATCCAATCCCTTGATGAGTGTCACTGTCACCAGGTAATCCATGTTGGTTATTTCAGCTGGAGGGGGTTTTAACGTGATGTGTGATCAGTATATAGAGAGATGATAGATAGATAGATAGATAGATAGATAGATAGATAAGATAGATAGATAGATAGATAGATAGATAGATAGATAGAGAGTATCTGCTTACTCTAGGACAAGAAGGCACATGTCTATAGAAAACATTACTGCCTGTTAGGTTGATCAATATGAAGATAAATCGGGGATCTGGTTGCCTTGGGTCCTGGTGACATCTGTGTTGCTGGCTGGCATTGAGTGATCAGAAGATTGTGTTTACATGTATCACCAGTGCTGATAATCAACAGTGTCATTTATCACACAGACAAGAGAGAAAAAGCTCAGGACAGAATTACATGGTAAATGGTAATGCCAGTCTATTTGCTGTGTTTACAGTCCATATTGTAGGTCAGATAAGGCTATTAGAAGGAAGCGATGAAAGAGAACACATGATAATAATAAATGTACATAGTATAGGTTTAGTTTATATTCTCTCTCTCTTAAAGGGGATATTTCACTGGATATTTTTAATTTCAACTGAGCACCTCCTAAAATAGGTGCTACTCCAATGATTCTGAAACAGTTTTTCTTTTTCTTCTGTGCAGCTCCTTTCCAAAGTTATACCCCCGGAAATAAAGATACCATTTACCCTTCAACCAGCTGGGTGTGTACCACAGAACTTATCTGTGGGCGTTTGCTTTTAGCTCCTCTGACTCTGGCCAATCAAAACATGGCCACGCCCACAGAGAAGTTATGTGGTACTCAGCTGGTTGTAGGGAAAAATATAACCCTTATTATTAGGGGGTCATAACTTTGGAATAGAGGGGTCCAGAATAAAAATAAAAACTGTTCCAGAATCAGTGAAGCAGCACCAACTTGAGAAGGTATTCAGTTTAAATGAAAAAAAAAACTTCGAATTTGACACGAAATTTAGTGCATATTTTGGCATGGAATTTACGTCAAACCCCAGGATAATCTGTATCCCACGTAGAGAAGGAAAATTAATGAGAATCTGAATAAAACATTAATATGAAAGTTCTTAAAGTAAAACTTTGGCCCTGATTCATTATTGCATTTGTGCCTTTTTTGTATCTAGTTTTTGCTGATTTTTTTGTCTATTTTTTCATTTGCGCTTTTTTTTCTATTAATTTGCGCTTTTTTTTAAATCTAATTTATATGTATCCACCCTTTTTTTGTCTTAGGCTGGGGTCACACTGGCAACAAAATCGTACGACTGCAAAGTGATGAAATATTGCATTGCAGTCGGACCAATGTTAATCTATGGAGCAGCTCCCAGTATCAGATTTTTTGTGGTCTGCTTTATACGTGCGAGTGCAATCGCAGCATGCTGCGATTGTCACCGATTGTGGGTCGACAATTGCCAATGCAAGTCTATGGGTGCGATGAAAAATCTGATTACAAACAGACCGCGCGTGTGACTTGCGATTAAATCGCACCGGTGTCCTTTAGAAAAGTCGGCAATTCATCCCTGGCTATACTGTAAAATCACACTGACAGCTTTAATAAAGAATCAAAAGAATAGATATATACACATAGAATACATTGTGACACATATATATATATATAAATATATATATATATATATTTCATACACTTCTACATAGTATAATAGCCGCTAATTCAATTGCCGGCTTTTGTGAAATTACAGACCCGACATGAAATGACACATGGTTTACATACAGTTAACCATGTAATTTCATGTAGTTTGATATATGGTTTTCACTAACAATTACATGAGTGTATGTGTGCAAAATTTCATACATGTAGGGGTTAATTAAAGGTGTAAATTCCCGCCCTATTTTCTCCACCAGACAGGGAAAGCCAGCGAGTGAGGGCAGATAATAATAGCCTAGGGAGGGTGCATTTATTTTGTGCCCCCACCTGGCTACTAACATCTGCCCCCAGCCACCCCAGAAAAGGCAAATCTATAATTAGATGCGCCCTTTCTGGCACTTAGCCCGTCTTATTCCCATTGCCCTGTAGCGGTGGCTAATGGATTAATAATGGGTTAAAGCCACCTTGCTATTGGAAGGTGACTTTAAGCCATGTTAATAATTGAGAGTTGTCAATTAGACAACTATCAATTATTAATCATATTGTATGAATAAAAAATAAAACACACACACATTAATTAAAAATCATTTTAATGAAATAATCACACAGTTTTTGACCATCTTTTATTTTACAGGTACTCCTTGCGAAGCCCTTGTTTTCCTGTAATGAAAATAAAATAAAAAAGCAACATTATTCTTACCTATCCAGTGCTCTGTCAGGTCCCATGCTGTAATCCTTCACAAAGGGTTAACTGGCTTATAGCAAGCAGTGCAGCTAATGCTGGCAGTTCAGCTGTAAGCCCACGAATGAAGGAGTTCCTCTCCCGGCCGACAGGAGAGGAAATGATTAGCTGGGAAGCTTAATTGATTGCTTCCCAGGCTAATCAGTTCACTTCAGGTCAGCCGGGACTCCCTCTGACGTCACTGATGCTGTGCGGTGTCCCCGGCTGACCTGAACTGATTAGCCTGATTAACCTTTAATTAACCCCTACATGTATGAAATTTTGCACACATACACTCATGTAATTGTTAGTGAAAACCATATATCAAACTACATGAAATGACATGGTTAACTGTATGTGAACCATGTGTCATTTCATGTCGGGTCTGTAATTTCACAAAAGCCGGCAATTGAATTAGCGGCTATTTTACTATGTAGAAGTGTATGAACTATAAATATATGTATATATACATATGTCACAATGTCATGTATATATATATATATATGTATTCTATGTGTATATATCTATTGTTTCTTTTGTGATTTAAAAACTATTCATTTGGATCCATTATATGTCGGTTTTGCTAGTCACCGACAACATCTCGCAAGTTGGATGCAACTAAATCGCATCCTCCCGGAAAATCGGATGCCAGATGGATGAATGTTCATGAATTTTTGGTGCGATAATCAACTGACTAAAACGGTCAGATTTTTTAGACGGTATGTGTGACCCCAGCCTTACGTTTGTCATTGTGGGCGAGGTTTCAAGTTTGCTGATTTTTTTCACCTGATTCATTGATCTAAACTTTTTTTTTTTTAAGTTACATTTTTTTTTGCGCAAATATACTCCAATCCTCCCTGGATCAGTTTTAGGCATGTCTGATATTTTTGTGCAAATATTACAACAATTAGAGGAACTTGCGACAGTTTGCAGTAAGTTGCTGTGAAAACGATGAAAGACAAAAGTAAAGAGCATTTTTTTTGTTTTGCGCAAAATTCATGAACCTCGTGCACCATTTTTAAGAATTTGTAGCAAAAAAAACAGCAGCACATCCCACAAAGCAAAAGAAAATTGACATAAAAAAAAAATGATGAATCGGGCCGGTATGTAAACTCAAGTGCTACTTGAAAGATCAGGAACACACATCCATAGGAACAGTTACCATCACTGCTGCGCTCTGCAATTTAATAAATCACAAATATCTTGAATCACCCTGACATCCTGGGTTATTAAGTCGGCTGTAGTAAAAGCTTTCGCTGCACTGGTGCAGAATGGTCATACGAATGTGATACAGCTTAATTTAACGAAAGTGCTAACAGCGGTTTAGCTTTAATAATATATTCAGAAATGATAATAATGTCGTGACCTGCAAGCATTTACATTCATGATCTTGTGAATGGTAAATTAGAAGAGAGATAAACTAAATTTTACAGTGGTTATCAGATTTTCCAGTCTGAAAGCGATTTTTAAAGGATTTCTTAAATTCTTAAGTGAAAGCTGTTAAATGAGTTGCAGAGTTGAATAATGTCTAGCATTGTAGAAAAGAATTATAAGTTATCCATATTACTTTACTTTACGAGATACTCAACTATCAGGATATATTCGCCCCTGTTGTCATGTTTCCTATTGCCATTTTACCTTTTTGCAGAAATGAAGCATGTATGGCATGGATAGAATCATCAATTTGGTCGATATTAAGTTTCTAGGGGTTAGTATGGCCTTATGGTGATGGGAGAGAATGCGTTATGTTCGTCCCTTCACTACAATGCTGAAAATATATCTCCCATAAATATCAGATCGATGCAAACCCCAATATTCATCACTGATCACTGGGCTGAAAATATATCTCCCATAAATATCAGATCGATGCAAACCCCAATATTCATCACTGATCACTGGGCTGAAAATATATCTCCTATAAATATCAGATCAATGCAAACCCCAATATTCATCACTGATCACTGGGTTGAAAATATATCTCCCATAAAATCAGATCGATGCAAACCCCAATATTCATCACTGATCACTGGCTCCAACAGATGTGTGACTTATGCTTTGAGCTGAGGATGTTCATGCCTTGGAAGTCTACATCTCCTCATCTGAATAAACTAATCCCAAGCTTAGCATCTGGCGCTCAGAGCTGATCTCCTGTTGTTATTACCTGGTCACTGCAGGAGGTCACTACTTCATTTTAGGTTGAAGTGTCAGTTCCTGCTCACTTCCACCGTTATAATTAATTCCATATGTTCAATGTAAGGGTTATATGTCGCCTTTCTGGAGATGTCTTTATGGATTTTAATTTTTCTCTGTGACATGGCTGTTTAGTTTGGGTCTTGCCATCAAATCCTGCCGACTGCTGATCTTAGATTTCTAGCTGCTACAATCTCCCATATGTAGTTGCTCCCTTCTAGTAAGGTTTTATGCACATTATTATTACCGCTGTTCTTCCCAATCTTCACTGAAAAATCAAATATATTCCTAGCCTTTCCTCACGTTTCTTCTCCCTAATGAGCCATTTATATTTGCTTCGAAAGAACATAAAATCTAATTATTCTTACAGAGTGTGCCGCGGTCATGTTAAGCTTCATTCTTTAGATGTCACAGAACTCATCACAAACCATTTTTGATATCGATTTCACACAGTTTTTAAAGGGTTATCCTCAACTTCTTAAATTTGTGAAATTACAAAGACCCTTGTAATAACAAGCATCTTTGCAATCTAGCTCTTATAAAAAATACTTTTTGTTCTCAAGAATGGAGGGACTTTTTAATTTTTCAATTTACTGCTCATTGCCTGGGTTACCAACCACTGCTGCGGTCTACAAAAGGTGTCCATTTTCATAAGTAAGGAGCGTGCACTTGCAAGTCATTTGCTATACAGCTGGGAAGTTCAGCTCTGGAGCTGTCTGGATCTGGCTCTTTTCAATGCCCCTGTGCTCCTCGTTGTTGCAGAGGCAAAGTTACGTCTACTATCAGCATGGTAGACCAGTGATTCAACTGTGCTGCTTGGCAGAACTGTCAATTTTCAGGGGCGTACCGCTTCCCAGAAGCAGGCGGCCGTAGCTGGAGGCTCCTGAAGAAAGAAGATTAGACAACCCATTATAATGTCTATTTGTAGTAAAGGAATAGTTACTAAGAGAGTATGTAAGGGGTGTATGGAGGCTAGTTTATGCCCCGATCGCCTTGCTCATGTTCCCATGTCCCTGTAAACCTAGTATACTTTATTTGTCTTACAATACTGTTATATTGAGTAATGCAATGTACATATGTTGATGTGAATTTGTGTCTTATCATACTGTTATACTGTGTAATGCAATATACATATGTTCATGTGTTGAGGCGATATAGGGAAAGTGTAGGACTTAGGCCAGTAGGGGGAGCATCATAGATTAGGATAATGATTAGTTAGACCAATAGGATTTAGCTGGTTAGGAGGGGCCAACAATGGATAGTTGGGGAGCTTCCTGGGTTCAGTCAGTAGGGGCTGGGATCCAGGACAGGACAGTTGTGTCCAGGAACATTCAAGTGAAGGAGCCCAGCTGTCCAGGGCCTGGGAGCTGACAGTCAAACGGTAGTGGAGGAATACAGGGCAGCATCAAAATGGTAGCAGCTATCTTTGTGTAACAACCCTAAACGTCCGAAGCCTACGGCTTAGTAAGGATGGGGAGCACCATCCTTTGACTTCACCATTGGAGAGGGAAGCGGGCGGGGAACTCCTGAAGCGGGTTAGTCTGACCAGTCGGGAAGCTGCGGTACCGGAGGAGACGGTACAACCCTGCGATATTCCTGGAGAAGTGAGGGACAGTACAGGGAACGGAATGGTGATATTCTACGAATAAACTTGTGCTGTTTCTGTGACTAAACTGGACGAGCTGAGTAAAGTTGTGTTGTTAAAAATGGACTTGAACTCTGACTGTCATTGTGTGGTGCTGAAAGGAAAGAAGGCCCAGCAGTCCACAGAGGACCCCGCCTTACAAGTAAGTGAACTACAGAGTGCACCACAGAAGGGACAATGTGTTTATGTGACGGAGGGCCAGGGTGTGCCAGAGCAGCCACTGTTAGCCACAACTACAGCCCTGGCCTGTTGTGAATGGGTTTGAGATGAGTTCTGAGCAGAGGCTCCCTCTGGTGGTTACAAGCGGTACTAGTGAGGATTGTGAGGACTGGGAATCAGGTGTTACTGATTGGTCTTATGTAAGGGAGTCATTTTCCCATCAGGGTTGCCGGTGATCAATTGTTCTGGTCTGAATCCTTCTTTCCAGTTTCCCTTGTAGCCTGCTGTGTCGTGTCTGCATCTCCTGCTATCAGATAAGACAATTTCTTCTTTTGTTTTTGTACTATATTTTTGCATTTTGTCCTGCACTTCTGTGGGGGCCTTCAGGGTCCCCTCCGGGGGCTTTTGCCCTCTCAGTTTAGTCCAGCCACTGTGTTTTGTACTTTTGCTTTTTCCAGTTTTTTTTCAGTGGCTGCTGTTTTGTTTTTGTTACACCAGAGTACTAATTTAGGTGGTAGAGGTCGTGTGATCTCAGGTGATTTTGAAATTAGTAGAGTTGGTGTTTTTTCAGGGTTTTCTGAGATTGCAGTAAGTACCCTTCCTATCCTTTTCTATTTAGATAGTTTGGGCCCCAGCGTTTGCTCATACTATTTTCTTTCTGTGTCAGTATTTCCTCTTGTCTAACCGCCATTACATGTTTGGGGGCTTTCTATTATCTTTGGGGTTCTGCTCCGGGGCAGATAGCTTTCCTATTTCTATCTTTAGGTGTAGTTAGTTTCTCAGGCTGTGACGAGGCGTCTAGGACCAACGTAGGAACGCTCCACGGCTGCCTCTAGTTGCGGTGGTTAGTCAGGGTACTGCAATCTCATAGATTCCAACTGCTCTGGTGTATTTCCTTTTTTACCTGCACTCCTCAGCTACCGTAACATAACAGTATCACCGGCCATAAAAATTGTATGGTACTCACAGAAGGGAAAAAATATTTTGAAGGAAGAAAAGTTGTCAGAGATATTTTTCTGTTTGTTGCATTTTTTTTTTTTTTTTCCCTCTGTATCTCTGGGTGCTGGGGAGGATCTTTTCTCCCAATGGAGTTTGCACAGTTGTCTGGCCGTGTGGATCAGCTTGCCACTGAGGTTCAGAGTATTGCTGCATATCTTGCTAGGTTGCCTGTTGTGGAACCTAGGATCCCCATGCCAGATTTGTTTTTAGAGGATCGAGCTAAGTTTCAGAATTTCTAAAATAATTGTAAATTGTTTCTTGCCTTAAAATCTAAGTCCTCAGGAAACGCAGCGCAGCAGGTTCAAATTGTCATCTCTCTCCTGCGCGGCGATCCTCAGGATTGGGCTTTTTCCCTGATACCTGGGGATCCTGTTTTGAGTGATGTTGATGCATTTTTTCAGGCTTTGAGGTTATTGTACGATGAGCCTAATGTCACTGATCAAGCTGAAAAAGCCTTGTTGGCATTAAATCAGGGGCTTGATGACGCTGAGTTATACTGTCAGAGATTCCGTAGGTGGGCAGTCCTGACCAAATGGAATGACGACGCTTTGGCGGCCCTTTTCCGGAAGGGTCTGTCGGATAATGTAAAGGATGTTATGGTGGGATTCCCTGTCCCCTCTGGTCTCAATGATTCTATGTCATTAGCGATTCAAATTGACAGACGTTTGCGTGAGCGGAGAAGTATGCGTGGAGTGGTTTTGCCTTGTGAGCCAGCTTCTGAACCCATGCAGTGTGATAGAGTGGTGTCTGGGGCACAGCGTCATGAGTTTCGAAAGCGCAATGGGTTATGTTTCTACTGTGGTGATGCCTCTCATGCTATTTCAGTCTGCCCTAAGCGGGGAAGACGTTTTGCACGCTCGGTTGTCTTGGGTAGTGTTCAGACTAAGTTTTTGTTAACTGTCACTCTGATATGCTCTCTGTCCTCATTTTCTGCTCAGGCTTTCGTTGATTCTAGAGCAGCTATTAACCTGATGGATTATGATTTTGCTAAACGTTGTGGGTTTCCCTTGATACCCCTACAGAAGTCTATTCCTTTACTGGGGATCGATTCTACCCCTTTGGCTGAGAATAAACCCCAGTTTTCTACTCAGGTGATAATGAGGGTTGAACCTGATCACCAGGAGTGCTGCAAATTTTTGGTTCTATATAATCTGCATGACATTATAGTGCTGGGTTTCCCTTGGTTACAGTCTCATAATCCTGTTTTGGATTGGAAATCTGTGTCTGTAACCAGTTGGGGCTGCCAATGTGTTAATACCAACACTCCTGTTTTTTCTGCCTCCCCCCAGGCTGAGGATGTTCCTGACTTTTTGTTTGATTTTTCTGATGTGTTTAGCGAAAGTAAATCTGCATCCTTACCTCCCCATAGGAGCTATGACTGCGCTATTGAATTAGTGCCAGGTAGTAAATTCCCTAAAGGTCGCCTTTTTAACTTGTCTGTACCTGAACATGACGCTATGCGGTCTTATATCAAGGAATCATTGGAGAAGGGTCATATCAGACCATCCTCTTCACCCTTAGGTGCCGGTTTTTTCTTTGTGGCCAAAAAAGATGGTTCATTAAGGCCGTGTATTGATTATCGTCTCTTGAACAATATTACTGTGAAATATCAATACCCGTTACCCTTAATTTCTGACCTGTTTTCCAGGGTGAAAAACGCTACTTGGTTTACCAAGCTTGACCTCAGGGGGGCGTATAACCTTATTCGCATTAAGCACGGGGATGAATGGAAGACGGCATTTAACACCCCTGAAGGGCATTTTGAGTACCTTGTGATGCCCTTTGGGCTCACTAATGCTCCTTCCGTCTTCCAGTCCTTCATGAATGACATTTTCAGGGATTTTGTGGACAAGTTTCTGATTGTTTTTTGGATGATATCTTGATTTTTTCTAATGACTGGGACTCTCATGTGAAACATGTTCGAACTGTATTCCAGATTTTGAGAGAGAATGCTCTGTATGTGAAGGGATCAAAGTGTCTTTTTGGCGTACAGAAGATCTCATTTCTGGGATTCATTTTGTCCCCATCTGTTATTGAAATGGACCCGGTCAAGGTTCAGGCCATCTGTGATTGGGTCCAACCTACTTCATTAAAGGCTCTTCAGAGATTTTTGGGTTTTGCCAATTTTTATCGTAAATTTATTGGTAATTTCTCGGTTATTGTTAAACCATTAACTGATTTGACCAGAAAGGGTTCTGATGTGGTGAATTGGCCTCCTGAGGCAGTCTCTGCGTTTCAGGAACTTAAGCAGAGATTCACTTCTGCTCCTTTCTATGGCAGCCTGATGTTTCTCTGCCATTTCAGGTGGAGGTTGATGCCTCTGAAATTGGGGCAGGTGCCGTTTTGTCCCAAAAAGATCCAGAGACCTCTAAAAGTAACCCTTGTGCCTTTTTCTCTCGAAAATTTTCTCCTACTGAACGTAATTATGACGTGGGTAATCGGGAGTTATTGGCCATGAAGTGGGCTTTTGAAGAGTGGAGACATTGGCTGGAGGGAGCCAAACATCAGGTGGTGGTCCTTACGGACCATAAGAATCTGGTCTATCTGGAATCTGCCAAGCGACTCAATCCTAGACAGGCCAGGTGGGCCTTGTTTTTCACACGTTTTAATTTTGTGGTTTCCTTTCTTCCTGGCACTAAGAATGTTAAGGCGGATGCCCTCTCGAGGAGTTTCCTTGCGGACTCTCCTGAGCTATCTGATCCCTCTGTTATTTTGAAGGAGGGTGTAGTTCTTTCCGCCATCTCGCCCAATTTGAGACTTGCTCTGGAGGGGTGTCAGGAGGATAGGCCCGAGCGCTGCCCTGTTGGAAAATTGTTTGTCCCGGACCAATGGAAAAAGAGTGTGATGTCTGAGATTCATTGTTCCGCATTGGCTGGGCATCCCAGAATTTTTGGTACCAGAGACTTGGTTAGTCGGTCCTTTTGGTGGCCTACCTTGTCTCGCGATGTCAGGGAATTTGTGCAGTCCTGTGGGACTTGCTCTCGCTCCAAGCCTTGCTCTCGCTCTAGTGGTTTGTTGATGCCATTGCCTGTGCCCAAGAGACCATGGACCCATATCTCTATGGATTTCATTTCCGATCTTCCTGTTTCTCAGAGAATGACCACCATCTGGGTAATTTGTGATAGGTTTTCCAAGATGATACATCTTGTGCCATTACCTAAGTTGCCTTCCTCCTCTGAATTGGTGCCGTTGTTCCTTCAGCACGTGGTTCGTTTACACGGCATTCCTGAGAACATTGTGTCTGACAGAGGAGTCCAGTTTGTTTCCAGATTTTGGAGGACTTTTTGTTCTAAACTGGGTGTTCAATTGTCTTTCTCCTCGGCATTTCATCCTCAGACCAATGGTCAAACTGAGAGAACAAACCAGACATTGGAGACTTATCTAAGATGCTTTGTGTCTGCTGATCAGGATGACTGGGTCTCTTTTTTGCCTTTGGCTGAGTTTGCTCTTAATAATAGGGCTAGCTCTGCCACTTTGATGTCTCCGTTTTTCTGTAATTCTGGGTTTCACCCTCGATTTTCTTCAGGACAGACGGAGGCTTCTGTCTGTCCAGGTGTTGACTCTGTTGTTGAGCGTATGCAGCAGATTTGGGACCAGGTAGTGGAGAGGTTGTCCCTCTCTCAGGAGAAGGCCCAGCGGTTTGCTAACCGGCATAGGACTGATGGTCCTCGGTTTAAAGTGGGGGACTTGGTCTGGTTGTCCTCAAAGAATATTCCTATGAGAGTAGCATCTCCTAAATTTAAGCCTAGGTTCATTGGACCTTATAAGATCATGGAGATTCTTAATCCTGTTTCTTTTCGTTTGCTTCTTCCAGGGACATTTAAGATCCATAACGTGTTCCACAAGTCCTTGTTGAAGAGGTTTGTTGAGCCAGTGGTTCCTGCTGCTGTGCCTCCTGACCCTGTTTTGGTTGAGGGCAATCTGGAGTATGTGGTTGAGAAAATATTGGATTCTCGTTTTTCTAGACGAAGACTCCAGTATTTGGTTAAATGGAGAGGTTATGGTCAGGAAGACAATTCTTGGGTGTTTGCTTCGGACATCCATGCTAGGAGACTTATCCGTGCGTATCATAGAACTCATCCTGACCGACCTGGTTGCTCAAATGAGGGTTCGGTGACCCCTCCTCAAGGGGGGGTACTGTTGTGAATGGGTTTGAGATGAGTTCTGAGCAGAGGCTCCCTCTGGTGGTTACAAGCGGTACTAGTGAGGATTGTGAGGACTGGGAATCAGGTGTTACTGATTGGTCTTATGTAAGGGAGTCATTTTCCCATCAGGGTTGCCGGTGATCAATTGTTCTGGTCTGAATCCTTCTTTCCAGTTTCCCTTGTAGCCTGCTGTGTCGTGTCTGCATCTCCTGCTATCAGATAAGACAATTTCTTCTTTTGTTTTTGTACTATATTTTTGCATTTTGTCCTGCACTTCTGTGGGGGCCTTCAGGGTCCCCTCCGGGGCTTTTGCCCTCTCAGTTTAGTCCAGCCACTGTGTTTTGTACTTTTGCTTTTTCCAGTTTTTTTTTCAGTGGCTGCTGTTTTGTTTTTGTTACACCAGAGTACTAATTTAGGTGGTAGAGGTCGTGTGATCTCAGGTGATTTTGAAATTAGTAGAGTTGGTGTTTTTTCAGGGTTTTCTGAGATTGCAGTAAGTACCCTTCCTATCCTTTTCTATTTAGATAGTTTGGGCCCCAGCGTTTGCTCATACTATTTTCTTTCTGTGTCAGTATTTCCTCTTGTCTAACCGCCATTACATGTTTGGGGGCTTTCTATTATCTTTGGGGTTCTGCTCCGGGGCAGATAGCTTTCCTATTTCTATCTTTAGGTGTAGTTAGTTTCTCAGGCTGTGACGAGGCGTCTAGGACCAACGTAGGAACGCTCCACGGCTGCCTCTAGTTGCGGTGGTTAGTCAGGGTACTGCAATTTCATAGATTCCAACTGCTCTGGTGTATTTCCTTTTTTACCTGCACTCCTCAGCTACCGTAACATAACACTGGCCCCTGTTTCAAGTACATGCCATGGAGAGAGTCCATAAAGGGCTGAGGGAGCTTGGTGTGGAGAACATGACCAAGCCTGAACAGCAGACAGCCTGGCCCTCAACCCCATCCAAAAACTTTAGGGTGACCTAGAACTTAGATTGTGAGCCGGTTTCTTCTCAACATCAGGGTCTGACCTTGCAAAAGCTGTTCTAATTGTAGGGGCAAAAACTCCCTCAGACGCCTCCAAAATCTTGTAGAAAATCTTCCGAGAAGAGCGGGAGCCATTATATCTACAAAGGGACCAACTCCATATTGATGTCTATGGATTTAGAATGGGAGGTCAGAAAATCTACTGTTTTGTTGATTTGTGTCATTTAAAAGTTTACTACAGATGGACAAAATGGACAAATCAAAAACAGGTACCAACAGGACACAAAATGGATCAAACCACCCTCAAAAAATAATAACAGAACATATATATAAAACCTACCTCTGACTAGCAGGCATATTAAACTATGTAATGCATCTATTAACACCTTGCCTCTAGATAGCAGTAAAACTGGCTGATAAAGTGTATCAAAACAAGGCCAGTTTAATACATCTGTAAACCAGGGGCGGCATATCACTGGTTCAACTCCGGGCCCAAGAGGTAAGGATGTTCCACTTCCACCTACAACACAGCTGGAATTGTGCATTATGAAGAGCCTTTGGACTGAAAAGGGCCTATATTCTGGTCTTTCCCTGGGGCTTTCTTCTCCTGCATGAAACACAGACTGTTCTAGCATTAGAAAATCTGGCACCACTGCTGGTTCTGCTAACTTGAGCGAAATTCTTCATAGACATATATGAAGCGATTAGCTCAGGCCCAGCATTTGGGCTGAGTTTTCACAACACAAGAAAAGTCTATGTTTCACTGGTGTGCCCATATCCCTTAGGTAACTATGGGCTGAACTCCTGGCTTCCCCATACACAAGTTTTGGCTTTGCCAAACGTTCAAGTGTTCTCGATGGGAGGAAGTGAAGTACCGTAAGCTGCTGTGACACCTCTGATGGCGGCTTGTCAGATTGTCAAGCAAAAGGAACAGCCTATTAAATTCAAAAATCCCGATCCTTATCTCTCCAGATATCATCTGTCAGTGTAGAGTCATAAACATGAGATGACTGGCCAACTCTTTGAAATTGGAGAGTTCGGCTAACTTTTGTTACAAGGATGCTTCAACTCTTCAAAGAAAACTAAGTGTTGGTGCGCTCACCTTCCCAGCTTCAGCAGGGAACACTAGTTACAATAATTCTTCATGTTCCCGAGGTATGTAAAAAAATATGCATTTAATGACTAGAAGATTAACGACAATTCAAATAGCCCAAGCATTAGAAAACTGCATAACTTTTTATTACACAACGAATAACCTTTAATTTTCTAAGCCAGGATACTTTACAAATAACTATATATATATATATATATATATATATAGAAAAATATTTAGAATTGAGAGTCCTCAGTGGTTGATACCTTTTAATGGCTAACTGAAAAGATGATAACAAATTGCAAGCTTTCGAGACTACTCAGGTCTCTTCATCAGGCAAAAAATAAAACAAAAACTGAAGAATCACATATTTATACACAACACAGCACAGAAATAATGCAATAGGTAAGACAAGTGATGTGAAGCAGAACTGTCATTATGGGAGAGGGATGAACATAAATATTGGAACAGTTCATAGATAAGGACTGTGAAAGTTTTATTGCCCTCTGATTGGGGTCTGGTATTGTGTTTTGATGCCCCCAGTTCAGAGAAGCAGATTCCTTAATTGATGTAAAAGGACATAAATCCATGGGATATATTCGTTCCAGCACTGAGAGTGTCAAAGGTTGTCATGAGCTTATATTCCGAAACCTTTCTATCTCTCTCAGATTTAAAGTTAGATTTTAATACAAGTAATTTTATCTCCATCATGCTATGACCGGGGATACAAAAGTGTTTTGCCACAGGTAGATCCATTCTTTTTTCTCTTATTGTGTGGCGATGGGAATTCATCCTTGTTCTCAGTTTTTGCCCTGTCTCCCCCACATACAGACCCCCAGTTGGACATTTCATACAAATAAATAAGTATACCACATTAGATGTGATGCAGCTGAAAGTACCTGGGATCTTGTAGTCCTGATGGGAGTTGGGGATTTTTATCTTGTCCGTGGTCATTATAGATGGACAGGTTTTACATTTTTTCTGGTTGCAATGAAAGGTTCCTGCAGCTGTTGGGGAGGACAGGGAGCTTCTGACAATGATGCTTCTTAGATTTGGGGGCTGCCTAAAACACAGTAGTGGGGGGTCTGGAAATATGGATTGCAATCGGGCATCTTTTTGTAGTAAAGGTTGTAATTTCTGTGCAGCTCCCCTTAGCACCTCCAGATTTGGGTTGTAGGTGACCACTAGAGGCACCCGGTTATTTTCATCTTTAGCTTTGTACTGTAGCAGGTGATTCCTTGATATTCTGGTGGCTCTTGTAAATTGGTTTTCAATTGTTCTTGGATGGTAGCCCTGGTTCAAAAAGGTCTTTCTGAGGCGACCAAGGTGTTCATCTCTATGTGTGGACACCCTTACTGAGCAGGTATCTGGATGGGTAGAGGGCATTCTTAAACCCCTGGTAAAGAATACACCCAGCTACATTCAGGACACAACTGACCTACTGAATAAACTAGCAGCAATAGGTCCTCTACCAGAAGGAACCATCCTGGCCACCATGGATGTGGAATCTTTGTACTCTAATATCTCACACCAGGATGGATTAAATGCCTGCAAAGTCTTCATGGAAAACACCGGGAATGATGCTGATTCCATGGTGATACTCACAAAATTCATCCTCACCCACAATTACTTTGAATTTGACGACAAGATCTATTTTCAGGAGACTGGCACAGCTATGGGAAGTAAAATGGCTCCACAGTATGCAAATCTTTTCATGGCCAAGCTTGAAAGCGACTTTCTGTCCTCATGTCCCATCAGGCCTCGGGCCTACTACCGCTACATTGATGATATCTTAATCATCTGGACGGAGTCTGAGCAACAGCTAAAGACGTTCCACGAATAGTTTAATCAATTTCATCCCACCATCAACTTAACACTCAACTACTCCAGCACTGAAATTAACTTTTTAGACACCACTATTAAGCTAAAGAACAATGAAATAGAGACATCCCTGTATCAGAAGCCAATTGACCGTCCGACATACCTTAAATGGGACAGTTTCCATCCAAAACACATAAAAAACTCTATTGTCTACAGCCAAGCCATCAGATACAATCGTATATGTTCCAACCCCATGGATAGAGATGAACACCTTGGTCGCCTCAGAAAGACCTTTTTGAACCAGGGCTACCATCCAAGAACAATTGAAAACCAAATTACAAGAGCCACCAGCATATCAAGGAATCACCTGCTACAGTACAAAACTAAAGATGAAAATAACCGGGTGACTCTAGTGTTCACCTACAATCCAAATCTGGAGGTGCTAAGGGGAGCTGCACAGAAATTACAACCTTTACTACAAAAAGATGCCCGATTGCAACCCATATTTCCAGACCCCCCACTACTGTGTTTTAGGCAGCCCCCAAATCTAAGAAGCATCATTGTCAGAAGCTCCCTGTCCTCCCCAACAGCTGCAGGAACCTTTCCTTGCAACCAGAAAAAATGTAAAACCTGTCCATCTATAATGACCATGGACAAGATAAAGATCCCCAACTCCCATCAGGACTACAAGATCCCAGGTACTTTCAGCTGCATCACATCTAATGTGGTATACTTAATTATTTGTACGAAATGTCCAACTGGGGGTCTGTATGTGGGGAGACAGGGCAAAAACTGTGAACAAGGATGAATTCCCATCGCCACACAATAAGAGAAAAAAGAATGGATCTACCTGTGGCAAAACACTTTTGTATCCCCGGTCATAGCATGAAGGAGATGAAATTACTTGTATTAAAATCTAACTTTAAATCTGAGAGAGATAGAAAGGTTTCGGAATATAAGCTCATGACAACCTTTGACACTCTCAGTGCTGGAATGAATATATCCCATGGATTTATGTCCTTTTACATCAATTAAGGAATCTGCTTCTCTGACCTGGGGCATCAAAACACAATACCAGACCCCAATCAGAGGGCAATAAAACTTTCACAGTCTTTATCTATGAACTGTTCCAATATTTATGTTCATCCCTCTCCCATAATGACAGTTCTGCTTCACATCACTTGTCTTACCTATTGCATTATTTCTGTGCTGTGTTGTGTATAAATATGTGATTCTTCAGTTTTTGTTTTATTTTTTGCCTGATGAAGAGACCTGAGTAGTCTTGAAAGCTTGCAATTTGTTATCATCTTTTCAGTTAGCCATTAAAAGGTATCAACCACTGAGGACTCTCAAGTCTAAATATTTTTCTATCTACTGTCTAACACGGTACGAAGATACACATCTTTCATATATATATATATATATATATATATATATATATATATATATATATATATACACACAGTACAGACCAAAAGTTTGGACAACCCTTCTCATTCAAAGGTTTTTTTTGTATTTTCATGACTATGAAAATTGTACATTCACACTGAAGGCATCAAAACTATGAATTAACACATGTGGAATTATATACTTAACAAAAAAGTGTGAAACAACTGAAAATATGTCTTATATTCTAGGTTTTTCAAAGTAGCCACCTTTTGCTTTGATGACTGCTTTGCACACTCTTGGGATAATCTTGATGAGCTTCAAGAGGTAGTCACCGGAAATGGTCTTCCAACAGTCTTGAAGGAGTTCCCAGAGATGCTTAGCACTTGTTGGCCCTTTTGCCTTCACTCTGCAGTCCAGCTCACCCCAAACCATCTCGATTGGGTTCAGGTCTGGTGACTGTGGAGGCCAGTTCATCTGGCGTAGCACCCCATCACTCTTCCTCTTGGTAAAATAGCCCTTACACAGCCTGGAGGAGTGTTTGGGGTCATTGTCCTGTTGAAAAATAAATGATGGTCCAACTAAACGCAAACCGGATGGAAGAGCATGCCGCTGCAAGATGCTGTGGAAGCCATGTTGGTTCAGTATGCCTTCAATTTTGAATAAATCCCCAACAGTGTCACCAGCAAAGCACCCACACACCATCACACCTCCTCCTCCATGCTTCACGGTGGGAACCAGGCATGTAGAGTCCATCCGTTCACCTTTTCTGCATCGCACAAAGCCACGGTGGTTGGAACCAAAGATCTCAAATTTGGACTCATCAGACCAAAGCACAGATTTCCACTGGTCTAATGTCCATTCCTTGTGTTCTTTAGCCCAAACAAGTCTCTTCTGCTTGTTGCCTGTCCTTAGCAGTGGTTTCCTAGCAGCTATTTTACCATGAAGGCCTGCTGCACAAAGTCTCCTCTTAACAGTTGTTGTAGAGATGTGTCTGCTGCTGGAACTCTGTGTGGCATTGACCTGGTCTCTAATCTGAGCTGCTGTAAACCTGCGATTTCTGAGGCTGGTGACTCCGATAAACTTATCCTCAGAAGCAGAGGTGACTCTTGGTCTTCCTTTCCTGGGGCGGTCCTCATGTGAGCCAGTTTCTTTGTAGTTTCTTTGTAGTTTTTTTAGTAGCGCTTGATGGTTTTTGCAACTGCACTTGGGGACACTTTCAACGTTTTCCCAATTTTTCGGACTGACTGACCTTCATTTCTTAAAGTTTTTCTTTACTTAGCTGCTTTTTTCTTGCCATAATACAAATTCTAACAGTCTATTCAGTAGGACTATCAGCTGTGTATTCACCAGACTTCTGCACAACACAACTGATGGTCCCAACCCCATTTATAAGGCAAGAAATCACACTTATTAAACCTGACAGGGCACACCTGTGAAGTGAAAACCATTTCCGGTGACTACCTCTTGAAGCTCATCAAGAGAATGCCAAGAGTGTGCAAAGCAGTCATCAAAGCAAAAGGTGGCTACTTTGAAGAACCTAGAATATAAGACATATTTTCAGTTGTTACACACTTTTTTGCTAAGTATATAACTCCACATGTGTTAATTCATACTTTTGATGCCTTCAGTGTGAATGTACAATTTTCATAGTCATGAAAATACAGAAAAATCTTTGAATGAGATGTGTCCAAACTTTTGGTCTGTACTGTATATATTTAAAGGGAACCAAAAATTACAACCAACCACAAAGCCCACCAAACATGCACAGACGCCATAAATACCAACTGGGAAGGGGCCATTTCATTTTAAGTTGCATGGAAAACAAAGCACAGCACAGCGCTCGGGGCCATCGATACTCCTCTTAATATCAATGGGTTTCGACAGTCCTCCAAAATAAATAGCTGATACAGTAGATGGGGGTCCCATCGAATGCTCTAATGGGAGAAGGGTCATATGAAGCAGTAACCCCTTTAAATGGCATGGAAAGTGCTTTTAATGGACTTTAAAAGTGGTTATGAAAACGTCAAAAACACAAGTTTGATTTTTTTTTTAAATTCAACTCCAATTACGGCATTTCCAAGAAAACTATTTTTTTTAGATATGCAATTTAACTTCAATAAAAAGAAATAACTGCCAGAAAAAAAAGGATCTCTGGTTCTTCACAGTCTAAGCATTTTCAATTACTGATACAAAAAGCTCTGGATGATAGTGTGGAGCCCAGCTGCGACTGAATCCACATCTCCAGAAGGGTGCACTGACAGAGGATCCCCACTAGAGGTCAATATACACACACACATTCCAGCTTACCTTAGGAGACCAATAGAGGGAGCTGGTTGCAGGCACATATAGACTCAGCTTAGTTTCATTTTTGCGAGAGAATTGTCAGAGCAGCTCACGGAGCAGCTCAGATAAGATCAGAGGAGAGAAGTTTAGCTCAGTTCTGAGCCCCAGCTCTGTCAGAAAGAGAGCTGCTTAGAGCCTATACATGGAGGCTGGTACGGGTGTGTACTGAAACCACCCTAGTCTGGTCAGAGCTAAATCTGAAGCAAATCTGGCTAAGAAGCGTGCCGACGCTTAGAGAGCGGCGAAGAGGCAGCTTGCCTGCTGCCAATGTGTGATGTGAGCAGGACCCGGGTAGGGTCGAAGGCAAGTGGAAGCAGAGGGAAAAAAAGGAGCATTAATAGCTCCCCCTAACAAGTCACCGGACATCGGGGTCCGAGCCTTTAAGGATTTCTACAACCTTTAGGAGAACACCGGAGTTCCTGTAGGACTACAAGTCCCAGGGTACCACAGAGCTGTTAAGCAACAGGACCAGGAGGACGGAGTTGGCTCGATCAGCCTGAAAAGACTTGTTCTACCAAATAGAAGGTCCAATCATCAAGTCAGCCAGGTACAGAACAGAGACAGAGTCAACCTTAGCTTTATGCAGGACAAGACTGGTTCACACAGTGAAAAGGACAGGAGGCCATATACCTACCCATGGGGGAGTCTGAATGTGCATCCTTCGCCTCACAGTGCTCTGGGGAGAACCTGTCAGTTCTACAGTAAAAGGTACCAAAGGTTACTTGTGAGTGTGTCTTCCTTCTTGCCCTTAGCCTGCCGGATCCCTGTTCACACTGCATTTCCATATTATTATCTGTCCTGGAAGAACCCTGTCTTTCCTGTAGGAGACCTACCAACCAGCTGCCTAATACCATCCCTTCCAGGGTACTCACATAGCAGCGTTGGTCACTCTGACCATACACTACAGGTGGCGTCACGAACTCTATAACTTCAATCCCCTGTAAATATTCCCCCATTGCATGACCGCCAGGGCCACGGACCGAGTCCTGCTGCCAGTGACAACTCCCATAGACTTCCATGGGCTCGGTGCCGAGTACCCCATAGCCCTGGTACCACCAATTTGGTGCGCGTCATCTTTGGCGTCACAAACAGGATCTGAAGCTTGCTGGATGTAAGTCCTGTGTGCCTATATTAATCGTTTTGTGCAAAAGACTGTGCTGCTGTTGTGTGAATTTGGCGCCATTTCCCGCCATTTTACCGCTATATTCGCGCCCTGCTGGTGAAGGAGGTGGGCGTACCTGTAAAAGAGCGCCGAGATCTGGACACGCCTCCAACGCTGACGCGGCGGCAGGTCCTGTGAAAAGTTCCAGTGAACGCTCTGACGTCAGAGCACCAGCGACACAGGTCCTGTCCCCACCGCTGTGCCCGCAGAGCTGCAGCCTTCAGAGAAGGTAGGCTCCGATTAACTAAGGGGGTGCAGATATGTTTCAGCAGCAAGCCGACAGCGCGGCCCCGGCCGGCGGCCCCAATAACGTACCACCTGATGATGCAGCGCAGGACGGAAATGTGGGAGATGTTGCCCCCTTGCCCGGTCCTATAGCCCCAATAGTACCGCTAACGCTACCGTATATGCCAAGAGCGAAGTGGCTCCCTCAGTACAGTGGCAAGCCAGACACTCTGTCGGGGTTCAAGCGAAAAATATGCAGCATAATGGACATGTACCCCATGACAGAGAAGCAGAGAGCTGCAGTGGTAATTGGGCAATTAACTGATGCTGCAGAGAGAGAGATAGAGAACTGGACAGCTGCAGATCAAGAGTCAGTGCTTGCAATTTTTTCAAAGCTACAGGCTATCTTTGAGGACCGCACTGAAACAGATCTCAGGATGAGGTTTTACAACTGCTCCCAGAAACCAGATGATAGCATACGGGACTATGCCTGCCGATTACAATGGGCCCTGAGAGCACTCAAGCAAGTTAACCCCATGAGTAACTCTGACGAAAATAAAATGTTAAAAGAACAATTTGTACGGGGACTGAAGTCTCAAACTGAAGGCAGGACTGTGCACTGGTGGTCCTTGGATCATCCTGATGCTACCTTTGATGCTCTTAAAGATATGGCTATAAAAGGACTGCGACCTCTGGAAACACCCGAGATGGCAACCCAGTGTCACCCGAGTGAAGCCACCCCAAATCCTTCAGCATTTCCTTTTTTTCCGTTGGCTGCAGAAGCTAAAACGCAGGTGTCGCCCCCTACTGAGCTGGACTGTCTGCGCTCAGAAGTGCGTCAGTTGACCAAGAACCTGGCCACTTTAATGAGTGCCCTGCAACTGCCGACGAAGGAAGAAGGAAAGATTCTGCTAGCTGACTGCCCGGAGGATGTTCCTTGGATGCGCCGGAGGAAAGGGAGGACGTCGCCCCATCGGAGGAGGACAACGCCACCCCCGGGGAGGACCCGCGACCAGCATCATCCTCGCCGAGAGATCGTCTGCTTCCGCTGCCACCGAGAAGGTCACCCAGCACGTCTGTGTACTTTAAACGAGCAAAACCTGGGTCCAAGGGCCAACACCCAGGTATAGACCTTGCAGGCCCCTCAGACTGGAACCGCAGGTTTGTGGGAGGAAGACCCTACCTGTCCATCATACTGGACGGGATCGCAATCCCTGCCCTGCTGGACACTGGATCTCAGGTAACCATCATACCTGATGTTCTCTACAACATGTACTGGTCCAGTGATAGTCTCCAACCCTCGAACCCTGACTTTGCAGTATACGCCTCCAATGGCCTCCCGCTTGAGTTACGGGGTGCTAAAGATGTAGACGTGAAAGTGGGGAGAGTAGAGTTAAAGAATCAGGGACTTCTTGTAGTAAAAGCTGTTAATGAAGAAAATGGGTTGAATGTGGTCTTAGGCACTAACATTATTAGTAACTGTTTGGAGGAGGTTGTGTTTTTGCTCCAACAGCTTGCCGAAATCGCCAGACCAAAGCAAAAGGGAGAGATCCGGAAGGAAATCCGAACCCTGATGTGCCAGCAGCAAGTGAAACTGACCGGTGGTGAGATTGGTAATGTACGAATAACGGACCCAAATCCCATTGTGATACCCCCAATGAGTGAAATGCTTATTTGGTGTAGAGCAGCGATAGGTCTGAGAGGACGGGACTATCAAGCAGTAGTAGAGCCCCATTGTTCAGAACACAGACCTACACTCTTAACTGCCAGAGGGGTAGTGGATGTACGTAATGGGAGGGTTCCAGTGCGTCTTCTCAACTGGGGAGAGGATGAAGTCAAATTACCACGTTATGCCACTGTTGCTAAGTTACATGCTGTGGATAATAACTCCATTCACCCAGCGGAGCCCTTAACCTCCCCACAACCAGTGGAGGATAACGGTCCGACCACCCAGGTGGAGGATTGGTGTCAGCAGCTCCATGTTGGGACGGACACCACTCCAGCCCACCAGAAACAGGGAGTATACCGAGTAGTTCAGGAGTACGCACAGGTATTCAGCAAACACTCACTCGACTTTGGGACAATAAAAGGGGTTCAACATCACATCCCCACAGGCAATCATCCTCCCATCAAAGAACGGTACAGGCCTATACCACCAGCACACTACCAGCAGGCCAAGGAGATGTTGCGTGATATGAAAGAAGCAGGGGTAATAAGGGATAGTTGCAGTCCTTGGGCAGCACCTTTAGTTTTGGTCAGGAAAAAGGATGGAAGCATGCGAATGTGTGTAGATTACAGACAAGTAAATCGCATTACACATAAAGATGCATACCCTTTGCCACGCATTGAAGAATCCTTAGCTGCACTAAAAACTGCTAACTATTTCTCCACCCTTGACCTCACTAGTGGGTACTGGCAAGTAGCTGTGGCTAAAGAGGATCGGGAGAAGACGGCTTTCACCACCCCGATGGGCCTCTGTGAGTTCGACAGGATGCCGTTTGGACTCAGTAGTGCCCCTGGTACATTCCAGAGAGTGATGGAGAGCTGCCTGGGACATCTCAACTTCGAGACTGTGTTGCTGTACTTGGACGATGTCATCGTGTACTCCAAAACGTATGAAGATCACTTGAAGCACCTGGCAGAGGTATTTGAGTCACTGTCCAAGTATGGGATGAAACTTAAGCCTTCTAAGTGCCATCTGCTCAAACAAAAAGTACAGTATCTGGGACATATTGTCAGCTCAGAAGGAGTAGCGCCAGATCCTGAGAAGATCACTGCCATCCAGAAATGGCCGGAGCTGAAAAATCTCAAGGAGGTGCGACAGTTCCTAGGTCTGACAGGATACTACCGGAGGTTCGTAAAAGATTACACAAAGAAAGCAGCCCCTCTGCAAGACCTCCTGGTGGGGCAGTCCCACAAAAGCAGAAATTCTCAATTCCACTGGGGTAAAGAACAGGCAGAAGCATTCAAGGAAATGAAGGAGATCCTGACAGGTGATGAGATCCTAGCCTATCCTGACTACAGCCAGCCGTTCCTGCTGTATACTGATGCCAGCAATGAAGGATTGGGAGCAGTCCTCAGTCAGAAACAAAATGGCCTGGAGAAAGTCATCGCCTATGCAAGCAGGAAGCTCCGTCCGACCGAAAGGAACCCAGAGAACTATAGCAGCTTCAAGTTGGAGTTCCTAGCACTGGTCTGGGCCATCACAGAGAGGTTTAAACACTACTTGGCCTCCAACAAATTCACTGCCTACACTGACAACAACCCCTTGACGCATCTTGAAACAGCCAAGCTGGGAGCGATGGAACAGCGATGGATGGCTCGATTGTCAAATTATCAATTTACAATTAAGTACCGGGCGGGCCGCAAGAATGCCAATGCTGATGCCCTGTCCAGGATGCCTCATGACACAGACACTGAAGAAGAAGTGGATGATCTGGAAGAGATTGAACTACCTGCCTTTCACCGGAATGGGGTGATCTATGAACAACAAGCCAGCGGAAGACCACGTGATAAGATGATAAATCCTTTACCTCACCACAGTTGGAAGGAGACTCAGAACAGCGATCCTGTTGTCAGCCGTATCAAGGAGCTGATAACTCAGGAAGGTTCCTCATTGGAAAAGGATGCGCCTGAACAAGCTAAGCAACTGTGGAATGAGAGAAGCCGGTTGTTCATTTACCGTGAGAAGTTGTGCAGGAGATACGTCAACCCAAGGACCCATGAAATGGTTTGGCAGATAGTAGTTCCCAGAGCAGACATCCAGATGGTGTTAGAAGCTTACCACGATCAAGCGGGCCACTTTGGCTGGAAAAAGCTGGAGACCTTGTTGAAATGCCGTTTCTATTGGGTAGGAATGCGCAGCTCCATCGAGAAGTGGTGCCGGAAGTGTGGACCCTGTGGCCTCAGACGGAAAGACTACAATAGTCAGAAGGCACCTCTGCAGCCCATCCAGACGACTCGTCCTTTGGAAATCGTGGCCTTGGATCATGTTAAATTGTCATCCAGCCAAAAGGGATATTCCTATGCCTTGACTATGGTGGATCACTACTCCAGGTTCCTGGTGGTCGCCCCTGTCAAAGATCTGACGGCAGAGACAGCAGCAAAAACGTTCCAAGCGTATTTCTGCAGACCACACGGATATCCTGAGCAGGTGCTCACTGATCGAGGTCCAGCCTTTGAAGCTGAATTATTCAAAGAGTTCTGTCACTTGTACGGGTGTAAGAAGATAAGAACTACACCGTACCATCCCCAAACTAACGGACTCTGTGAGAAGATGAATCACATCGTTATTGACCTGTTGAAGACTATCCCACTCGAAAAGAGGAATCGGTGGCCGGACCTGCTACCAGACCTGGTAGCTCTGTATAACCATATACCGGTGAGTTCCACCAACTGCACCCCAGCCTATCTCATGCGGGCAAGACCAGGGAAACTGCCCATGGATTTAGAGTTTGGAGTTGTGGAACCAGAAGCAGATATGATTACTGAGGACTGGGACACCAACAGAAAGGAACAGTACAGAAGAGTACAGGCCTGCGTTGAGGAAAGTCTCATTCGAGTGCGAGAGAAGCAAGCAGACCGCTACAATAAGAGTGCGCCAGCTGAACCATTCGCACCAGGTGAAATCGTACTGAAAAGGAAGAGGAGGTTCCACAAACTCGATGATCAGTGGGAAAGAGAGCCCTATATCATACAGAGTTCTAGATTTGATAACAGGAAAACATGCATCATAAGCAAGGATGGAGGAAGAACGACTGCAACTGTGTCCAGAGATCACTTGAAGTTGTGTCCGGACCCATTAAAGCTTCGTGAGGAAGAACCTGTTGTTAATCAAGAAAAGCATGAAGAAACCGTCATACATACGGACTTGGGAGATCTCCCTGCAGATTGGCCCAGATTTGGAGAAGCTGTCATAATCCCTGTGCTCCAATTCTACCAACCACAAGGAGAATCTCCACATCCAGTTGTACCAATTGTGCCGGTAGAATCTGTTGCAGAAGAACCTCAACAAGAAGAACCTCCACGAGCAGAACCTCAACCAGAGGGACCCCCTGCAGAAGTTGCACCGGTTCAATCAGTCTACAGTGTGCTTGCCAGCCCAGTAGGGAGGTTGAGACAATTCTATAATTCTCTTTCACATAGAACAAACAGAGAAGCTGCAACCCCACAGGTCATAGTACCACGTAGGTCTGTCCGTACGACAAAAGGGCAATTACCTGCTAGGTACAGGGAATAGGGCCTAACACACGTACATAGTTATTTATCATTTCTGTACACCAATGTATATAGTATAGTAATTTATATAGTATGTAAATGTCATTGCCTTCAATATTGCTTTTATGAACTGGTGGCTATGGACACTTTTAGCCCAAAAACTGTCCTTGTATATAGTTAGCACTTCTGTGCCTCATTTTGGTTACACTTAATTACTTCAGAAGTCAAAACCCGTTTGGTGTGGCCGAAGGTGAGGACTGCTGGAAAAGTCAGAAATGTCTTGCAGCCCACCCAAGACCACCGTTGGAGGTTTGGAGCGGGTCCTCCACAAGTATATGTTTACTTGGACTGTGAAGTAAATATTAACAGTGTTTTCTTGCAACGTTTAGTTAAAGTGCCTTACCTCCTGTAAAGGAAGAATTGTTTTTAATGTTTATCATTCTGTTAACTGTTTTGTTTTTGTATTTCAGCCCCGGAGTGCTGAGTTCTACTAAGGTGGAATGTGGAGCCCAGCTGCGACTGAATCCACATCTCCAGAAGGGTGCACTGACAGAGGATTCCCACTAGAGGTCAATATGCACACACACATTCCAGCTTACCTTAGGAGACCAATAGAGGGAGCTGGTTGCAGGCACATATAGACTCAGCTTAGTTTCATTTTTGCGAGAGAATTGTCAGAGCAGCTCACGGAGCAGCTCAGATAAGATCAGAGGAGAGAGGAGAGAAGTTTAGCTCAGTTCTGAGCCCCAGCTCTGTCAGAAAGAGAGCTGCTTAGAGCCTATACATGGAGGCTGGTACGGGTGTGTACTGAAACCACCCTAGTCTGGTCAGAGCTAAATCTGAAGCAAATCTGGCTAAGAAGCGTGCCGACGCTTAGAGAGCGGCGAAGAGGCAGCTTGCCTGCTGCCAATGTGTGATGTGAGCAGGACCCGGGTAGGGTCGAAGGCAAGTGGAAGCAGAGGGAAAAAAAGGAGCATTAATAGCTCTGCATTTCCATATTATTATCTGTCCTGGAAGAACCCTGTCTTTCCTGTAGGAGACCTACCAACCAGCTGCCTAATACCATCCCTTCCAGGGTACTCACATAGCAGCGTTGGTCACTCTGACCATACACTACAGGTGGCGTCACGAACTCTATAACTTCAATCCCCTGTAAATATTCCCCCATTGCATGACCGCCAGGGCCACGGACCGAGTCCTGCTGCCAGTGACAACTCCCATAGACTTCCATGGGCTCGGTGCCGAGTACCCCATAGCCCTGGTACCACCAATTTGGTGCGCGTCAATAGGAACATGTTGGACAGTCTCTTTTCCTGGTCTCAAGTGGTGATTTGAAAAATCGAAAAAATAAAATTGAAATTGAAAAAAACGTGGCAAAAAAATGGATGTGTTCTTCAGAAATGCAACATGGTGCAATAGACGGTACATATTCTGCAGATGTGAATGCTCTGTAATGAAGGAAAATATCCTCTTCATTAAGGTAATCCTCTTAATTTGTGAGCTGTAATAGCCTGATCTGTGTGGCTGACTTAGTACCCAATACTGTATTGGCTTCTGTGCCAACAGAATAGTTCATTTAGAGCTTTCACAGCCGTCCTTGGAAAACGGGGCACTGACTGTAATGATGCAGACACTGTGTGCTGTTTTGAACATCATTTTGTGGTCGTATCCAACTATTTGAGGTGGGCTTCAAGATATGGCTGACAATTATGTCCAACAGAGCACAGAGCTACTCTATCTGCATCTACTGTACAGTCAATGGCCCCATCAGCGAATATGCCCGAATTTGGTTTTCCAGGGATTTGGACGCAATCCCCGATGTTGAAAGAAAGTGAACCTAGCCTTACAATGGAGATTTATATGCCATGCAGTGTTAGTGGAAAGCTATAAATGCTGCAATGACTGTCATTAGCCCCTTTCCAACCGGGTAAATATTTTTATTTCCTTCCTAGCCATAACTTTCATTTTTGAGTCTATATAGCCACGTAAGGGCTTTTTTTTACCGGAAGTGTTGTAGTTTTGAACGACACCATTCAATTTACCATATACTGTGCTGAAAAACAGGAAGAAATTCCAAATGGGGTGAGGTAGTGAAAAAAATGCAATTTCGCCTTTCTTTTTTAGGTTTTGTTTATACAGAGTACTATAATATCTGTGCCAGTTCCTGTCCCTTTTGGCCCTGCCGTGCCTTTGTTGCAGGTGATGCTTGACAGCATCAGTTCTGTTTAATTCCTGGGACTTTTGGTGCCAATAAATCAGTGAACTATGGGGTTAATTGTTTTTTTGTTTTTAGATTACTCCTTTCCTCCCTTGGGGAGGCTTGCCTGCTATTTATACCCCTGGGGCTCTGACTTCCACTGCCATTCAATTTAGTTCTGCTGCTTGGCTTCTGCTGTAGTCATTGCTTGTGTTGTCTTCCTGAAGCCTAGTGTTTTCTGACCTCGTGTGAAATTTGTCCACCCTCTTGTCTTGGCTCTGACCCTACTTGGCGACCTTTCCTGCTTCTGGTTTGCTCCTCCGGATGGCAGCCCTTCTGTGGAAACAATCCAGGGAACCCCATTGTAAGACCAGATCCCTATACAGGAGTGAAAGGGTGTAGACCAGAATTCCTTTGACCAGAATTCAGTTTTTTGTTTTGTTTTTTTTTGCATTGTTAGAAAAAAAAAATGCATTTTGTAAAAAAAAAAACTTGGTTTGTGTCTCCATTTTCTGAGATCCATATCTTTTTACCTCTCTGCCGATGGAGTTGTGTGAGAGCTTGTTTTTTTTGCACGTGAGCTGTAGTGTTATTTTTTTGGATGCGATGTGGCAACCGAAAAACAGCGATTTTGAATTGTTTGAGGGGCTTTATGCCTTTTGTGGGTTAAATAATCTTAGATTTTACTAGATGGTGCACAAAGATGGTGGCAAAGAGGGTCTATAACTGCCATAGAAACTCGTCAACACCACGGGATCAACCAATGGGTGCCCTAATCGACGTGACAAGCGAATTGTAACCCAGAAGGAACGTGATAATCTCATCAATTCTGATGGTGAAGTTTCACGATCGCCCAATAGCGATCCATTTTGCGATCCATTTTGCGATCGTTCTTTTGTTAGTTTGCAGTTTAGCCCACAATTTGGAGAAATAAAAAAGATTATCAACAAATTTCTACCGATTTTATATGAAGATGACACTTTATGTGAAATTTTACAACCAGGTGTAAATATTATAGCCAGAAAGGCTCCATCTATAGGCAATAGGATTTCCCCAGTATGTTTCATGCTCATATTAAAAATGACACATGGTTAAAATTTAAGGGCTTTTTCAAATGTGGCGCAAATAATTGTAGGACATGTAGACATGCCTTAGTCACCAAATCCTTTAGTAATAATAACCAATCTGTTAGTTATGATATCAAACAGTATATTAACTGCAATTCAACACATGTGGTCTATAAAATTAATTGTGTTTCCTGTAGCTTGTCATACGTGGGGTGTACGACTAGAAAATTAAAAACAAGGATTTCGGAGCATTTATCTGATATTGGAAATACTACTAATCTAAATCGAAATGTATCGGCAGCTTCCAAACATTTTATTCTTTCTCACGATCGCAATACTACGTCCTTCCAGGTTAGCGCCATAGAAAGAGTCACTAAATCAGTGCGAGGTGGGGATGTCGCTAGACATCTACTGACCAGGGAAGCTTTTTGGATCTTTTCCTTAAACACGAGATACCCGAATGGATTAAACAAAAGGAATGAGTTGATGTATCATTATAACTATTGATTGTGATCTCTTGCCATATTGTGTTTTCTTTTTTAACGTTTATTTTTTGTAATTTTAATGATGTTATTGCACTGTTTCAGAAGGACCTTTTGACTATTTGTATCGCAATTTACCTTCCAGGACCTTTAGCTTATCATGTGATTGTCAATTTGAATCTCATTGGTCCGTGGGTTATATATAGGTCTGCATGTTTCACATATGTATAGCAGCCTTGATGAAGATCGTCTGATCGAAACGCGTTGCTGTATGCGGCTTCCTTCATGGAGCATTTACCACTTTGTATTTTATACCAAATGGATGAATAAAATTTTGAAATTTTAAGGAGCTGGAACACCCCTTTTTTTCCTTGGATCTTTCTGGACGTTCATCAGACGTCGTTCCGTGCACCTGCCGTGGTAGTTGGTGAGCTGGTTTGCTTTTTCCTTTTCCTAATCGACGTGACACCTGGAAAAATGCCAATGTAAGAAATTGATATCATGGGCACTTTGATTTTTCTGCTGCTACATAAGCTCTACTCACGTAGCTCTTCTGTGATATTGGAGTAGAAGGGCTAGGCTTCACTCCCACGCACATCAGCTAGGCTTGAGTACCCTTCACCCTCTAGCTGGATCCTTGGACCACTTTTGGTAGGTACTAACCACTGCATACTAGGAAACCCACAAAACCTGCCAGTTTGGAAATGTTTTGACAAAGTTTTCTAGCCATCACAATTTGACCGCTGTCAAAATCGTTTAGATCCTTACCTTTGCCCATTTTTCCTGCTTCCAAATACATCAACTTCAAAAAGGAAATAATCAAGATTTTTCTTGGTTTGGTACTGGTTGATGGGTGTGTATACAGTCAAAAAAATGTATGGCAAATTTACAAAGAATGGTGCAATCTCCATTATTAAAATGGGCTCTGGTGCACACGAAGAATATGGAGCGAAGTGTTTCTACATTTTACGAGTCCACTGGCAACATTAATTCTTTTTGTTTGAGACTTGTGTACATAAGAGAAAAGGTTTTAGCCGACCAGAATAACGAATGTGGCGACTTCTATAGTTTTAATATAATGGAAGTCTGAAATAGTCCTTGCAGCTTTTCACCCGGAATGAAAATAATAATAGTAGGGTCATGGTGACACAACACCTGCCTTCTTGCTATAATGGCCACTCATCCCTAGTGGATGAAGCAGCCTTGCATTTTTCTCAATGATTGAGAACAGAACGATGGATAACATGTTCCCAGAAACCACTTGACCTCTCCATCATGACCCATGTAACCACGAGTGATGAAGTGGGTAGAGAAGTAACATTTTGTTCCATGATTGGATCACTTGCATTAAGTCTTTTTTTTTGCACAACATCATCGATTTTCCTTTTTTTAATTTCATCTGTACCAAAATGAAATCTCATCAGGGTAAGAGCGACCTGCAAGCTTTGTATCATTCTCCATCGCATGGAAGAAGTTAATTCATTTTGCTATTCGTCCGGTTTAAATGCACAAAGCCACCAAAATGTGATTTACTGACGCGTCTAAAGGTGCTGACGCTGCCATTAATAAAGGAGGAAGATGGTAAAAATAGATAGTTCTCATGTCTAGTTTTTTATTTTATGTGCACATTATACATTAGAACTGATGTTTTCAAAGTGTTTTCCTTGTTATGAGCTGCAGTTTGTGCTCCAGAGCTGCATTTTCTGTTTTAATTTGTGGCTCCGAGTTCCAAGCATAAACATGATTGGCCCGAGGAGACATTATTTTGACGTTGAGATGCGATTTTTGTATTGTTTTTTTAACTTATTTTAATAAATGTCAACTTCTTGATTTTTACTTTTGTGCTTATTTTAATCAGCGATCCTAGAATTAAAACTCAATTTTTTACCCATTTTATCCATTTTTCATAAACAAAAATCAAAGCTACAGAGATAACTCTCAGAAAAAAATTGTGGGACCTCCTGTACTCCAGAAAATCATTTTCAAGTCTCCCAGGTGCCACCGATAATACCGTAAGGGAAGCATTTTCCAAAGATTCACTCTGGGCCCGATTCATTATTGCATTTGCAACATTTTTTTTTCATCTAGCTTTTGATGATTTTCACCTTTTTTTCATTTGTTTTATATATATTCATCTGTTTTGTTCATTTTTTTTTTTTTTATATATATTCACCATTTGGGGCAAGGTTCGGGTTTTCCAGATGTCTTCGGCTGTTTTATCAATTGTGACTTTTGTAATGTTTTAATGCAAATATACTCCAGTCCCCCTTTCCTTCCCACCAACACCCCACTGAAATGATTTATTTGAACCCTTGAATTTTTTTCCAAAATTTTGCTATATTTTAGTAGAATAAAAAAAAGGCTAAAGACAAAAATGAAGAACATTTTTGATAATGCAGAAAAAAAAAAAACCTGGCCACTTTGACTGAAAAATTAAACAGCTATGCTTCTTGGAATACAATGATGAAAAATCAGAAAAAAAAATCATTTTGTCCTCAAGGCACAAAATAATGGCCTCCTTAAGGGATTAATGTTGTATTGTATATGCCTTGTTGATCTAATGTGAATTGCTGCTTTCTAGTATCTTCATCCTTTTGAAACAGCATGACCTTGACCCATCTTGACCCATAACCCACCATTATAACCAACTATTCTAGAATTTCATTTCATTGCCTTTCATGTAAGTGAAAAGGATTAGTATGACAAATAATACATTCCTTACGTAGAAGCCAACCAACATTAACAACACACATTATTCCCAAATGTGCGCAATTGTAGAGGATCCATATCCAAGAAGAAGAGGTTATAATAGGAAGATGACGCACCATGTTGTGTGTCCTTCAGAACGGGCTATTAGTAACACCTCCGTATGGAAGGTTTCCTTAGAAAACAACGGTCATTTCCATGATGAAGTCTGCACGTATATGCGCATCCTAAGTGTAAAAGATCTCATGTAAAGCTTTATTATTATTATCCCAGGGAATGCTTAATTATAATCTCACAAGGAGGTCTCGGGCTTCCACTAGTTAATTAAGATTTTTCAGGAGCCATTGTGCCCAGACACGAGACCTAATTAGTCTTATTCCACAAAGGAATACTAATTCTCCATTTATAATTCATCTCCTTGTTTCTGTGAATTGCATTTATGATAATAAGAGGGGTAAAGGAGCTTCTAGAAATCCTTCAGAGAAGATCGAAGATTTATTATTGATTATTGACCTTGTGCCGCGTCCTCTTATGAAATAAGGATGACCTAACTTTTTATTTATATATATCTCTACCTGTATCGTTATATGCGTCTTTATATCTTCAACCTGTTGAAATGAACGCATTTTTAAGACTAGATTTTTCAGCAGCTTTTCTTTTTTCTTAAAGAGATATTTCCATCTCAGTTAAGTTCACAAGACCGTAGAAAAAAAAAAGATCTGATTTTAATTTTATAAAGAATGGATCATTTTTCCTCTGATATTGTCATCCGTATGAAAACCATTTTTATACATCAATAATCATTAACATTTACAAGACTAAATGCAGTTTCCTATTTTAAAGAATTGCGATGTATCCATAAAAATCGTATTCTACATGGTGGCTCTGTATAGGATCCATTTTTTTCTTTTTGCACACCCGTAGACTTGAACAGGCAAGTCTTATCTGACATAAAGAAGAAACCAGTGACTGCTGTGATTTTTTTCATACACTCAGTTGGAAAGATAAACGGCTATCTGAAAAGCCCAATTTAATATTTTTTCTTCTAGTGCTGTCCGTGTGATTTCAGTTTTTTCTATATTTGTATCCGTGCTCTGCTCCCAGCATTTTCTAATCATGGTGGAGGTTAGACCAGGGGATCAGAGCTGTAATATTACATTTCACACACTGAGAAACCTGTTCTAAGCTATGATGTGGGCGTGTTCTTTTTCTGATGTGTTGCTGCCTGCTTATGATTGGTCAGTATCATACAGGGCAAAGTACCCTGCGAAAACTGTCTGATAGCCCCCATTTGGATTCAATGAAAATTAACTCATTAAATGACAAATACTTTGATTGCTAATATCTTCACAATGGAGAGGCACAATTAAAAAAACAACATTTTATTCTGCTTTGTAACCACTATCGTGAGTCCAGTTCACCATGAAAAATTTGGACCGCTTTACAGGGAATCTGTCACTAGATAATTGCCGCTTAATCTGAGAGTAGCATGATGACCCTAATTTTAGTAATGTGTCACTTTCTGGGCTGCTTGCCGTAGTTTAATAAAACCACTCTTTTATCATCAGTAGGCTATCACTAGAGGACTAGTAAACCTGCTGCTAGGTAGTTCAACCATGCCCAAACCATTGATTGTCAGTTTTCTGCCTATGCACAGTGTACACAGAAAGAGGCTAATCAGTGATGGGGATGGGGTGATACAGAGCTTATCATTGAGAAAACTGGTAGATCTGCAGCAGTTAAAACTGTTTTTAATAAAGGCAGCCCAGTAAGTGACAAGTCTCTGGAATCAGGATATCTGCCCCTACATCAAGCTGCTCTCAAATAGGGTAACAAAAACTTGGTGACAGATTCCCTTTAAGCAGGTATAGCTATTCCTGTCAACTTTGCCAAACACATGCTCGATAAGCTCGGCTGAGCATGCATGTGCTTTCAATAGGGAGAGGGGAGAAAGACATTGCCAGAGACCTGGCGTCAGCTTATCTTCTTTTAAGCATGCGGCTTGTTAAACTTCAGCAAAAAAAACAACCTACATTTTGAAGACATCCGCCATTGGAATAGACCAGAGCTTCACCATACAAATTATATAATCAAAATCTGCAAGTTTGGCCAAAATTAATTTAACGTAAACGGCCACCACTTATAGCGGTTAGACGGAAATCACATTAAAATTCAGGTCTGTATGGTCCATAACAAATTGTCCTGGTAGATAACAGATATGTGGTCAGCAGATCGTAATCAATACAGAGCAATGAAGTCCTGATTACATTTACACATGTAATAACAAAAGCACTGCGGTCACCGGGTAAGACCGATACACCAAGGACCTTACTTAATGAGGCATTAATGTAACTCTGCTTCTCCCCAGAATTTACATTAAATCACATCTCTCCTAATGTCTAACTCCTATGGATTTTCTAAGAGATAAATATCTAATAATTTATAGATGTGCTGTATACGGAACAAAAGAAAATCATAACTCCTTTTACCAATTTCCAAAGGGAAAATTGTCCTACTTTATCATTCCAAGGACTCAAAATAGGTCACTGTTCATGGGACATTAAAAATGTAATTTGTTCTGCTCCTTGTCACATTGGAACACTTTGTCACGGTTCATCTTGACTTCAGTGTTAAATTAACGCTTTCTCTCATTAAGGAACTCTCCAACACAACAAATCTATGGCAGCCGCCCAAATGACCTTGTGTAAACAGCTTATCCACCTAATTGACTTCATTAGACTAATGTACTGCAGCTAAGAATTACCAGCTTTATATTTTATTGCAATTTATTTTTATTTCTGATGAAGGTAATTATTAATCATATTATTCATGATTATTATAAAGGCAGCAGGTAAGTTTCCGAGTCTGGTAGACAGATCCAGTAATATACACTTTGTATACCTGCAGGAACAGACAATGTGAGTGTCATGTCCCACTTCTTATACTGTTGCTCTTACATAGCAATGCAATAAAGTTTGCCTTTTAGAAGTTTGTCCTCTCTCTCTCCCTGTTTCTAGCTCTGATGTCAGTAACCCCTCCCTTCTTCTTCCTTAGTCTCTGTATGGCAGCCTGTTATGATTTGGTAGCTGAGGAGGGCAGGAGCAAAAACCGCAAAGGCAGCCAAACACCAGAGAGGTTGGGATCTAATAGGTTGCAGATCCCAAAACTAACCGCACAACTAGAAGCAGCAGTGGGACGTTCCTACGGTGCCCTAGACGCCTCGTCACAGCCGGAGAGATTAGCTATCCCTGAAGATGGAAAGAGGAAAGCTAACTGCCCCGGAGTAGAGCCCCAAAGGAATAGGAAGCCCCCAAACATATAATGGCGGTTAGACAAGATGAAAACACGAACGCAGACAGAAAATAGATTGAGCAAACGCTGGGCCAAAACTGTCTAGATAGGACAGTACAGGAGATAATACTGTCTGCAACCCAGCAAAACCCTAGGAAAAACTCCAACACCTCTGATTCCAAAAATGCTGAGACCACACGGTCTCGATCACCTATATCAGATCTCTGGTGTGAACACGCAGCTACCCAGCAGTAAAAAAATCACAGGAACAGAGCAAATGAACAAATACAAAAAGATAACAGAGACCAGCACAAGCCCCCAAAGGGGACCCGGCTGAACTCAAAAGCAAGGCAGCAAAAACAAGGAAAATCAAACCACAGAAAAAAAAACAGAGAGTAACTCATCTGAATGATAGCAGGAGACAGCAGAAAAGCAAGCTGATTTCCAACCTAGACCAGGAAGTAACAATTGATCACCGGCGAGGATCATGGGAGGTCAGCTCACTTATATCAGGCCAGTCCGTCCCCCCTGATAACCATTCATCAATTGCAGGTGGTGGACTTTGCTGTTCAACATAGGTTCAATACCCTCAGCAACCACCAGAGGGAGCCTCAGCTCCGAAGTCATCTCCAACACGTTCACAACAGCAGCCATTTTAACCCTGGGTCAGGCGCATCTCTGTCACTCCCTGACAGGCACAAGTTAGGAAGCCATCTATAATATCAAATTTTCTCAATTTCTAGGCTCTGAAAGTAATCATTGACCTTCATAGGGATGCATTAAAAGAGTACAGATAATCACATGCAAAAAAAACATTTAATAGCCATAAATGTAATAAAATAAAAAAGTCCACAGATTTCACAACTGACGCCAAGCCCTCTTGTTGTAAGAAAACCCTACTTATTTCTATGTAATATTGTCACGCTGTATAGCAGATATATATATATGTGATGACAGTAATCTATATCAAAAGGGCAACATCCTATATAACATGCGCATAGATATATGATAACATAGAATTACCTGACAGAATGTCCAGTGGGTCAATACGGAATCCGTTATACGCTGTCTCCGGCTAGAGGGTGACCGGGGTCTATGCTGACCCTAAACTGGGGTCCTAACTAATCCCTCTACCTGGAGGTACTGTTAAAGGTACAGAGGTCCAGGCCACCAGCGTAAACCCTGTCTCCTATCAATCCCTGCCAACTGTAATCTAGTCCTAAGAAGGACCCTGATTACCACCAAAGGGAATGAACAGGTAACGGTTAATGAACAGAAAGACATACAAGAAAGACAAGGAATAAAGTAAATAAAGTCTTACATACAACACTCACACACAGTAGGAACACCTAAGGTCTCAGAGATAAACTATAAGCTATAAGAGTAAAAACAACTAAGGAACTCTTAGCTTAAGTATTCTCAGAACCGATCCAGTCTGCTAGACTACATGAATGCTTTCACCGGCATCTAACACCCAGACTGGCAGGTATATAAAGGAAACTAATTAGAACATAATCAAAAGCAGCCGGGCGAGGCTGGACCTAGTCTTAGCAAAGAGCTAGGTAAAATTAACTCCCTCATTACCAAACACAAAGAAACAGCAACTCAGCTGTGAGAAGTCAGAGTGTGTAATCGCGACGATCCTCGTGGCGATACACCCATGACAGTACCCCCCCCTCTACGAGGGGACTCCGGACCCTCAGGGCCAGGTCTGCCCGGGTGAGTTGTGTGAAAGGTCCGAACCAATCGATCTGCGTTAACATCAGACGCAGGGACCCACGTCCTCTCCTCAGGACCATACCCCTTCCAATGAACCAAGTACTGAAGGGATCGGCGACTGAGACGTGAGTCAATGATTTTCGACCCATGAAATTCCACGTTATCATTGACCACCACTGAAGGAGGAGGTAGAGGTGACGGTATGACTGGTGCCACATACTTTTTAAGTAATGACTTGTGAAACACATTATGAATTTTAAACGTATTAGGGAGGTCCAGACGAAATGCCACAGGATTAATTATGGAACTGATCCTGTACGGCCCGATGAATCTGGGACCCAACCTCCAGGAGGAAACTTTAAGTTTTATATTCCTGGTAGACAACCAAACTAGATCGTTCACCTTCAGATCTAGACCAGAAACTCTCCCCCTATCAGCCATCCGTTTGTAACGGTTCCCCGTAACCTTCAGTCTTAACCGATCTGGAACTATCAGTCTCCCTGGAAGTCCCACAGGGGCGTCCCCCTGAGCCCCCAATACCTCCCCCTCAAGCTCAGAGCATACAGCTGACACTACAACTCCCTCCTGAGGAATAGGAACCGGATCATCCGTCTTCCCGGCCCCTGGGAAAGTACGAGATAAGGCATCAGGAAGCAACTTTATTGAGCAGTCATATGCGCGATGAGGAGGTAACTCTTTACACCCCTCCTCTGAGAACATCTCCCCAAAGTCCTCCAGAAAAGGAGACAAAGTCCTAGGCACAACCGCACCGATGACCGTGCTCATGCAGTTATTCCTGCAAAATTCACCCCACTGGCTTATCTTTCTGGATTGCCAATCAATCACTGGGTTATGTTTAGCCAACCAAGGAAGTCCCAACACAATAGGAGTAGGTAGACCCTCCAACACATAACAAGACAATTGCTCTTTATGTATTGCCCCTACTCGAAGATCTATGTTATGAACAGCTTGTACCAAGCTACCTTGACCGAGAGGTCTAGAATCAATAGAGACTATAGGGACCGGTTTGGCCAATACACTCAGTTGCATACCATGCACCTGGGCAAACCGAGCGTCCACCAGATTAGCCCCGGACCCACTATCAAGAAAAACAGAAATCCTCTCAGTTCTAGTACCAATCACCACCTCCACAGGCACGAGAAACTGAGAGGGATTTGGGGACGAAATACACACTCCCAGGTTAACTCCTTTGCTCAAAGAGGCCCGGGATGGACACCCCCCAACAAAATGTCCCTCTCTCCCGCAAAAGAAACACCTTCTAGTCTTGCGGTGCACCGCCGATTCCCTCCTACAAAAAGATGTCCCTCCCAACTGCATGGGTTCCTCAGAACAGACCAGGGGAACCTCAGTATAAGGGACTTTAGTAGTAGGTGGAGTCATCATGGGAGGCGGAGTTACCTCACGTCTTCCCCGAATTCGTCTATCAATGCGAATAGCGAGGGCCATAGCAGCCTCCAGTGATGGAGGAGAATCATACTGAGCCAACACATCTTTTAATTTGTCAGACAACCCTTGACAAAACTGGCTCCTAAGAGCTGGGTCATTCCACTGAGTATCTGTTGCCCATCTACGGAACTCAGAAGAATATTCCTCCGCTGGACGATTTCCTTGCCGTATTTTACGTAACTTTGTTTCAGCAAGGGAAACACGATCCGGATCATCATATACCAGACCCAGGGCAGTAAAAAATCGATCCACTGACTGGAGATCTGGGGAGCCTGGAGGAATAGAGAACGCCCAAGATTGAGGGTCCCCTTGTAAGAGCGAGATAACAATTCCCACCCTCTGCTCTTCACTCCCAGATGACCGAGGCCGCAGCCGAAAGTACAATTTACATGCCTCCCGGAAAGTAAAAAATTTGTCCCGCCCACCAGTGAACCTGTCCGGGAGAGCAACCTTAGGTTCAGATCTGGTTTGCTCCGGGGGGGACAAAACCTTGGACTTAATGTCTGCAAACTCCATGGACAACCCTGCAACTGCCGGGCCAGCTGGGCTACTGGATCCATGACAGCTGGGGAGAATTTAGTATGGCCGGTGAAAATGTCACGCTGTATAGCAGATATATATATATGTGATGACAGTAATCTATATCAAAAGGGCAACATCCTATATAACATGCGCATAGATATATGATAACATAGAATTACCTGACAGAATGTCCAGTGGGTCAATACGGAATCCGTTATACGCTGTCTCCGGCTAGAGGGTGACCGGGGTCTATGCTGACCCTAAACTGGGGTCCTAACTAATCCCTCTACCTGGAGGTACTGTTAAAGGTACAGAGGTCCAGGCCACCAGCGTAAACCCTGTCTCCTATCAATCCCTGCCAACTGTAATCTAGTCCTAAGAAGGACCCTGATTACCACCAAAGGGAATGAACAGGTAACGGTTAATGAACAGAAAGACATACAAGAAAGACAAGGAATAAAGTAAATAAAGTCTTACATACAACACTCACACACAGTAGGAACACCTAAGGTCTCAGAGATAAACTATAAGCTATAAGAGTAAAAACAACTAAGGAACTCTTAGCTTAAGTATTCTCAGAACCGATCCAGTCTGCTAGACTACATGAATGCTTTCACCGGCATCTAACACCCAGACTGGCAGGTATATAAAGGAAACTAATTAGAACATAATCAAAAGCAGCCGGGCGAGGCTGGACCTAGTCTTAGCAAAGAGCTAGGTAAAATTAACTCCCTCATTACCAAACACAAAGAAACAGCAACTCAGCTGTGAGAAGTCAGAGTGTGTAATCGCGACGATCCTCGTGGCGATACACCCATGACAAATATTCACAAATTTTGCATTATTCATTCAAAAAACAAGCAAAATAAACAATTGTAATGAAAGAAGCCCAGAAAGTACGAACCTTCAAAAGTGAGAACCTTCAGGCGCAATGAATCTGAGAGGTCACGGAGGTCACACCGGCTCTCCGCAAGGACGGCGGTAAAACGCAATTGGGGGGGTTTAAGCAGCACCTAAAGATAGGAAGGTACTGGGATGCGTGGGATTCCCTGCAGCTTTGGAGAGAAGGGGGAATCAAAAATGTGTGAAGCTGTGCCTGTCAGGCCTATCGCGCCTGATGCAGGGTTAAGAAACTCACGTCTTGCTACTATGGTTCAGATTAGTCTTTTTTGCCTACTGTAATTGTGCATAATGACAAGAATTCAGCTTGAAAATAAATGTTCCTCTGGAATCTTTATACGTGCCTCTGCAGTCGAGTCAAGCTATCTGATATCTCTTGGTGTGAGTACTGGTACATAGAGACATCCATAGAAACGGAGTATCACGTGACCTACTCTCGCAGCCTAGTTATGGAGTCAGAATAATGAGATGTATCTATATATTGATGGTCGCAGACAAGATTACTTGTTTCACCTCACTCACATAAGTCATGTTAATGTTTATTTGGTATAAAATGTATCTGACAAGCTTAAAGGGATTTTTTCGGGACCAATGATTATTATTAGTGATGAGCGAACGTGCTCTGGTAACGTGTTATCGGAGCATGCTCCGGTGCTAACAGAGTGTCTTCGGCATGTTCGAATATTATGTTCGAGTCTCCGCGGCTGCATGTCTCCCAGCTGTTCGACAGGCGCAACACAAGCAGTTATTGCCTAACAGACAGGGAATCCCTGCATGTATTGCAGCTGTCGAACAGCTGGGAAACATGCAGCCGCAGGGGCTTGAACATATTCATGTGAGCACACCGAATACACTCGATTAGCACCCGAGCATGCTCATAACACCTTATCCGAGCACATTTGCTCATCACTAATTACAGTAACTATTACAGCAGAATTGATAGTGAATGATACGTCCAGGCAGAGAAAGAAGCATATTTCTCTGATAAGATATATTACAAAGTTGATTATTTTCATGTGTGCTTTTAAATATTACGGTAAATAAAAATTAAAAGGATGGTTACTCTTTTAATGCTTTTGGAGGGCTTTGTAGGGTCAATAATAGGTGGCATTACTTGATATCATACAGAAACTCCCATAGAGGTATATGAAGTTGTTACTGTATTTGTTTATGTCTTCAACTTCAAATTCATTTTTTCAGTCGTCCGGTGCCCCATACACATTAGATTTTCAGCCAAACCCGTCGATAATCGGTGGCTCTTCTTTTGATTAATCAGCACTTGATGACTCGATGATGTCACACTCAAAGCTCTTGTCCGGCAGCCACAGATTACTGACATGGCTGATGAGCCGCCACATGCAAATTGTGCGCCAACTGTAGGTACAACGTACAGACCTGTAGTTATAATATGTTGTCCTTACATAAAACTGCACATTTAAGGGTTTATTCCGGAACCCCGTATGAAGGTGACTAGCTATGGCATGGCATGGTCAATAGGAGGTTATAGCATGGAAAGGACACCAAGCTAAATACAACGTCCGATTTGGATTTACAGTGTATTTGACCATGTTCATGATTAATCAGATTCAATATTAAAACACTATAAATGTATAAATGACATAAGGAAGAAGTCCTATCATTAGGCTAGATCATCAATATCTAATCTGGGGGGGTCGGAGTGCCAGAACCCGTGACGATTAATTCAACAAAACTGAAAAGAGGTGCAGTCCAACCCCCCCACAAATCAGATATCGATTGCCTATGCTAATGGAAGGTCATCAGTACGTCTCACAAACCCCTTTATATACTGTATAACTGACAGCTAAACTCAATTAAAACACAAAGGTCAACTTAAATGATAATGGGAATTGGGATCCATATATAGTCCAGCACTTTACACATGATGAATGCCGATAGGCTGAATAATTTGTCGTATGTATAGCACCTGGATTTGTGGCTGAGTCATTATCTGCATAAGTAGCTCGGCATTTACTCTGTAATGGTTTACACCTGCTTTACATATTACTCATTTTATGGATTATGCAGCTCTTACACTGTAGTCGTAGTCAGGCTTTCTTTTACCAAGGCAAAGATTTAGTTCACTGCCTTAACAATGTATGCAAATACCCCAGCCGTGGTGTCCAGAAGCCTAGAGGACATGCTCTGCCAGCTCACCCAGGTATATTGCACAGTGGTACAAAGCTCAGTACATATACCACCATCTTTTAGTCTGAACTGCGAGTGGCCCTTTACCAACATTTCCAGTCACACACCACCCAAACACCTGTCACTCAGCTCATTTTTGCACAATATTAATGTCACATGCTCATGGTGCCCAAAATGATGATCTGGCACCATAATTGTGCTACACACCTGTCCTGACTCCAGTGCCTAGCTCTCCTCCCATCCTCACCATCTGCTGCCCTTTGGCGTGGCTCCATGTTGGGTTTCATAAGTTTAACTGATGACATCATCACTCTAGGTCTTTTAAGGTTGACTTAGATACCTGCCAGAGTCAGTGTTGTGTTCAGTTGCCATTTGTTTTGGAATTTTCAACCATTGATTTCCTTCAGTTGCTATCATCCATGGCTCTGAAAATTCCTGTACATTCTATAACCTGCTTCTACTGCTTCTTGGACCTGCTGTTTAACCCATCGTCATCTATAAGCATTACAAACTTATCACATTACGCTGCAATTATTTGTGCAAACTCCTATGGTTTCCACAACCTGCTTCTACTGCTTCATGGACCTGCGGTTTAACCCATCATCTGCTGTAAGCATTGCAAAGTATTACGTAGATACTTATCACAATTGTCTGCAATTAACAGTGCAAACTCCTTTAGGTTGTACAACCTGCATCTATTGCTCCCTAGACCAGCTGATTAGCCCAATATCTGCTGTAAGCATTATGAACTGCTATCTAGAGACTGTTCACTTTACACTGCAGTCATCTTTTATGGTTTCTACATGCTAGATTTATACTTCTGGCTCTGCAGCTTACAATGTGTCCTGCTTTTATTGTCTGGCAGCCATCCAGAATAGCCCATTGTCCAGGTCTTCTCTGTGCCACGTATCACCTGGCAAACCCAACCCGTTGTACCATAAACCTCAGTCCATGTGTTCACCCTGACCTGTGGCTTCATAAATCCACCTCACCAGGTGAGCCCTAGCAAAATACTTATATAAGACATACTTTATATAAAAAAAGTCAACATCAAGGGTAACCACCCACACAGCAGAATAATGTACAGTGGTTATGTATCCGGCCCTACAATATAGACAGCAGGCTTCTGTCATATTTATGAGGGGTGTTTGAAATGGCCCCGACCACACGAATGTAAACCATAACAGGGTAGCACTTTCTCACCCAATGCGCCACAGCAAAGTGCAATATTTAATTTTTTAAAGTGCATGTACCATGAGAAAAAGGATTTATTAGATCAGGTTTTTATTATATCTTTAAACACATTTAGAAATGTTATGCAACTTTTCATATCAAACAAGTCATGACATTTTCACACTGAAAATTGGAAAACACTCCATAGACAGACATATCCTGTTTTACGCAGCTGAGTTTTCAGCTTTGCTGTACAGACTGGGACAGGTTGACCAAAGTTATATCATTAAAGAATGGTTGATTTAATGAGAAATAACAATGACTGGTTGTTTGGCGACCCTTAAATATATTCTTAAAGGGGGTGTCTGGAACTGGTATATTGATGATCTATTCTCTTTGATGGGAGCTGAGCTGTAGGAACCAAGTGTCATGAGCTGCTTTGTTTGTGGGATTTGGTAGTTCAGAGGTTAATCTGGACGGCCTCATTTTGGGATTCTGGGAGGCTTCTTATAGCCTCATTGTGGAGCCATTCCCTGTCGCTTATACTTTGACCCTTGGCCGAGTGTGTGTGACCCTGTGCTTTGTGCTTGTGCTACTTTATGCTTGCTTGGTTTTGACTTGGTTCTGTTCCCATTACGAGTTCTGCCTGCCCCTCCTGTACTGCGTTGCTATCTTGTGTATGACCCCTGGCCTTTGTCCTGACAACTCTCTGCTTATCCCTCCTGTACTGCATTGCTATCTCCGTGTATGACTCCTGGCTTATGTTGTGACTATTCTCTGCTTGCCCCTTCTGTACTGCGCAGTCCTCTCTGTGTATGAACCCCGTCTGTCTGACCTGAGTTTCCCTCTTTACTAATCCAGGGTCCCTGTAAAGTCCTGCATTCATCTCTAGCAGCAGGACGCTAAGCCCCGCCCCCTGTGGTCACATGATCGCAGGTCCTTTTACTTACTGCTATCTTCAGTGTCCCCTCTCACCACGCTGTTCAGGTCCCCTCTGCCTGAGCCTCCCCTGCGGCATTTGACCCCGGGCCCTTCCACAGTGTGGGTGAGTCACCCTGCTCAGCCGTGGCAGTTCGCTGGCGCTGACAGGAGCATGATATTATAGGCGACAGGTCAAGCATCTAACCCAAATGTTCCAAAAGCTCAATGTGGAACAGTGCACGATGGTCCAAACCCTACAGCAGTTGATGGACACCGTGCAGGGGGCCGTTGTGACAGGGTCTCCAGGTTCCGGGAGTTGGGACATATCTGTGATATCCCCTGAATCTCCGGTCAAATTGCCTGATCTCTTTTCAGAGGATAAAGAGGAGTTTAGGTCCTTCAAGGAAGGATGTAAGCTTTTTTTTTCTTTAAGGCCCTGTTCCTCTGGGGACGAATTTCAGAGGGTGGGGGTTGTTATTTCTCTACTGCGTGGTGCCCCTCAAGCTTGGGCTTTCTCTCTGTCTTCCACCGCCCCCGAGAGAATGACAGTCGATGCCTTCTTTGAGGCCCTGGGCCGCATATATGATGAGCCTGACAGAGTACGTATGGCTGAAGATAAGGTCATGAGTGTGTGCCAGGGTAAACGCTCGGCTGAGTGGTTTTGTGCGGAGTTCCAACGCTGGGCAGCGGAGGTCTCATGGAGTGATGCCGCCCTTCGGGGCTTATTCCGCAGAGGCCTATCCAAATGCCTCCAAGATGCTCTGGCCCTCCATCCACCACCTGACACCTTGGAAGATGCCATTACTCAGGCTGTGCGTATGGACCGCAGGCTGCGGGCTAGGGGTGTCATGCATTCCGAGATGTCCCTATTCTCCAGCAGCAAAGAGATCGGTGTCGCTCCTGAACCCATGGAGATTGGCGTCACTTCGGTCAAGGAGATGGAGAGGAAACGCCGCCAGGAAAAACAGCTCTGTTTTTATTGCGGGGAGGCTGGTCATTGGAAAAAGGATTGTCCCTCGTGCCCATCGTCCTCTAAAGCGATGGGAAAACGACTAGGTCTGGGTAGTGGTCGAGGAGGCTGCCCAGACCTTCAGGTACTTTCTTCTTCATGTCCTAAAGTTTTTTTAAGGGTTGAACTGTTGGTAGACAACGTCCGTTTTTTCTCTACAGCACTGGTGGACAGTGGTTCATCACTTAACCTGATCAGCTCTGATGTCGTTTCCCAACACCAGATAGGGACAGTCAGGCTTCCTACACCACTTAAAGTCGTGACCATTGACTCATCTCCTCTTACCCGAACTGGGATCATTTCTGTGTCTGAAAAGTTTATGTTGAGAATTGGTTCTTCCCACATGGAAGAAATTGAATGTTTTGTCATGGACAAATTACCCTCAGGGCTGGTACTGGGAATGCCGTGGCTTCGGTGCCATAACCCAGTGATTGAGTGGGAATCTGGGGAGATTGTTAAGTGGGGGTCCAAGTGTGCTGACTGTTATCATAAATCTATTTGTTGTATGAAAATTGCTAAATCTGTCTGTGTGTCTTCTACTAGTCTGGAGGGTATTCCGGAGTACCTGAGAGACTTTGAGGACGTGTTCTCTGAGAGCGAGGCTGAGGCGTTACCCCTCATAGGCCATTTGATTGTGCCATCGATCTGATTCCTGGATCCAAATTGCCTAAAGCTCGCCTGTTCAATCTGTCTGGTCCAGAGCGCCTTGCTATGAAACAGTACATTTCTGAAAGTCTCCGTAAGGGGCACATAAGACCCTCAGTTTCCCCGGTAGCTGCGGGGTTTTTCTTTGTTAAGAAAAAAGATGGCGGCCTACGTCCCTGCCTCGACTTTCGTGAACTAAATAAAATTACTGTCAGGAACACATATCCCCTACCGTTGATTCCTGATCTCTGTAATCAGCTTTCTGGTTCTAAATGGTTTTCTAAACTGGATCTGAGGGGGGCTTATAACTTAATAAGAATACGAGAGGGGGACTAGTGGAAAACGGCTTTCCTTACGTCTGAGGGGTTGTTTGAGAATCTAGTAATGCCGTTTGGGCTCACCAACGCACCTGCAGTGTTTCAAAATTTTATCAATGTGGTATTTTCGGATCTCATAGGCCGTTTTGTAGTGGTATACCTAGATGATATTCTGATATATTCTGTTGATAGAGCTTCCCATTTGTTGCATGTTAAAACTGTACTTCAAAGGCTAAGAGAAAACCAATTGTATGTCAAACTCGAGAAATGTTCATTTTTTGTTCAGGAGTTGTCATTTCTAGGTCTGATAATTTCACCTCAGGGTTTTCGCATGGATCCCAAGAAAGTGCAAGCTATTGTGGAGTGGGTCCAGCCCAGGGACCTTAGGGGGATCCAGCGCTTCTTGGGATTTGCGAATTATTATCGCAAGTTCATTAAAGGTTTTTCTCAGGTGACTAAGCCTCTCACGGACCTGACTCGTAAAGGGGCAGATGTCAGAAACTGGTCCTCGTTAGCTAAACAATCATTTCTTACGCTTAAAAACTGTTTCTCATCTGCTCCTATCCTGGTCCAACCGGATCCTTACAAGCCATTTGTGGTTGAGGTGGATGCTTCCGAGGTTGGGGTGGGGGCAGTTTTGTCGCAAGGTCCAGCTTCTCTGACTAATCTCAGGCCCTGTGCCTATTTTTCTAAGAAATTTTCTCCGGCGGAGAAAAATTATGACGTAGGCAACAGAGGCTTCTGGCTATTAAGTTGGCGTTTGAAGAATGGAGGCATTTTTTGGAGGGGGCGGCTCACTCTATTACGGTTATCACTGACCATAAGAATTTGGAATACATCAAATCTGCTAAAAGACTGACTCCCAGGCAAGCCCGCTGGTCACTTTTTTTCTCCAGGTTTCAATTTTCTATTACCTTTCGGCCAGGGTCTAAGAACATAAAGGCTGATGCCTTATCACGTAGTTTTGAGCCGTTATCCATCCCCGATCCGCCGTCCCCCATTCTTCAACCAGTCTCGTGGTTGCCGAGGTGTCGTCGGAATTGGAGCGAGAGATCGTAGGAGCTCAATCTTTGGCTCCAAATTCCAAACCTGTTGACAAGTTGTTTGTTCCGCAGCATTTGCGCAACAAACTCCTGTGGGAGTTCCATGATTCGAAGTTGAGTGCACACCCTGGTATAGCCGCCACACGGGAAGCAGTGGCAAGGGTCTTCTGGTGGCCTTTAATGACTTCAGATATCAAGAAACATGTCGCAGCATGTGGTATATGTGCCCGTTCCAAGAGCTCTAGTTGCCGGCCGGCCGGGGAATTGGTGCCTTTGCCAGTCCCAGGAAGGCCATGGACTCACTTGTCCATGGACTTCATTACCAATCTTCCATCATCTCGTGGTAATACTGTAATTTGGGTAGTGGTGGACAGGTTTTCAAAGTTGGCACATTTTGTACCCATGACAAGTTTACCCTCAGCAGAGACGCTCTCTAGGCATTTCCTGTCCCAGGTGGTACGCTTGCATGGGGTTCCCACTAATATTGTGTCAGACAGAGGGACTCAGTTTGTGTCTAAATTCTGGCGGGCCTTCTGCAAAAAACTGGGGATATCTCTGTCTTTTTCCTCAGCGTATCACCCTGAAACCAACGGACAAACGGAGCGCACCAACCAGTCGCTTGAACAGATTCTTCGGTGCTTGACTTCTACCCTGCAAAGCGACTGGTCTGATGCCTTACCATTAGCAGAATTCGCCTTCAACAACCGGGTAAACCAATCTACCGGTAGGTCACCATTTTTGATTAATTATGGGATGAACCCTCATTTTGGCGAATTTTCTCGAATAGATTCTGGTTGTCCGGGGGCAGAGGACGGGGTCAATCGTCTTAAGGATCTTTGGACAAAGGTTCGTTTAAATATTTCTAAGGCTCAGGAGAAATATAAACGTTTTGCGGATAGAAAAAGGGACTCTGCTCAGACGCTGCTTTGTGGGGATAAGGTGTGGCTGTCTACACAAAATATAAATCTTCGATTGCCCTCCGCTAAACTGGGGCCTAAATTTATTGGTCCCTATGAGGTCATTGAAGTAGTGAACCCCGTAACCTACCGCCTCCGTCTTCCTTCCTCCTTAAAACTCCATAATGTTTTTCATAGGTCTTTACTTAAACCCTTGGGTGCGGTGAGGGAGGAGACTGAAACTGCTCCTCCTCCAGTCTTGGTTGAGGGACATATGGAGTTTGAGGTACAACATATTGTGGATTCCAGGCAGGTTCGGGGGTCTTTGCAATATTTGGTACATTGGAGGGGGTATGGTCCGGAAGAGCGGTCATGGGTACCAGCCAGATCAGTACACGCTGACCGTCTGGTTCGTGCGTTCCATGCCCGGCATCCTGGGAAGCCTGGGGGTCCGGAGGCCCCCCGTTGAGAGGGGGGTACTGTCATGAGCTGCTTTGTTTGTGGGATTTGGTAGTTCAGAGGTTAATCTGGACGGCCTCATTTTGGGATTCTGGGAGGCTTCTTATAGCCTCATTGTGGAGCCATTCCCTGTCGCTTATACTTTGACCCTTGGCCGAGTGTGTGTGACCCTGTGCTTTGTGCTTGTGCTACTTTATGCTTGCTTGGTTTTGACTTGGTTCTGTTCCCATTACGAGTTCTGCCTGCCCCTCCTGTACTGCGTTGCTATCTTGTGTATGACCCCTGGCCTTTGTCCTGACAACTCTCTGCTTATCCCTCCTGTACTGCATTGCTATCTCCGTGTATGACTCCTGGCTTATGTTGTGACTATTCTCTGCTTGCCCCTTCTGTACTGCGCAGTCCTCTCTGTGTATGAACCCCATCTGTCTGACCTGAGTTTCCCTCTTTACTAATCCAGGGTCCCTGTAAAGTCCTGCATTCATCTCTAGCAGCAGGACGCTAAGCCCCGCCCCCTGTGGTCACATGATCGCAGGTCCTTTTACTTACTGCTATCTTCAGTGTCCCCTCTCACGACGCTGTTCAGGTCCCCTCTGCCTGAGCCTCCCCTGCGGCATTTGACCCCGGGCCCTTCCACAGTGTGGGTGAGTCACCCTGCTCAGCCGTGGCAGTTCGCTGGCGCTGACAGGAGCATGATACCAAGAACAGCCACAGCCGAGTGTACGGAGCTGTGATGTTTCCGTTTTGTACACTGTGTACTTTTTGGTGGCCGCGACATCATTTTCTAGATAGAATGGATCCAAAACTCGGAGATTCATTACAGAGCGAAACACCGATCTGCAGTTCTGTATCCTCTCTGCCATGAAGGATATACACAAGATGGCTCAAAGCCCAGAAATGCGACAACTCTCAGCTCACCTGCCGTTTGTAGGCTCAGCCCAGTATCCAGCTTGTTGTGCGGCTTGTTACTGATGAACAGATAGCAGAGAACGCAAACAGTGATGATAAATGCCAACAGGACCACCGCTGCTATGGATAAGCCCACCAGCGCCCCCACGCTGCAGAAACAAGAGCACAAGCTGAATGCCTACCAGCCTATACAATGATGTGTAATAACAATTATATATTCATTTGAAAGGAGTAGTACAAATATATCTGCTAAACTGAAACATTCCTCCATCATTCATTTATTGCGCATTTAATTAAAGTGAAGCCACACAAGATTTAATGGTTCCTATGTGATTAAATTTAACATTTTTTTTCAGCCTTTTGAGCTAAACCTAGAGGCTCAGTTTTATTGCTGTCCAAAAGAAAATAGTGCCACATGATTACATCGATCATCACTTACCTCTGTGCGCTACGTGGGTCAGCATAACGTAGTGTGCACAGACCGGTCAGGAGTGATCAGTCCATCAAACCCATCTCTACTGATGGCAGATCTGTTGGTAAATTTCTGCAACTTAAAGAGGTTGTGCATAGCTCCCCTGCCTCCCCGCGTCCTACTCGCCAGGAGTAAGTGCACTCTTGATTGATTGACAGTTCAGACCACAGGCGTCGTTGCACCAATGGCACAAAATGTGCCTTCTCTGATGCTGCAAGCAGGGGTAGCTTTGCCTCTGCAGTATCGGAGGAGCACAGTACTCAGTCCAGTTTTAAAGTAGTGCTTACAAGCTCTTTAGCAAAGAGCTTGTAAGCGTGCACGCTTTGCCTAGGAGCCTGGCTTCCGCTTACAGACTGCAGACTTGGCAATTAACCCAGCTAACAAGCAGTAAGATATAGAGTTAAAAATCCCTACATTCTTGAGAATGGAGAGGATTTTTAATAACAAGTAAATTGCACTTTGCAATTTTTCCCATTTATGTTTATGAAACAACCGTCCTAATCATCTGAATCTGCAATGTGAACATACCTAGACCCCAATGACTTATTGTAGCACTCTTCTTACTGACAGTTTCCACCTGGGTAAAAAGGATTTTCTGCTTTAAAAGATCACTGTCATTTAAGCAAACTTTGCATAAATCAAGGGTACATGCAAATGTAAGACAATTTGTAATATACGGTATTCTATTATTGACTTTTTCTCTTCCTCTCTGCCTCCTGAACTCATCAGATAAAGTCTGTCTGGGTCAAAACAAGATGGGCTTTAGTGTTATTTCTAATGTATACATACAGCACAGCTAAATCTGAAATGTCACGTGAAACATCAGAAATAATTAAGGTCAACTTACCTCATTTCTGCCTCTCTGCCTTAACTCCATCTTGGCCATTGCCTGGCTGTCACTTTACCTCAATTCATACATTCCTCCTTGACCCATATAGTCTTTTGTAAAACCAGTGACTTTTCTGTGCTTGTAAATGACCTCATTCCTTTTTTTCTCCATCTGGTCAAGGCTGCCATGACCGGGCTCTGCTCCCTTCACCTCGGTTAGCTGCCACTGTTGTGCTCCACTTTGGGCTTTCCAGGTTGCACGGCATCTGACATCATCTCCCTAAGCCTTTTAAGGCCCATTAGGACCCACACCTGTGTATTCTGATTCTGTTAGGCTCACTTTGTGAAGTGGACCCACTAAGCCCCAGGTCCAGGTGGGTACACGGACCCCGTTCGTTGGTGCAGATGGCAATGGCATGTGGGAAGTGAGGATATGGTACACACAGGCATCTTGGGAGCAGCAGGGCGGATGAAGTGAAGACAGCAGGGCAGCAGGGATAGGAGCAGGTTAGAACTGTGTGCATAGGAGGTGGATAATACCAAACTAGTGTCTTCAATCACAATCTGAAGGCACAGGTGTGTGTCCTAATGGGCCTTATACGGCCTAAGAAGATGTCACACGCCGGGCACACTGCAAAGTCCAATGTGGAGCACAGCAGAGGGCAGCAGACCGAGGTGAAGGAAGCCGAGCCTGACAGGTGTGTAACACTCATAATAAACCTCTAAATGAATTGATAAACTGCACACTTGAATTGCGCACAGATCCCAGAAAGTACTTTACAACAAATACAAACCTTAGACCAGACTGCTAAATTTAGACCCCAAACCCCAAAATGACTTGAGGACACCATATCATTTCCTAACGTTAATTCAGTCCCCAAACCAAAGCCCAAATCCATTTGGATCCTTAAATTAATTCAGATCTCAGACCAGGCTTCTACATGAATTCAGATCCCAGATCAGACCCCTAATTCAATTTAGGCTCCACAATGCTAAATCAATTTAGATTCCGAACATTACCCTTCAATGAATTCAAGAACCAAACCAGACCCCTATATTAACTGAGATGTTAGACGAGACTCCTAAATAAATGTAGATTCAAGACCAAACCCCTACTTTAATTAAGACCTCAGACCCTTATAATAATTCAGCTCCAGGTATTGCACACGGGGTCCAACAGCTGGCAGAATCATAGCAGCCGCAACTCCCAGAAACTAAGAACAGGGACGAAGGAAGTTATTTCTCTGTAAGATAATCAATCTTGCCACACAGCGGATAGCATTACATTTTTTTATTTAGAGAAGACATATCTAATCAATGACATAACCAAACAGTTTGGATGTCACTCGTCCATGACAAGGCTTCATCCTGCAAAGCTGATCTGTCAACCATTCTTCCAGAAAGTTAGAACCAGCTTGAAGGAGGGTATTGATTATCATTAGTTCCTGTCCATGATTAAAAGAATTCAGGCCACTATAAAAGCCGGAGAAGGGCAACAAAGGGATTTCTTTTAATAATTCCAAAATGTTTTCCCGGAAGCTTGAAACATTACATCATTTTTATTCCTTTATTTTATCTGAAGAACATACCCCAATTTTTTATTAATTGCATACAAAAAAGGAAAGGTTAGAGAGCAAACCCTATCTGTTTTTTCCTTTTCATTAATTCCATATTTGTTTTATGCTTTTATTGACCTTTCTATAAAAGCTTTTATTATACATTCTTACTTTTTTCACCTCTATTTTTCAATTTTTCATTGCAGCAACTTTAGGATCATATTTGCCACCAAATTCCTGGCCAAGAATTGTTGTTTATACATCGATTCCTTACTTGTTTTCTTCATGTTTTGTATTATTCATATATCCAAGAATAGATGAAGATAATTATATCTATATATATAATTATCTGTATTATATATAGAGATAATTATATAAGATATTTAACAAAAAAAAATCGGTATTTTGAAGCACCTTTTTAACCAATGATGGTTTAATTTATTAGGTGTAAAATACAATTTGTGTGTAATAATGACAATGACAAGGCCAAGTCGACCTGTCATTGGCTACAGCAGAACAAAGTTATGGTTCTGGAGTGGCCATCTCTGTCTCCTGACCTCAATATCATTGAGCCACTCTGGGGAGATCTCAAGCGCGCAGTTCATGCTAGACAGCCCAGGAATTAACAGGAACTGGAGGCTTTTTGCCAAGAAGAGTGGGCAGCTTTACCATCTGAGAAAATAAAGAACCTCATCCACAACTACCACAAAAGACTTCAAGCTGTCATTGATGTTAGAGGGAGCAATACACAGTATTAAGAAATGGGGTATGTGAACTTTTGATCAGGGTCATTTGGATGTTTTGGGTTGTCATTATGATTTAAAAAGAGAAAACACAGTAGTTTGACAATAAATGGCTTCACCCAACCACTGACCATGAGTGGACAAAAAGTTTTGGTGTTATCCTTCATATTCTCTAAAAAAACGCCAAGAAAGTGAAAATTCTGCCGGGGTATGTAAACTTTTGAGCTCAACTGCAAATCCAGTCATTCATTGGCCTGCTTTGGTGATGTAAAAAGCAAAAGTCGTTTGGCAAGATAAATTAGGGAATATTTCAGGTTCACATCTCGGAATCTCTTCTTGACTTCTATGAACTTCTCTCTCTCCTTCTGTGTGGCCACTGAGTAGTCTGAGAATAACCATCATTTTGAACCATCTAACTCCATGTTTCCTGAAATTCTTGCAAATTATGCAGCATTTTATTTTAGTGATGAGCGAATGTGCTGGGATAAGGTGTTATCGGAGCTTGGGTGCTATCCAAATGTATTCGGGATGATTGAAAAATGTGTTCGAGTCCCCGCGGCTGCATGTCTCGTGGCTTTTTGACAGGCGCAATACATGCAGGGATTGCCTGTTTGTTAGACAATCCCTGCATGTGTTGCTGCTATCGAACAGCTGCGAGACATGCAGCCGTGGAGACTCGAAAATATTATTCGAGCACGCCGAAGACACTCGGTTAGCACCCGAGCATGCTCAGATAACACCTTATAGTAGCACATTCACTCATCACTGTTTTATTTCTGTCTTTCTAGCAGTGTTTCCAGGCAATTACAGATCGGGGGTTGTTACTGGGTGGGTTTTACTGGGATTCTACAGGTTCGTTCCATGCTGACATGTTTGGATAGATCACTGCCATCTACTCTTGAATACATTTTGCATAATCGGTTAATTTAGTTTTGTATGAATGATCCGTCCTCATATGGTTATGTCATAGGGTCTTCATATTGTTATTTCGATGGAAAGATTTAAAGATTAGAAAAAAAAATTGTACCTCTTGGAAGAAGGGGAAAAAAAATGAAAGCGCAAAAATGAAAAATCGCTCAGAGGGAAGGTGTTAATTGTCTTCTGAAGGATCAATGCCAGGTTAAATCTAACAAGAACTAAACAGTTTTCTGCATCTGATGCTAATCAATGGACATTTTACCTATGTCAGTCTCTGTTGGAAACCTGGATAGTCAATGAAGATATTGACAAACCACTTTATACACAGAAGCAGCAATCTAAATTACGTAAATGTAAAATAAGAATAAGAAGACGAAGCTGCAAACAATCGTCAAATTGACGTGAAATAGCAAGCTGCCTAAAAAGCTACATTGTTTCCTAAAATATCACATATGTATTGTGCACACAGATGTTCTATGGAAACAATGTACCACTCTTGTGATTTTCAAGCCTGTTAAGCTTTTGGTTGCTAAATGGTTTTCTATGACCTTCAGTTTCATTGTATTCATTGTATGCTCCTGAATGGGCAGGAAAAAAAATGTCTGTTTAGATTGGGAATGCGTTGTGGAAATAATAAGCCATCTGCAGTTTCTGCAAAAGTCTTTCTACAGAGAAAGAACAACTCAGATATCTACCGTGACCTAAACACCGGCCATGAAACCAAAGATGATGAACGTAACTCATCTTAAACTATGCCGGGGATGTGTAGGAACAATTGTTTACAAAGTTCTATCTTCTGCAAAGTTAAAAATTAATTTAGGCTTTAAAGGTTTTTTTTTTAAAGCCCACGTAAGGACAGCTGGATAATTTCCAGTGAAAAGCACGTATTGCAACCCCCAACCCAGTAATTATGCCCATGTGAAAGCCCCCTTTAAAAAGCATAAGTGCCTCTTTAAAAAGTAATGATGCTCTTTGAGTGCCTACTCTAAAGAGTTATATTGCCACCTTATGCACCACCAATAGCAAAAAAATTAAAATTTATACTAGCCTAATTTGTGCAACTGAGTCCTTTTCTCCCCTGGACACAGAGCGGGTAGTGATATCATTACTCTGCCTGTTCTAGAATGATGGCGGCTTCTTGTAGACATACAGTATGGAGAGTGGTGGAGTAGGGAGCCTGTTGCTCCTTGCTCCACCACAGGATCAAACTAATAGAGGCGTCATGTTGAATGCTAGAGTTGGAAGGGACCTCCAGGGTCATCGTGTCCAACCCCCGGCTCAATTCAGTTGTCACTAAACCATCTCAGACAGATGTCTGTCCAGCCTCTGAAAACTTCCATTGAAGGAGAACGCACCACCTCTCGTGACAGCCTGTTCCATTCATTAATCACCCTCACTGTCAAGAAGTTTTTTCTCATATCTAATCTGTATCTTCTGCCTTTCAGTTTCATTCCATTGCTTCTCACGTTTCCATGTGCTAATGAGAATAAGGATGATCCCTCTACACTGTTGTTGCTCATACAGTTCAAAGTGGCTCTTGCACTGAGATCCTGGGCAAATGGCCAGCAGTTTGGGACATGTGGACTGCCCCAAGATCCTCTATGTTAGCAATGCCACTACTACTACTTTTGTTTATAACTATTTTGTGCCCCAAAAAATTATGGTACCCAGAAAAACCATCACTGTGCCCCCTCCGCACACTACACCAGTGTTATTCTCTAGCATCTATCACTAGTGATATCATAACTTGTGACAAGTGCTATTACTGCCAAAATGGTTAGTCTTTCTGGAAGACACATTTCAAGCAGCGGACATGCCACTGTTATCTGAGAAAAAAGCTTCATTCCAAAAAAATGATTTTTTTTTTTGCTTTTGTCTCCATTTATAGGAGAGATAGCTTGCGTTACTATTCATGGCCACCTTCTTCTCTAGGTACGGTATATGCAGTGCGAACTCAAGCCTCAGGTGAAGTTCACTGGCAACTGCGGCATGTAAAGTTCTAGGAGAAGAGAGTGTGGCTGAATCTGGGATCAAAGTCATGCCTCAGTGGACATGCTATCTTCAGACGGAGCCTCCCCGATAGTACACACCTTGCCAACTAGTCAACTTTTTCCCAACTTTTTATATAGTGAAAGAAGTTTTAAAAGGTGAGTATTAGTGATGAGCGAACGTGCTCGGATAAGGCGCTATCTGAACATGCTCGGGTGCTAACCGAGTGTCCTTGGTGTGCTCGAAAAATACAGTTGTGCTCAAAAGTTTACACACCCAAGCAGAACTTTTGCTTTCTTGGCTTTTTTTCAGAGAATATGAAAGATAACACCCAACCTTTTTCTCCACTCATGAATAATGGTTGGGTGAAGCCATTTATTGTGAAACTACTGTGTTTTCTCATTTTAAATCATGACAACCCAAAACATCCAAATGACCATGATCAAAAGTTCATACACCCCATTTCTTAATACCGTGTATTGCCCCCTCTATCATCAATGACAGCTTGAAGTCTTTTGTGGTAGTTGTGGATGAGGTTCTTTATTTTCTCAGATGGTAAAGCTGTCCACTCTTCTAGGCAAAAAGCCTCCAGTTCCTGTAGATTCCTGGGCTGTCTAGCATGAACTGCGCGCTTGAGATCTCCCCAGAGTGGCTCAATGATACTGAGGTCAGGAGACTGAGATGGCCACTCCAGAACCTTCACTTTGTTCTGCTGTAGCCAATGACAGGTCGACTTGGCCTTGAGTATCACTATATATTGTAAATTTTCTCCGCACAATGGGGTTGACAGTAATCAGCCTTAAAAGACTTTGCCATATAATTAGTTCATAAGTACAGCTTTGATAAGGACCCTGTCAGTACAATCGCTATTTTAGCTACCTTGCTATAAGAGTATATATAACTTTACACATAACAGTATTACAAGTAAGTTCTACTACAGCAGAAACACTTTCCACTCCTGCTCGTTACGTCAAGGAAGATCAAACCTTCTGTCCAGCTCATCCCCAGGTCCTTCTTCTGTGGGTGTTGGTTGCAGTAGTAATTACACATCACCATCACTACTACTGAGTGTGACAACCACTGATCTCAGCGACAATGGAGATCCAATGTTGTCACCTGCTGGCCACTTCTTCTATCGGCAGGTAACAGTCTAAGCAGATTCAGATTGCTGCTTAGCAAACACATCAGCTAGAACATCATCCATTAGGGAGTATGTATTACCTAGCATGTAGCCTGCAGCTATGGAGAGCTCCCAGTATGCACATTTTCGACCAGGGGATTTTTTACAACAAATATATAAGTGCAATTAGCGGTCTGATAGGAATATTCCTACAGTCATGGCCAAAAGTTTTGAGAATGACACAAATATTATATTTTCACATGATCTGCTGCCCTCTGGTTTTTATGTGTGTTTGACAGATGTTTTTATCACATACAGAAATATAATTGCAAACATATGAGTAACAAAAGCTTATATTGACAGTTAGAATGAGTTAATGCAGCAAGTCAATATTTGCAGTGTTGACCCTTCTTCTTCAGGACCTCTGCAATTCTCCCTGGCATGCTCTCAATCAACTTCTGGACCAAATCCTGACTGATAGCAGTCCATTCTTGCACAATCAATGCTTTCATTTTGTCAGAATTTTTAGGTTTTTGTTTGTCCACCCGTCTCTTGATGATTGACCACAAGTTCTCAATGGGATTAAGATCTGGGGAGTTTCCAGGCCATGGACCCAAAATCTCTATGTTTTGTTCCCTGAGCCATTTAGTTATCACCTTTGCTTTATGGCAAGGTGCTCCATCATGCTGGAAAAGGCATTGTTGATCGCTAAACTGCTCTTGGAGGGTTGGGAGAAGTTGCTCTTGGAGGACATTCTGGTACCATTCTTTATTCATGGCTGTGTTTTTAGGCAAGACTGTGAGAGAGCCGATTCCCTTGGCTGAGAAGCAACCCCACACATGAATGGTTTCAGGATGCTTAAGAGTTGGCATTAGACAAGACTGGTGGTAGCGCTCACCTTGTCTTCTCCGAATGAGGCGTTTTCCTGATGTCCCAAACAATCAAAAAGGGGATTCATCAGAGAAAATAACTTTACCCCAGTCCTCAGCAGTCCACTGCCTGTACCTTTTGCAGAATATCAGTCTGTCCATGATGTTTTTTCTGGAGAGAAGTGGCTTCTTTGCTGCCCTCCTTGAGACCAGGCCTTGCTCCAAGATTCTCCGCCTCACAGTGCGTGCAGATGCACTCACACTTGTCTGCTGCCATTCCTGAGCAAGCTCTGCACTGCTGGTAGCCCGATCCCGCAGCTGAAACACTTTTAAGAGACGGTCCTGGCGCTTGCTGGTCTTTCTTGGGCGCCCTGGAGCCTTTTTGGCACAATGGATCCTCTCTCCTTGAAGTTCTTGATGATGCGATAGATTGTTGACTGAGGTGCAATCTTTCTAGCTGCGATACTCTTCCCTGTTAGGCCATTTTTGTGCATTGCAATGATGACTGCACGTGTTTCTTTAGAGATAACCATGGTTAACAGAAGAGAAACAATGATGCCAAGCACCAGCCTCCTTTTAAAGTGTCCAGTGGTGTCATTCTTACTTAATCATGACAGATTGATCTCCAGCCATGTCCTCATCAGCACCCACACCTGTGTTAATGGAGCAATCACTGAAAAGAGGTTAGCTGGTCCTTTTAAGGCAGGGCTGCAATGATGTTGAAATGTGTTTTGGGGGATAAAGTTCATTTTCTAGCCAAATATTGACTTTGCAAGTAATTGCTGTTAAGCTGATCACTCTTTATAACATTCTGGAGTATATGCAAATTGCCATTAGAAAAAGTGAAGCAGTAGACTTTGTAAAAATTAATATTTGTGTCATTCTCAAAACTTTTGTCCATGACTGTATATATATATTTCTATTTACACAGGGTTAAATTATTTGCAATATTTTTACAACTAAGGATAAAGCTCTATGGCTAGTGATGAGCTCTAGTGCTCATTACTAGAGTTTGTCGTGGGTGCTCGGGCGTGCACGGAGTATCGCGGGTGCTCAAGTGACATGTTTGAGTTCACATGGTTGCATGTTTCACAGCTGTTAGACTGACACAAAACATGCGAGGATTGCCCAGTTTTTGCCAGGCATGTTTTGTGGCTGTCTAAAAGCCGCGAAACATGGGGCAGCAGGGACTGGAACGTCTCACTGGAGCACCCTCGGTGCATACCCGAGCACCCTAGACAAACTTGTGTAACGAGCACTCGCCCTCATCACTATCTATGGTGACACAACAGTAAAACTGCAGCTTTATCACGACTAGGGTTGAGCATTCCGATACTGCAAATATCGGGTATCGGCCGATATTGGCTGTATCGGAATTCCGATTCCGAGTTCCGATATTTTCGTCTTATCGGATACCGGAATCGGGATTGTCACTGTCACTGTCAGTGTCCGTCGGTCGGGTCTGTCAGGAGTCAGCGGCACTTACCCGGCAGAAGATCTCCGGCGGTCACGGCCTGGACTGCTTCATGGCCGCCATCTTCTTTCCCCGGCGGTCACATGCAGTTTCTCGCGATAACTGCAGTGACTGCTGGGTAATCGCGGCCGTAAAGCAGTCAGTCCGATGACGTCACCGCCGGGGAAGCAGGTAATCAGCTGTGCTGCGTCGCGATGACAGGCTCTGCCTGTCATTGCGATGTAGCAGAGCTGGATCGTCGTGGGACAATCGTTACTATGGACTGCGTCGGACAGGTGGTATACTGTTGGTTTGTTTTTTTTCTTTTTTTACAGGAGATCGATGGCGTCGCAGGAATGAGAGAGTAATAAAAGAAATGAAAACTGTGTTGTCTCTTTTATTTCATTAAAAGACTTTTTTCTTGCTGTGTCTTTTTTTTAAACATTTAATAACTTTGGGATTAATAATGGATCGGTGTCTTATTGACGCCTCTCCATTATTAACCGGGCTTATTGTCACCGTGCAATCAACGGTGACATTAACCCCTTATTACCCCGCTTGCCACCGCTACAGGGCAAGTGGGAAGAGCCGGGTAAAGTGCCACAATTGGCACATCTTTTGATGCGCCAAATGTGGGGCTGCTGTAGCCTGGTATTATCAGGCTGTTGAGGGCCAAAATCCATGGGCCTTGACAGTCTTTTAATACCAGGCCGCAGCAGTCTGCATTTTACTTGGCTGGTTAACAAAAATAGGGGGGATCCCCACGCCGTTTTTTTTTTCGAGGGGATCCCCTATTTTTGTTAACCAGCCAAGCTAAGCAGACTGCTGTGGCCTGGTATTATCAGGCTGGCAAGGTCCATGGATATTGGATCCTTACCAGCCTGAAAATCCAGGCCTCAGCGGTCTGCTTCATCTGGCTGGTTAACAAAAATAGGGGGGACCCCACACCAATTTTTTTTGAGGGGATCCCCTATTTTTGTTAATCAGCCAAGATATGCAGACTGCTGTGGCCTGGTATTATCAGGCTGGCAAGGTCCATGGATCTTGGCTCCTTAACAGCCTGAAAATCCAGGCCTCAGCGGTCTGCTTCATCTGGCTGGTTAACAAAAATAGGGGGGACCCCACGCCATTTTTTTTTCGAAGGGAACCCCTATTTTTGTTAATCAGTTCCCTCTGACGTCACTGATGGTGTCCCTGGCTGACCTGAAGTGAAAGTGGAAAGCAATCAATTAAGCTTTCCACTTAAGGGCCCGTCTCACATAGCGATATCGCTACCGAGATCGCTGCTGAGTCACTAGTTTTGTGACGCAGCAGCGAGCTCACCAGCGATATCGCTGTGTGTGACATTCAGCGACGATCAGCCCCCCTGCCGGGTATCGCTGATCGTCGCTGAAATGTCAGGACCTTTTTTTGATCGCTGGTTTCCCGCTGACAGGCACACATCGCTGCGTGTGACAGGCGGGAGACCAGCGATCCGCTGGTAACCAAGGTACACAGCGGGTTTCCAGGCGCGGGGCTGTGCCTAGAAACCCGCTGTGTACCTTGGATACCAGCGCCCTGATGCAGGGAGCTGGTATCCAAGGTACACAGCGGGTTTCCAAGCGCTGCGCGGTGCCTGGAAACCCGCTGTGTACCTTGGTTACCAGCGGATCGCTGGTCTCCCGCCTGTCACACGCAGCGATGCGTGCCTGTCAGAGGGAAACCAGCGATCAAAAAAAGGTCCTGACATTTCTGCGACGATCAGCGATACCCGGCAGGGGGGCTGATTGTCGCTGAATGTCACACACAGCGATATCGCTGGGGAGATCGCTGCTGCGTCACAAAACTAGTGACTCAGCAGCGATCACGGTAGCGATATCGCTATGTGAGACGGGCCCTTAAGCGATGTTACCCGCAGTGTCGCTGTCCCAGATCGCTGCCTGAGCTGCCTGTTTGGCAGCTCAGCAGCGATCATGTAGCGATACACCAGCGATCCTGACAAGTGCATATCGTTGTCGGGATCGCTGGTGTATCGTTATGTGACACCCAGCCTTTACTCTCCTGTCAGGCAGGAGAGGAACTCATTCATTTGGGGTTTACTGTGAGGCTGCAGCATTAGCTGCGGTCCCTGCAGTAAACATTAACCCTTTCTGAAGGATTACACCGTGGGACCTGACTGTGCATGGGATAGGCAAGAATAATTTTGCTTTTTTATTTTATTTTTATTACAGGAAATGGTTTTTGCAGTAAAATAAAAGATGGTCAAAAACATGTGTCTTTATTTCATTAAAATGATTTTTAATTAAAGTGTGTGTGTTTTATTTTTATTTCATGCAATAGGATTAATAATTGATAGTTGTCTAATTGACAGCTCTCAATTATTAACCTGGCTTAAGGTCACCTTTCAATAGCAAGGTGGCTTTAACCCCATATTAACCCATTCGCCACCGCTACAGGGCAATGGGAATAGACGGGCAAAGTGCCAGAAAGGGCGAATCTAATTATAGATTTGTCTTTCCTGGGGTGTCTGGGGGCAGATGTTAGTAGCCGGGGGGGGCAAAAATAATGGTCCCTCTCTGGGCTATTATTATCTGCCCCCACTCACTGGCTTTGTCTGTCTGGTTGCGAAAATAGGGCGGGAGCCCACGCATTTTTTTTTCAGCAATTTTACACCTCATATATATATATACATGTCATTGAATTTGTGACACATATATATATATATTTATATTTGTAGTTCATACACTTCTACATAGTATAATAGCCGCTAATTCAATTGCCGGCTTTTGTGAAAATGCAGAACCCGACATGAAATGACACTTGGTGTACATAGGGTTAACCATGTCTTTTCATGTCCTTTGCTATCTAATTTGCACAAACAATTAAATCAGACTATGTGTGCAAAATTTCACACCTGTAGGGGTTAATTAAAGGTGTAAATTCGTAGCAAAAAAGTCCGTTTTTTTTACAACGAATTTACACCTTTAATTAACCCCTACAGGTGTGAAATTTTGCACACATAGTCTGATTTAATTGTTTGTGCAAATTAGATAGCAAAGGACATGAAAAGACATGGTTAACCCTATGTACACCAAGTGTCATTTCATGTCGGGTGCTTCTGTCTTTTCACTGAAGCCGGCTTTACCCGGCAATTGAATCAAAGGATATTTTACTATGTAGAAGTGTATAAACTATACATATATGTATATATATATGTCACAATGACATGTATATATATATATATATGTATTCTATGTGTGTATATTTAGTGTTTACAAGGAAAGAATGGGGTTTTTTTAGTTGCGATATTTTGTTCCCATAGACTTACATGGGACTTCCGGTATCGGTATCGGGTATCGCCGATATTTTAGTGATATCGGCGATACCATTCCGATTCCGATACTTTAGGATATCGGAAAGTATCGCTCAACTCTAATCACGACTCATGTCGCGACTTCACCGTTTCCAATGGGGCCAAAAGTTATCAGCGACCTTGTGGCTAATGCAAAAAAAAAGCCACCACAACATAGAACTATGGATGCCACAATATTGATAATACTCTGTAGATTCTTTATATACCGTTTAGCCTCATGAAGTGTAAAGAAGTGAAGCGATGTGAGAAATACAAAGAGGGTTTGATTATTTTTGACCGTACAGCATATTCGTGTTTTGGATGAGTGGCACATTTCATAAGGGTGAAGGCCACAATATGGTCAGCAGTTCCCTACAAGGGGTTGTCCAGGACTAAGATATTGGTGACCTATCCAGATCGGTAGAAATCCGCCACCTGACATTGTGCAGTGCTCGTTCTCGGGTATTGCCACCCTGATCCTATTTACGCAAACATGGGATTATTTGACTATAGTGGTTTGGTCCATAACATGTGCCTAAAAGAGGAGCTAAAGGAAAAAGACAAAGAAGAGGACCGTTCACTCACCATAAATATGTATAGATAAGCAACGTGTCAGCGTTCCTCTAGCGCAGAACCACTCTCGTACACTGGCTATATATGATATTTCAGGTTAAAGGGGAGCCTTCAGTCGCAATAAATATTTCCTTTTTTTTTCTTCTGGTGTAAATGCCGATGTTCTCTTGAATCCAGCATTGTTTTTCTTTTCTCTCCGCACCTCTCTGTTCCCGAGATATAGTCCTTACGTCTCTGTATATAAAAATAGTCCTTTTAGCCAACGGGTTGTGATCCTCAAGATCATGCCCACAGAAAATAGTTGAGGACTACGCCCACTTGGATAACAAGACTAGATTTACATACAGGAAAGAGGGGGCCACATCCAGTGTCAGGCTGAAGAACATTGGGCCCACCAGGGGATTTGATTCTGGGGGCCAACCTTTCTCCCCCACTCAAGAGCCCCATAACAGATGTAAAGTCTGCACTATAAACTCTCTTAAAGAAGAAGCTGGGGCCCACCGGAGGATTGCCCGGTTCTCTGGTGGGCCAGTCCAAACCTGGCCACATCTCAAGAATGGAAAGTAGCAGAAACAAAAGAAAACCAACAACGGATTTAGGAGAACGGCGGCGTTTACTGCAGGTAAAAAAAATACATCTTTCTGTATTTCTTTTTAAAAATATTTTTCAGGCTATAGTTGATTCTTATGATGAACCATCAATAACAGATCAATGGAGGCCCAAACCGCCTGTCACTCATCAACCGATTGAAGGAACAAGCGCGTTTCGTGAGGGTAACAGATGTGCAGCTCTTTGCATGACAGTCCCATCCAGGTAAATGGTACTAAACCGTTGAGAGTTGGACCAGGTGCATATGTAGAAATCATGATTGTGATGGGCAAAGTGTAACTCCAAAATAATTCCCATGACCACGGCCGCCTCTTACACACCCCATCAACTATTCCCTGAATGTGCATTTGGACATTAGGGCTCTATACAATCCAGAATCCTTTCTGGGAGGTTTAGGCTGCAGCAGTGAGATTTGCCAGCTCTTTAAAGTGTACAGTATGTTCACTATATACATGTGTCCTATGTAGCATGATGAATAATTTTGTGTTATAATACTCTTCTGCAAACCTTAGAGCAGAAATCTGTAAGCATTGCTTGCTGGCTGAGTGCAAAGATTGCTCCTCTGATTCACATTTCTGTCCACTACCCTACACATGCCCTCCATTCTGATAATCATCTAAAAGTAACATTATCTATAATCCAAACCTCTCATTCCCACTTTTCAAACTTCTCTCGTGCTGCAACAGTTCTCTGGAATGCGCTATCCCAGGCAATCCGGTAGATTCCCAGCATCCACAGTTTTTAAGCTTGCCTAAAACACAGTCTATCTTTTTGCCTCACTAATCCCAGTTCTCCCTTCACGTTTCCTCAGAATCTTGTCCTTTCCCACAACCTCCACGCACTCATTGGCGCTTTGTGAAGTTTTACAGAATTGATCTCTACCAACCAGTGCTGTTATTTCCTAGATCTATGCTGATGCAGCGTGATACGTAGCGACTCAATGTTTTCCTAAAGTTGGCAGAGCCGAGTTTACCGCTTGGATATAATATTACAAAATATCATTCATAAGAGCGCAAGGAACCTCCTGCTACAAAGTAACTGAATAAGTCACGATCCTCCCCTACCGAAGAATCGCGCTACAAGTTCAGTTCTGTTACATTTCCGAAAATTTATAAATTAAAAAAGTAAAATAAATGAATAATAACATAACTAAACAATGAAGTAACATTTGACTCCAGACTTTTTGGGCTCACATGTTCCATTTCAGGGACAGACAATCGGAATAAGCGATCGGGTTCAACAATGCAAACGGAAGCAGGAGGGGCCCTATTGATATTGCAGGGTCCATTTTTTTTTATAGAACAGAAGAAAAAGTTCTGCAGAATGGATTTTTTTTTTGTTCTAAAAATTGGACTCCCAACGGACCCCATCAATTTACATAACTGATGCACAGGATCGCTTACACCTTTTGTCCGTTCCTAGAGCGGACATGTGAACAGAGCCTTATTCGGTTGTTTCGTGACTACCCAAAGAAGTTCATTCATCCCAAACTGATACTAAGACAGCGGTCTTACCTCAGCCACCACATGTAACTGTGCTCATAGGGGAAAAAACTGTTGGGGTCATCACAGCAATATTTGAAGTCCTTAAATCCACAGCAATATATGGCTCCCAGGTCACTATCCGCCCTTGGACAGCTAAAAGCCACAACCAGCACCTTCTCCATTGTGGTGTAACTGGAGCACTCTGCACTCATAGTCCTCCCTTGTGCTTCACCAAGTCAGCAACATGAAAAGACACTAGGCGCTCCAACGTTACCACCATCCCATGGACAAAAAAAGATGAATGCTTTAATCCTGAGAAGAAGCATGGCACGAGCTCCTCAGCGCTGCATCTTCAGCATCACCGCTCTCATCAGGACCACAAATGATGCTCCCTATATACAAGCAGCTGCAATAACCGCATGCTGGCACAAAATGCATCTCTGTCTCCCTCTGGTGGCCATGAGATGCACAACATATGCCCGATACGAGAAGTCTTTCAATAATATAATAATAATAATAATCTTTATTTATATAGCGCCATCATATTCCGCAGCGCTTTACAGTTTAACAATATTTCAACATTAATATGCAAAATAAAACAGCAAAACAAAGTTAAACATTTACTGCAATATTTCCGAAGCTTCAAGCAAAACTCAATATTAATCTGAATGATCGCAAGCGACCCTCCTATAAAGCACATGATTTTATTTCCAATCTCTAATTCATATATTTTTGATTTTGCAGTCATTTTTTTTTCATTTTTCCATTATTTTTATGGAATGGGTCGTATTTTCAAATAATATCATTTTAAGCTATGTATTTACCTTTAATTCATTTTTTTTAAAGGAATTGAGGGGAAAAAAGCAATTCCGTCATTGTTTATTTTAAATTTGATTTTTATGATGAACACCGTGTAATATACATGATATAAATGACAATAGCACATTTTTATAATTTTTTTATACGTTTTACTACTTTTGCACAATAATTTTTTTTTTTTAAGAAAATAGCTTGTTTTTTGTATTGCTGCATTCCAAAATCCAGAACTTCTTTCACTTTTCCGTAGCTTTATGGGGGGCTTGTTTCCTTAAAGGGGTTGTCTGTTACTCAGATATTGAAGACCTAAGACATCAAAATCAGATTGGTGGGGTCTGACTCTCAATTGTAGCTTAACTACATCCTACAATTTCCTGCTTTGAGCAGAGGGTTGGACCAGATGACCCAGGAGGTCCCTTTCAACTCTACCATTCTACGATTCTATGAGCTGCAGTACCCTGGACCGGCCACTACAAAATGTACGGCGCTGTGCTGTTCTGGCTCCATACACTCTTTACATCTAGTTGTCACAGCTGATTGGTGGGAGTTTTGGGTGTCGGCCCTCCACCAATCAGATATCAATAACCTGTCCTATTGGTAAGTTGTCAATATCTAAGTAGTGGACAACCCCTTTAAGTCTCCATTTTGGAAAAGATACAATTTTTTAAATTATTTTTTACGTAAAATTTTCGGAGAAAGAATAAACAGTCTGTAATTCTTGCATGGATTTATATTTATTTTTTTCAAGAGTATCTCCAAATCTATTACAACCAATAAAATTATTATGTTATTTATTCTTCATGGAAAACTTTATAGGTTGTTACAGAAGCTTTAGTAGTACTTTTTTGTATAGTTTTTATTTTTTGTATTTTATGTTACTATGGAAAAATATTTTATGAATCTTCTGAAAAAAAAAAAAATACTCAGCATGAAGTGGCTAATAGCAGTGAACCTCTGGGATCACCACCTATCAGGAGTCTTACAGCTCACAGGGTGTTATGCAAAAAAAAAAAAAACAGCTTCTTTAGTGTACACCTCTATGAATATGACTGTGTATATGACATGCAGAAAAACTATTTTAAAAAGAGGATTCCAAGTGCATTGGTGATCACAACAAAGACAGTAAAATGCAGCCAACTTTTTAGATAGGTTTTCTTTCTGCCACCACTAGGGGGAGCACATTGCATAGGGATTTATACATTTCTCGTTGAACTCAAGAATAAATTTATATGCAAACAGCTCCACCTGGTGGTGGCAGAAAGAATTCCAGCCTGTTACCATACTTACAAGTAACTTTTCAGAATAAGCTATTTTGTGTGTGTAGATAAGGAATTAAACTATTTCTGGCCCTTTTATAACTCATATCCTTTATGTTCACCAGTTTCTCATTCAGAAGGTTCTATTTCTTAATCTGCAATTAACTCTGAGCTGGTGGGAGAAGACTAGCTGCTGTGCTTTATTCTATACAAAGCACATGCGGGAAGATTCCTGTTCTTCGTTTCTTTTTTTAACACACTGTTAGAAGAAGAAGCAGCCATATGGATGATACTGTACACAAATACTGAGCAGCGTAGATGTGAATCCATCTGTGGAGTGAGATAAAAGACTTATTAGAAAGCTCAATATAATCTTTCTTTGTCTCCCTCTGCCTGTTTCCTCTCCCTGCTCCTCATAAAAGGCTACTTAACCTGAGTAGTCCTATTGTCTAAGCAAGATGGAGTTGAACTGCTCGTTCAAAGAGGATGTCAAGTTCAGAAGGCGAGGTAGGATGGAGGGAAAGAAGTGGCTCATAAGTGGAGACGGAAGCAGATTTCTCTGATGAAATATATTAGAACATTTCTTATATTTACTTGTACTATTGATACATGCAAAGTATGTTGAAAGTACAGTTCAATGGATTTTTTCCTGATCTGTTTAGAAGTGGAGCTTCTGGGCACCTTGGGAAGCTCCTTTCCCCCCCAAGAACACCCTTGACTGCAAAATGTATATATCATTAGTCACAAATCTACTTACTAATGCAATGATATTAAAATAGAAATTAAGCTTTATGTCCCATGAAAATAAATAATACTTATATATTTAGTATTAGTGTTTTAGTCTTTGCTGAAATGTCAAAGTCCCAATTACAGAGTATTTAGAAGCCTGTGGATTTGGATAAATATATTCACAATTCCTGAAAGGTTTATTATCCGCCCCGGGCTGACGGGAGTGACCCTGGCGGCATTATATTTTTAATGTGTCTCAGCGCTCAGCAGGAAAAATCAATAAAAATGAGGGATGATCTCGCTCACAGGTTAATCATCCCTTTACTACGTTATCACAGACCTGGACATCTGCTCAGTGGAACGTCCAGACGGTTTATCCAGAGCGGATAGGATGGTACTGAGCCCGGAGCTGTGTGTCACGACATGGCCAGAAGATCTTCACAGTCCTGATGCAGTCTAGTCACAAGCCGGAGCTGACAGATTCAGCGTTCTAGTGGTGATAATATTTTTCACATTCTTTTATTTGGTGAGCAGATTAAATATAAAAAAATACATCATGGTCAGTTATACAATTAAAATAACTGCTGACAGATTCCATTAAAAACTACACGCAGTAAACCCTTACGTTGGTCTGAAAATAAAATTAATTTGAATCCTAAACCTCTATACAATGCCAACATTTAATCTTTTTTTCTAACGTACTTTTATTAAAAAATTCCCTCACTATGCTATCTGGCTGCACAGTGACAATGCGCTCCCTTGTTGACGAGCTGGTAAGAGAGTGCACTGTGTGTATTTTAAGGAAAAAAGTTGGCGTGCAGGAAAAGCGGAGACCAGCGGCGCCATCGCAAGTTACGTTCTCTTCTTACAATGCACAGTGACAGTGCGCTCTCTTGAGGGCTCATCATATCTCATTAGAGCCGGTAAGGGAGCGGAGTGCACTGTCACTATGCACATAGAAATGCATGCAGTCGCACACTCCGGTCCTGAGTGACGGCAGTGCCTGGTATTGATGCGAGAGATTCACGCGATTTTCTTGCATTACACTCGCAAGCGTGACCCCGGCCTTACTCTATTACTGCGCTGTGATCTCCTACATGTTCTGCAGGACTGGTATCTACCATCATATGGTCACTGTATGGCGGTAATATAGGTTTTGGTCTTTATATATAGAGATTTATTTTCAGTACAGCACCACGTTCCCTAGACTCCTGATGTGGGTTCACCACCATAGATGTAAATAAGGTTACTTATTTAGGGGCCCACTCACATGTTTCCCCCCTCTCTCATCCTGAACTGAACCCTTAGCTGCTCCCCTGTCCGTCCCCTAATGTTATAAGCCAAGCAGCTCATTCCCCTTATACAGGCTTGCATTTATAGCCTAAGTTCCAAGAACAGACTAGTGGACTATACAAGTGTCTTCTATAATTAAAAATATTAATTGCATCCGATATTAATGAGGTCCGGGCCATCGGGGGACATTGGCATTCATCACGTACTTTGAAATGTTAACTGAGTTGCGCTCTTCTGTAAAATTGCTTTGCATTAAATCATGGAGGGATGAGGAGAAGAGACGTCTCGGAGTTGCTCGGCCTTCTGTGAGATTAGCCGCACATTTATGAATGTATTTTCCATAGATCTGGGAGGCAACAGGGGGAACTAGAAATGACAACGTGCCCATGTTTCTAGGTGTGTCTGTAGGTTACGTATGATAGACCGCAGTGTGCAAGCAGCGATATAAGAGGCAACTGAAGAGAAGCCAAAATTATAACTGGTCCATGTACTTTTAGATAGGGACAGCACTTGACCGCTGCAGTCAATCAGTGGCTGCAGTGTTGACATTTTGGCTACCGTTCAGGCAACTGTTTGGTTGTAAATCGCTACAGAAGATCTGTGGGTGACTATAGATTTTTTTGTCATCTGTGGGTGAGTATAGATTTTTTTGTCATCTGTGGGTGAGTATAGATTTTTTTTGTCATCTGTGAGTATAGATTTTTTTCTCTATCGCTGCACTGGGTATAGATTTTTTTGTCATCTGTGGGTGAGTATTATCATCTGTCTGTGAGTATAGATTTTTTTTTGTCATCTGTGAGTATAGATTTTTTTCTCTATCGCTGCACTGGGTATAGATTTTTTTTATTGCAGCCCTTTAGAGAGGACCTGTCACATGCGATATTTTTCTTCTGTAGCTGCGCCTCTTTATACCTGACATATGGCCCCTTCTTCCCAGAATATAAATCTAGTCTTGTTAGCCAAGTGGGCGTGATCATCAACTCTTCTTTTTGGATGTCGTCTTGAAGTCCAGGCCCACTTGGTTAAAAAACAGACTACATTTATGTACAGGGAAGATAGCGCCATATCTCAGGAATGGAGAAATATAGGAGTAGAAAGAAAATAATGCCGGATTCAGGGGAACGACGTCATTTACACCAGGTAAAAAATTATATATTTATGGCAAGTGACAGGACCTCTCTAACCCCTTCATGACATATGACGTACATGTACGTCATATGCAGTATCACTGTCATTAACAAGCCAGGCCCATATCTTTCCTGGCAGATGATGCCTGAATTAATCCGCCATCATGTGCCTTTATCAGCCATGGGTGGAGCAGAGAATGCAATAAGAATGCAAAACATTGCTCCTACACCATAATTGTATCAGTAAAAACATAAGCTCAGGTTGCAAAATTAAGCCTTCACACAACACTATATCCCGAAAATTCAAAGCGTTATGGGTCTCGGAAAATGGCGACATAAACAAAGGTGGGTTTATTTTACAAATATCTGATTTTTTTTACCACTTATAGTACAAAAAAAGTATTCATATTTGGTATATGTGTAATCGTACTGACCTGGAGAATCACACTGCCGGGTCAGTTTTACCATATAGTAAACATGGTAAATAAGCAAAAAATTTGTGAAATTTCACTTTTTTTTTGCAATTTCAATGCACTTGGAATTTTTTTCCACGCTTTCCACAGTGCATCACATGATAAAATGAATGATGTCATTCGAAAGTACAACTTGTCCTGCAAAAAACAGCTATGTGGACAGATAAATAAAAAAAAAGTTATGGCTCTTGAAAGAAGGAGAGGGTGGCGAAAATGAAAAAAAAAAAAAAAGGAAAAATCGCCCAGGGGGTGAAGAGGTTAAACTGCAATAATAGACATGTGAATAAGAATGATGCAGAAAAGCTGATACATTTTTTTTTTTCTAATTTTAAAAATACCCTAAAAGGGATATCTGAGATAGATCAAAATTAGGATAAACTAATAAAAAAAAACATTAGTGACCAACTAAACCCGTCTGATCAAGCATCGCTGCTCTGGTGGTCCCCAATGGTCCTGTGGTGATGGTGTCACTGCAGCCAATCATTGGGTTCGGTGGTCACGAACGCCACGTGGATGCTAAGGTAAAGGATTTTCAGCAGCAATCAAATAAATGATAGACATGATTTCACTGCTTCAGGACAGCCGCACTGGAACAACCTAGGATTGACTAGATAAACTGATTATTTTTTATGCTATTCACAGCGTTTACTCCAGTTTTGAAAAATCTCAGAAAATCAAACTAGTAGAAAAACTGAATTTTCTTTCCAAATACTTTATATATGAGCTTTGGATGACTGGTTTGGTTCTTCTGATTTCTTTCCTCTGCTTGTTGTTGTGTATTTTCTCTATTTCTCCATAAGGATAAGCAATAATAAATTATATTGTGGTACCGTGTTAGCCAGAAAAATCGATGTGAATACTTTTCCGCCCAATGATGACAAAAGTATTCTCAGAGTGATACCTTTATTGGCTAACCAGAAAATAAAATGTTTGCAAGCTTTCAGAGCACAGGGGCTCCTTCTTCAGGCAGGATTACAAATAGCTGGAGATTACCTGAAGAAGGAGCCCCTGTGCTCTGAAAGCTTGCAAACATTTTATTTTCTGGTTAGCCAATAAAGGTATCACTCTGAGAATACTTTTGTCATCATTGGGCGGAAAAGTATTCACATCCATAAGGATATTAAAGGATTGAAGATTAGCGTCCAGCTGCTGCAGACACCCTGAGAGATTCAAGAATCGCAGCGAAGCAAGAGCTTATCGCGATGCTGGAAGTGTGAAATGTGTATTATGAGACATGAATTCATGGTTCGAGCACGTTGAACTCAGCCTGGGGCAGATACTCCGTCCAGGAGAAACCTTTGTAAACATCATTAAATATATATTCTACAGTGTGGAATGTAGACAGGGTTTGAGGCTGGAAGCCATGTCTGACAACTTGCCAAAAAAATGTCCAATATATTTCAATTGATTTGGGCACCATGATCAAGGCCGTAAGGAAAATGAACCATATGGGAAGGTACGGGGAGCTTGGAGATGTAACGTCCAACATTGGAATGGGTGGCCACCTTGCTGGACTAGGTTGCCTCCAGGCAGTAAACAGAGCTATCAGACAATTTGCATGGAACAGAATTCAGTATTTCCAGTCTTTCCGTAGCAGAGTACAGTTAAACATTTTGTCAACAGCTCAACAACAAAAACGGACCTGGCGAAAAATTATCAAATCATCAATGAATTCAGCGGATCCATGGGAAGGTATGTATAATTATCATGTAACCATATTACATCCACGTAATAGATAATTGGGAGAGTCCAAGTAAATCACTCAACAAAAAAAAAGGCCTCTATCTTCAAGACCAGGAATCCAGCTCAATGGGGAAACTTGAAATCATGTCCTGTGGTGGAAGATACTATAATTGAAGAAACTTCAGATCAGGTCATGTAGTAGAAGAATCGCCGAAGTGATGCCAATTCATCAGATGTTCCTCCATTCAGAAACGAACGCAACCTCAGCAGCGTCCCATCCGTTTGAAGAAACGGGGTGTAAACGGATTAAGCAACAAGGTTAAAAAGATCTGAAAACACAAACTGAAAGTTAAAATCATTAAAAGACAAGAGCACACCCATTTAAAACACAAACAGGATATACTAATATTTACCCCTTAATGAACAGAGGTATTTTCGTTTTTGCATTTTCGTTTTTTTTGCTCCCCTTCTTCCCAGAGCCATCACTTTTTTATTTTTCCGTCAATATGGCCATGTGAGAGTTTGTTTTTTTGCGGGATGAGTTGTACTTTTGAACGACATCATTGGTTTTAAGATATCGTGTACTGGAAAACGGGAAAACAAAAATCCAAATGCGGTGAAATTGCAAAAAAATGTAATCCCACAGCTGTTTTTTGTTTGGCTTTTTTTTACTATTTTCACTAAATGCTAAAACTGAGCTGTCATTATGATTCTTCAGGTCTTTACGAGTTCATAGGCACCAAACTTGTCTAGGTTCTTTTTTATCTAAGTGGTGAAAAAAAATTCCAAACTTTGTTAAAAAAAAAATTAAAAAATACACCATTTTCTTATGCCTGTAGCGTCTCCACTTTTTGTGATCTCGGGTCGGGTGAGGGCTTATTTTTTGTGCGCTGAGCTGACGTTTTTAGTGATACCATGTTGGTGCAGATACATACAATCTTTTGATCGCCCGTTATTGCATTTTAATGCAATGTCGCAGCGACCAAAAAAAGTAATTCTGGCATTTTGACTTTTTTTCTCGCTATGCGGTTTAGCGATCAGGTTAATCCTTTTTTTATTGATAGATCGGGCAATTCTGAACGTGGCGATACCAAATATGTGTATGTTTGATTTTTTTTATTGTTTTATTTTGAATTGGGGCGAAAGGAGGTGATTTGAACTTTTATATTTTTTAAAACATTTTTTTCACTTTTGGCATGCTTCAATAGTCTCCATGGGAAACTAGAGGCTGCCATAACCCGATCGGCTCTGCTACATACAGGCGATGATCAGATCACCTGTATGTAACAGAATACCTCACTTGCTATGAACGCCGACCACTGAGCGGCGCTCATAGCAATCCGGCAGTGACAACCATAGAGGTCTCCAGGAGACCCATGGTTGTCATGCCAACCCATCGGTGACCCACGATCACGTGACGGGGGGTCACCGATGGGCGGATTTCTGGCACGTTTGCCGGAAACGCATCTTAAATGCCGCTGTCAGAGTTTGACTGTGGCATTTAACAGGTTAACAGCCGCGGGAGGATCGCGATTCCACCCGCAGCTGTACCAGGCACATGTCAGCTGCCCAAAACAAAGGGAGTGTGTCTGACATTGGCGTAAATTTACGCCCGGTGTCGGAAAGGGGTTAAACAAGGATAGGATGAAAGAATAGGTTATAGAAAAAACTAAAGCCCATTGTCTCATTAAGACCTTTGCGGTGCAAGGGTTCCAAGTAGATAGATCCATCTGCTCTCTCTGAGCCAAAACCTTCCCTAAATTCCCCCCTCTAATATCAAGTTCAACCTGATCAATGGCTTGAATTTTAAGACCAGAGGGATTGGAATCACCTAAGAACACAAACATCAATGTGCCTTTCTGCAATCATTAATTCTAAATATTCTCTTTAACTTAAAAGAAAAACGACACTACCTTTCTGTGGATCAATAATTCTAAATATTCTCTTTTGCTAAAAAAAAAAAGATACCACCTTTCCATGGATCAATACGAGTAATCAGGACTTTCTCCCACTAGATCAGTCTTATCATGAGCCTTGCTGGCGAATCTATCTAATCATACAATTAATCGTTCAAATCAAAATAGACTAAAAAATGAGTTTTTGCCCCTAAACTAGTTAAAAATGTACATATGTGACACTGTGATTAATTAGGGAATAATGTCAGATTAGATCATAGATTGATAGCAGTGTCATCCTATGGGAAATCTATGGCTTATTAAAAATCAACCCCTAACCCTACCATCATGACACCAGTATTTTTCTATTTTCCTCCATATTTTCCTCCACACTACTTAGGGTCATAATTTTAAAATATGCATGCACATGCAGACTTGTTTCTTTTCAAATTGTTTTTTTCCCATTAATTTATGCCATTCACCTTTCTGTGTAAAATTGGAATAAAACTTTAAATGGAAAAAAAATGCAAAGATGAGCAAACCCTCAATGTGCTGAACTAAAGCACGGATAGAACAGATTTTTTTTATAGCCATTGGGCTTCATATTGTAGTAGTTGTAGTTTCATTTCTCCCAGAAACCATTCACACCCTGAGATATAATGGTGACAAGTCATTTTTCCCGCCGGTCATTGACCCTCAGCTGTGACCGGCAGGGAAAAAAGGTTACCGCCAGTCACAGGCGTCAGCTGATGAGAGAGTACTACTCTCATCAGCCTATGCCTGCTATTGTTAATACCAGGGAGAGCAGGTGTCGCTTATGGGAGTATTCATCAGCCAGTGCCTGTGTTATCAATAAATAAATAAATTTTAAAAAATGGCTCCTGGCCGGCGTTCATGATTTCTGATAAACATTGCAGTGCTGAAGCAAATGTTAGAGTTAAAATCAGCATTTCTTCAGAAGACCTTGGTTTTGTCAGACATAGCAGAAGTTGAGATAAGGTGTTCCTCCCTTTGAGATAATACACCTCGCTCGCCTGAGTTATGAGAAGACATCCTGTACTGGGAGTCAAGGGCAAAAATGGAGTTTTTAGTTAAAACCAGTATTCTATGTATTTAGTGATAAGTTGTATAAACACCATATATGGTAATTCCGCTTCCTGCTTATGGGGTGTATTTAAACCCCTCCGTTAGCAATAAAGAGCAGAGTTTATTGACGCATACTTTTGTCTGTGTCTTATTTTCTCTGGTACCACATTTCAAGGAGGAAAGGGTTAACGAGATAACAGTGACGACAGCAGACAAGGTGAAAGTAAGTAGACCAGATTGGAGATCAGTTAAAGCAGAGGATCTAGCCAGAATAGCACAGGGGGCACAACATGATTTAGCGCAAGCAAAGAAAGGTGCAAGGTTACATGCTGTAGGTGCTCGTCCTGCAAACAACAGGGAGGGGAGACGTGTGCCAGGAGATGGACAGAAATTGTGCTACGGGTGCAGGAAACCAGGACATTTCAGGAGAGATTGCAGAACTAATCCATATCCAGCCTGTCCAACTAATCCATATCCAAATGACCCGCCTGCAAGAGGCCCCCAAGACCAATTAGGGCTGCTCCCATAGGATAATGGTAGCTTGCACATGAACCCCCTTGTCTCCTTACCCCCCACTCCTAATTGCACAGTGCAGGTGAACCTACCAGGGGGACATGAGGTTGAGTTCCAAGTGGACACGGGGGCAGACAATTCAGTAATTACAGAAGAGGACTGGCCGTTTGGGAAAAGTGATTTCTCCCACCATGTTATAGCGACTCCTTACAACTCCCATCTATCCTGCTCCCCGTCACTAAAAGATTCCCCTGCAAATTCAAGGAACCACTGTACACACACAGTTAATGGTATCACCACGGGGTCAATGTAATCTTTTAGGATGTGATGTATTGTCTCAATTGCAAGCACATATTGAGTATCATCCTGATGGGACTGTCACTATGACACCAGGATTGAAGCCGAGCACTCTTTGTAAAATCATGTCACTAGACGTTGCTAGTATAGAGGACACAAATGAATTTCCTTCAATGTTAGAAGGTGTGATACCGCATGATTTCTGGGCTTCAGATAAAACAGATGTGGGCAGATTAAGGGTGCAGCCAGTCATGGTCAAATTAAAGCCAGGTGCAATTCTGCCCTACAGAGACAGTATCCTCTTAGTTCAGCTCAAGAGTCGGCTATAGCTCAGCAGGTACAGAAACTGGTAGCAAGTGGTATTTTAGTTAAGACCCAGTCCCTTGTAACACCCATCTGTTCCCAGTTAAAAAGAAAACAGCACAGGGGCAGCCAGCAGCATACAGAATGGTCCATGATCTCCGGCTAGTGAACAAAGCTACAGAGCTCCTCACACCAGTTGTACCAAATCCTCACACCCTTCTGTCTCAGATCCAGGCTAGTGCTCTTTGTTTTTCAGTAATTGACTTGGCAAATGCATTTTTTAGCGTCCCATTGCACCCTGACTGCCAGTATTTGTTTGCTTTTACATTTCAAGGGAATCAGTATACATGGATCGTTTTGCCCCAGGGTGCCCAGAATTCACCCACTATGTATACTGCCAGTCTGCAAGAGATACTGGAAAGATGGAAAATGCCAAAAGTAGTTGTTCTGCAATATGTTGATGATTTACTGATTTGTGCCCCCTCCAGGAAACAGTGTCACACTGCAACAATATCACTCATGTTGTTTGTGTACCAAGCTGGATGTAAAGCGTCGAAGGATAAACTCCAATTTTGTAAATCTTCAGTTATCTTTTTGGGACATTGCATTACACCGGGGGCGCGACATCTGACCAGCGCTCGCAAAGAAGCTGTACAGAATTTAACTATTCCTGTTAATGTTGCTGCTCTTAGGACATTTCTTGGACTGGTTTCCTACTGCAGACAGTGGATACATGCTGTGTCAATCCTCATGCAACCTCTCTATGACTGTATCACCATTGTGCCTTTTAAACTAACTCCTGAAGGTATAGACTGTTTTTATTCTCTCAAAAACAGGATTGTGGCAGCTCCAGCGCTAGGAACCCCCAACTACGAACTACCATTTACCCTGTATCTCCACGAACAGCAGGGACACGCGGCAGGAGTATTGACTCAGCTACATGGTGACAATCAAAGGCCAGTAGCCTATTTCAGTGGAAGACTAGATGCAGTGGCTAGAGGTGCCCCGTCCTGTGTACGGGCATTACATGCTGTAGGACTATTGCTCCACAAATCGTCAGACATTGTTCTTGATCACCCACTTACAGTACTTACACCTCATGATGTATACACCATACTGAACCAGGTGCAGCCGGCACATCTTTCAGCTGCACGTCACCTTCGATTGCAATGTGCACTTTTAGTGCCTCCAAATGTTTCTTTGCAGAGATGTACCACACTTAATCCTGCCACATTGTTACCTCTCTCGGATCTAAAGGAGGGGTCAGGTACGGTATTGTACAAAGAAGATCCAAGAGAAGAGATTCCTCATGATTGTGTTCAGCTTATGGCACAGGAAACAGCAGGCCTACCCACAGTGTTTGAAACTGAAAGACTTAATGCTGATTTTGAATTTTTTGTAGATGATCTCGCTACCAAGATGACTCAGGTACCTTCCACACTGGATATGTCATCGTCTCCCTGAATGCAGTAATCAAAGCAGAACCAATGCTCCCACATCAGTCGGCCCAGGAGCCTGAACTTAAGGCTCTGACCGAGGCCTGTAAGATAGCTGAAGATCCGAACCAGGATCCTGGGAGTCACAGCCTGCAGCCCGGAGACTGGGTAGTCATTAAAAGACACGTGAGAAAGAGTCTGGATCCGAGATTTGATGGACCTTTTCAAGTTCTACTGACGACAAATACTGCAGTCAAGCTACAAGGCAAGGAAACTTGGATCCACGCATCGCATTGTAAGAAGATCCTTGGAGAGCCTCCAGAAGAGGAATGATGCTACTAATGACATTTGCTTGCATCCTTGCAGTAACGGATGCTTGGAACAGACTTAGCCGAGTAGATGGTGATGATAACAGGTTCATTAGACACCACTTAGCTTTAGTGGATGGACTGAAAGAACAAAACCAAACTGTTGCAAACTGTTGGATTTGTACACACGCGCCGGTGACATCCACCAGTCTACCATTTCTTGCAGTCCCAGTCTCATGGGAAGAAATTAACTCTTGGGGTAACTGTTCAGACACATTAAGCAACAATGCCACTCAAAAACTTTGGAACACCACGGTAGGAATACCGGTAGTGGGTTGGACTGATTTTCCATGGTGGCAGGGAAATCTAACAGGGCAGATAATTCCAAGACTGTATCTATCTTTTAAAGGTGGGGCATGGGTACCCAGAAATAGAACTAGTATAACCTCTTTGGGAGAAATACCGACACAGGGGTTAAAGATAAGTTTTGGGGTCACTACAGGAAGCTTAGATGCTTTCAAACCCTCCCTATTAGAACGATACCTACACACTGATAAATGGGAAAATAATGTTTTCTTTGAGAATGGGAATAATGAAACTTGTGCTAACAAACCAGGTAACCTGAGGTGTAATAAAGATGAAGGATATCAGAAGAACACTCCCACCTGCGGAGAACCTACCGCAGGATACTGCTCCCCACTAGGACAAAAGCCCGGATGGTGCATGATGAGTAATATTTCAAAGTTTATAGATTTGGCACACCGATTGGTATTACAGCATTCAGCTATATGGAACCTTCCACCATCAATGTATTGGGTATGTGGGGACAAGGCATTTAAGTGGCTTCCAGTAGGAGTCACCGGGAAATGCACCCTAGCTAGATTGACACCAGCCACCTATCTCATCACTCCAGATAGATTAGATCCATTGTCTATTCCAAAACATACACTACATAAACGATCTGCAGACAATAGACCTCGCCCAAATGGGAGACCACACATAGTGGAGATGGGGATAGCAAATAAATTTTTCAGTGCATTATTTATCTACCCTATGATAACTCAGACGTGGGATAAGTTGGTAGAATCCACAGATTACCTAGATGATCAAATATGGGATATTTTAGATATCATGAATGGGTCCCTTGCAGTACAGAACCAGTTAATTATTGTTACTAACCAACATACCCTCGTGTTAGATTACCTGACTGCAGCTCAAGGAGGGATGTGCCAGATTATTGGACCTGCATGTTGTCATTATATTGATAATTCTAGTGTTTTAACCCTTAAACATAAGCTAGAGGATGTCATAAAGTTAAGGAAACTATATGATGAGGCAAATCTGAAGAATCAAGATTCATGGTGGGCAAATACTTTCTCCTTTCTTAACCCGCAAATTGGTTCAAAGGCATAGGGGGATGGCTGACTGGGATAATACAAGCTGGCCTACAGGTTTTATTGATATGTCTTGCTATCTATTTAGTTTTTAAAATCTGTTTAATGTGTATTAAACGATGTACTAGGACACAGAGGAAGTATGAAGATGTGTATTGATCAAATGAAGGAACAAAAGGAGGGAATGTTAAGGGCCCGTCTCACATAGCGATATCGCTACCGAGATCGGTGCTGAGTCACTAGTTTTGTGACGCAGCACCGAGCTCACCAGCGATATCGATGTGACATTCAGCGACGATCAGCCCCCCTGCTGGGTATCGCTGATCGTCGCTGAAATGTCAGGACATTTTTTTGATCGCTGGTCTCCCGCTGACAGGCACGCATCACTGCGTGTGACAGGCGGGAGACCAGCGATCCGCTGGTAACCAAGGTACACAGCGGGTTTCCAGGCGCGGGGCTGTGCCTAGAAACCCGCTGTGTACCTTGGATACCAGCGCCCTGATGCAGGGAGCTGGTATCCAAGGTACACAACGGGTTTCCAGGCACCGCGCAGCGCTTGGAAACCCGCTGTGTACCTTGGATACCAGCTCCCTGCATCAGGGCGCTGGTATCCAAGGTACACTGCGGGTAAACTAAGCGATGTTACCCGCAGTGTCGCTGTCCCAGATCGCTGCCTGAGCTGCCTGTTTGGCAGCTCAGCAGCGATCATGTAGCGATACACCAGCGATCCTGACAAGTGCATATCGTTGTCGGGATCGCTGGTGTATCGTTATGTGAGACCCAGCCTTTAGAGTTAAAATCAGCATTTCTTCAGAAGACCTTGGTTTTGTCAGACAGGCTGACGCATAGCAGAAGTTGAGATAAGGTGTTCCTCCCTTTGAGATAATACACCTCGCTCGCCTGAGTTAAGAGAAGACATCCTGTACTGGGAGTCAAGGGCAAAAATTGAGTTTTTAGTTAAAACCAGTATTCTATGTATTTAGTGATAAGTTGTATAAACACCATATATGGTAATTCCGCTTCCTGCTTATGGGGTGTATTTAAACCCCTCCGTTAGCAATAAAGAGCAGAGTTTATTGACGCATACTTTTGTCTGTGTCTTATTCTCTCTGGTACCACATTTCAAGGAGGAAAGGGTTAACGAGATAACAGTGACGACACACTGCTATGTATAGCGCAGGCGATCGAACAAATAAAGTCTCCTAAGGAGACTATTAAATCAAGTTAAAAATTAAGTTTTTAAAAATATGAAAAAAAAAACTAAAAAAACCCACAAAAGTCTAAATCATCCACCATTGAAAATAAAACAATGTTAAAAATATATATCTATACATATATTTGGTGTCGCTACATTCAGAAATGCCCAATCTATTAAAATATAAAATAAATTAATGAGTAACGAGAAAAAAAAATCAAAACTCCAGAATTACCTTTTTTTGGCAGCCGCAACATTGCAATAAAATGCAATAAGAGGTGATCAAAACATTGTATCTACCCCAAGATAGTATCAATAAAAACATAATTTCAGGGAGCAAAAAACAAGCCCTCAACCAGCTCCAGATCCAAAAAAATGAAAATGTTATGGGTATTGGAAAATGGCAACAAAAATAATATATATATATATATATATATATATATATATATATATATATATTACAAATTTCCAATTTTTTTTTACCATCTAAATAAAAAAATATATCTACATGTTTGATATCCGCGTACTCAAACTGAACTGGAGAATCATAATGCCTGGTCAGTTTTACCATATAGTGAACATGGTAAGAAAAAATCAAAAAAGCAATTGTGGAATTGCACTTTTTTTTTTTGCAATTTCAACGCACTTGGAATTTTTTGTCCCGTTTTCCAGGACATTTTATGGTAAAAGGAATGGAGTCGTTCGAAAGTACAACTCGTCCTGCAAACAAGCCATCATATGGCTATATTGACAGAACAATAAAAAAAAGTTATAGCTTTTGGAAGAAGGGGAGGAAAAAAACGAAAAAAAGAAAAAAAACGGAAAATTGCTGGGTAGAGAAGGGGGTCAATGATTATGAATTTTGATTCTTGATAAATATAAAAAAAAATCCTATTTTCCGCTGCCATTGATCCTCTTGTAGCAAGTTACACCTTATGAATACATTCCTGAATATTTTCCCGGATGTATATAGCCTGCTCTAAAACACGTTCTAATTCTGCTTATCATGCAGTGTGCTAACGGGTATTTTCACATGAAAAAGCACTTGAAGAATTGATTTACACTTTTGACAATAGCCCCAGTGCGCTTACACGCAGAACGCTCCTTCAGAGATTTTCTTTCTGGTGGTTCTCCGCCTTCTGCCTTGATATTTAGATATTTGTAGAATAAACCATTATCACTTACTTTCACATTTCCTTCGGAAATTGCGCCGACCCCTGGGTATAGCCTGAGATATTTATATAATGTTGTCTTAATTAGTTTATTATTTATAGACATATGTTAGTTCCAGTTATAATTAACTGCAAATAAAATGCTGCCTGCGAATCCAGGATGAAGAATAGATTTCTCCAAGGAATCTCTGATGAAATGAACACTTGAGTAAATTATGTCATTTCTAAGACGGAACGTGAAAGCTCCTTTGAGACATTCCCCTTTGATGCATACAAAACGAATATGTCTATCATCAATGTCAATTCGTGCTCTTATACCGATACTGCTGATTTTGGCATATCTAAGCCTTAATGAAAAGATGATCTTTCAATTCTAGGAACGCAAATATGATATTCTCAGGCTTTGGAGGATGTCGAGCAACCGTGCATTACACAATCCGTCATTCACTTTCTGCATATTGTTTAAAAACATACCAAAGTTTATAGAAAGAAAATATAGAAAGTAGATTTGTCTTAAAGGGAATCTGACTGCAGTTTTTTTTGCTATGGAATCTTAGAGCAGCACGATGTAGGGGCAGAGACCCTGATTCTAACGATGTATCACTTACTAGGCTGCTTAGTGCGGTTTTGATAGAATCTCTATTTTCCAGGACGTCCCCCTGACAGCACTATGGAGGACGTCCTCCTCCTCCTTACAGGGACAGGAAGCACACGAAAGGTTAAAAGGTCCCACTCCTCCCCCAATACCTCAGTGTTTTTCCTGTCCCTGCATGGAGGGACACACGAGATATTGCTGCGCAGCTTACCGGGCCCAGGGGGATCGTGCGGTTCGTCCAAATCCTTCCCCCTGTCAAGAGGTCCAGGGCCGATACTCCCTCCTTGGGAGTCCCTCTGCTCCAAAGACCGGGGGCGGACGAGCTCCCGGGTAAGAGCCGCTCCTCCCGTTGGGAGGCTCTCGGCTCAGGTGTCTTCCTCCTGGTCCAGGGAGGAATGCCGTACAGGCCTCGTCTGAGAGCGGAACGTCACTTCCGGTGACGCAGGCGCAAAGAATCAGCGTGCGTTCTGGAATGGATCGCAGAAAGGCCGAAGAGCGTCGCATTTGGAATCGCAGGTGCACCGCTAAGATTCATGCGTTCTGGAACAGAACGCAAAAGGTAAAAGCGTCATGTTTTAGGTCGCAATCGTTGTGCGTCCCAGGATGGAACGCAGGTAAGGCGGCGCTGATGACGTCACTAAAAGAGCGCTATACTAAGAGCACATGTGTGGTGGCGTTTGAACTATTGGGCGCCATTCTGTGATTTAATCACAGGGAAAGAGTTGTAGCCACCATAGCAATCCTAAAGCAGCAAGGTGAATCTTTCTGTGGCAGGATGTGGAGTCTGAAGGAGGATGAGGGGGTGAGTGCGCATAGCGCAAAAAACGGCACCCTCACTATGTAAGATTCATTATCCAGACTCAGTCCTTAGTATACATATTGTTGTATTACTTAGGACAAGGAAACCTCAGCTTACCTCGGCAGGCAGCGAGAAAATCAGGCAAGGCCTTGGTGAAATCTAATCGCTGTTCCACATGTCACAAGAGGCTTCTGGATGCGTATAAGAAACCGGTCTGTTGTTCTTGTACACCAACGGTCTTGGAGCAAGAAAGATCTTCATTATTATCTGACCTGAAGGTCCTGATTAAGGAAAAGTGCAAGTGTCCTTATCTGCTAGTTCACAACAGCAGCCCACTAGTCAGGGTCCATGTCGCAAGAGACCTAGGTGGGAGTTGGAAGAGGTCCCGAAACCGGAATCAGAAGAGGAAGAAGATGAAGCCAGGAAAAGGCCAGGGTGGAAGATACGGAAGATCTTGTTCAGGCTGTAAGAAGTACAATGCATATGGAAGATGTTCCACGGCCTCAGTCCAGACAGGATTTGATGTTTGGAGGTCTCACAGCTCAGATTCAGAAAGTTTTTCCTATAAGTGATCATATTAAAACCTTGATTCTGAGTGAGTGGAAGGTTGCAGAGCGGAGGTTGGTTTTGTCACATGACTTTAAGAGTCGTCTTCCATTCGAACCTGAGGACTCAAAACTTTGGGAGGAGATTCCAAAAGTGGATATGCCAATTGCAAAAGTGGCGAAAAAGACTTTGATTCCTTTTAAGGACTCTTCAAGTCTTAAAGATCCCATGGACCGGAAAGCGGACATCCTTCTTAAACGGGCCTGGGAATCTTCGGCGGCTTTAACAAGGACCAATATTGCAGCTACTTCGGTAGCAAGGTCTATGGTTTTTTTGGATGGGTCAGCTGGAGGAACAACTAACCAACAAGACCCCTAGAGCTGAAATATTAGAGTCGCTTCCTCTTATCAAATCAGCGACGGCCTTTCTGGCAGATACCTCAGCTGAGTTGGTTAGGTTTCTGCCAAAAATAGCTCTCTGTCTAATTGTCATGTGTGCATTGCCACGAAGATCGTCGCGGTTGCACATTTTGACTTCTCACAGCTGAGTTGCTGTTTCTTTGTGTTTGGCAGCTAGGGAGTTAATTCTGTCTGTGCTCGGTGCTGGGACTGGGTGCAGTTTCTCCCGGCTGCAATTGATTATTTGTTGATTGGTTTCCTTTAAATTCCTGGTTGTCTGCTTTGGGAGTTGCCAGTGAAATCCTTCATGCAGTCCACAGATAGGAATGAATCTGTATTGACTTAAGTTGAGAGCTCCTTAGTTGTTTTAAGCTCAACTTGCTTAGAGTTTATTTCCCAGACCATTTATGTTCCTTCGGTGTTTGAGTGTGTATGCAAGTGAGTGCTATCCTGTCTGTCTTATATGTCTTATCTGTGTATTTAGCGGAGATCAGCCCATATCCCTTTGGTGGTAATCAGGATCCTTCTTAGGACTGATTACAGGGTTCAGGGTCTGATAGGAGACAGGGTTAAGGGTATGCCACACTAAACAATATCGCTAACGGGATCGCTAAAAAACGTCACTATTTAGCGATCCTGTTAGCGATGTTGTTCAGTGCGGCAGCTTCCAGCGACGAGCTTCCTGCTGTGATCTCGCTCGTCGCTGGAATCGTTCCGGACCCTATTTTCTCGTCGGCGCTCCCGCTGGGTAAGTATCTAATCGCTGTGTGGCACCTTTTCTTAGCGATTTAGCGGTACTTTTGTACCGCTAAAGTCGTTAAGAAGATCGCTAACGGCGATAGCGTCGTTAACTATATCGCTAAATGTGGCCGCATTTAGCGATATAGAAACAATCCCGCTAGCGATCGCATTAGTATGCGTCGTTATTGTGATCGCTAGCGGGATTGTTTAGTGTGGCAGTACCTTTAGGATGGAGACTTGGACCTCTGAACCATTATCAGTACCTCCAAGGTAAGGGATTAGTTAGGACCCCAGTGTAGGGTCAGGTTAGACCCCGGTCCTCCTCTTTCCTGTTACAGCTCATCAAGTCCTCAAGATTAACCCTGAGTTAAACAGAAATCGTTTCTGCACATCTAGTCCTCAAGATTAACCCTGAGTTCAGCAGATATCGTGTCAGGTAAATCTATTCTATACTTACATTCTGATGTTGCTAAACTATATGTTGTATAGAGTGTGGTTCCTGTATAAATAGTTTACTGACATTGTATTCATATCATTAGACAGCGTGACATTTTCACTGGCCTTAAAAATTATCTCTAGTTACCATGGATCCAGTAGCCCAGCTGGCTCTGCAGTTGCAGGGATTATCCATGGAGCTGACGGACATTAAGTCCAAAGTTTTGTCTCCCTCGGAGCAAACCAGAGTTGAACCTAAGGTTGCTCTCCCGGACAGGTTCACTGGTGGGCGAGACAAATTTTTCACCTTCCGGGAGGCATGTAAATTGTATTTTCGGCTTCGGCCTCGATCATCAGGGAGTGAGGAGCAGAGAGTGGGAATTGTTATCTCACTTCTTCAAGGGGAACCTCAATCCTGGGCATTTTCCCTTCCTCCGGGATCCCCGGCTCTACAGTCTGTAGATCAATTTTTTACTGCCCTGGGATTGGTATATGATGACCCAGATCGGGTCTCTTTTGCTGAGACCAAATTACGTAAGATACAGCAGGGAGATCGTCCGGCGGAGGAATTTGCTTCTGAGTTTCGTAGATGGGCCACAGATACTCAGTGGAATGACCCAGCTCTTAGGAGCCAGTTTTGTCATGGGCTTTCTGACAAATTAAAAGACGTTTTGGCTCAGTATGAGTCTCCTCCTTCTCTGGAGGCTGCTATGGCTCTAGCTATCCGTACTGATAGACGGCTTCGGGAGAGGGGTGAGGTAACTCCACTCCCTGTTGTTACTCCACCTACTACTAAAGTCCCTTATGTTGAGGTTCCCTTGTCTGTTCGGATGAACCTATGCAGTTGGGAGGGACATCTTTTCGTAGTAGGGGATTGGCGGCACGCCGCAGGACTAGAAGGTGTTTTTTTTTGCGGGAAAGAGGGACATTTTGTTGGAGAATGTCCATCCCGTGTCTTGTTAAGTAAAAAGTCGCCGGAAAACTGCTAATCCCAGGTTGTGTGGTGGACGACAACCTGGGAGTATGTATTTCATCCGCCGGTTCTTCTCAGTTCCTTGCACCAGTGGAGGTGGTGGTTGGTACTAGAGTGAAGAGATTGTCTGTTCTTCTGAATAGTGGTTCCGGCGCCAATCTGGTTGACGCTCAGTTTGCTCAGGCTCAAGGTATGCATCTAAGTGTATTGGTCAAACCGATCCCTATTTTCTCCATTGACGCCAGGCCTCTCGGCCAAGGTAGCTTTGTTCATGAGGTTCATAACATTGACCTTCGGGTAGGGGCAATACATAGGGAACAATTATCTTGTTATGTGTTGGAGGGTCTACCTACTCCCATTGTGTTGGGACTTCCTTGGCTGGTTAAACATAACCCTGTGATTAATTGGCAGTCCAGAGAGATAAGCCAATGGGGTGAGTTTTGCAAAAGCAACTGCATGAACACAGTCATCAGTGCGGTCGTGCCTAGTACATTGCCTCCTTTTTTGGAGGATTTTGGGGATGTTTTCTCTGAGGAGGGGTGTCGGGAGTTGCCTCCTCATCGCGTGTATGACTGCTCTATTAATCTACTTCCTGATGCTAAGTTGCCTAAAGCTAGGTTGTATAATCTTTCTGGTCCTGAAAGGCAGGCTATGAAAGATTATATTTCTGAAAGTCTGGCCAAAGGGCATATTAGACCTTCATCTTCCCCTGTGGCCGCGGGGTTCTTCTTTGTGAAGAAAAAAGATGGAGGCCTACGCCCTTGCTTGGATTTCCGCGAACTTAATCGGATTACTGTTCGAGATCCGTATCCACTCCCTCTTATTCCTGATCTCTTCAATCAAATTGTTGGCGCCAAATGGTTCTCTAAATTGGATCTCAGGGGGGCGTATAATCTGATTAGGATAAAAGAGGGGGATGAGTGGAAAACGGCGTTTAACACGCCGGAGGGACATTATGAAAACCTGGTCATGCCTTTTGGTCTGACTACTGCACCAGCAGTATTCCAACATTTTGTTAATGACATTTTTCGTCACCTTGTGGGGCTGTTTGTGGTCGTATATTTGGATGACATTTTAATTTACTCGCCAGATCTTGTGTCTCACCAGGAGCATGTGAGACAGGTGTTGCAGATCTTGCGAGACAATAAACTATACGCCAAACTGGAGAAGTGTGTTTTTGCCGTACAGGAACTTCAGTTTTTGGGTTTTTTGGTGTCAGCCTCCGGTTTCCGTATGGACCCTGAAAAGGTGAGAGCAGTGCTTGAATGGGATCAGCCAGGGGATCTTAAGGCTCTGCAGCGTTTTTTGGGGTTTGCTAATTACTACCGGAAATTTATTTGTAATTTCTCGTCTGTCGTCAAACCTCTCACTGACATGACGAGAAAAGGGACGGATTTTTCTAGGTGGTCGGACAAGGCTTGCCAAGCCTTTTCCTCTTTGAAGAGATGTTTTGCTTCGGCACCCGTTCTCATCCAACCAGATGTATCTCAGCCGTTCATTGTTGAGGTGGACGCGTCTGACGTAGGGGTGGGTGCTATATTGTCCCAGGGTCCGTCCCCTGGTAAATGGTATCCGTGCGCTTTCTTTTCTAAGAAATTGTCGTCCGCCGAAAGGAATTATGATATCGGCAATAGGGAACTTTTGGCCATTAAATTGGCTTTTGAAGAATGGCGTCTCTTTTTGGAGGGGGCAGTCCACCCGGTCACCGTTATTACTGATCACAAGAACCTGCTGTATTTAGAATCTGCTAAGCGTCTGAATTCCAGACAAGCTCGATGGTCGTTGTTTTTTACCAGGTTTAATTTTGTCGTCACTTATCGCCCGGGGTCTAAGAATGTAAAGGCTGATGCCTTGTCTCGCAGTTTCCCAGGGGCCGGGAAAACGGATGACCCGATTCCTATCCTTCAGGAGGGGGTGGTAGTGTCGGCTGTATGTTCTGAGCTTGAGGAGGAGGTGTTAGAGGCTCAGGGGGACGCCCCTGCAGGACCTCCAGGGAGACTGTTTGTCCCGAATCAGTTGAGACAAAAGGTTATTGAGGCACATCATAATTCTGCTTTAGCAGGACATCCAGGGAGTAAGGCTACTTTAGATCTCCTTTCTCGCCGATTTTGGTGGCCTAACGCTAATAAAGATGTTATAACTTTTGTCGCGTCCTGTGGGGTTTGTGCTCGCTCTAAAACCCCTCATACCCGTCCGTCTGGGACCCTTTTACCCTTGAAACTTCCGGAGCGTCCATGGACTCATTTGTCTATGGACTTCATTACGGATCTTCCTCCGTCGTCAGGGAAAACTGTCATACTGGTGGTTGTTGACAGGTTCAGTAAGATGGCACATTTCGTTGCTCTTCCTGCACTCCCTAATGCTAAAACTCTGGCGCAGGTGTTCATTAGGGAGATCGTGAGACTTCACGGGTTGCCTTCTGATGTGGTGTCAGATAGGGGGTCTCAGTTTGTGTCCAAATTTTGGAGGGCATTTTGTTTACGTCGGGGGATGCAATTGTCGTTTTCCTCGGCTTTTCATCCGCAGACCAATGGTCAGACAGAGAGTCTGAATCAGAGTTTAGAGACATATCTCCGGTGTTTTGTCTCGGAGAACCAGGAGGACTGGTCTTCTTTCTTGCCTCTGGCAGAGTTCGCCCTTAACAACAGGCGGAGCGAGTCCACTGGTAAGTCCCCGTTTTTTGGGGCATATGGTTTTCATCCCCAGTTTTGTACTTTCAATGGGGGGGGTCCTTCTGGGGTTCCTGAGGAGGAGCGTTTCTCGTCGTCACTTGCTTCTGTGTGGAGAGGTGTATTGAATAATCTGAGTGCGATGGGGAACCGTTACAAACGTATGGCTGATAGGAGGAGAGTTTCTGGTCCAGATCTGAATGTGAACGATCTGGTATGGTTGTCTACCAGGAATATAAAACTTAAAGTGCCCTCCTGGAAACTGGGTCCCAGATTCATCGGGCCGTACAGGATCAGTTCCATAATTAATCTTGTGGCATTTCGTCTGGAACTCCCTCCTACGTTTAAAATTCATAATGTGTTCCACAAGTCATTACTTAAAAGGTATGTTGGCACCAGTCATACCGTCACCTCTACCTCCTCCTCCAGTGTTGGTCAATGGCAACTTGGAATTTCAAGTATCAAAAATCATTGACTCACGTCTGAATCGCCGGTCCCTTCAGTACTTGGTGCATTGGAAGGGGTATGGTCCGGAGGAGAGGACGTGGGTCCCTGCGTCTGATGTTAACGCAGATCGTTTGGTTCGGACCTTCCACAGAACTCACCCGGGCAGGCCTGGCCCTGAGGGTCCGGAGGCCCTCGTAGAAGGGGGGGTACTGTCATGTGTGCATTGCCACGAAGATCGTCGCGGTTGCACATTTTGACTTCTCACAGCTGAGTTGCTGTTTCTTTGTGTTTGGCAGCTAGGGAGTTAATTCTGTCTGTGCTCGGTGCTGGGACTGGGTGCAGTTTCTCCCGGCTGCAATTGATTATTTGTTGATTGGTTTCCTTTAAATTCCTGGTTGTCTGCTTTGGGAGTTGCCAGTGAAATCCTTCATGCAGTCCACAGATAGGAATGAATCTGTATTGACTTAAGTTGAGAGCTCCTTAGTTGTTTTAAGCTCAACTTGCTTAGAGTTTATTTCCCAGACCATTTATGTTCCTTCGGTGTTTGAGTGTGTATGCAAGTGAGTGCTATCCTGTCTGTCTTATATGTCTTATCTGTGTATTTAGCTGAGATCAGCCCATATCCCTTTGGTGGCAATCAGGATCCTTCTTAGGACTGATTACAGGGTTCAGGGTCTGACAGGAGACAGGGTTAGGCTGGAGACTTGGACCTCTGAACCATTATCAGTACCTCCAAGGTAAGGGATTAGTTAGGACCCCAGTGTAGGGTCAGGTTAGACCCCGGTCCTCCTCTTTCCTGTTACAGCTCATCAAGTCCTCAAGATTAACCCTGAGTTAAACAGAAATCGTTTCTGCACATCTAGTCCTCAAGATTTACCCTAAGTTCTGCAGATATCGTGTCAGGTAAATCTATTTTATACTTACATTCTGATGTTGCTAAACTATATGTTGTATAGAGTGTGGTTCCTGTATAAATAGTTTACTGACATTGTATTCATATCATTAGACAGCGTGACACTAATGCAGTCCGTAGAGCTATCTGGTTTAAATCCTGGTCAGGGGATAATGCCTCTAAAAATAAACTATGTTCCTTACCCTTTGCAGGTTCAAAGGTATTTGGCCAGGCGCTAGATGATATCCTAGAGGCGTCAGATAGCAAAAAAGGGTTCCCAGTCCTTTCGGAAGAAACCAGCTTTCCGTAGACAACCTTTTTACAAAGACACAGGAAGAGCTAGTAGAGGATCATATAAAGGTTCATACACCCAAAACAGAAGAAATAAGAGTTCATTGTTCGGGTCTTCATCAAGATCTAGAAAACAATGACGCCAGGCACATAGGGGGCAGACTCCTGTTCTCTGCAGAGAACTGGAAACAGGTTACCAGGAACGAATGGGTCTTACAAACCATAAGAGAAGGCTACAGAATAGAGCTGACATCCTATCCGCCCCAAAGATACATATCTCCCACAGCGGTCCAGGCAAATTCAGGGATATTTCAAGATCTTCAGGATCTAATCTCTTCCCAGGTTATAGTGCCAGATCCCGAATTAGAAGAAAAGATGGGACATTATTCCTCTCTTTTCCCAATAATGAAACCATCAGGAGAGTCGCGGACAATTCTGAATCTCAAACCATTGAACAAGTTGTTCGGTACAAAAGATTCAGAATGGAGTCTATAAGGTCGGCAATTCCACTAATAGACAAAAACTCGGTAATGTGTACCCTAGACTTAAAAAGTGCGTACTATCAGGTCCCGATTTATCCAATCTCGCAGGGTAAGCCTACCGGACTGTACCCGCCACTTCCAGTTCCAAGGCCTTCCATTCAGGCTGGCTTCTGCTCCCAGAGTATTTACGAAGCTAATATCAGAAGTCGTAGCCTATCTGAGAAACCAAGGAATTATTGTAATACCGTACTTGGACGACTTTTTGTTAGTGGCTCGAACAGCGGAAGTCCTAAATCATCACACAGAATGAACAGTGTCGGTGCTGGAATGTCTCGGTTGGATGGTGAATCGAGAAAAATCTCATTTAATACCCAGTTCAAGAAAAGTATTTCTAGGGGTATTACTGGATTCCAGATCCAGGACAGCATTCTTACCAGAAGTCAAGCAACAATCGTTAAAAAAGAAGGTTGCAGAGATGGTGAAGAGCAGAGTTACCATAAGAAGAGCTATGCAGGTTCTGGGAGTGATGACATCTTGCATTCCATGCGTCAGATGGGCACAGGCTCATTCAAGGCCCCTACAAAAAGAAGTTCTATTTCTATGGGATCGTCATCAGGCATCCCTAGACAAGAAGATCCATCTTTCTGCAAAAGTGAAGAGATCTTTAAGTTGGTGGATGCCAAGCAGAAATCTCAGAATAGGAGTTCTTTGGATTCCATCTCCAGTCATAATAATAACCACAGACGCAAGCGCTTGGGCCCATTTAGAAGGGAAGATTCTCCAGGGAAAATGGCCAGAAAAAATCAGACGAATGTCGTCAAACTATCGAGAGCTGTATGCGATTTGGGAGTCGTTAAGAAGAACCAAAACCGTTAAAAAAAAAAAAAAAACATGTTAAAATCCTGTCAGACAATATGACAGCAGTAGCCTTCATAAAACATCAGGGAAGCTCTCGATACAGATCTCTGCAGGATCTAGCAGAGAAGATACTCATATGGGCAGAACAAACGGTCTTTTCTATAACCGCAGTACACCTGGAAGGTTCGCAGAACTTAGTAGCAGACTATCTAAGCAGACAGAAGATCTACCCGACCGAATGGGAGCTGAACCAGGAGGTCTTCCACTTACTATGCCAACGATGGGGAACGCCTCAGATAGATCTCTTTGCTACAAGAAAAAATTTGAAGCTACCAAGGTTTTATTCACTGAACCCAGTGGACAATCCAGAAGGTGTAGATGCCTTGAGTCAGAGGTGGAACGAACCTCTAAATTATGCATTCCCACCAATAGCACTGATACCAGCGGTTCTGAGGAAGATAAGAGAAGACGGAGCGAGAGTCGTACTAATAGTTCCGTTCTGGCCAAGGAGGAGCTGGTTTCCACTTCTAGGCGACATGACCACAAAAAAAAAAAAAACAATCGAGCTTTCCCGGTGGAAGGACATAGTTCACCAGGGACCAGTTCTTCACCAGGACCCAGAAAGGTTGCACCTGTCAGCCTGGATCCTGAACGGGACATTTTAAAAGCTCGTGGTCTATCAGATCAAGTTATAACAACGATTCAGGCCGGCAGAAAACCGGTAACTTCGGCAATATATTATAAGATCTGGAAAAAGTTCTGTCTGGAAGGTGGCAGGTCTGATGCCGTAGCTGGAGTCCCGGATGTTCCTCGAGTTCTGGATTTCCTCCAGAAAGGATTTATTATGGGTCTTAGACCTAGTACACTTAGGCTAAGTGCACACGTTCAGGAATATTTGCGTTTTTTTCGCGTTTTTTCGCGGGAAAAAACGCGTCAAAAACGCATGTATTAAGCATCCTATCATTTAGAATGAATTCCGCAAATTTTGTGCACATGGTGCGTTTTTTTCCGCAAAAAAACCGCATCGCGGAAAATCTAGCAGTATGTCCATTAATTTTGCGGATTTCTAGCGTTTTTCCCTCTTTATTATTGACCTAGAAAGTTCAGGAAAAAATCGCGGTAAAAACGCGTCAAAACCGCGCAAAAAAACGCACCAAAAACGCGCAAAATCCGCGAAAAAAAAACGCGCGTTTTTGCCGCGAAAAAAGTCCGGTTTTGCTCAGGAATATTCTGCAAACATTCTGCAAACGTGTGCACTTAGCCTTAAAGTTCAAATCTCGGCATTAAGTACTTACATGGACTATCCATTGGCCTCTCATCCTTGGGTAGTTAGATTCGTCAAAGCAGTCCAGAGATTGCGGCCCACTATAAGACAGTTGTCTCCCCCCTGGGACTTAAATCTAGTTTGGCGGCTCTTTGTAAAAATCCTTTCACACCAAACAGGGAGTTACCTGTTTCACTCTTATCGATGAAAACGGCGTTTTTGGTAGCAATCACCACAGCCAAAAGAGTAGGGGAAATTCAAGCACTTTCCATTAAAGACCCATATCTGCAGATCAGAGAGGATCACATAATATTAAAACTTGACACTGCTTTCTTGCCCAAGGTAGCTTCCTGGCAAAATCGCAATCAAGAAATCATACTCCCGTCTTTTTGTGAAAAACCATTAAACGTAAAAGAACAAGCTTTACACTCCCTTGACGTTAGACAGGCAGTGATTGATTACTCAGAAGCCACTAAGCTCTGGAGGAAAGACCCTAATTTGTTTATTTTGGAGGTAAAAACAGTGGTAAAAAAAGCTTCTAAAGCATCCATTGCTAGATGGATTACCACTATAATCTCAAAAATTTACACATCTGAGGGTGTAGTTTGTCCTATAAAGATAAGAGCCCATTCTACCAGAGCCTTGTCAGCATCATGGGCTGAGAGAGCAGGAGCATCATTAGAACAAATTTGTAAGGCAGCCTCTTGGGCTAGAGTAGATACCTTTTGCAAGCACTACAAACTAGATGTGCTATCAGGTCAGCATACGGCATATGGTAGAAAAGTATTACAGGCCGTAGTCCCACCCAAGGAGGGTTTCTTTGGTACTCTCCATAGTGCTGTCAGGGGGACGTCCTGGAAAATGGGTATTATACCTACCGATAATTTGGTTTCCAGGAGTCCATCCTGACAGCACGGTTAGTTCCCTCCCTTGTCTATCTTGTTATATATGCTAATTCATATGATGTAATATGTTTAAGTAAATTAAAGTGTTATCACTGGCATTAATCCATGGTATGGTACTTGTCAAATCACTGAGGTATTGGGGGAGGAGTGGGACCTTTTAACCTCTCGTGTGCTTCCTGTCCCTGTAAGGAGGAGGAGGACGTCCTCCATAGTGCTGTCAGGATGGACTCCTGGAAACCGAATTATCGGTAGGTATAATACCCATTTTCTCTGCTGTTGATGTAGCAGTGCTATGAATGCTGAGCTCTGTGTAATGCCAGCTACCAATCAGTGCTGGGGGCGGGGTCAAACAGATTAATTGGACTGTCTGGCATGTGACAACTAGTCCTGCAGTGATAATTTCCAGATGATAAAACACTGATTGAAAGTTGTCATGGGTGTGTCAGGTGTGACAGACAGTCATCCTGGATCCGGCTGTAGAAGGTCATTACCATTAGCTCTACAAGCACCTTCTTGATTTTTGCATCTCTGTTATAGAGGGATATCCTTATCCCTCTAGGACCCAACAGTTACCTCCACATACTGCTGCTAATTCACTCACCCTTGCTGAAGGTTTAAATGCCTCCAGTTTTTTCTGCAAGGTGCTGGTGTTAGCTCAATTTCCCTCTGTCTGGTTGGAAGTACTAGCAGTCAGCTAGTGTCTCCTTGGAGTACCCTTGGAGGATTGCGGGTGTGATATCTTGGTGGTATTCTCAAGCTAAGTGTACCCCTCGTTTGTCCATCCTCTCTGTCTTTAGTTGTAGTAGAGGTTGACTAGCGCTTACCCCGTCCCTTCCTATACAGGGTGTTATGATTTGGTAGCTGAGGAGAGCAGGCAAAAAGGAAATACACCAGAGCAGTTGGAAACTATGAGATTGCAGTACCCTGACTAACCACCACAACTAGAGGCAGCCGTGGAGCGTTCCTACGTTGGTCCTAGACGCCTCGTCACAGCCTGAGAAACTAACTACACCTAAAGACAGAAAGAGGAAAGCTATCTGCCCCGGAGCAGATCCCCAAAGAACATAGAAAGCCCCCAAACATGTAATGGCGGTTAGACAAGAAGAAATACTGACACAGACAGAAAATAGTATGAGCAAACGTTGGGGCCCAAACTTACTAAATAGAAAAGGATAGGAAGGGCACTTACTGCAATCCCAAAAAACCCTGAAAAGCACCAACGTTACTAATTTCAAAAACACCTGAGATCACACGACCTCTACCACCTAAATTAGTTCTCTGGTGTAACCAAAAACAAAACAGTAGCCACTGAAAAAACTGGAAAAAGCAAATGTACAAACATAAGTGGCTGAACTGAACTGAGAGGGCAAAAGCCCCCAGAGGGGACCCTGAAGGCCCCCACAGAAGTGCAGGACAAAATGCAAAAATCAAGCACAAAAACAAAAAGAAGAAAATGTCTTATCTGTTAGCAGGAGATTCAGACACGACACAGCAGGCTACCAAGGAAACAGGAATCAAGGATTGAGACCAGAACAATTGATCACCGGCAACCCTGATGGGAAGGCGACTCCCTTATATAAGACCAGTCAGTAACACCTGATTCCCAATCCTCACAATCTTCACTGGACAGTCCAGTACCATTTGTAACCACCAGAGGGAGCTTCTGCTCAGAACTCATTTCCAGCCTATTCACAACAGTACCCCCCCCCTTGAGGAGGGGTCACCGAACCCTCATTTGAGCAACCAGGTCGGTCAGGATGAGTTCTATGATACGCACGGATGAGTCTCCTAGCATGGATGTCCGAAGCAAACACCCAAGAATTGTCTTCCTGACCATAACCTCTCCATTTAACCAAATACTGGAGTTTCCGTCTAGAAAAACGAGAATTCAATATTTTCTCAACCACAAACTCCAGATTGCCCTCAACCAAAACAGGGTCAGGAGGCACAGTAGTAGGAACCACTGGCTCAACAAACCTCTTCAACAAGGACTTGTGGAACACGTTATGGATCTTAAATGTCCCTGGAAGAAGCAAACGAAAAGAAACAGGATTAAGAATCTCCATGATCTTATAAGGTCCAATGAACCTAGGCTTAAATTTAGGAGATGCTACTCTCATAGGAATATTTCTTGAGGACAACCAGACCAAGTCCCCCACTTTAAACCGAGGACCATCAGTCCTATGCCGGTTAGCAAACCGCTGGGCCCTCTCCTGAGAGAGGGACAACCTCTCCACTACCTGGTCCCAAATCTGTTGCATACGCTCCACAACAGAGTCAACACCTGGACAGACAGAAGCCTCCGTCTGTCCTGAAGAAAATCGAGGGTGAAACCCAGAATTACAGAAAAATGGAGACATCAAAGTGGCAGAGCTAGCCCTATTATTAAGAGCAAACTCAGCCAAAGGCAAAAAAGAGACCCAGTCATCCTGATCAGCAGACACAAAGCATCTTAGATAAGTCTCCAATGTCTGGTTTGTTCTCTCAGTTTGACCATTGGTCTGAGGATGAAACGCCGAGGAGAAAGACAATTGAACACCAATTTTAGAACAAAAGGTCCTCCAAAAACTGGAAACAAACTGGACTCCTCTGTCAGACACAAAGTTCTCAGGAATGCCGTGT
>JARQOD010000009.1:91585851-91631703 GCA_033576555.1 Oophaga sylvatica | reverse complement strand
GATGGAGGTGATAAAGAGGGCAATGATGGGGTGGGAGGAGGACAATGAGCAGTGTGGGGGATTGGGATGGGAGGAAGGGGGACTTATAATGGACTTAGGAACAGAGGGAGGAAGACATTATTATCGCTTATGATGTTTAACACAGTCCCTTAGTATATAGTGTACTCACTAATTCTGTAAAAGACCATCCTTAGTTACATAGTTTCATATTTTATTATGTATAACACCGTCCCTTATTACGTACCATCCTCTCTAGTTTTATATGCTGCCGTCCCTTATTATATAGCTTCCTCTGCTGTTATGTACAGAGCTGTCTCTTACACAGTGTATTCTTGTTAATTTTGTTATTAACAGCGCCCTCTTTTATTACATAGTCCCCTCTCTTTTTAGATATAAAATGACTGCTGATGGAGGAGCCGGTGACCAGTTTACCAGTCCATCATCTCCTCCACTAGAAAAGAAGCTTTCCCATGCTCCATCAGCCATCATTGCATTACACAGCTAACAAGACAGGACGGTATGTAATAAAAAACAGGGCTCTATATAATCCAATATGTAAGGGACGGTGCTGTTCATAACAAGAGAGGGCACTGTATAATAGGGGACGGCAATATACATAATAAAGGAGACTATGTAATATACAGTATATACATGTATGTGCCTGTGGCTATATATATAAATATATATATAGCTTTGTTGCCATGAAAGGAAGGGGGCCCAGACACATTTCTTGCACAGGGGCCCCAAGCTGTCAGTGTCCGCCCCTGCCTGCACTCACTGAGCTTCCTCATACATGACATCCTGTGCTCACTGAGCCACCTCATAAAATATTCTGTGCATTCTTAATATTCACTGTACTCTCTGCACCCCTTAGACACAGACAACACTCTTTGTACTTAATATTATTAATATTTCCTGTACTCACTGATCCATTATACACACAGCACTCACCAAAACTCCCAGTCCCCCTAGTTTTCTCCCCTGTAAACCCCGGTCTTCTCTCCTGTGACCTCCGGTCCTCGCAGTCTTCTCTCCTGTGACCTCCGATCCCCGCAGTCCTCTCCCCTGTGATCCCCGATCCTCACAGTCTTCTCTCCTGTGACCCCCGATCTTCCCAGTCTTCCCTTCTGCAACCCTCAGTCCACGCAGTCTTCTCTCCCGCAACCCCCGGTCCCCGCAGTCTTCTCTCCCGCGACCCCCGGTTCCCGCAGTCTTCTCTCCCATGACCCCCGGTGTCCGCAGTCTTCTCTCCCGCGATCCCCACAGTCTTCTCCCCTGTAACCCCCGGTCCCCGCAGTCTTCTCTCCTGCGACCCCCGGTGCCCACAGTCTTCTCCCCTGTAACTCCCGATCCCCGCAGTCTTCTCTCCCGCGACCCCAGGTCCCCGCAGTCCCCCTGTAACACCCGGTCCCCGCAGTCTTCTCTCCTGCGACCCCCGATCCTCGCAGTGTTCTCTCCCGCGAACCCCGGTCCCCGCAGTCTTCTCTCCCGCGACCCCAGGTCCCCGCAGTCTTCTCCCCTGTAACCCCCGATCCTCGCAGTCTTCTCTCCCGCGGACCCCGGTCCCCGCAGTCTTCTCCCCTGTGACCCCCGATCCTCGCAGTCTTCCCCCTGTAACTCCCGGTCCCCGCAGTCTTCTCCCCTGTGACCCCCGATTCCCGCAGTCTTCTCCCCTGTACCCTGTAACTCCCGGTCCCCGCAGTCTCCTCTCCCGCGACCCCCGGGCCCCGCAGTCTTCTCCCCTGTAACCCCCGGTCCCCGCAGTCTTCTCCCCTGTAACCCCGGTCCCCGCAGTCTTCTCTCCCGCGACCCCCGCAGTCTTTTCTCCCGCGACCCCAGGTTCCCGCAGTCTTCTCCCCTGTAACCCCCGGTCCCCACAGTCTTCTCCCCTGTAACCCCCGGTCCCCGCAGTCTTCTCTCCCGCGACCCCTGATCCCCGCAGTCTTCTCCCCTGTAACCCCCGGTCCCTGCAGTCTTCTCCCCTGTAACACCCGGTCCACGCAGTCTTCTCCCCTGTAACCCCCGGGCCCCGCAGTCCTCTCCCCTGTGACCCCTGGTCCCCGCAGTCTTCTCCCCTGTAACTCCCGGTCCCCGCAGTCTTCTCCCCTGTGACCCCCGGTCTCCGCAGTCTTCTCTCCCGCGACCCCCGGTCCCCGCAGTCTTCTCCCCTGTAACTCCCGGTCCCCGCAGTCTTCTCTCCCCGCGACCCCCGGTCCCCGCAGTCTTCTCTCCCGCGTACCCCGGTCCCCGCAGTCTTCTCCCCTGTAACCCCCGGTCCCCGCAGTCTTCTCTCCCCGGACCCCCGGTCCCCGCAGTCTTCTCCCCTGTAAACCCCGGTCCCCGCAGTCTTCTCCCCTGTGAACCCCCGGTCTCACGCAGTCTTCTCCCCTGTAACCCCGGTCCCCGCAGTCCTCTCCCCTGTAACCCCGGTCCCCGCAGTCTTCTCCCCTGTACCCCCGGTCCCCGCAGTCTTCTCCCCTGTAACCCGCGACCCCGCCCCCGCAGTCTTCTCCCCTGTAACCCCGGTCCCCGCAGTCTTCTCCCCGCACCCCTGTCCCCGCAGTCTTCTCCCCTGTAACCCCCGGTCCCTGCAGTCTTCTCCCCTGTAACCCCCGGTCCCGCATCTTCTCCCCTGTAAACCCCCGTCCCCCGCAGTCCTTCCCTTCCCCTGTAACCCCCGGTCCCTCGCAGTCTTCTCTCCCCGACCCCCGGTCCCCGCAGCTTCTCCCCTGTAACCCCCGGTCTCCAGCAGTCTTCTCCCCTGTAACCCCCGGTCCTCGCAGTCTTCTCCCCTGTGACCCCCGGTCCCCGCAGTCTTCTTCCCCTGTAACCCCGGTCCCAAGTCTTCTCCCCTGTAACCCCCGGTCCTCCGCAGTCTTCTCCCCTGGACCCCCGGTCCCGCAGTCTTCTCCCCTGTAACCCCCGGTCTCCGCAGTCTTCTCCCCTGAAAACCCCCGGTCCCTCGCAGTCTTCTCCCCTGTAACCCCCGGTCCCCGCAGTCTTCTCTCCCGCGACCCCCGCCGTCCCGCAGTCTTCTCCCCTGTAACCCCCGGTCCCCGCAGTCTTCTCTCCCGCGACCCCCGGTCCCCGCAGTCTTCTCTCCCGAACCCCCGGTCCCCGCAGTCTTCTCCCCTGTAACCCCCGGTCCCCGCAGTCTTCTCCCCTGTAACCCCCGGTCCTCGCAGTCTTCTCCCCTGTGACCCCCGGTCCCGCAGTCTTCTCTCCCGCGACCCCCGGTCCCGCAGTCTTCTCTCCGCGACCCCCGGTCCCCGCAGTCTTCTCCCCTGTAACTCCCCGGTCCCCGCAGTCTTCTCCCCTGTAACTCCCCGGTCCCCGCAGTCTTCTCCCCTGTAACTCCCGGTCCCGCAGTCTTCTCCCCTGTAACCCCCGGTCTCCGCAGTCTTCTCCCCTGTAACCCCGGTCCCCGCAGTCTCTCCCCTGGACCCCCGGTCCCCGCAGTCTTCTCCCCTGTAACTCCCGGTCCCGCAGCTTCTCCCCTGTGACCCCGGTCCTCGCAGTCTTCTCCCCTGTAACCCCCGGTCCTCGCAGTCTTCTCCCCTGTAACCCCGGTCCTCGCAGTCTTCTCCCCTGTAACCCCCGGTCCCGCAGTCTTCTCCCCGCAACCCCCGGTCCCGCAGTCTCTCTCCCCGAACCCCGGTCCCCGCAGTCTTCCTCCCTGTAACCCCGGTCCCCGCAGTCTTCTCCCGCGACCCCCGGTCCCCGCAGTCTTCTCCCCTGTAACTCCCGGTCCCCGCAGTCTTCTCCCCGTACCCCGGTCCCCGCAGTCTTCTCTCCCGCGACCCCCGGTCCCGCAGTCTTCTCCCCTGTAACTCCCGGTCCCCGCAGTCTTCTCTCCCGCGACCCCCGGTCCCCGCAGTCCCCAGCCTTCTCCTCAGTGTCACTGTCTGACAGCCGCGCACATCCCCCTCCCCCTCAGTGACAGTCGCGGCCACGCCCCCGCCCCACAATACAGTGCGCGCTGGACATGGCGGCGGTGTGAGCTGTGTGTTCGGGGCCTGCACACTGGTAGGAGCCGAACATGGCTCTCCCCTCGCAGCGACCTCAGGACTAAGGGCCACAGAAGTCAGCGCAGCCTTGTCAGGGCCTCCGGGCGCCACTTTGCGCAGGGACCTCAGGTAGGTGACCCCCGAGTCCTTCGGGGTCCGTGGCCTGGACTGTGTGAGGAGAGGGTTGGCCCGGACCTGTGTTATTGTGTCAGGTGTGTGACAGCAGAAGACTTCGCTGACTGCAGCAGAGCAGGGTGCGCTCCGAGTGTGGCAGGGGTGTGTCTATGACGTCACCATGTTTACATTCCTTCTGTGACGTCATTTGTGTTGTGAAAGGTGCTGCCTGCAACGTGCTCTGCACTGTCTGCAATATGCTCTGCACTGCCTGCAATATGCTCTGCACTGCTGCAATATGTCTGCAACTGCTCATATGCTCTGCACTGTCTGCAATATGCTCTGCACTGCCTTCATTGTGCTCTGCACTATTTGCAATGTGCTCTGTGCTGTCTTCAATGTGCGCCACTCTGTACTGTCTACAGTGTGTGCCGCACCGTGCTCTGCATTGTCTGCAATATGCTCTGCACTGCCTTCAATGTGCTCTGCACTGCCTTCAGTGTGCACCGCTCTGTGCTGTCTACAGTGTTTGCCGCACCGTGCTCTGTACTGTGTGTCATAGACTTCACCATGATTACATTTCTTCTGTGATGTCATTTGTGATGTGTAAGGTGCTGCCTGCAATGTGCTCTGCACTGTTTACAGTGTGCTGTGCACTTCCTTCAATGTGCTCTGCACTATCCTCAATGTGCTGTGCACTGCCTTCTGTGTGCTCTGCACTGTCCACTGCCTTCAGTGTGCTGTGCACTGCCTTCAATGGGCTCTACGCTATCTGCAATGTGCTCTGTACTGTCTACAGTGTGTGCCTCTCCGTGCTCCGCGCTGTCTGCAATGTGCTCTGTACTGTCTACAATGTGTGCTGCACCGTGCTGTCCGCAATGTGCTCTGCGCTGTCTGCAATGTGCTCTGCGCTGTCTGCAATGTGCTCTGTGCTGTCTGCAATGTGCTCTGCGCTGTCTGCAATGTGCTCTGCGCTGTCTGCAATGTGCTCTGCGCTGTCTACAATGTGTGCTGCACCGTGCTGTCCGCAATGTGCTCTGCGCTGTCCGCAATGTGCTCTGCGCTGTCTGCAATGTGCTCTGCGCTGTCTGCAGTGTGCTCTGCGCTGTCTGCAATGTGCTCTGCGCTGTGTGCAATGTGCTCTGCGCTGTCTGCAATGTGCTCTGCGCTGTCTGCAATGTGCTCTGCGCTGTCTGCAATATTCTGCAATGTGCTCTGCACTGTTCTCTGGCTACTTTTTCTCCTTCATGGCCTCCACATTGATCTCCTGTATAATTTCTAGACTGGTTCAGTCTGTGGGCTGCGGAGTTCCACATATTGGGATTGCTGGTAGTCCCAGCTGTCGGACCCCCAGCGATCAGCGAGCTGTAGTCATAAGGGATGTTTGTTTAGAGGTGGGGGTGGAAAAACATTTCCAGGAGGAATAACAGATGAATGTCTTGACACAAGAGTTATAAGGAAAGATTTTCCAGATCTGATGTATTTTATTGAGGAGGGGAAATAGCCCCCTTAACAATTTGGGGTGGAGGTATCCCGGCACATATTGCTATTGTCCAATCAAAGATGACTCATAGCTGACATAGGAAGACACTCCCGTTTAACAAAAGGAACGGCACCACCCAGTTGTCAATTTATTCAGACATCTCCAGGAAAAATAGCCAAGGTCTGACCCAATGCAGAATTATGTGTATGACCTCAGAGTGAAAATAGGGTCCCATGCTCTAAAAACAGATAGAATGGAAGAATAGAAGACTGTAATATAATAATATTCCAGGTTGTCGGGTTCATACTAACGTCATGGTTTTCTGAGGGATGTCGGATCTGTTCTCATCATCTTTCTTGCACATCCTCATATTTGCATGGAGTTGGTCTTGGTGCTTAGCATCTGTATTGCACGGACTCTTTTTGAATATTGTATATGAACATAACTATTTTCTTCTGGTCCATATTTAATGTTATTGCACTTATGCAACATTGCCCTTTATGTGGATGGATCTGATCATTTTTGACTGTATTATTGGGATCATGGTGGTTATGTATTTAGTGTCCTTGTCTGTTGTGACAGCATCCTGTAAATATTATGTGCATTTGTGTGCTTTTATATGTTTTTAAACCTGTTTTTTTGTGCCAATAAAATTGTTAATTTATTCTGAAATCCTCAGCATTTTTTATCGCTTTTTTTTTTCCTCTGTGTATTATGTACATTTAGGTTGTGCTTACGGTTTTAGTGCATTTTCTAGAATTTGCAAGACTCAATTTTTTTTTGTTAACTTGAATGGAAATTATGTACAGATCTGGAATAGCACAGCTCTGTGTAGCCGTTCAGGTCTCAGTCACTTCATAAGAAGCTGAGCAGCTTTATCTGTGAATGGCAGCTACGGATGGTGCTCCAGCTGCCCTGCAAACAACTAATCTATGGGGGTGTCGAACCCCCACCAATCTGATAATGATGACCGGTTCTAAAAATAAATAAATAATCATTAAGGGGATGCCACACTAAACAACATCGCTAACGGGATCGCTAAAAAACGTCACTATTTAGCGATCCCGTTAGCGATGTTGTTGTGTGCGGCATCTACCAGCGACGAGGCCCCTGCTGTGATCTCGTTCATCACAGCGATCGTTCCGGACCCTATTTTCGTCGCTGGCGCCCCGCTGGTAAGTATCTAATCGCTGAGTGTGGCACCTTTTTTAGCGATTTAGCGGTACTTTTGTACCGCTAAAGTCGTTAAGGAGATAGCTAACCGCGATAGCGTCCTAACGACATCGCTAAAATAGGTAGCTACTAGCGATATAGATACAATCCCGCTAGCGATCTCATTAGTATGCGACGCTAACGAGATCGCTAGCGGGATTGTGTAGTGTGGACAAGTCCGGATAATCACCCTGATAAGTCCTCTTCATCCCCCACCTCCTCCCTCTCACATGCTCGCACAGATCCTGCAGCTTCATCCCCCTCCTCTGTTTACTGATTAACATTAGATGAACTTTCCTATTATTAGCCACATTCTGATGAATTTTTTGCAGGCAATCAATCAAATGTCTCCTCACTATTTGCTGGCTTTTAAAGTTTATTGCAAAACTCTAGCACTGTTAATGAATTGGACAAGTGGGCGTGGTCACACCCCATCCTGGCTCCACCCATTGTGCCGAGGCTGATTCAAACTGGCATGAAACCACCAAAAGTTGCAATTTTTTTTTTTTTTTGTGCAGCTGTGTTGTGCAGCCATTTTGCAACTTTTCAAAGCTTTTAGGACACTTCCTGGCAGAAAAGCTGTAATGAATCTGGCCCCTAAAATTTCAGGAGACTTGATAACCTAGTGCAAACCATCTTCGACCTGTCTCATGCAGTCCCATGAAACGAGCAGCGCTGTGTCTGTTTGTCTTCCACTGCATTGAGATATGGCTGTACGTCCCAGCTGTCTGACCCCCAGAGATGAGTAAGTTATCACGTGTCCTATAGTTATTACTATCTTCAGAAAACCGCCATAAATATTAATATAAAACCACTGGTACAAAATAAACAGGAAGTGAGAAAAATCCTATTAAACTAGCTGTCTTCACCCCAGGCTCTGCCAGGTTCCTCTTTGCAAAATCTGGTGTCTGTGGCAAACAACATGTCCTAGGAGTCGTCATTGATTTTATCAGCAGCCAAGTGTTTGGGATTGTGTATTCTTCATGACAGAGGAATGTCTGGCAGAGGGGACAAGGCTGCGGTCATAATACACAATTGTGTAATCATTAATTTAAAAAAAAAATATGATTGACTCCAGACTAGTTATGGATCTGCACGAGTATTGGCCCCATGCAGCCCCTTGACGGTTGAAGGGTCAGTAAAGACTCAGTTCGCTCTTGCTCCATATTTACCATACTTTGCTGTAGCCATAAACTTTAAAGAGGGGTTGTCCAGACAGAATCTACTGATAACTTTTCCTCGGAATGGGTCACATATGGCCGAAAGTGTTAGCACCCTTGAAATTGTTTCAGACAATGAAGTATTTCTCCCAGAAAATTGTTACAACTACACATGTTTTGTTATACACATGTTTATTTCCTTTGTGTATTCAAACAACACAAAAAAACAAAAACAGAAAAAAAAGGCTAATTGGACATAATTTCATACACAACCCCAAAAATGGGCCAGACAAAATTGTTGGCACCCTCAACTTAATATTTCACTGCCCACCCTTTGGAATAAATAACTGCAATCACTTCATGTAACCATCTACAAGCTTCTTACACCTCTCAGCTGGAATCTCGGATGACTTTTTTTGCAAAGTTGTTTACCCCACTATGCAATCCCCACTATGTCAATCCCATTTTTGGGGTTTTGTGTGAAATTATGACCAATTTGCCTTTTTTTTCTGTTTTTTTTTTGTGTGTGTTGTTCAAATACACACAAAAGGGAACACAAGCGTTTTGTTATATACATTTTATTGGTGTGTGCACCATTATGACACCTTATTTCCAAGACGGGGTCCGGTTCCCAATATGCTTGGCTAACGGTTATTTTTTTCGGGGGTAGCCTCTAACAGCTAGAATTGTCATTACAGAGAAAATGTAGTATTACATTGCAAGAATTCAGATGAATTGTGGCCAGAGCGACTATCCATTCTAGCTCATGGAGGGTGCCCCAAAAGAAGAGATGTCGCTCTTGGCATTCATAAGACAGTATTCTGCCACCTCTATCTGCCTAGCTATTGTCAAACAAGTCCTGCATTCATTTTATGCAAACTATTAAGGAAAAAAAAAGTACAATACACGTTGTTGAGGGGGGGTTCATAAAATCCGCACATAATTTGGGGCATGCCGCAGGTTTTCTGCCCTATAGGTTGCAGAATTGCTTCAGAATTTGTGAAATCTCTTATTAATTTGCAAAAAAAAATTGAAGCAGAAAAAAAACAAACTGTGCCGTGCAAAGCATAATCTGTCCGTGAAGATAAGTAGAATTCTTGCCATGAAGAAAGGCCTGAACGTAAGAGTCAGGAAGCTCGGCGGTTTCACATTGCAGTTTGTAGAGTTGAGTTTCATTTCTGTCACATGAGGCGTCACCAGCTGATAGAGGAGGTTGCGTGTGTGTCACAGTGTTTTTCCACCCTGCTCCTCAGCAACGACGGCTCTTTAATCACCAAGTTATTGTACTTTTTTAATTTAATTTTTAGCTTTTTGTTTGTTTTTTTTTAGTTAACTTTATTACAAATCCAGAGAGTATATGAACCCGAGGAAGATGCGGAACCTGCACCAAAACACAGTGCTGTCTGAGCCCATTAATAAAAGTTTGTAATCTACAAGAAGCGATCACACCAGTTTATTTTGGCATCGCCCGACTTTTGCCTCTTTAGGTTATATACGCACACGGAACTAAAATCCGCAGCCGCACAAATCTGCATTTCATTTTGCAGATTTTGTTGTGAAAAAGCTTCTAGAGCCGCAGTGACTGGCTCTATGATTTTCAGCAGATTTTCAGCACGGAAATCACATTTGGAACATATTTTTTTTGGCATACACCCTCACACCCTGTAACAATTTAAAGGTAACCGGTCAGTATATTTTTACTTATCAGAGTAGTGTTATGGCTGTATAGATACTTGTCCCCCCCCTCCTTTCCCACAAAAAAAAAAAATATATATATTTTTTTGTTGCCCTCCAATGAGATCTTTAGCGCAGAAGCCATATGCAAATCAGACTGGTATTGCACTGTGGGTGTGTCAATGTAAGGGTATGTGCACACGTTGCGGATTGGGCTCAGGAATTTCCTGAGCGGATTCTGCATCTCTTGGCAGAATCTGCAGGTAAAAACCGCATGTTTTTTATGCGCATTTTGTGCGGATTTAATGTGGATTTTCAGCGGATTGTCCTGTGTTTTTTGGCCTGCGGTTTTCTATAATGAAATGGGTGTAGAAGCGCTGCGGAATCCGCACAAAGAATTGACTTGCTGCGGAAAATAAACCGCTGCGGATTCCGTGTGGAATTTTCAGCAGCGTGTGCACAGCATTTTTCCCATTGCTTAACATTGTATGGTCAAACACTTGCGGATCTGCAACGATTCCGCGCAGAAATTCTGCTGCGGATCCGCAACGTGTGCACATATCCTAATTAGGCTACTTTTTCCATTAGAGTGAATCTGTCAGCAGGTTTGTGCCTCCTAATCTGAGAGCAGCATAATGTAGAGACAGAGACCCTGATTCCAGCAATGTGTCACTTACTGGGGTAGCAAAAATGTGGTGACAGGTTCTTTTTAAATAAGGTTCTGTGCAATGGTGGCTTGATTCTCTCCTATATCCTCTCACGGCAAAGATTCTCTTTGATTGATTAGCAATTGATATCCTCTACTGTTAGTTTAGTAATGTTATTGTTATGGTTATGTTATTATTATTAATATCCTTACTGTCGAGCTACTTGACATATTCTACAGTTAGATTTCTTCAGCTCCATGATTAACTCGATTGATGTCTAGTACTGTTAAGTATGGAAAGTTATATTCTATTTGAGACGTAAGACTGTAATACCCTACTCTCATTGCTAAAAATTATAATAAAGTTATTTTGAAAAAGGGCAGGGGTGCATAATGCTTTCTGGTCTGAGGGACGCATTGTCAGTCTGAAACAATCCCAATAATGCTTGCATGGCCACCACACCGATTCTGCAGAGTGCAACCATTAGTGGGTGCCATCTCTGGGACCAGCCTGTCGGTAGGATGAATGGCCGGTCTGGTGCTGTTAGTATAGGGAATGCGCTTGGTAGAGAGGTCACAATCTGGCAGACTGACGTAGAACAGATTTGTTGTGTGATGCACTTGATTGCTCGGAGATCGGCTTATTATGTGGCTGATACAAGAGAGAATAGAGTCTGGAGGCTGTTCACAAACCAACTTCTGTTGATTTCAACACAGTAAGAGCGGTTATCGAACACCTGCCAGAGCTGCTGACTTCTGCATCAGAAGTGAGCGTTGCCCATGACATTAAGATCTCCACACACCTGCCAAGGTGCGTGCAGGAACAGCCGGTGTCGCTTGTCTTGTTCATTACTATAGGACGTGTGCCCAGTACCTGTACGGGCATGCAAGTTGTAACGCCATCACTTTTGATGAGAATGTGAGTGGCCCTGGTTCACGACAGATAGCCCCTCTAAATCGCAGTATATTGGAGTAACATTTGGCTAATTTTTTACGCGGCGCAGTCGTCTTAATAAGTCCGGTGAATCTTTTCTCCAGAAATTGAAATCTACACCTAATATGAATTTTAATACACCTCTCCAATAAATCCTTAGGATAAGAGCTTATCCGAATAGCTGGATACCTGGGGCGCTCCTGATAATCCGCTGTTCAGCTCCGCAGCTGCATGTGTCGGGGCTGTGTGACGGTCACAACACGTATGGAGAGCCTGTGTGTTGGGCTCATGCCCAAGTTGCACAGACAAAGATTGTTGAATGATGCTGCATAATGTGAGGGTATGGGGACCCGATTGCCTGTTTGTTAGAAAATCCCTGCATGTGTTGCGGCTGTCGAACAGCCATGAGACATGCAGCCACGGGGTCCGAACATATTATTCAAGCACGCCGAGGTCACTCGGTTAGCACACGAACATGCTCGGATAACACCGTATCCGAGAACGGCCGCTCATCACTAATGTACATATATTATGAAGTATAAGCCTTTTTTGTGAAAATTAAAGATCTCCATTGCTTCGATTATTCGTAATTAATATGATTGGATCATGATGATGTAAATTAATTGATCTCCTGTCTTCAGGCAGACCATCAGCGCCCTCATCTGACGTGGACGTATGAAACCCCTGCAGTGAGTTATCCAATGGTGTGAGAATAATTGTGGAATAATGGATGGACTCTCCAAACCTGTGAACCACGAGTCAAGGAAACCACTGACCCGCACTGGCCGCGTGCGTGTGGTGAACAACCAGAAACATAAGCATCGGGGGACGGTAAATCAGTGAGAGATAATGATGGCAGCTCTACAATTATTGTGAAGAAGGGTAAATCGGCAGAGCCCTGTGGAGGGATCGTGGACGATGCAAAGATCTGTAAAGAGAACTCAACTAATTGCACTAGTAAGACTGGAGACTTGGGACCGGGCCTCCAAGACTTGGGTCACATAAGAGCTAAGAGGTCATCTCCGCTCCTAGCAGGAAGCGGTAAATCATCCCGAGCTAACAAGCAAGAGCAAAGCGGTCCAAAATCCAAAGATGCTGGAGACTCCATTGGGAATCGGGACACTGCTCGTCCCAAGGGCTCTTCAGAAACTAATGCAGAACGTGCCCGCTCAGAGACCGTACATCAGAGGTCACCTGGAGATCCGCAGACATCCACTGCAGTAAACCCACCAGGTGAGCGTGCCAGAACTTACTTGCACAAGTGGGGAGGGGTGACAACATCCATCTCCATGCAGAATGTGAACTGTTCCCTATGGATTAGATTTCTTCTGCAGAAGTACACTGCCCCCAGTCTACCAGCTTCCTGCTTGCTGGGGAGCGGTGTGCTCCTGCATAAGTGACATTTTGGACCAGTGGCTTTGTCATGCCGCTGGTCTGAACTGTGTGCTCTCCAATGCTTGAAGCACAGGACGCTTTGCTTCTGCGGCACCGGAGAGGACAAAGCTGGCTGGATCCAACTTCAGACGTTGCTTACAGGTGGAGTTGGGCGGATCAATTTGTGAGACTCCGGTCCATCAGCCAGGTGGGTAGTCTCTTAACTTCTCTGATCCCCGAAGGTAAGATCACATTCGATTAGGATTAGCAGATGTATCTATCCACTATAGTAACCACACACGCATTAGACCAACCGACCAACTAGTGAGTATAAGGACCTCCTGACTCCCATAACCCCCTACAGAAGATGTCCCCAACAGATGATGTCGGGGGAGAGAAGGTTCAGCTGTTGGAATTTCAACACCTGATCCTTTTGTTCTCCAGGATTTGGCGATTCTGGTAGCGACTCTCTCAAAGAGTAGAAGAGTGCTCAAGTGAACGTTCCTGTGTATGGGGAACTCGGGAGAGATAGCTGTCATTGGGACAATAGTTTGGCTGACAGCTGTCTATTTTATATGACCAGATTTACTCTACGGCTTGTCCCTTCTCAGGCAGAACATCATTAGTGGCGCTCAGAATGCTTAGGCGTAACGAGCAGTCGGCCTCCTTTATGAGTTCGGGGGACATAACTGCTGGATGTCTTTTTGGCCAACATCAGGATTATTTACCGTGCTTGGATACCTTACATCTCCTTACTAAGACCCTTTTGCTAACCCTTTTCTCTGGTTTTGGTAAATTTACAGAGAATGGTCCTACCACAGAGCCAGCGACATCAGCCAGGACATCTACAGAGGACAACAACCTAGCAGACCAAGAACTGGGCCTGAAACAAGCAGAAGAGCGGCTGGAGAGGGATTATATCCACCGCTTGGAGAAGGTATCGCGTGTCACTTACTATAGTGTCTACACAACAATTGTGAACGCATCTCCGGCTGACAGCTACGGTATTTTCCAAACTTCTGCTCTGTTCAGCCGAATATTCATGTTGTCCTCTATGGGGACAGAGGAGATAGGCGCTGCATGACCTTCCTGATGTATGTATGCAGCTATGTGCCCATACTGGTATTAAAGCATAACATGTATGGCCAGCTATACAGAAAAGAAGGTTATTAAGAGTGTAATGGGAACTCATTTACAGACTGCAGAACTTTTCCTTTTCAGAGATTTTTTTTTACGCTAACACTTTCGATTGTTTCTAAGGTCCTTTTACATGTTGATCGGCGTTGGTTAAAGTGAGTGCATCATCAGGAAATTACCTATTGTTTATATCAGGATTTTGTGTTAGATGTATTTAAATAAAATTTAGCAATTTTTTTTTCTTTTATATTTTGATCTTTAGTAAGAAAAAAAACCCAAAACAGATACAATTACAGTGGCAGGTACCGCCTCTACACACAGCTGAAGAATAGGGGTAGCCTAATGGCCTCAGTAACCACTGTGAAAAGATCATTTTGAGAGGACACATTAGATAGAAGGATCTTTCAACCTACAGCTATTTCACCCTTGGCCTAGGGCGCAAACTATTGAACCAAAAGAAAACAACCCTCTAAAATATATCTTTTGTTAATTAATTCTAAAAAAACGTCCGTTTCTTTAAAGTAATGTCAATTCTCCGCACATACTGGGACATCTTACTGGCAGATCTAGTCATTACACTACCCAAGGACATGTGCAGGTACACATGTAGACTATCCTTGTCATTTAAAGTTGGCAAAGTCCCTATTCCTGTATACTCTGCCGGTGGATGCGCTTGAAAAGGTTTTAAACACGTGAATATAACAACAAAAGATACAGGCACCACATCTAAAAGTGTCTGTCTGCCTACGATCCAGCCAGGTACCCGTTGTTCTTTGGGTAGTGTAATGACTATGGACCACAAAGTCACGCACGGATCTGCCTCTCGTGAATGTTGCTGATGGTCTAGGTGAGATTTGATCAGAAGTATCTGGATCTGCCAGTAAGATGTCCCAGTATCTGCGTAGAATTGACATTACTTTATCATTCTGGTCATCGTATTATGTCATCAGTCGTGTTTTGTCATCAGATGCATCTCTCGTAACAGGAGAGAGCAGATACATGTGGTTCCTCCCCAACGCATGTTGGTAACCTGCATCAATGATCTGTCCTGGATATCCCCCATTGTGAAATTGTTAGACTGTTCCTCAAACTCACTCAAGGACGAACAGTTCCTCCTAAGCCCCAGGAACTGTCCTTTTGGGATACCCTTCCTGAGACTTAATGGGTGGTGGCTTTCCCATCTGAAGAGACTGTTTGTCGCCATGGGTTTCCGATATATCGAGGTTCTGATATATCCCTCCACACCTTTCTCCAAAAAGGAGATCCTGTCTCCTCCTACCTCACAGGTAAATCTCAAAACAACATTGTTAATATTCAGGTGTGAGACAAAATCTTCGAAAGACCTTTGGTCTCCTGACCACAGGACAAGGATGTCATCAATGTATCGCCCCAGGATTGTATCCGGGGGACCCATCCCCGTCCTGAAACACAATGCTGTCCTCCCACCAGCCCACGAGCAGGTTGCCATGAGTGGGGGCACAGGTGCTCCCCATAGCCATGCCCCTGAGTTGGTGGTAGAACCTTCCGCTGAAAAGAAAGTAGTTGTGACCAAGGACATATTCCAGCAGCTCCAACAGAAACCTATTATGCCTATCCAGATGAGTTCCTCTCGTATTTAAGTAATATTGAACTGCTTTTAGAATTTGACCATGTGGTATACTACTATATAAAGATTCAACGTCTATAAACGCGAAGATAGTCCCAGGTTCTAGTTGTATATCTTCCAATTTAGTGAGGGGAATTTTATCTAGGTAAACTCTTGAGTTTTGGCTCAAGGCATCTATTGCTGACACAATTGGGCGCCCTTTTAGAGGGGGTGAAGCCTTTATGCACCTTAGGTAACGAATAGAAGGTTGCCAGAGTAGGGTATTTGGGAAACATATAATCAAATTTGTTTTTCGAGATGAGATGATTACTTATTGCTTTGCTCAGAATGTTTTCAAGGGCAGTCTGATATTGGGGTGTGTGATGCCTTCTCAGAACTTCATAGGTGGTAGTGTCTGGCAGAATCGCTGAACACATGTTGAGATATTTCTCAACATCCATAATTATTACGTTTCCCCCCTTGAGTGAAGGTTTTATAATGATATTATGATTCTTTTACAGAGAATGTGATGCTTCCATTTGGTCTCTTGACATATTAGGGGCGAGTGATTTATGTCTAGGGTTAATCTTTTTAATCTCATTTGTTACTATTTTTGAGAAAACGTCTATACTGTTACACTCACCAGATGGAAGCATTCAAGTGCTTTTTAACCTGAGTTCTGAGACGGGACCCTCACCGATCCCCCTGCTGCCTTCTTCAGATAATCCGTCAGGATTCTTACATCCTCTAGAGAGTCAAAGGGAATACCGTGCTGTTGGCATTTTTGTTTGTCATTATTTCGGAAGAATTTCTTCCATTTAAGTTTACTGAGGAATAAATTGATATCCTTGACCCAATGAAAAGGGTAAAATTTTGTCGTTGGTACGAATGATAATCCGGATGCCAACACTGAAATCTCTTCCTTTGACAGGACAATGGCAGGATAGATTAATAATTTGATGATTTTCCACATTAAGTTGACCATGGTTTATCGTTTCTGATTTATGGGTAATCTCGTCCAGATGGAGTAGGGGAGTAGTTCTCTAAAAAAGACCCAGAGGATGCAGATGAAGTAGAGCAAAATGGGGCGGATGGTGTAGGAGGCACATCCATGTTGTGTTGGTATTGTCTTCCCATGTATCCGTTTTCTTGCCATTTTTCGCACAAATTCCCTTTTTAATGACCTCGCCCTCTCCCTATCTCTTTGGGTCTAGCCCCTGGTGTTTTTTTTTTTCGGTATCTGATATTTCAAAATCTGATGGGGAGACGTCACCTACAGGATTAGGATTATGTCGTACAAAGGTGTATGCTCTCTTTTCCTTGAAGTCCACCAGATCACTTACAAAATGTTTGTTTCCTGACTTTTAATTCGATTTGATATCTTTCAATATTGGTCTTGAGCGTTGCTTCCCTATTATTGAAGTCAGGATCGGTTTTAAATATAAGAGTCTCCTCTATCCGTTCCTGTAATTTTTTATTAGGTATTCTCTAAGCTGTTTTTTTTTCCTACTCTAATAAAATGTTCATAAACCAAATGGATAATTGAATAGACTCTTGTTCCCACTTTTGAAGCAGAGAATTGGACCTTGACCTCAAAGCTGGAAGCAATGCGGATTCTCAGACCTCTTGGTACAATATTTTGTTTGATGTGATGTTCAAGAGACTGAACCTCCCACCATGACTTGATATGACCATGACATGATATCAGTGTTGGTTTGTCCCTTACTAAGTTGTCAATATTTCTTTCCAAAAAGACCTCCTCAGAGTTACTCAGCCACTTGTTAGTGTTTACAGGTTCTGATAGGAAACCCGCCATATCAATTCTGAGAAAAAACGAAAAAAAATAGATAGGGTCTAATATATCAGTATTGAACCAAAACAAAACAACCCTCTAAAATATACCTTTTATTAATTAATTCTAAAAAAGCGTCCGTCTCTATAGACACATCCTGAGGAGATCAACATAAGGTCAGATCGCAGATACACATGTCTGCTCTTATTTAGAATTGGTCAGCATTCACAATAGAAAAAGCTAAGGAAAAGAGGCTAATTCTCTATTCCCTTACCTCTGCCAGCGTTGGTTGGCACCCTAAGAGAAATCGCTGTGGCGCCCCCGCTCCTCGTCGGCTTGCCCTAACTGACCCTGATAGGGATCCCTTAAAAAAAAAAAGACGACCAACACCCGTTTAATTTGCTTAAGTGCTATACCAAAATTTCCTGAAACCTGACACTATATGTAGCTGTGTGAGTGCTCGTACTTAGTCCAGTAATACACATAGATAATATGTGCTCACTTAGTATACTAGATTAATCTCCCTTTGACTGTTGCGATTAATCATGTGATGGATAATTCAGATGTCCTAATCACAAATGTGACCACACAATAGTAGGTTTGCTTGACTTATCCTCACGTGTGTGACCCTCTCTTTAATAAGCACTTATGTGCGAACTACAGCTCAGAGATCAAACCAGATTTTAGGTGTAACATGAGGGGGGTTGTAAACCACTAGTATATTATGATAGTATTCATCAGGTAGAGATATATAGTGAGCCAAGTCACAATTTCACAATTAGGGCAAATGAAAAATTATCATCCACCCCCTCACAGCCTATATCATTGCATATAGTTAGGGCAGGTTTCATAGAGAAAAGATTAAAGCATATAGAGGCCCCTGTACACATTAGACTGTCGGCTGATATTGGCGGGTTTTTACACATCTATTTACATGCCGTAATCGCATGCATGCATTAGCCGTATATGAGGACGTATGATCATAATGTAGAATCTCATCCCTCCCACCATAGTTCACATTTATCAAAATGTTCCATAGAAACTGATCCCCTCTATCAGGCAGGGAGGAGAGGGGAGTGGATTCCTTAAATAAAGAAGCCCAAGGCCAGCAAATGTAAAACAATGTGCTTGATATGAGCCTGTTGTCATTGTAATTTTGCCTTCCAGCGATCTCCGGACTTCTCCAACTGCCTGTACCTATGCAAGCTGTGCTCCGTACACATCGAGAACGTCCAAGGAGCCCACAAGCATATAAAGGAGAAACGACACAAAAAGAACATACTGGTAAAATATTCTATGTAGCCTCGAGAATCTATCTTTGTTGATGGTTTAGGTCTAGCAGTATTTGATTGTTCTCTCTGTTACATTTGTCTTGTATCAGTCTTGCATGCAAGTTACTGCATGGAAAAGTTATGGCTGCGGTTTTATCTGATCGAGGGCAACATGTATAAGGAGTTTATATGTTCTTCTTAGGTTACTGGGTTTTCTCTGGGTAATCGGATCTCCTTTTACACTCTGAAATACTACTGATAACTGACTTCTTTATCCCTTCCCGACAAGGCTATTTTTCTCCACTTCTTTGAAGAGCCATAACTTTTTTTTTGTCTTTTCATTATCCATTCAGTATATCCATAGGAGGTTTTTGTTTTTTGCTGAGCGAGTTGGACTTTTGAATGACACCATCCATTTCATCATTTAATGTACTGGAGAGCAGGAAAAAAAAAATCCAAGTGTGGTGAAATTGCAAAAAAAAAAATTGTTTTTTTTTTGGTGGATGGTTGTATTTACAGCATTTATTATATTGGTAAAAATGACCTGGTAATTTGACTCTCCAGGTCAGTATGATTACAGTGATTAATATTTTTTTTTATTCAGACATTGTCTCCATTTTCAGCAAAAATCAGTCTCCTATGAGCTCCAGCCATGGGCCGGCTAGCATAGGAGTACCTTCATGACATGCACAGAGGTCTTCCGCAGACCCTCAGCTGTCTTGGCTTCCCATTGGCACCCTGAGATTGCATCATGTGGGCATCGATGCGCGATTAGTACAGCGTGGCCCCTGTTCTGCATGCTGTAAATGCGATGGGACCTGCATTTGTCAAGACGTTTATTCTGTAGATAGGCAGTAAAGGTCGATATTGACTGGTTCTGCCAACGATTTAATGTGTATGGGGATATCTCTCCCGATTTCGGTCTTCCGATTCTTTTGTCTGTCGTCCGACAACTTTCTAAAGTACGCGGTGGCGTTAGTCGGCAGCTTTCTCGGACAAGCGAGCGCTCCTGTGTATGGGAGAGATCGCTGTCGACAGAACGATCTGCCGAAGCATCATTCTGTCGACAGCCATCTAACGCATATGGCCGGCCTTAGTCTGACCTGTATATAAGATCGGATGAATGATTTGCTTAAGGGTCATCCAAAGCTAAGAAATTAGGTGGTTATTGTACTCTAAAGCCCGGGTCTCACATAGCGATACACCAGCGATCCCGACAACGATCAGGATCGCTGGTGTATCGCTACATGATCGCTGCTGAGCTGCCAAACAGGCACAGCGACACTGCGGGTAACATCGCTTAGTTACCCGCAGTGTACGTTGGATACCAGCGCCCTGATGCAGGGAGCTGGTAACCAAGGTACACAGCGGGTTTCCAGGCGCTGCCTGGAAACCCGCTGTGTACCTTGGTTACCAGCGGATCGCTGGTCTCCCGCCTGTCACACGCGATGTGTGCCTGCCAGCGGGAGACCAGCGATCAAAAAAATGTCCAGGACATTCAGCGACGATCAGCGATACCCAGCGGGGGCGCTGATCGTCGCTGAATGTCACACACAGCGATATCGCTGGGGACATTGCTGCTGCGTCACAAAACTAGTGACTCAGCAGCGATCTCGCTAGCGAGATCGCTGTGTGTGACGGGGGCTTAAGGAGGGCAGATATCTGAAAGCAGGCTGGAGCCTGCAAAAAAAATCTGGTCCCAACCTGAGACCTTTGATCCTTTATTTACATTGTACAGCCGTGGACCAACAAAAGCCATTGTCTCCCAGTATGGTGAGCATTGATCGCTCAGCAGGCGACCATTTCAAGGTCTTAAGTAGACCACCACTTGGCTCTTGTGCCAGATAGTTGGATGACATAAAAATCCTGTAAACTTTTTCAATACATTAAAGCCCCCTCTCGATACATTCTTGTGTACCCTCGATTTCAGGATTTTTGCAAGTGTATGATGGACGAGGGCACAAATATCATTGCTTACTAAAATTAATGAATTTGCAGGAGAAGCAGGAGGAGAATGAATTGCGCTCACTTCCGCCTCCGTCAGCGGCTCAGATCGAAGCGTTGGGTGCAACTTTGGTGAATGCAGCAAAGGAGCATGGGATATCTCAGGAGGACTTCCTGTCAAGGCGGGAAATCGTTATCGAGATGGAGAAAATTATACAGATTAAATTGCCCGGTATGTATTTTGTAATTGGTGCCACCGGTGGAAAATGTGCTCAGATGTGCTCCCATACTGTTCTGTCTGTATACTCTTTTGCTTCCTCTCCTTCCCAGGAGCTGTGGTATGATCAGACCATGTTCCTGTACGGTCAGACACAGCCATTACGCAGTACTCAGCAGCGGCACATTTATAAGATTATCTCAGCACAGGAACATTTTTTTTAAACACATCCAGTTGTGGAAATTATTATTATTCTAAGACCTATTGATTAAAATGTTGATTAAAATTAACTTTGTTCATGGAAAAACCTCTTTAAATTTCCTAAATGGTTTGTTTCAAAACTATTCAATAGGTATTCATTACTTATCCGTAAAACTGTTTGCTTCATCCTCTCCTTCTCATTTCTAGAGTGCTCGCTGAGAATGTACGGATCCTCACTAACTAGATTTGCATTCAAAACGAGCGACATTAACATAGATGTAAAGTTTCCGCATAAGGTATGTATGATGGTAAATGGAAATAATGTCAGTTCATAGATAATGGCGTTCCTCATCTTCAGAATGGAAGCCCTATTGAATATAGGCCTATTTTAAAGGGGTTGTCTGATGAGGATAAATCCCTACCGTAGACCCTATTAGCCCATCCTTTGAGCCAGAGCAGAAAGCTGCTGCTGGGAAATCTTCACCTGGCGGCAGCCTCCTCTGTTAAAATCAACAGGAGTTATAATCCAGACTTGTAATATATTCTAAATCCGTTATACCTATATAACTTTGATCACCGTGTTGTTTTAAAACAAGTCCAATATTTTGTATTTATTAGTTACTTAAAGGGGTGTTTTTGAAAATTAGCTTTAAAGTAGGGAATGTGATAAAAAAAGCTGTACTCACCTGGTAATGCATCCCTCCGCTCTGGTGGTCCTGCTGGCCTATGTTGACTTGTCCTACAGTGATAATGTGCTATACACATATGTCCACTGTAGTCAATCACTGGCCTCAGCTGCTTAACTTATAAGTTCCAAGCGAGTGTAATCAGATAGTTTTCACTGGGGACGTGCACTTCTTCTCCCTGTATGATGTTGCCCAATCATAAGCAGGCAGCAACACAGCAGAAAAAGAACACGCACCCATCATATCTCATGTTTCTCAGTGTGTGAGATGTAATGATACAATTCTGATCTCCTGGTCTAACCTCCTGCATAATTAGAAAGTTCAGGGAGATTACAGCACGGATGGCTCCTACGTTTCAGATAAGGTCCCTTTGGGGACGGGCAGCACAGCTGAGTTTACCTGTGTCACATTACAAATCTCTATTCCACTGAACATGTAATCCTTTTTGTTTCAGATGAGCCAGCCAGACGTTTTAATCAAAGTTCTAGATATTCTAAAAAACTGCTGTAAGTCATTTTGTATTTTTTGAGCATTTTTTTTTATCGCTGTAGGCTCCATTTAGGATAATGAAAATATGAGAAAATTTTTTTTTTAGACTACTGTTATATTTATTCTCAAAAGGAGTCATACAGCATCTCACATTTACGCACCCGGAGGCGAGAGGCGCTGCTGATGTTGCATCGACTCCTATCTTGCCACATCTTGTGCACAGTTTACAGGTACTATGCATTTGTGCTGTTCTAATTAATAGGTGCAACAGGTGCATGATACCTGGCAGGCTTGCGTCAAACTTGCCATAGACTCCACAAATGCGGGGAGAAAGGTGCTGGATGATCCCTTTTAACCGTGTGCTGTTTGTAAATCAGGATACTCTTATCTCATGTAATGTTTCTCCTCTCGCTGATTCCAGCTGACTTTGTAGAAGTTGAATCTGATTTCCATGCAAAGGTTCCTGTTGTGTTTTGCAAAGACAAGAAGAGGTATGTTTCTGCCCCTGATGATTGACGCTTACCATTAATGTTATTTTAACATTTTGCTTTTGGTTCCAAAATTCTGTGTATTTTCCGCATCAGAATCTGGTTCAACCTGTCATTTCTACTGCCAAAAATACACCTTGGATGTGTGAATCCGCACAGTGATTAACACTATTATTCAATGAGACCAATTGTTATTTCTTTCTCTCTACTGGCAGATAAAGGCAGATACAGTTTTGAAGGGAATCCATCAGAATACAAGCTGAGTCTTGTATTCTTAGGCCTGATATGATGCTACATTTACTTTGAAATTCCTATATGAAAGTTTAGCTCAATGTCTTTCCACCTAGTCTGATTGACAGCCTCTCAGTGTCCCTCCTCCCTTCTGCTGCTAAGATCTCACACTGCTCACTACAAGCTGAAGCCTTCAGTCAGGTTAGGCTGGCGGTTGGGCAGAGACAGCATACACTAGGACTCATCAGCAATTTTATTGTATGGCAGGACTAATAAAATGTTTTCATCTTAACCCCTTCCTGCCCCATTATGTTCTTTTACTTGCGAGGACGTGTATATGGAGCAGGCTCAGGAGCTTCAAAAAAGGCAAATGCCAGCTATGTCATACATGCAGCACTTGCCTGGTCCAGTCATTGCTGTTTGACCTTTTAAATTCCTCTGTAAGAGGCACAATCACAGGCTGCCTTGGGTTGATAAAGGTTGGGCTTCATAGGAAATCGTTAATTTTTATTTTATACCTTCTACTGCAATACTATAGCATTGGAGGTCATAAAACAAATGATCACAGGTTCAAGTTCCCTAGGGGGTACTAAAATAAATCTTTTTTAAAAAATATTATATATTATAAATAAAAGTTGTTTTTTTTATACCCCCAGTGGAATAACTTGCAAAGTGAGTGCCGGAAATGACACAGCGTGCCTTACCACTGAATTATTGGCAGCAGTGGGCAAACTGGAGCCTGCTCTCATCCCATTGGTGTTGTCTTTTCGCTATTGGGCAAGGGTAAGTAATAATCTCAGGACATTGTAGAAACTATAGAATTGCAGAATCAGAATAAATATTTATACTTGATGTCCCTCATCTTTTACAGCTATGCCACATTGACTGCCAAGCAGAAGGTGGGATCCCATCTTACTCTTTTGCCTTAATGGTGGTATTTTTTCTCCAGAAAAGACAGCCACCAATCCTTCCAGCATACTTAGGATCCTGGGTAAGCATTCGGTATATATGTATGCATTCCTTATACTACATTATGTGCAGTCATTACATCGCCATCTCTACTGGGCCTCAATAGGTAGACGGCTTTGAAACCAAGAGGCTTGATGATTATCACTTAAGGGGGGTATTTGACGAGAAGTACGCAGAATGGGAATACAGACCGGGAAGCAGCGACGGCAAGAATATGGGAATGGATGGAAGGGGAAGGACTGAGAACCACAGGAGGAATGCAGGATCTGAAGCCGAGAACAGGAGGAATAAAGAAAAGCATGGAAAGGCAAGTGGTGCTGCAAATGGGAGTGAGTTAAATGGACAGCCTTTTGGTTTGTAGCTCTTTCATGTCCACATCTGATGGCGGCGTCACACAGCGTGAACGGATTATCAATTGAAAGGTTTGTCGGACTCTCTGGATTCTTTTTTCAGACGCAGTGGCTTGTAGGATAAGTCATAAATGTCCAGTAGGTGTGGGTCCCACCACTGGGACCTGCATCTATGTTGAGAACTAGTCTTGTCTCTTGCCGTCAGGAAAAGAGAGTTTGGCCGCATAAGAAGCTCCAAAAAATTCTGAGCATGCAAGCTCTACAATTTTTGGAGCATTACATCCAGACAAAGGATACATCTTTTCCCTACCCTCGATTGCAGAGCGCAGGAACTATGAAAGCCGGTCCTTCTGCAAATAATGCAATATGTGCTGTAGTTCTCGATGGTGGTGATGGGGAGGTAATTCCTGGGGATGGAGGACCTCTTAAAGCTACATGAATGCTAATGTTTAGTGAAAGCTCTTGGATCCATCCTACAGGGTAGATAATTTGTAGACTAGGTGATCACTTCAAGATACACAATCTAGTTTGACTTTTCTTAATGCTTTTTTTCTAGTGCCGCTTGGTGTTTGAACAGTCTCACCAGGTATCTCTTGGGCAGCTGTGGCTGGAGTTGCTTAAATTTTACACATTGGAGTTTGCAATGGAAGAATATGTGATCAGCGTGCGAGTACAAAGCATGCTAAGCAGGGAAAACAAGAACTGGCCAAAAAGACGAATAGCCATAGAAGGTAAATACTCATTTTTTTGTTTCAGTTTCTTGTCATTTTCAAGATGTCTGCTTGGTCTCAATGAATGGTACTGATGGGGGTTCAAGCGGTCCGACCCACAGCTATAGATAAACTATCAATAGGAAATCTACTATATAATTGTCTAACTTTTCACTTCCGCCTGTAACGGAAATCCTGCGTCGCTGATTGGTCGCGTCCAAAAACTTCCGGCCGGGCGCGACCCATCATGGCGCAGGATTTCAACCAGGCACGCTATCGTTGGGAGATCAGCGGCGCTAGCCGCTGATCTCCCGACGGTAGCCGCGGGTCATCACCACCTACATACTCACCTTCCGTCCCTGCATCCCTGTCCTGGCGCGTCTGCTTCTATCCTGTGCGGTGCTGTCACGTAGTACCGCTCATTAAGGTCATGAATATGGACCCGACTCCACTCCCATAGGCGTGGCGTCCATATTCATGACCTTAATGAGCGGTACCACGTGACCGCACCACAGAGGAAGAAGCTGACGCGCCGGGATAGAGATGCAGCGACGGAGTGAGGAGGGTAAGTATGATGGGGGAGCCCAGCGGAGGGTGGGAGTGGAGCCATGTATACAGTGTGGGAGCGGAGCCATGTATATAGAATTGGAGAGTGGGAGTGGAGCCATGTATATAGGATTGGAGGGTGGGAGCGGAGCCATGTATACAAGGATGGGAGGGTGGGAGCGGAGCCATGTATGGAGGGTGGGAGCGGAGCCATGTATAAAGAATTGGAGGGTGGAGCGGAGCCATGTATACAGGATGGGAGGGTGGGAGCGGAGCCATGTATATAGGATTGGAGGGTGGGAGCGGAGTCATGTATATAGGATTGGAGGGTGGGAGCGGAGTCATGTATATAGGATGGGAGGGTGGGAGCGGAGTCATGTATATAGGATGGGAGGGTGGGAGCGGAGCCATGTATATAGGATGGGAGGGTGGGAGCGGAGCCATGTATATAGGATTGGATAGTGGAAGCGGAGCCATGTATACAGGATGGGAGGGTGGGAGCGGAGCCATGTATACAGGATGGGAGGGTGGGAGCGGAGCCATGTATGGAGGGTGGGAGCGGAGCCATGTATATAGGATGGGAGGGTGGGAGCGGAGCCATGTATATAGGATTGGATAGTGGAAGCGGAGCCATGTATACAGGATGGAGGGTGGGAGCGAGCCATGTATATAGGATTGGATAGTGGGAGCGGAGCCATGTATATAGGATTGGATAGTGGGAGCGGAGCCATGTATACAGGATTGGAGGGTGGGAGCGGAGCCATGTATATAGGGTGGGAGCAGAGCCATGTATACAGGATTGGAGGGTGGGAGCGAGCCATGTATATAGGATTGGATAGTGGAATCGGAACCATGTATACAGATGGGAGGGTGGGAGCGGAGCCATGTATATAGGATTGGATAGTGGGAGCGGAGCCATGTATATAGGATTGGATAGTGGGAGCGGAGCCATGTATACAGGATTGGAGGGTGGGAGCGGAGCCATGTATATAGGGTGGGAGCAGAGCCATGTATACAGGATTGGAGGGTGGGAGCGGAGCCATGTATACAAGGATGGGAGGGTGGGGTGGAGCGGAGCCATGTATACAAGGATGGGAGGGTGGGGTGGAGCGGAGCCATGTATACAGGATGAGAGGGTGGAGCGGAGCCATGCATACAAGGATGGGAGGGTGGAGCGGAGCCATGTATACAGGATGGGAGGGTGGGAGCGGAGCCATGCATACAAGGATGGGAGGGTGGGAGTGGAGCCATGTATACAGGATGGGAAGGTTGAGCGGAGCCATGTATACTGGATGGGAGGGTGGAGCGGAGCCATGTATACAGGATGGGAGGGTGGAGCTGAGCCATGTATACAAGGATGGGAGGGTGGAGCGGAGCCATGTATACAGGATGGGAGGGTGGGAGCGGAGCCATGCATACAAGGATGGGAGGGTGGGAATGGAGTCATGTATAAAGGATGGGAAGGTTGAGCGGAGCCATGTATACAGGATGGGAGGGTGGAGAGGAGCCATGTATACAGGATGGGAGGGTGGAGTGGAGCCATGTATACAGGATGGGAGGGTGGGAGTGGAGCCATGTATGCAGGATGGGAAAGGGGAGCCATGTATACAAGGATGGGAGGGGGGAGCCATGCATACAAGGATGGGAGGGTGGAGCGGAGCCATGTATGCAGGATGGGAGGGTGGGAGCGGAGCCATGTATACAGGATGGAAGGATGGGAGTGGAGCCATATATACAGGATGGGAGGGTGTGAGTGGAGCCATGTATACAGGATGGGAGGGTGTGAGTGGAGCCATGTATACAGGATGGGAGGGTGTGAGTGGAGCCATGTATACAGGATGGGAGGGTGGAGTGGAGCCATGTATACAGGATGGGAGGGTGGGAGCGGTGCCATGTTACAGGATGGGAGGGTGGGAGCGGAGCCATGTATACAGGATGGGAGGTGGGGAGCGGAGCCATGTATACAGGATGGGAGGGTGGAGCGGAGCCATGTATACAGGATGGGAGGGTGGAGCGGAGCCATGTATACAAGGATGAGAGGGTGGAGCGGAGCCATGTATGCAGGATGGGACAGGGGAGCCATGTATACAAGGATGGGAGGGTGGAGCCATGCATACAAGGATGGGAGGGTGGAGCGGAGCCATGCATACAAGGAGGGGGGAGCGGAGCCATGTATACAGGATGGGACAGTGGAGTCATACATACAAGGATGGGAGGGTGGGAGTGGAGCCATGCATAAATAAACTACATACATATTCTAGAATACCCGATGCGTTAGAATCGGGCCACCATCTAGTACTTTATAAACTTGGTACAATTTTTTTTTTTTTAGAGCAGAGACATGTATGCGCAACCTCCTTTTCTAAATGTAAATCTTCACTTCAGGCAGGGCGGAACAAGGGTGACTGCAACCTGCATTGTTCCTTTAAGGGAAAAGAAATAAAAGGCAATCAATCTTACGCTGGATGGGTAATCAACATCCTTCTTTAGAGCTTGGATTGAACTGGTGAATTCAATAATACCATATGAGAGGACACTATACCAAAACAGGGGTTGCTTGGGGAAGTTTAATAAGATCTGGGATGTATGGAATGCAGCTCACCTCACTATAACAGCGCGTAGACAGTAGATTGTTAGTATTAGCACAATAGCTGTGAAAGAAATTAATTGGTCTATACGCTACAGGTTATTATGTTATGTCATGGAAGTTGTTGTGGCAGCAGGATAAAAAGTTAGATGTGTTAGTTAGTTGTAATGTATTATTCGGAGATATGCGGAGCCAAGCATTTGTATAGATGAATAACGGGTTCTTGTGAATGCTTCCGGTTTATTCATAGGCCTCGCAAAAGAAAGAGGACCAGTGATATCGAAATCTGTATTAATGATTTTACATGCAAGCTGGATGGTTTTCATCCATTATAGATGTCATGATAACTATATTTCTCTATCGCTTCATTGTGGGACACAGATAACCATTGGTGTATGCTGCTGCCACTAGGAGGCGCTGACACTATGCATATGCAAAAATAAAGGTTGGCTCCTCCTCTGCAGTATACACCCCACCGACTGCAAGAAGCAAATCAGTTTTAGCTGTCTGATAAACGAATTTAAAAAAAAAAAGAAAGGCAATCAATCTTAGGCTATGCTCACATCGCACTTGGAGCCTATGTCTTGTATATGCAGGAAAAATGCTTGTTAGGCTGGTTGCACACATGTCTTTCACAGTCCAAGTATAGAACTATGTACATATGGATGTTGAGTTGATTGTTGCCTGTCGGAACACTGTGTTCCGTACTCAGAAAGTGGAATATGGTTGTATGAACCCAGCCTTAGAGGTACACGTCTGAAGAGTCTCCCGATATGTACCGCCAATGTAGGATCTAACATGATATGAATCGATAAACTGAAAGACCAAGACATGAGATATGTAGTATAAAATTGCAGAAAAATTTATTTCTACAATGGGCAACTTATTGTACTTTTACTTGCCAACCAGGAAAATTGGCAGTTTTTTTTTTTTTTTTTATAAAACCACGTTCCCTTGGAACTTATTCATGGCCACTGACGATTATGACTGTCCAGCACTATTTTCACATGATTTGCTCAGCATTAGGCAAACCGATGCCATAGATGTCAAAACGTCATACTTTTCTATTTTCTTTAGATCCTTTTGCACTAAAGAGGAACGTCGCAAGGAGTCTCAACAGCCAGATGGTATACGAGTACATACTGGAGCGTTTCCGTGCAGCCTACAGATATTTTGCTTGTCCGCAAAGAAATGAGAAATACAAATCCAAAACCGAGACTAGAAAGAAAGGAAAGTCTCGCAGTCAGAAATCTGGTGATCCCGTGGATAATGGTAGTCTCCAGGAGGGTGAAAGTGATGGAGGAGAGATGGAAAGCAATGACTCGGAGACCAGGGGTTGCTATAATTCTGAAAAGGACATCAGGGACACCATGGAAGGACTACTTGTGAGAGACGAGGAGGCAGGTCATTCCACCTCTTCTCAGGAGCAGGGTATGGATTTGTTTTGTTTGTCGAAGACAGACCAGATATCTGAAGCTTTAGCGGTTACGGAAAGCAGAAAATATAATGGAAAAGACTCCCCAGCAGTTACGGATGATGATGATGATACTACTGAAGGAAATTGTGCATCAGAAGCGGCATGTTCTCTGCAAAACGGGCTTGATGAGTGCACCTCAGCTACCTCACTTCATCACGAAACCTTGAAGAATGAAGGAAACATTGCTGACGACGAATTGAATTATGTCTTTGATAAGCTTATATTAACTTCTGGAAAGGTAAGAAACTGAAAAAAAATAAAAAAAGACGTACAGCCAACAGAAGCGGGTGCAAAAAAAAAATCCTTCAAAGATATTAGGCAAAATCCTCCACATATGCAAAAAAATAGAGGCAGTATTATAGGGGTCACACATGCAAAGTGTTTGTAGTCGGAAGAAGATTGAAAAAAATGCAAAAAATTATATAGTTAGTGGCTAGAACAACCTACAGAGGCAAGTATGCTGTGGGTTCACTACATACCTATAGCTACCAATTGAGAAAAATGGATTACCTTGTTTCAGAGGGGGTGGACACATTGGTGTTAATAAAAGTCTGTATTTGTAAAGCTACACAACATATGGTGTGTATCTGTGTGTAAAGTGGGCAGATTTGCCCCAGGTACAATTCGGCTGTGTCGTGTCCATCAGTCGGAGTATCTGAGATGCTCAAACTGCATGATGTCAACGAGAATGATAACATTTCAGGAACCTGTTGCTCTCCGATGCCCATAAAAGTAGTGTTAATAAAGTTCGTCAGACTCTGTTATTATACGAGGCTGGATGTAACTCTGACATACACCCAGCAACATCAGTGGGCAGTCGGAGTGGTGCAATACATGAGCCATCCTTATGGGAAATGGTAAGAACTCAATAAGTAGATTGTTTTATTATGTTTTTATGCTGTTTTGAGTAATTTTCACTGTAGACATTTTTTACTTTCCTTTTTCTAATACATCTAGGCCTTTTTTAGTTATGCCAGATTTGCTGTGACTTGTGATTGGCCTATTCACATCACGTTCATGACATGCACACTAAACATTTCCATAGGGCTGTATTGCCAGGTGAAGGACTCCATCAGTACACTGCAGAAACAACCATAAACATAGAATTGCATATACGACCATATATTTGCATCACATGTATTACATATGTCATAGCCTCCAGTAGCCATCACGGCAATGAAGGTGGTGGACTGGTGCTGCAGGGTCCTTGCCCTACTTCTTTGCTGATGCCCAATGTTTGGGGGGCTGGGGTACCGTGAGTGTCTGGTGGTGTTCTGTTTTAATGCTTTGTGAGGTTGATGCCCACTAGTGCCAAGAGGGAGCCGAATAGATTGACGTCTTAGTACTGCTCCATTCATTGTATTTGGGACAGATGGAGATGGCCATGTACAGCTCTCAGCCACGTCTGAGTCCCATTGGCAATGAATGGAATGGAGGCCGAGCATGTATAATTCTGCCCCACTAAAGACGAGCGAGCATCCCATTCTCAGGTTCACTGGGGTCCCCTATACTATGTATGATTGGTTTGCTAACTACTGTATTTTTTGGATTATAAGACGCACTTTTTTTCTCCAAATTGGGGGGGGAAAATGGGGGTGCGTCTTATAATGCGGATATACCTTATCGGCGCGCCGATGCGCTGTGTCCTGTGCTGCCGCTGAGCTGGTACGGCGGTGCTGCGGGGGACTCTGACATTTTGTGAAAGGCCAGAGCCCCGCAGTTCCATGGTTCCTGTGCGGTGCATTTCAGGAAAATGGCCATCGGGGACGGCGCATGTGCAGATGGAGATCTCGGGAGATGGGATCTAAACGCTGAGATCTCTTCTCCAAGATCTTGGTGCCGAGATCTCCATCTGTGCTTGCGCCGTCCCCCAGGCGGCCATTTTCCGGAGTCCACCGCACAGGAAACTGCTGGGGGCTCTGGCCTTTCACAAAATGCCAGCAGAGCCCCCGGAGTAGCACCGGACACAGCGCAGAAGCAGCAGGGACACCTGCAGTGGCGTGCCGCACATCGGAACACACACTCCTCCAGGAACAACCCGGGACCCCGCTTCACCGCAGCCACCACCCCCGGTAAGCAATAAGACGCATGGATATTAGAAGCACCACCATTTTATTTTATTTTTTTCCCATTTTTCTCCTCAAATTTGGGGTGCATCTTGTAATCTGGAGAGTCTTATAATCCGAAAAAATGCGGTATATAGATAATAATGGAAATAGTTGGGGTTAGTGAGCGCTTACTTCCACAGGTGTGACGTCTGAGCTCACGGGACCCCCACCAGTGTCACACGCCAGATAAAGTTATGGCTGACCAATGGGATGCTTGCATCTAGTGTCCATATGCTGGACAGTGACAGTTGGCAGCCAATTCTGCATCTGCGGACAGTCATCTTTACTAGCGAGGATACGTGGGATAAGAGTCCAACACTTTTTTTTTTTTCTTCCTCTTTGTGGCGAGAGCTTGTACCCCACCAGTTTAGTGTCTCCCCCATGACACCAGCGAGAAACCTCAAGAAAGTGATATCTGTTATCATCTAACTGGCAATTGGTTTCCTGGACTGTAGGATGTGACTGAGCTAACATGTCTGTACAGTGAGACGTTTGTAGCCAGACACATTGCATGAATTACAGATATATATATATATATATATATATATAATATATTTTTTTTTACTAACGCTGTCCATCGAATCACAGCCGCCCACCATCGTCTGCAGCATCTGCAAGCGCGACGGGCACTCCAAAGATGACTGTCCTGAAGATTTCAAAAAGATCGACCTAAAGCCTTTGCCCACCATGACCGCCCGATTTCGGGATATACTAGACCGAGTGTGCAAGAAGTGTTACGGTGGGTTTCTAATTCATAACCAAATATCATTGTACTTGCGAGATAGTATCTGGGATCAGCGAAGTTTATGCCTGCGTTTCTTAAAGGGGTTGTCTCCTACTTCTCATATTAATGATCGTTCTTTAGGATAGCCCAGCAATACGAGATCGGTGGATGTTTGGCCCTGGCATTAAAACCGATCAGCTTTTATCACCTCCGTCAGCGGCCAGATGTAAATAGTGTACGGAGCGGAACAGCACAGCCTTGTACTCGGTCTACCTTCCGCTGCTGGGTACTGCAGATCATCTCCTATGGAAGTGAATGGGAACTGAGCTGCAGAGCCAGAGAACCGCTGCTAAACATCATACAGGGCTGTGCTTTTCCACTTCGCACACTGTTTGCTTCCAGATGACACCAGAAGCGATACCGGCTGATCAGTAAGGAGTTCGGGGGTCTGACCCGCACTTGCCGACCTATTCTAAGGATAAGCTAACAGTAGAAAAGTAGTAGACAACCCCTTTAATTCTGTCGCAGGAGTACATTTACACAAAATGACAGAACTCCATTAACTACAATGGTGCATTTTGCTAAACGTGTTGGAAACTATTCTATTTTCAGCCTCGCTTTATACCAATGTTTTGCACCAAATTAATGACACATTTCATTATCTGCTGCCTTTTCTAGACATTCTTAAAAAGTGAGGAATCGGATATAAAAACGCACAATAAATCTGAATTAGCGTCATATTCACTAATTCTTAGCACAATTTGAGCCCATATTCTGGTGCATTTTGCTTAAAAGGTTCGTATTGCAATGTAATTTCACGTCCATGTCTCAGGCTGCTTTCACACTTGCGTTTGAGCGACCTGCGCCTGTCTGCGCACGGCCGCTGCTAAGCTCTGCCCCCGCGCCGGCGCGCCTCCTCCCGGCGGCTCCGCCTATGGGCGCATGACGCCGCATGCGACCTGCGTACCCTATCTTTATCATTGGGTACGCAGGCCGTGTGCAGGTATGCGTTTGGCGGCGCATGCGTCCTTTTGACGGTGCGCCGAGCGCACCAAAATGTTGCATGTTGCTTTTTGGTGCACTCGCCGCACCAGTCAAAAGGATGCATGCGCCGCCAAACGCATACCTGCACACGGCCTGCGTACCCAATGATAAAGATAGGGTACGCAGTTCGCATGCGGCGTCATGCGCCCATAGGCGGAGCCGCCAGGAGGAGGCATGGCCGGGGGCAGAGCTTAGCGGCGGCCGTGCGCAGACAGGCGCAGGTCACTCAAACGCAAGTGTGAAGCCAGCCTCACAAACCCGATAGAAAAGAGCTTGTAAGCATTGAGCATGTTCTGCTGTTTAGCAGCAGAGTTCGGACAAAAGGGAAAGAAAAAAAAAGGTAATAACCCTTTAATAAATCTTACGGCTTTCCTTACATTGGTATAAATTAGCATATTTTAGAATCCAAGATGGAAATTCTTCTTACGGAAAGTTGTCTTTTTTTTTTTTTTGCAGATGAATTATCTCCTAGTCCTGCAGAGCAACACAACCGGGAGCAAATTCTCATTTATCTTGAGAGGTTTATCCGAAACGAATTCAACGGTGAGTCTGAACGGAGGGCTGCCAAACTGCATCGAGGGCCACTACCCACTTGTTCTGTTGATCGGTGGGGGATGCCATGTTTGAGACCCCGGCACTGGTTACATGTTGATAGGTCTTTCCTATTGATAAGGCACAATGGTCAGTAAAATCCTATGTTTTTATTTAAGATGTAAATGGTATAGAGAAAGTTCTGAGAGAGACGACCCAAAGAAAAAAAATATAAGTTTACTTATCAACCAAATTTTCCATATAGGTAATGCCAGACTGTGCTTGTTTGGGTCATCCAAGAACGGATTTGGGTTTCGAGACAGCGATCTTGACATCTGTATGACCTTAGAAGGCCACGAGAATGCGGAGGTAAGACTCCTTGGTACTAATGAAGGCATTTGCTGTCAGACACCCACTGATGAAACACATGGCAAATTCTAATCAATGTGTCATAACTGTGTAAAGCTGGAAATACCCCTTGCCATTTTCACATCAAGAAATTGGGCCAGGAATTAATTAGTAAAAATTTCAGATTCAATGGTTTGCTGCTCTGCAGCATTGCGTGCATTTGCCCCGGTTCTGTATACATATATTCTCTGTACTGAACATTGTGTATATCATAGAAGCTAAGGAGCCCTTTCAGATGTCTACTGTGCAGGCGTATTTTACCATCTTGTTCTGATATGATACCTGGAACCCCAGTGGATCTACTGAAGGAAACTTAGGTTACCTGTGGTGTGTCATCAGAGAATGACCTATTGTTTAAAGGGAATCTGTCACCCCATTTTTTGAGTATAAAGCCCCCGTCACACACAGCGATCTCACTATCGAGATCGCTGCTGAGCTACTAGTTTTGTGACGCAACAGCGATCTCCCCAGCGATATCGCTGTGTGTGACATTCAGCGACGATCAGCCCCCCTTCTGGGTATCACTGATCGTCGCTGAATGTCCTGGACATTTTTTTGCTCGTTGGTCTCCTGCTGGCCAGCACGCATCGCTGCGTGTGGCAGGCAGGAAGACCAGCGATCAGCTGGTAACCAAGGTACACATTGGGTTTCCAGGCTCCGGGCGGTGCCTGGAAACCCGATGTGTACGTTGGATACCAGCGCACTGCTGCAGGGGAGCTGGTAACCAAGGTACTCATCGGGTTTCCAGGTGCCGTGCAGCGCCTGGAAACTTGATGTGTACTTTGGTTAACAGCTCCCTGCACCAGCGGGCTGGTATCCAACGTACACTGCGGGTAACTAAGCGGCGTTACTCGCAGTGTCGCTGTCCTGATCGCTGCCTGTTTGGCAGCTCAGCAGCGATCATGTAGCGACACACCAGCGATCCTGACAAGTGCATATCGTTGTTGGGATCGCTGGTGTGTCGCTAAAGGTACTATCACACTAAGCGAGATCGCTAAAGAGTCACAGATTTTATGACGCAGTAGCGATCTCGTTAGCGATGCAGCTGTGTGTGACATGTAGCAGCGATGTGGCCTCTGCTGAGATGTCGTTGATCGCTTATGAACGTTCTGAGCCGTTTTTTTGGTCGTTGGTGTCCCGCTGGTGAGCCTGAATCGCTGAGTGTGACACCATTTATGAATGACTTTACCAGCGTCGCAGGTAGGACTAGGTTTTCCCAACTACCACAGAGGTCGTTATACAGATCGCTGATCTCTGATGAGATCTTTGTGTTTGGAAGCTAACTAGCGACCACATAGCGATCGCACTAGCGATCTCGCCAGGTTATGACGTTGTCTTGATCGCTAGTGCGATCGCTAAGTATGACAGTGCCTTAAGTGTGACGGGGCACTAAGATGTGACCACCACCATCAGGGGCTTATCTATAGCATTCTGTAATGCTGTAGATAAGCCTCCGATGTCACCTGAAAGAGAAGAAAAACTAGTTATATTATACTCACCCAGGGGCGGTCCGCTGTCCGGTCCGATGGGTGTCGTGGTCCGGCGCCTCCCATCTTCTAGCGAAGCCATCCTCTTCTTTATGTCCCGTCGCAGCTCCTGCGCAGGCGCACTGATCTGCCCTGGTGAGGGCAGAGCAGAGTACTGCAGTGCGCAGGCTCCGGACCTCTCTGACCTTTCCCAGCGCCTGCGCACTGCAGTACTCTGCTCTGCCCTCAATAGGGCAGAGCAGTGCGCCGGAGCCGTGACAGGAAGCAAAGAAAAGGACGGCTTCGCTAGAAGATGGGAGGCACCGGACCGCGACACCCATCAGACCAGATGGCGGACTGCCCCTGTGTGAGTATAATATAATTAGTTTTTCTTCTCTTTCAGATGACATCGGGGGCTTACCTACAGCATTATAGAATGCTGTAGATAAGCCCCTGATGGCGGTGGCCGCATCTTATACTCGAAAAATGGGGTGACAGATTCCCTTTAAATCAGGCTTTTATCACTGGGCACTAGGCCTGATTATGGACACATGCTTCATTTTCTGGGCAGATGATAATCTGTCTCATTATCATCACAGGCAGGATTACAGTGAAAGAGAACACCTCTATGTACAGTAGATAACATAGGATCCACCATTCACAATAGGTGATGTCACAGCTCACCTCCTTCTGTACAATGACTGATAACACCTCTATATACAGTAGAGAATACAGGATCCACCATTCAAAATAGGTGATGTTACAGCTCACCTCCTCCTCCTGTACAATGACTGATGACACCTCTATATACAGTAGAGAATACAGGATCCACCATTCACAATAGGTGATGTCACAGCTCACCTCCTCCTGTACAATGACTGATGACACCTCTATATACAGTAGAGAATACAGGATCCACCATTCACAATAGGTGATAGCACAGCTCACCTCCTCCTCCTGTACAATGACTGATGACACCTCTATATACAGTAGAGAACACAGGATCCACCATTCACAATAGGTGATGTCACAGCTCACCTCTCCTGTACAATGATTGATGACACCTCTATATACAGTAGAGAATACAGGATCCACCATTCACAATAGGTGATAGCACAGCTCACCTCCTCCTGACTTTACTGAGTATAGTGAAAAGAAGGGAAATTAATTTGTGTTTTTATCATTTTGTTTGCAGAAACTTAATTGCAAAGAAATAATTGAAGGATTAGCAAAGGTTTTAAAAAGACATCCGGGTACGTATGTACATATGTATGCGTACAGTAACCATTTTACATCATTTATGGAGTCATAATTGTTTTCTTCAGGCCTAAAGAACATTTTGCCAATAACTACTGCCAAGGTGCCCATCGTGAAGTTTGAGCACAGGGAGAGTGGAGTAGAAGGAGACATCAGTTTGTATAACACTTTGGTACGTGGTGTTGGTCGTTTCTTCTCTATAGATATAGGGGTATTCCCATCATAGCCATGTGGGAGTATTCAACAGCTGCAGGCTTGTGCTTAGGGAACTAAATGGTGCGGTGTTCACTGTCTATAGTTGCATTTAGTTCCCGTCCATACTGTGTGGTATGACCTGTCTGGTTTGTATCTCCTGTAATCCTCCATGTTATTGATGATGAAGTAACGGTTGCTGTATATGCCAAGTAATCAAGTTCATTCTCCCACAAAGTCTGACAATGATCAGCTATGGAAGGTTAAAGGGGGAAATGTTACTGATCGGAGATGACTTGTGGGAGGATATTACTACAGACTACAGATTAGCGATGGGACAAGAAAAACGGAGACAAGAAGAGCCATTATAAGCTGATTTAACGTGGGATGACCATCTGATCCGCATAAGACATGAAAACTCTCCTAAACGCATGCGAGGCACACTGCAAAAAACTGCATGAGATCTCAAGTTTACACAGCAAGTTATCTCTGCTAATGAAGCTACAAAATGAGACTCTGCAAAGGATATGCAATGCTGGAAGTCTTCACACAACTGAAATAAGTGGGTGAGGATATAAACATAAAGACGTGTGCACAGCCCAGAATATTAAAACAATGTGCTACACTGCTGGTATTTGAAAAAAAAAATACAAGAATGGTGTGTAGATCGTGTATTTCAGAAAATATTATAAACTGAATTAGATAGAACACATGAATTAGCAAACTACCACATAAAGATGGGTGAGGATATAAAAAACAGGCATATTGCAATGTGGCTTACATGACACATGCAATGAACTGATTGGTGCATTAGGTTCTAGGCCTGACACCGACCACACACCTGAATTTGTAAACACCAGGGTAGAAGATGAGTATCATGGAAGAAGTGAACTTGTACAGCACTCCATGAAAGGGGTCAGAGGGGATCACTTAAAGCCACAAATACAAGGTCACACAAGAAGGAAACTAGAGCATGTTTTGGATACCACAAACAGACACTTAAAAACTCTACAATTTGGAAAGCAGAACAACAGAAATAATTTGCAAAAGGTACTAAACAAAAGGTGAAAGCTAGAATCTCTGATTCATGTGCAAATAATCGGACATTACAAGATTGGTCCATCTACTACAGAGCAACAAGTCACATGCCAAGAGATAGAAGTTTTCTCACAAAAATTGACTTAAATAACAAGGAAGTAAATTATCTTGTTGATGGAAAGAGAATAAATGTAAAAGTTACAGATGTGCCCCTGTTAAATGGACTGAATTTAACTATACCAGGCAAAGACGTGTTGTATGTTCCCAGTCTGGAAGGAGGACTGTTTTTGTACAGTGTATGACCGCTAAAAGACTCACTGTAAAATAAAAGGTGACAGGCGTACTCGAATGGATGGAAATCGGGTGACTGCCAAAGCAGATAAGCATTTATATTATCCTGATACAGTGAAGGAACTGGTGAGGCTCTACACACATGGACATAATGACTATATCTACACATGCTATAGACATCTAGGTCATATATTAAAAAAAAGCAATAAGGAACTGTAAGAAAGCATAACCTGACTAAAGGATCTTATAGTGACCACTAGTCCAAGTACTGTAAGATGTGAGGGTTGCATTAAATCCAAGGCTACAAGGCCACCTTACATTAAAGAGGAAATTTACAGTGATCAGACTACTTCTTAACAAATAGGCGAAGTCAGTGCAACCCAAAAACTGCAAGTGAGCAGATACAGAATCAAGGCATTCAACACGATAAAACAAAGGAAAACCACCTGTGTCTCTCATACAAAGCAAGTGCCATCTGTGTACATGAATCCACACCTTGGGAAGACTTCTTATCTCCCAGAAGTGGAAGCCTGTAAATGGATAAAGGCCGATGAGGAAGGAAAGATTAACATGAAAGATCTGTCAGAAAGGACAAATCAGAAGGCATGGAAAGACAGATGAAACTTCAAGGGAATAGATAAAACAGCTGAGACTCGGGTTGGTAGATGAAGAACAAGATGCAAGAAGAACAATTAAACCTTTTTATGTATTTGTGTCCTTTCCAGGCTCAGCATAACACCCGAATGCTAGCTACATATGCTGCCATTGACCCAAGAGTAAAATACTTAGGATACACAGTCAAGTTCTTTGCTAAGGTGAGTGATACTGTTTGCAACCTACTTACCTCTGCATCGGCAATGATTACACGCCAGGACTCGTGCGTGCTTCCTGATGCTGAATCACGATGTGATTAGCACCTCTCACCTACCGATGCTGCATGCTGTTCTGTTAATGTCGTATGCAGAGAGCGCCCTCTGATTGTGGCTAAAGGCATACAGAATCTTATACTATTGCCTATGCAGGGGATTTTGGGCTCTGTTGTATAAAAATGGAGCAAGAATGATATATTGGTCACCCAAATGTCTTCTCTTTTGTGGTATCTCCCAGCCACGGAGAGGTGGGATTCATATGTTTAGAGCGGTCTAGTGGATCTCTCATGTCAAAATAAAAAAGTTAGAAAAATAATAAATATATACAGTACAGACCAAAAGTTTGGACACACCTTCTCATTCAAAGATGTTTCTGTATTTTCATGACTGTGAAAATTGTACATTCACACTGTGGAATTATATACTTAACAAAAAAAGTGTGAAACAACTGAAAATATGTCTTATATTCTAGGTTCTTCAAAGTAGCCAACTTTTGCTTTGATGACTGCTTTGCACACTCTTGGCATTCTCTTGATGAGCTTCAAGAGGTAGTCACTGGAAATGGTTTTCACTTCACAGGTGTGCCCTGTCAGGTTTAATAAGTGGGATTTCTTGCCTTATAAATGGGTTTGGGACCATCAGTTGTGTTGTGCAGAAGTCTGGTGGATACACAGCTGATAGTCCTACTGAATAGACTGTTAGAATATGTATTATGGCAAGAAAAAAGCAGCTAAGTAAAGAAAAACGAGTGGCCATCATTACTTTAAGAAATGAAGGTCAGTCAGTCTGAAAAATTGGCAAAACTTTGAAAGTGTCCCCAAGTGCAGTTGCAAAAACCATCAAGCACTACAAAGAAACTGGCTCACATGAGGACCACCCCAGGAAAGAAAGACCAAGAGTCACCTCTGCTTCTGAGGATAAGTTTATCCGAGTCACCAGCCTTAGAAATCGCAGGTTAACAGCAGCTCAGATTAGAGACCAGGTCAATGCCACACAGAGTTCTAGCAGCAGACACATCTCTACAACAACTGTTAAGAGGAGACTTTGTGCAGCAGGCCTTCATGGTAAAATAGCTGCTAGGAAACCACTGCTAAGGACAGGCAACAAGCAGAAGATACTTGTTTGGGCTAAAGAACACAAGGAATGGACATTAGACCAGTGGAAATCTGTGCTTTGGTCTGATGAGTCCAAATTTGAGATCTTTGGTTCCAACCACCGTGTCTTTGTGTGACGCAGAAAAGGTGAACGGATGGACTCTACATGCCTGGTTCCCACCGTGAAGCATGGAGGAGGTGGTGTGATATGTGGGGGTGCTTTGCTGGTGACACTGTTGGGGATTTATTCAAAATTGAAGGCATACTGAACCAGCATGGCTACCACAGCATCTTGCAGCGGCATGCTATTCCATCCGCTTTGTGTTTAGTTGGACCATCATTTATTTTTCAACAGGACAATGACCCCAAACACACCTCCAGGCTGTGTAAGGGCTATTTGACCAAGAAGGAGAGTGATGGGGGTGCTACGCCAGATGACCTGGCCTCCACAGTCACCAGACCTGAATCCAATCGAGATGGTTTGGGGTGAGCTGGACCGCAGAGTGAAGGCAAAAGGGCCAACAAGTGTTAAGCATCTCTGGGAACTCCTTCAAGACTGTTGGAAGACCATTTCCGGTGACTACCTCTTAAAGCTCATCAAGAGAATGCCAAGAGTGTGCAAAGCAGTCATCAAAGCAAAAGGTGGCTACTTTGAAGAACCTAGAATGTAAGACATATTTTCAGTTGTTTCACACTTTTATGTTTAGTATATAATTCCACGTGTTAATTCATAGTTTTGATGCCTTCAGTGTGAATGTACAATTTTCATAGTCATGAAAATACAGAAACATCTTTGAATGAGAAGGTGTGTCCAAACTTTTGGTCTGTACTGTATATATTTATATTTGGAGTTCTTTCTTTAAACTGATTTTATTTGCTTGTTTTGTAGAATAACTCTAAATCTTACTTTTTTTTATTTTTCTGCAGCGCTGTGATATAGGTGACGCATCAAGGGGAAGTTTGTCTTCCTATGCTTACATCCTTATGGTCCTGTATTTCCTCCAGCAGAGAAATCCACCTGTCATACCGGTGCTACAAGAGGTAAGAATTGGCTGGGATCTAGGTAAACACAAGTATAAGATGGGGATATAAAGATTAATTTATGACCACTGATCACTAAGAGCAACTACAATCACGAACGGATAGTGCAGCAAGTGCTCAATTTCCCTGCAGTGCCTCCAATGGGCAAATAGAGAACTGCACCATTTTGTAATAGATTTGAACCATGTAAATGAAACACCTGAACGTTTCAGCCAATCTAAATGTGGGGCACCTTCTTCTATAAACTCTGAGTTATCTACTAAAATATTAAATAGAGTTTTCTGGTTTAGAATATCTATTTTAAAAGAAGCTCCTTTCTGTATTTCTCAGATATATGACGGGCATATTAGTCCACGGAGGATGGTGGATGGCTGGAACGCCTTTTTCTTTGATAACACAGAAGAGTTGGTGAGTGCTCCAATCCATAGATGTCTAGGTCATACTGTTTGGCTGTGTTCACACTATCGCTGGAGCCTTTGTTGCAGATTTCATCACACTTGGCATGCCTATGGCCAGATTATCACTATATTGTAAGGCTATGTTGTTTTGGAAGCACGTCTTTCCTGGCATAAGTAATGCTGAATTTGTGACATTGCCATACATTGTTTGTTTTTTTTAATTTGTTTTATTTATTTTTTGCAGAGAAGCCGGTTCCCATCTCTGGGACAGAATACTGAATCCGTAGGGGAGCTGTGGCTCGGCTTTCTTAGATTTTACACAGAAGAATTTGACTTTAAGGAGTATGTCATCAGCATCAGGCAGAAAAAATTACTTACAACATTTGAGAAGCAGTGGACGTCCAAGTGCATCGCCATCGAAGGTTTGTATTACAGCATCTCAAAGATACGTAATTATTTATTTTTTGCATTTTCATGTAACAAGATAACTGGATGCTTCTCACTCCCCATTTGCTTTCTTTAGATCCATTTGATCTCAATCATAATCTTGGAGCTGGAGTCTCAAGAAAAAGTGAGTATATTATTTTGGGAAACTGTTCCTTTAATTTATTCTTGCATTTTCTTTTCTTTCTATTTTATTTTACAAGAGTTCTTAAAAATGATGCCCATGAGATTTTTGCAAACAGAGACCTAAAATGTATCATTAAATGTCTGCACCCTTCTTCCTTCATCACTAAAAGCCTGGAAGGGGTATTACCAGCTTAGACTTTTGCCAAATCTGTCCTTTACTTGTAACTATCATAGCAGTCTGGATACAGATGGCAGTTTGCACAGGCAACCACGGTCATTCAGATAGATCTGTGCCCCACATCTATTATTCAATTATACGATATTCTGTATATCTGTATGGCGTATCCTGTCTTTGTTGACACTTTCCATTTCATATTAGGTTCCCATAAAATAAGCATTGTCACAAGTGAAGGTGTAGAGACTGTGATGGCCACAAGAACATTGGTGTGGATCCCAGTAGTCAAAATAAAAATGGCACCTTTGTAGCAGCAGAGATGTGTGAGCTCGATATTACTTGTGCCGGGTTCACACATTCCAAGTACTGATCTCGATGACCGATCCGGCTTCAGGTTAGGAGACCCATCTGCTGGTCCTTGCATCGTGGTCTGTACTTGGACTGCAAAACACAAATCTGTGAATTCAGCCTTAGTGGTTAATTCACCTGAAGTCCTAATTTGCCATGTATTATTTTTTAATGGAAGTATCTCAAGTTCATAAATGGGTAAAACTGCAAAGTGTTTGTAAAAACAAGCAACTTTGTAATTAACCTTTTTAGTAAAAATCCTCTTCATTCAAGCTGTGTGTGCTAGCAGCCCGCGGGAGTGTTCAGTTTGGACCAGTGGCACGATCATCTTAAGAGCTCTAGGTTCCTCTTGGTCCAGGACAATGCCCAGCCTCATGTGGATGACCAAGTCATTGATGCCACTGACTGCTCCTCATGTTTTCTCTTGGACATTATGCATCCAGGAGCTCACTGATCTCCTGCTCCAGATCTGGGAGGTGATCCCTAAGATCCCATCTGTCATTTCATCAGTTGCATGGCCAGATATATTTGGGAGTATATACAGGCACGTGGGAGCCGTGTACACTATTTAGTCACATTATGAGTTGCTGTGATAAAGTTCACGCTAATTAGACCCAACTGTGATTTCAATTTGTCTATTGATGCATTTTGGTTGCACTCATTTGCACAATTTATATCAATAAATATTTTCAACTTGAATCTTTCATTTATCGGGATCCGATGTGTGATTTTCTAGTTCCTTATATTTTTGAATCAGTATAAGTTCCATACTCTTCTGTAATATTTCTAGAACTGGCCACAGAAAGATCAGTAACGCTTTTCTTGTGTATTTTTTTTTTCACTTTCCCACAGTGACTAATTTCATCATGAAGGCGTTTATTAACGGACGGAAGTTGTTTGGGACCCCGTTCTATCCACAGCCTGGACTTGAAGCAGTGAGCTTTGTAAACTCTTTTCATAAAATTACAGGATTCAACAGAATATTTTAATGCCATGAAAAAAAGATTCTGGTCATTGCATTTCCAAAAGTAATTTTATCATTGAGAATAATGTACGGCAGCTTGGGTTCATACTGCAGAAAATAAAAAAAACATCGTTCCTCCAGTCATGCATCCAGAAACTGTTCCTGGACAAGTTTTGGGGGTTTGCTGGCTTCTCTCACAGTTTTATTCCATCCATCATACATGGCCTGTCCTTTAAATGCCATAACTTAGTCTTCTGGCATATAATATGGGGGGGGGGTCGCCCCTATAGAAAGTTTCTTGGAAAGAGGTAAAGTTTGTTGAGTTGTGCTGACACCACTTCACTTTCTTCTTGCAAGCTGCTAGTTATGGCTGCCACTGACTTCTGCAGCCAATCATTGGCCTCAGTAGTCACGCGGTTTGATACTGGCAGAGAAAAGAATAGTAGGGGGTAAAGGATGCCTTCTAAAATGTTTTGGACATGAGGGAAGGATAATCTTTTAGACCTTTTTGGCCTGGGGCGAAGATGGTCTTTGTAAAGAACTTGTCATATGTTTGTTTTTTGGCAGGAATATTTTTTTGATTCCAAAGTCCTGACAGATGGGGAGCTGGCTCCTAATGATAGATGTTGTCGAGTATGTGGGAAGATTGGCCATTACATGAAGGATTGTCCCAAACGAAGGAGGTAAGAACCGCATAGTCCTGTGTTTGTGTCTTCTTGCAATCAAACACATTTAAAGTGATGATCCAGAACTGACATACTGATGGCACCTGTCCTTGGGATAGATCAGTATGATATCTTTGGGGCTCCAACCCCGCACTGTACAGCTGATATATTCTCTGAGAATGCCCACATGTAAGGAGTGGAAGATCACAGCTCCGTATTCTGTATTAAAAATTGTCCAAAGTAACAACCCCCGCTTGCAGTCAGGTTTCCTACTTATAGGTTATAATTCTCCATGGTTTGGTTTTTAGGGTGAAAAAGAAGGAGAACGAGAAGGACGATGAAAAGGACAATAAGGACGACGAGCGGGAGATCAGAGAGAAGAGGTGCTTTACCTGTGGGGATGTGGGTCACGTACGGAGGGACTGTCCTGAACACAATGCCGCCCGGCAGAACAACAACAGCATTCTCGGTAATAATGGACACAATATGTAATGCCGTAACTCAATAGTACCTGCAGAGAAATGTATTATGACGTCAAAGAGGAAGGAGAGGGTCAATACCATATGCTGTGTAAAGAAAACGTTGTTACACAAAAGTAGAAAACTGTACAACAAATACTTCACATATCAAGAATTAATGTTTTGTTTTTGTTTTTAAGCATCTCAGATCTTGAGCCTTATTGTCCCTCAGCCCGTTCTCACCCCATTACAGCAGATGGAGCGGCCCACGCGCACACGACAGACCTCAGAATCGGTACGTAATAGAATATAGAAATATGAAATGTAGTAAAGGGATAGCACTCAACGGTAAAGCAAAAGCCTTTTTCAGCTGCAGATGGAAGGAAGAGAGCCACAGTATTCATTACTGATGGGTAGGCGGAGCCCCAGATCAGGATGTTACCTCAGATCAAAAGAGTGCTGACTGGCTGCCCCTCCGCTCGGGGCCCCCTACTGTCCATCTAGATTTGAGGTCCCCAGAGGGGTGGGCGTGCTAATGCGCTCCTCAGAAGATTTTTTATTTTTTTCGGACAGGAAGGATCCCCTTTTTCTGAGGGGCCCGGGGTCCAGGGGGGTACCCAACCCCCCTTGGGGATCTGTTTTACTAAAGTCCCCGCAGAATCCTTGCCGGCCCCGGGGGGGTGAGGGGAGCTTCCCCCGGCCCGGGGACGCAAACCACCGGGGCCCCGGTTTTTCGCCCGGGGGGGGGAAACTGGGCACGCGCCCGAAACCCCTGGGGCCCGTGGGCCTTTTGGGGTGGTCTCCCCCAAATTTTTTTTATTATGTGGGGCTTTAGCGTCTGGATGAGCAGCGATTACTTTTAATCATAGCTTCCGCGCTGGTGACAGCGCTACTCAAGTATGTCAATGCTTCAGCGCTGCTGTGAAG
>JARQOD010000009.1:91414640-91585751 GCA_033576555.1 Oophaga sylvatica | reverse complement strand
CCGTCCCCTCCTTCCTTCCGAAGGTAGTCTCGGCCTTTCAATCAACGGGACATCGTCCTCCCGTCACTGTGCCCCTCACCAGCTCATCCCTTGAAAATCCCTCCACAATTGACCTGGTCAGGGCGATCCAAATTTTTCCTTTCTAGAACCACCCCTTTCGTCGGCGGATTCCCTTTCATCCTCCAGGGGGGCCGTCGCAGGGGCCGACTTCAAAATCCACCATCGCCCTGGGTTCGTTCAGCTCCACGAGGCATACCGATCCCAGAAAAAAACAAGCCCCTCCCGGATGAGGGCGCACTCTACCCAGGCGGTGGGAGCCTCGGGCCATTCGTCACCAGGCTTCGGCGGCGCAAATCTGTAAAGCCGCAACTGGTCTTCCCTCCACACCTTCGTGAAGTTCTACAAAGTTAATACCCACGCCTCGGCGGACGCAGGCTTGGGTAGAAAAAGATACTACAGGCGCGGTTTCCCACCGACCGACCAAAAGTTTTCCTCTTCTCTAATATACCTAGAATCCCCACCCTTGGGACTGCTTTTGGACGTCCCATAGTAACCTTGTCCCCCAATGAAGCGATAAAGAAAGAAGGATTTTTGTACTTACCGTAAAATCTCTTTCTTGGAGTCTTCATTGGGGACACAGCACCCTCCCCTAAATCCGTACCACATTAGACCTCAGACCGTGGCCTTGGGGTTGGCACATAGGCCGTGCCTCCGGTCACCATAGGTACTCCTACTACTACTGCTTTTGCACCAACTGAGTTGCTCTGTGCCTGTCGGTGGGTGTAACTGCTGGGGAGGTCATTTTTGCCAAATTTTGCTAGTGTCAGCCTCCAGTGACAGCACCATACACCCATAGTAACCTGTGTCCCCCAATGAAGACTCCAAGAAAGAGATTTTACGGTAAGTACCAAAAATCCTTCTTTTGCAGAATATCAGTCTGTCCATGATGTTTTTTCTGGGAGAGAAGTGGCTTCTTTGCTGCCCTCCTTGAGACCAGGCCTTGCCCAAGAGTCTCCGCCTCACAGTGCGTGCAGATGCACTCACACCTGCCTGCTGCCATTCCTGAGCAAGCTCTGCACTGCTGGTAGCCCGATCCCGCACTGAAACACTTTTAAGAGACGTCCTGGCGTTTGCTGGTCTTTCTTGGGCGCCCTGGAGCCTTTTTGGCAACAATGGAACCTCTCTCCTTGAAGTTCTTGATGATGCGATAGATTGTTGACTGAGTGCAATCTTTCTAGCTCGATACTCTTCCCTTGTTAGGCCATTTTGTGCATTGCAATGATGACTGCACGTGTTTTCTTTAGAGATAACCAGGGTTAACAGAAGAGAAACAATGATGCCAAGCACCAGCCTCCTTTTAAAGTGTCCAGTGGTGTCATTCTTAATCATGACAGATTGATCTCCAGCCATGTCCTCATCAACACCCACACCTGTGTTAATGGAGCAATCACTGAAAAGAGGTTAGCTGGTCCTTTTAAGGCAGGGCTGCAATGATGTTGAAAGTGTTTTTGGGGGATAAAGTTCATTTTCTAGCCAAATATTGACTTTGCAATAATTGCTGTTAAGCTGATCACTCTTTATAACATTCTGGAGTATATGCAAATTGCCATTAGAAAAAGTGAAGCAGTAGACTTTATAAAAATTAATATTTGTGTCATTCTCAAAACTTTGGCCATGACTGTACTACCGCCCGACACTGGGTAACCCCGGAAAGCGCTTCCAGGAAGGAAACGCCTAGACGTCCTATACCCCTTCAGCTCCGATCTGGTAACCAAATGGTCCGAGTCCCCCAAGGGGGACTCGCCTATCTCCCGCTTGTTTGCACATACGGTCCTGTCCATCCTGACGCCGCGGCACTCAAGGACGCCACGGACAGACAGATAGAAGCCCTGACAAAATCTGCCTTTGAGGCATCAGGCGCTTTACACTGCCCCAACTTCGCCTCCACCTGGGTGGCAAAAGCCGTATCGGCCTGGGCCAAAATTCTCAAATGGGGCATCGCGTCGAGGCCCCCACAGAGGACATTTCCAACATAGCGGACCAGATCGGTCGCGCGGGCAAATACCTCCTTAACGCCTCCCTGGATGCCGCCGCCTGCTCCGCAAGGGCAAACAGCAACATTCTCGCATTCCGGGAACTTTGCTGAAGGCGTGGAACACGGACCCAGCGTCAAAAGACGGATTTTGGTAAGAACTTACCTGTAAAATCCTTTTCAGCGAAGGAAGGAAAGGAGACACACTAGTAATGACTAGTGGGTAGGCGGAGCCCAGATAGGATTGACACCTCAGATTAAAAAGTGTTGACCGGCCCCTCCAGCTCGGGCTCCTCCTACTCCTGCTTCTTCAGTCGTACAAAGCTTAGGGAAGAGCAAAATTCACCAGCGGAGCAACATAACCCCTTCTGAAGGACTTCAGAGAAAAAGCAAGAATACAGTTATGCATGCATGTAGGCAAAAACCACACAGTTTCCAGGTACTACTCACTGGACCTGACCACCGCGATGAGCTGGCAATGCTGGAAAGGAGCCGTAGCGCGTCAACCTCAGTCCAGATAATCGCTAACAGAAGAGGGTCACGCCGCATCTGAAAACACATCAACAAACTTCTGCCATGGGCGGGTGCTGTGTCTCCTTTCCTTCCTTTGCTGAAAAGGATTTTACAGGTAAGTTCTTACCAAAATCCGTCTTTCAGCAGCAGAATGGAAGGAAAGGAGACACACTAGTAATGACTAGTGGGACGTCCCAAAGCAGTCCAAAAATTAAGGGTGGGAATATAACCAAGAAAAAAAACAGGCAGAATCCCAACAACCTTGGTAAATGCGCAACAGGCGCCAAATACAAGTTAACTAGAACTTTACACTACAGCCGCCTGTAGGACCCTGCGTCCTAAGGCCGCATCAGCGGAAGCACTGACGTCCACCTTATAAAACTTTGTAAACGTGTGGACGGAGCACCAAGTCGCCGCTCGGCAGAGCTGAACTGCCGAAGCCCCTTGATGAAAGGCCCACGATGAGGCCACAGCCCTCGTGGAATGAGCACGAATCTTAATCGGGCAAGGTTCGCCTTTAAGTCGGTAAGCCTCCAAAATGGCTGACCGAATCCAACGAGCTATAGAGTCCTTGGAAGCTCGTTGACCACGTCGACGACCTGCTGGAATCACAAACAAGGAGTCTGACTTCCTAAAACCTTGAGTAACAGACAAATAGAACTTCAAGGCCCGCACTAAATCCAATGTGTGCAAAACCCGTTCCTTTGCATTCCTCGGCCCGGGCAAAGTGAAGGCAAAACAATATCCTGGTTAACATGGAATTGCGACACTACCTTAGGTAGAAAGTCACCCCATGTGCGAAGCACTACTCGATCCGGGTAAAATTCCAGGAAAGGAGGCGAGCAAGAAAGAGCCGCCAACTCAGAAACCCTTCTCAAAGAAGTGACTGCGACTAGGAAGGCAACCTTCCAAGAAAGCAAAGAAAGGTTAGCAGAATCCATTGGCTCAAAAGGCCCATGCTGAAGAGCCTCCAGGACAAGGTTGAGCCGCCAAGGAGACACAGGTGCCTTCCGCGGCGGAAACTGACGGGTTACCCCGCGAAAAAAGGAGCGCACGTCCCTACGCGAGGCGATAACTCTCCGGAACAACAGGGACAGGGCAGAAACCTGACCCCTCAGGGTGCTAACTGCCAAACCCTTGTCCAGCCCGTACTGTAGAAAAGCCAACAGATTGGGAATGGAAAAAATCCTCGGGTTCCTTGAAGAACCCAAACACCACGAGAAGAAGGCTTCCCAGGTCTTGTGGTAAATTCTAGTAGTAGCCGGACCTCTGGCAGCTCGCAGAGTGGCAATGACTTCGGCTGAAAAACTCTACGGTCAGTATTTCGGTCTCAAGAGCCACGCCGTCAAAACGCAGAGACTTCAAGTCCGGATGACGGACAGGACCCTGGGTTAACAGGTCCGGCGAAGAGGAAGTGGAAATGGCGGTGCTGCCAAAAGCGACACAGTGTCGAGAACCACGTCCTCCTTGGCCAATCTGGGGCTATCAACATAGCGGGATTTCTCTCCAGTCTGATCCGACGCAGCACCAGAGGAAGTAAGGATATCGGCGGAAACACATAGATTAGCTCGAATCTGTCCCACGGGGCCACCAGAGCATCCACCGCCACAGCCTTCGGGTCCTTGTACCTGGACATGAAGGTCGGCAACTTGGCATTGGACCTGGATGCCATCAAATCCACTTGGGGAACTCCCCAAAGGGAGCACAGCAGTGCAAAGATCTCCGGATGAAGACTCCATTCTCCGGGATCCATCTTCTCTCGACTGAGGAAGTCCGCCGTGGTATCTGAACTCCTGAATGTGAATCGCAAGAGATGGCTGGTACTCTGTCCTCGGCCCAATTCAGGATCCGAGACACTTCCACCATGAGCCTGGAAACTCCTCGTCCCCCTTGGTGGTTGATATACGCGACCGCCGTTGCGTTGTCTGTCTGATCACATCGTCCAGTGTTGGAGGCAAAGAAAAATTGCCTCAATTCCAAGATGTTGATCGGTAGAACAGACTCTTCCGATGACCATACTTCCTGAACCCAGAGATCGTTCCAGACACCCCCCCAGCCCATCAGGCTGGCATCGGTGGTTATGACCGACACCCCCGGAGGAAGGAAAGACTTCCCCAGTGATAACGTTCCTGGACGTGACCACCAACTTAGGACTCTCGCACCCTGCGAGAGATGAGGATACTGCGATCCAGTGCAATCTGCGATCGATCCCAATGACTCAGAATGAGCCTTTGGAGGGCTCTGGAATGAAACTGGGCAAATGGAAGCGCTTCCATGGAAGCCACCATCAGACCTAAAAGGCGCATACACTTCCGAAGGGACATTGCTGTCGAAGACTTCATAGTCTGTACATGTCGAAGGAGACATGCCCGCTTGTCTGGAGGTAGGGACACCACTGCCCGTACCGTGTCGAAATGCATCCCCAAAAACAGGATTGACTGCCACGGTTCCAGAGACGACTTCTCCCAATTGACCAGCCACCCGAAGTCCTCCAGGAGCTGAAGGGATAGATTGCGAGCCGTCACCGCCTCCTCCTTTGAGGACGCCACAATCAAAAGGTCGTCCAGATAGGGAATAATCGTGACTCCCTGTCTTCGAAGAATTGCCATGAGAGGCGCTAGAATTTTTGTAAAAACTCTGGGCGCTGAAGCCAAGCCGAATGGCAGGGCCAACAAATTGGTAATGGTCCTGACCTATGGCAAACGAAGGAAGCGCTGGTGAGCCCTTCCGACGGGAACATGCAAATAAGCGTCGCGAATGTCGATTGACACCAGAAAGTCGTTCTGCGACAGGGTTGCCCAACGGAGCGAAGTGACTCCATGCGAATTTTTGGGTGTGGACATGCTGATTCAATCTTTTGAGATCCAGAATAGGACGAAATTTGTCCTCTTTTTTGGGGGCCACAAAGAAATTTGAATAAAAACCTTTTCCCCGGTCCTCTGTCGGAACCGGTATTACTACACCCTTCTGCAGAAGGAATTCCACCTCTCGCAGCAGAGCGGCAAATAGTTCGGGCTCTGACGGAATGCGAGACTGGCAAAAACTGTCCGGGGGTCGAGATGAAAACTCTATGAAATAGCCTGCCGGCATAACTCGCGTTACCCCAGGAATCCGGAACGCGGGAAATCCAATTCGCCTTGAATTGGAGCAGGCGACCCCCCCACCCGAGAGCCCTCGAGTGAGGACCTGGCGTCAGTCTGCCTTGGCGGGCTTCTTGTCAGTTTTCCCCCTTGTCTTGACGAAAACTTTTGTTTCCAAGGGGGTGCGGGATTTCTGAGAAGACTTCTTTCCCGAAAAAGAGGGACGACCCGATCCCCAAGAAGACTGACCGGATCGTGCCCTAGACCGAAAATACCGCCGACCATTACCGGCACTAGGTCTGCCAGACGTAGAAGCCATAGCCCTTCGCTGTGTAAAGCCGCTTCTTTAGCCTTTGCCTTGGCAATCAGCTCTGTTAGATCAGATCCAAATAGCTGACCACCCTTGTAGGCTAAAGACAGTAAACCCTGCTTGGAAACCGCGTCCCCGGTCCACTGTCTAAGCCACAGTGCTCTTCTGACTGTGACCGCTGAGGATTGCGTCCTGGATAATAATGACGCAGTATCCAGACCTGCATCACAGCTATATCGGGCTGCAGTCTCCAATAAATCGAGAAGTCCATCAATCTCGGATAATGGAGATCTATTTTGCAACGCCTTCCGTAAACGGACCAACCAGCACAGGGAAGCCTTAGAAGCACACATGGATCCTAGTACTGCTCTGAATCCATGACCTGCAGCTTCATAGATGGATTTCGCCGCCATCTCAGTTTTTCTGTCCAGCGGCTCTTGCAGACTCGCTTTCCCTTTAACCGGAAGCAATGAGGATTTACTAAGCTGGGATAAAGGAACATCCACTTCAGGAGAAGGAATCCAATTATCCGTCAATTCCGTTGAACACAGATATAATGCTTCAAAGAACCGTGTCCCTTGAAAAACGTTTATCCGGACACAGACGTTCCTTCTCCACTACCGTATTAAGCTCTTCCAGAGCCGGTAATGTTGACCGCGACTTATGGTACTCCTGGTACATGCGGCCTGACTTACCAGGCCGTGTAGTTACCTCCTCCGGTAACTGTACGCCTCTCTCATAGCTTCAATTAAAGCCTCTGTTCGGCTCACAAGAGAGAAAGAATGTCCCTGCCGATCCTCCTTATCCAAATTGGATAACTCCCCTTCTGAGTTTGAAGGAGAACCCTGTCCGCATTCCATATCAGATACCTCTGATTCGCTACGCGGAAAAAATGGCACCGGCCTGCGCCGCTTCCTGTCATGAGAGGATCTAGCTGACACCCACTGACCTAAAAGGTCAGACAAGCCATTAATTGACTGAGCGATGGCATCTAATTTGGTATCGCTGTAAATCGCAGCGCTTGATGCCGTCGAAGTCTGTGTATCAGATACTTGCGACTGATCCTGTAGCGGATCTGGCAGATGGTCCGCACCTTCCGGACCCTGAACCGACATGTCAGCAGTAAATTGGCAGGTCAAAACCCTGTTAGTAACTGGAAACAGTGTGGTTACTAAGCAGACTGAACAAGTACGCTGAAGGGTTAAAGCTCTTAAAGAAGAGAGTTACCCCAGCTATCTCTCAGTATATAAATAACCTCCTGCGTTCTGATCCCTACCGGGTAGAACCTGCGGCGGTTATTGCTGAAAGGGTTAACCCTTCATAGGGGTTAATGCCGCCAACTCCCCACAACTCCCTATATAAAATAAAAGGAGTGTGCGAGTCCCAGGTCTCTATAAGAGAACGCGGCTGCAGATAAACGCTGTCTGTCACTTGGAACACAGATAGGTTCTGCGCTGTGGGGTGATGATATTCACTCACCCAGCTGGCCTCGGTGAAAGTATACCTTAAATAGGAGGAGCGGAGCATGAGGAGCCCGGAGCCTCTGTAATGGCCGCCGCGCTGAGAGAAGCCGGAAGAGAAGGACAGTGAAGCTGCAGTCTCCTCAGAGCGATTCCTGTCACAAAAAGAGCGGAAGCGTGAAGCCACGCCCCCTCCGGCTTCAAAAAAGAGCGCAAACTCCTCGCTCTCTGCTCTCCTCTGTCCTGCAGGTATCTGCCTGCGGACATAAAATACAGTCACCAAACATGTCATCTAATACATGTACCAGCGGCTGCCGCAGCAGCCGCTGAGAGCACACACACATTCAGCATAAAATGCGGTACTCACCAGCCGAGCGCCACAGGGACCCCCAGGGGTTTGTGGCGCTGTGCCCATCGCTTCCCCCCTCCAGGCGGGGAACGCAGTGACCCCCGATGTGCGGTTTGCGTCCCCGCCAGGGAAGCAATCCTCATCCCCCAGGGCCGGCGTGAAACTGCAGGGACCACCATACAGGGTATTACAGATCGCCAAGGGAGAGGTGGGGGTCCAGCAGCGCTGAGACCTCTAGACCACTTCTGGTGATCCAAGTCTCTTGTCCGATAAAAATAATAAAGTTTTCTGAGGAGCTGCTTCCAGCAGCGACCATCCTCTGGACCTCAAATTTTAGACTGAAGAAGCAGGAGTAGGAGGAGCCCGAGCTGGAGGGGCCGGTCAACACTCTTTTTAATCTGAGGTGTCAATCCTATCTGGGCTCCGCCTACCCACTAGTCATTACTAGTGTGTCTCCTTTCCTTCCATTCTGCTGCTGAAAAAGTCCTTAACTAGCCTCCCCTTCCAGGGCTCCAGGCTCTTCGGGTCCCAACTTTACCAAATCATCTCTGACACCACGGGGGGCAAGGGTAATTCTCTGCCCCTATCCAGACCAAGACGACCCTACTACAGGAAGGCACCACAGCCCTTTCGCCCCTTCCGTCCGTTCACCGCCTCAAGCGGCTCCACTCAACAGGACCGACCTCCCGCCCATGGAGACAGAAGGAAACCTTCCTTCAAGTCTACCCCCCACTGGAGAAACAAGAGCCTCCCCCCTAAGCCATCCAGTAGCAGGAATCATAGATTCCCCCCTAAATGATGGGTCACCCCCACCCGGGAACCCTCCCAGGGTGGGGGGAAGACTCCTTTTGTTCAGGGACACCTGGCTGTCAGTCGTCGACGACGCCTGGGTAAGGGAGATCATTATGTCCGGATACAAAAGAGAGTTTTCTTCCTACCCAAAGAGATGCTTCTTCACCAAAGCACCCCTCACATCTCCCAGGGTTTCTCTGCGAAGTCGCCTCCCTACTAGAAGCAGAAGTGATCGTCCCCGTTCCCTTGCACGAACGGTTCTCCGGGTTCTACTCAAACCTCTTCGTAGTCCCGAAAAAGGACGGCTCCCTTCGCCCGATCCTAGACCTCAAACGGCTGAACCGCCATCTTCGGATCCGCCAGTTCAAAATGGAGTCCTTACGCTCGGTAATCACCTCCATGGAGCCGGGGGAATTTCTTTGCTCCGTGGACATACAGGAAGCGTACCTACACATCCCTGTCTGCATTCAACACCAAAAGTACCTCCGCTTTGCATTGCAGGAACACCATTACCAGTTCACAGCTCTCCCGTTCAGCCTGGCCTCTGCCCCCAGGGTCTTCACGAAGGTCATGGCGGCGGTCATGGCCATCCTCCGATCCAAGGGGATCCTCATAATCCCCTACCTCGACGACCTCCTAGTCAATGGTCCGTCCCGCCAGGAGTGCAACCAAAGCCTCCAGATCACCCTGAGCACCTTATCCCGCCTCGGGTGGCTCTTCAACCGGGAGAAATCAACCCTGATCCCAACCCAACGCCTTCTCTTTCTGGGCATGGAACTCGACACCATTCGTGCTCGAGTCTTCCTCCCGGAGGAAAAATACTACTCTCTCAAACAAGGGATCAAAGACCTAAAGCGACCAGCCCCTCTTCCCCTACGTTTCGTCTTCAGAGTCCTGGGGAAGATGGTCGCCTCCATGGAGGCAGTACCATACGCGCAGTTCCACACACGCCCCCTCCAACTTGCCCTCTTGTGTCCTGGGACAAGAAGCCAGCATCCCTAGACCGCCCAGTGCTCCTCCTGCCCAAGGTGAAATAGTCCCTCACTTGGTAGACGCTGGCCTCCACCATCCTACGCGTAAGGTCATCCCTACCCCTCCGGTGACAGATCATCACCACCGACGCCAGCCTGCACAGCTGGGGCGCAGTCTACCGGCACCTCACAGCACAGGGCCGCTGGGACGCACATGAAGCCCTCCTGCCGATAAACCTCCTGGAGATCAGGGCAATCTTCTTGGCCCTCCTCCACTGGCAGCCCCTCCTCGAGAGCAAACCAGTCCGCCTTCAGTCGGACAACGCCATGGCCGTGGCATACATAAACCATCAGGGCGGGACTCGCAGCAAGCAGATCATGACCGAGATAGCGAAGATCCTACGTTGGGCAGAACGCCACGTCCCGGCCATCTCTGCCGTACACATTCCAGGGGTGGACAACTCAACCCGGCTGTCTTCAGCAAATTTGCCAGAGGTGGGGCGTCCAGACGTCGACCTAATGGCATCCCGATCAAACCACAAGGTACCCCAGTACGTGGCCAGATCCCGGGACCCGATGGCACTCGGTAGCGACGCGCTCGTCATCCCGTGGTCCCAGTTCCAAATGCCTTACCTCTTTCCACCCATCCCCCTGCTTCCACAGTCATAAAAAAGATGGAGTCCCCGTCCTACTTGTAGCCCCAGATTGGCCCCGTCGGGCCTGGTATGCGGAGCTCGTAAACATGCTCACGGACGCCCCCTGGAGACTCCCATCCCGTCCGGACGTTATCTCACAGGGACCCCTCTTCCACCCGAATTCTCAGTCGCTCACTTTAACTGCATGGCCGTTGAGGCCTCGGTTCTAAGGAACGCAAGCTTTTCCGAAAGGGTCACCCAAATGATGATAAGAGCCAGGAAACCAGCGTCTTCCCACATTTATCACAGTGCTGGAAGGCCTTTTTTCCGCTGGTGCGAGGAAAACAATCTCTTCCCGATGACCTTTTCCCTGCCCTCTGTACTCGGTTTTCTACAGTCGGGACTTGACTCCGGCCTTTCCCTCAGTTCCTAAAGGGTCAGGTCTCAGCCCTATCCGTGCTATTCCAGACCGAAAATGGCCTCCTTGCCCCAGGTGAAGACCTTACTGCAGGGGGTCGCTCACCTAGCTCCCCCTTACCGTCCTCCGATCGATCCCTGGGATCTCAATCTGGTCCTAAGCGCTCTACAACGTACGCACTTCGAGCCTGTCCAGGACATCCCCTTCTCACTACTCTCGTGGAAGGTAGCCTTCCTGGTCTCCATCACCTCCCTCAGAAGGGTATCCGAATTGGCGGCCCTGTCCTGCCGCCCGCCCTTTCTGATCCTACATCAGGATAAGGTAGTCCTCCGGCCTGTCCCTTCCTTGCGAAGGTAGTCTCGGCCTTCCACATCAACGAGGACATCGTCCTCCCTTCACTGTGCCCCTCACCAGCCCTCCCCCTAGAAAGATCTCTCCACAAGCTGGACCTGGTCAGGGCGATCTGGTCCTACCTTTCTAGGACCACACTCCTTCATCAGTCGGATTCCCTGTTCGTCCTCTGAGGGCCGCCGCAAAGGGCTGTCTGCCTCAAAATCCACCATCGCCCGGTGGGTTCGTTCAGCTATCCTGGAAGCATACCGATCCCAGGACAAACAACCTCCCCCGGGGGAGCCTCATGGGCCATTTGTCACCAGGCTTCGGCGGCGCAGATCTGCAAAGCCGCAACCTGGTCTTCTCTCCACACCTTCATTAAATTCTACAAGGTTAATACCCACGCTTCGGAGGACGCGGGGCTAGGTAGAAAAATACTGCAGGCGGCGTTTCCCACCTGCCTACCTAGTCCCCGCTATCTCCATATTTTACCTAATTACCCACCCTCGGGACTGCTTTAGGACGTCCCATAGTAACCTGTGTCCCCCAATGAAGCGATAAAGAAAGAGGATTTTTGGTACTTACTGTAAAATCTCTTTCTTGGAGTCTTCATTGGGGGACACAGCACCCACCCCAAAAATTCACACCACACTGGACCTCAGGCCGTTCCTTGGGGTTGGCACATAGGTCGTGTATCCTATTACTATAACAGCTCCTACTACTGCTTTTGCACTAACTGAGTTGCTTTGTGCCTGTCGGTGGGTGTATACTGCCAGGGAGGAGTCAGCCTTTTTGCCTTATTAGCATAGTGTCAGCCTCCTAGTGACAACAACATACACCCATAGTAACCTGTGTCCCCCAATGAAGACTCCAAGAAAGAGATTTTACGGTAAGTACCAAAAATCCCTCTTTTTTTGCCCCTTTTTATATTGATGTGCAAATGGTGCGCAACTCTGTTTAAAAGGAAGTTTAACACAAAATGACTGTTCAAACCAAGCGCACACACTCGGTGCACCCTTGGTGTAGAAAAGCAGTTTAGTGCACTTTTTACCTTCTTGTTTTGCATCTATCTTTACCCCCACCTCTGGATCCTGTAAAACCAGAGCTGTCAATCAAGAAATAAGATGGTGGAAATAAATGGGGAACATAAAGGTAAGACCGTGCACCGAACTACTCGGCCACACTAAGGGTGCACTGAGCACCTGTGCTTGGTTTTAATAGTCACTCTGCACTTACAGACCCCTTTGAGAAACATGACATTGTGGCGCATATGCGCTTTGCGTTACATGGCCGGCCATCATCCAAAATAAATCTCTTACAGAGTCCAGTGTAGGTGGACTGTGCGAACAACGTACCTTACCTGGGATGTCAGGGTAGGTCACCTTATATTATAATGACGATGCAGACAGAAAAAGATTCGGGACTTGAATTAAGTCCAATCACTCAAGGTTCATGTGTTCTCTGATTTAATTGTTCATTTCTTTTCCATTCGTCATGATCTACAGATATTACCAAATTGACACCTGGCTCCATCCTATACACAGTTTCAGAAAGAGAATACCCATAATGTGTACACCGACCCAGCCAGAGTGTCCCCACCCCGTGTACAAAGCTCCGTCCGGAACCCGTCCCCAACCCGCCGGTACAGAGCTCCGTCACCCACCTCCGTGTACAGAGCTCCGGCTGTAGCGTCCCAACCCCTGTACAGAGCTCCGTCGCGGAGCGTCCCCACCCTCCGTGTACAGAGCTCCGGCTGTAGCGTCCCCACCCCATGTACAGAGCTCCGTCCGGAGCGTCCCCCCCCCTTGTACAGAGCTCCGGCCGGAACTCCCACCCCGTGTACAGAGATCCGTCCGGAGCGTCCCCACCCCCGTGTACAGAGCTCCGTCCGAGCGTCCCACTCCGTGTACAGAGCTCCGGCTGTAGCGTTCCCACCCCATGTACAGAGCTCCGTCTGGAGCGTCCCCACCCCGTGAACAGAGCTCTGGCCGGAGCGTCCCCACCCCCGTGTACAGAGCTCCGGCCGGAGCATCCCTACTCTTCGTACTCAAACAAAGGCAACAAAAGGATGTTTAATGGTGGCAGGGTATCTATAGTACTTAGGTGAGATTACAGTGTAGAATCAAATAGAATATCCCTGCGACCAACCTGAGTGATATGTGGACAGTCGGAAAGATACAGGGAGAACAAAAGAGCAAAAAAGCCAAACATACAGTCCAAGGTATTGTAAAGAGAAAAATCAATTTATTAAGTTAATCAGGTAAAAATAACAGAAAAAAACAAATTAGGTAAAAATTTAAATTTTACAACAAGGATGCACACCCAGGACAATAATTCAATGTTACTACAAATTCATAAATGAAAAAAAAAGTTTATCATTTGGATGTCAAAGCACAGAGCAAATGTGTAGTGTGAGTGTCTCTTACTCTACTTATTTGCTCTGTGCCGTGTTACCTGTTGCTTTGACATCCAAATGGTATACTTTTTTTTTCATTTATTATGAATTTGTGGTAACACTCATTCCTGTTACACTTTATTCACCAGCAAATATTTCTCCATCGCCTCATTGGGGGACACACAGACCGTGGGTGTTATGCTGCTGCCACTAGGAGACACTAAGCAATACACAGAAAAACAGTTAACTTCTCCTCCTGCAGTATACACCCTCTGTTGGCTCAATCCTGAACCAGTTCTTGCTTAGTGTCTGTAGGAGGCACTAGGGTCTGATTTCAGACCCCAAGGTTTTTTGTTTTACGTTTATTATTTTTACTATCTTCCACGCACTGAAGGGCGACGGGACTTGTACGAAAAGTCCTGATCTCCCACAAACATCAACAGGCGGGCACGGGAGTACACCTCCACGTACCCCCTCCTGCAACGCTACCATCGGGCAACGGATCCCCTTCAAGGGCCGCTCTCCCATGTGTCATATGGCTAACGCGACCCGCAGTTTGTTGAATTATAGCACCTCACCACCACTAGTGAAAGTGGCTGGTGCTAGGATGATGGAAATGGGGTCACTCTCCGCCTCCCTATGAAAGGGATGGCGGATTGAGGAGGTACAGATACCGCAGCCATTCACATCTGAGCAGGCGCTCCACAGTGAGTACATGATCTTTATTGCCTGCATCCCCCTGCGCTGTCACAGTCACCGTTACATGAATGCTCCCTGAAATGCCTTCACCCTCTGGGTAGGCAACAGGGCCGGCGTCGCTGCAGCCAGGTCCCCACTTCATGGCGGTGTACCGTGCTTGCGACCTTGTAGGGCCGCAAGGCCGTCGCCGCTCATCGCCGGGCAAGTTCCCAAATTTAGTCCCCGGCTTCAGGCCGGAGTAGGCCGAGAAGGTGGGCGGGCTTACCGCTCTCATAGTAGCTCCGCACACGTTGCATGCTCTCCTCAGCTCTCTCTTCCTCCCTCCCTCATCTTCTGGCGCTTCTCGGAAGACGAGAAGCGCTAAGGACACAAATCCCGGGCGCCATCTTCTAGGACACCAGCGCTGTCAGCATTGCGGTACTGGGGGCACCAGACAGCGATTCCTCAGCGCTATCTTGGGACTGGGTAAGCTTACACAGCGCTTAACCCTTCTCCTGCAGCAGACTCTCAGACAAAAATGTCGCAATCAAAAGGCTCAAAACGGCCTGGCAAAAATCACACAGTGGTGTACGCCGCCTGTGCTTCATGCAACGCTTCCCTGCCGTCAAAGCATCGGTCTCAATTCTGCGCGACGTGCCCAAGAGCCCACGGCTTCTGCCGATTAGGAGTCCTCTGCTACCGTTCAGGAGGCCCCTACCTATTGCTGACCCCAATGAGCCGGGTCCTGCAGGGTGGTCTGTATTTATGGATTCTCTGACTAAGGCCTTGGATACCTTCCATGGCTCTTCTTCTAGCCAGGGCGTCCCTTTTCCAGAAAGAGACCCTGCAGGTTTCAGAGATTCCTCATCAGACAGAGGCCGAACTTCGGCTTCTGCAAAGCGGCCGTCTAGAAAACGCTGCCATAGGGCTTCTCCCAATCCATATAGTGATTCGGCATCTGTGAGCTCAAACTCTCGATCCCCCTCTTCCAGAGATCTCTGTGAGCGGGATTCTGAGTACGAGTCGGATACAAGGGATGACCCCAACTCGCCAGAATTTCTAGAGTCTCTAGACTCTCTCATAGAGGCGGTTAACAAGACCCTGGAAATAGATGATGAATCCGGGTCTCAACCGAGTCATCCTATTTCTTTTAAAAGAGCTAAGCGTCCTCACAGGGTGTTTGGTAACCACCCGGAGTTTAAGGACATTGTTCAGGGACATTGGGATCGTCCAGACAGACGTTTTTCAGGACTGAAGTCTCTGGAAACGCGATACCCATTTTCAGCAACCGTAGCAAAGGAGTGGACTGAATCTCCAATAGTAGATCCACCGGTATCTCGCTTTGCTTCAAAAACCCTTCTGTCAGTTTCTGATGGTTCATCCGTTAAGCATCCCTCAGATAGACAGATTGACAACCTCACCAAATCCATTTTTCAGGCTGCTGGAGCATTACTATCTCCTTCCTTCGCAGCCACCTGGGTGGCGAGGGCCATGGGGACCTGGGCTGAGGATTTAATTAAGGTTACTAATGATATCCCTCTTCCACCTGAGGCACGTAATCTGACCTATCAGATTACTCGGGCAGGAGAATACATGGTCCATGCGTCCCTAGATGCAGCTAATTGCGCTGCACTCTCAGCCGCCAATGCTATCGCCATTCGGAGATCTCTTTGGCTCCGAGAGTGGCGAGCAGACTCTGCTTCAAAGAGGTCCTTGACTTCGCTGCCTTATCACTCAGGGCGTCTCTTTGGTGATCGCCTTGATCAGATTATTTCTGCCACGGGTGGCAAAAGTAAATTTCTTCCGCAGCACAGAATCAATCGCCACTTTCGGTCTCAATACCAAGGTCGTTTCCGGCCATTTCGCAGCTCCTTTAATTGGTCCTCTGCCTCGACCTCGTCCCAGATGCCCCGTTCTGCACGCAGAGACAGGGGTTTGCAACAGTCTAGCAGTTCCTCCCAACCCTGGAGAAACAGATTCTCTCAGTCTGTAAATAAGAGGTCCTCCTCTCGCAAATTATCCTCCCAATGACTCCTTGCTGGGGACGGGGGACCCAAACAGGGTAGGCGGACGCTTACTCCTGTTCCACGAGGCCTGGGGGTCGGTCGTCCACGACCGGTGGGTAAGACATCTTGTACACTCCAGCTACAAGATCAAATTTTTGTCTCTCCCAAGGCGCTTCTTTCAGTCCCGTCCCCCAAAGTCCAAAGACCTCGCAACTCCTTTTCTTCGGGCCTTGGACATTCTTCGCACCAGCGGTGTCATCGTCCCTGTTCCTCACGGGGAAAGGTTCAAAGGGTTTTATTCTAACCTCTTTGTGGTTCCCAAGAAGGACGGCTCTCTACGTCCTATTCTGGACCTAAAACTGCTGAACAAATTCATCAGAGTCCGCCATTTCAGAATGGAATCTCTCCGCTCTGTCGTCGCATCTCTAGAAAGGAATTCCTGGGTCAATCGACATCAAAGACGCATATCTACACATCCCGATTTTCAGTGGTCATCAAAAATGTCTGCGTTTTGCAGTCGGAGACGACCACTTTCAATTTGCAGCTTTGCCCTTTGGCCTTGCTACCGCCCCCAGAGTGTTCACAAAAGTCATGGCGGCCGCCATGTCAATTTTACACTCTCAGGGTGTGGAGTCCTCCGTACCTAGACGACCTACTCATCAAGGGACCGACTTTTCGGGCCTGTGCAGAAAGTGTCGACATCACTATCGACACCCTCTCTCGCCTGGGTTGGTTAGTCAATCTAGACAAGTCCTCTCCCATTCCCTCTCAAAGATTCTTTTTCTGGGAGTGTTTTTGGACATTTCCCAAGGGTTGGTATCTCTCCCTCCAGAGAAGATCGCTTCTCTGAGAAGGGGAGTACTTCTGTTGTCTCTAGGCCGCTCTCACCCCCTGCGGTTCGCCATGCAGGTCCTGGGGAAAATGGTAGCCTCCATCGAGGCAGTACCGTTCGCTCAATTCCATCTCCGACCTCTTCAACAGGAGCTAATATCAGCTTGGGACAGGAACCCAGCATCCTTAAGTCGCAGTTTTCGTCTCTCTCTCAGAGTCAGACGCTCCCTGAAGTGGTGGACAAATGTCTCATCACTGAATCAAGGGAAACCCTTTCTTCCTGTCCATTGGTTGGTGGTGACCACCGATGCCAGTCTCCTCGGATGGGGAGCGGTATTCCTTCACCACACGGCTCAAGGCCGCTGGTCCCCTCCAGAGACCCGTCTCCCGATCAACATCCTGGAGATCAGAGCTATCAAACTAGCTCTCTTACATTTCCAGCATCTGTTAGCCGGTCTTCCCATCCGGATACAGTCAGACAACGCCAAGGCCGTGGCGTATATCAACCGTCAGGGAGGAACTCGGAGCAGAACAGCGATGCTCGAGGTATCACACATTCTGCGGTGGGCCGAGTCAAACAGCTCACTCATCTCCGCGGTTCACATCCCGGGAGTGGACAATTGGGAGGCCGACTTTCTCAGTCGCCAAGACTTAGATTCAGGAGAATGGTCCCTGCACCCAGAAATGTTTCAAATCATTTGCCAGCACTGGGGTATGCCGGACGTGGATATCATGGCATCCAGACTAAATACCAAAGTTCAGACTTTCATAAGTCGATCTCGCGATCCACTAGCCATCGGATCGGATGCGCTAGTCCTCCCTTGGAGTCAATTTCGTCTTCCTTACATCTTTCCACCTCTTCCGTTAATCCCCAGGGTGATTCGGAAGATCAAAACGGAAGGCGTTCCTCTCATCCTGGTCGCACCGGACTGGCCTCGCCGTCCGTGGTATGCGGAACTAGTACGTCTGCTCGCAGACGTTCCTTGGAGATTACCGGATCGTCCGGACCTTCTTTCTCAGGGCCCAATCTACCATCACAATTCGAGAGCGCTGAATTTGACGGTATGGCCATTGAAGCCTGGATCTTAGGCCAGGCTGGTTTTTCACAAAAGGTTATCTCTACAATGATCAATGCCAGGGAACCCGTTTCCATACGCATTTACCATCGTGTGTGGAAAACATTCTTTTCCTGGTGTAAGGATAAGAGTCGTTCCCCTTTGGTTTTTTCTATCCCTTCCATTCTGGAGTTCCTCCAGGCAGGGTTGGATTCAGGGTTAGCACTCTCTTCCCTCAAGGGACAGTGTTGTGAATGGGTTTGAGATGAGTTCTGAGCAGAGGCTCCCTCTGGTGGTTACAAGCGGTACTAGTGAGGATTGTGAGGACTGGGAATCAGGTGTTACTGATTGGTCTTATATAAGGGAGTCATTTTCCCATCAGGGTTGCCGGTGATCAATTGTTCTGGTCTGAATCCTTCTTTCCAGTTTCCCTTGTAGCCTGCTGTGTCGTGTCTGCATCTCCTGCTATCAGATAAGACAATTTCTTATTTTGTGTTTTTGCTATATTTTTGCATTTTGTCCTGCACTTCTGTGGGGGCCTTCTAGGTCCCCTCCGGGGGCTTTTGCCCTCTCAGTTTAGTCCAGCCACTGTGTTTTGTACTTTTGCTTTTTCCAGTTTTTTTTCAGTGGCTGCTGTTTTGATTTTTTTACACCAGAGAACTAATTTAGGTGGTGGAGGTCGTGTGATCTCAGGTGATTTTGAAATTAGTAGAGTTGGTGTTTTTTCAGGGTTTTCTGAGATTGCAGTAAGTACCCTTCCTGTCCTTTTCTATTTAGATAGTTTGGGCCCCAGCGTTTGCTCATACTATTTTCTTTCTGTGTCAGTATTTCCTCTTGTCTAACCGCCATTACATGTTTGGGGGCTTTCTATTATCTTTGGGGTTCTGCTCCGGGCAGATAGCTTTCCTATTTCTATCTTTAGGTGTAGTTAGTTTCTCAGGCTGTGACGAGGCGTCTAGGACCAACGTAGGAACGCTCCACGGCTGCCTCTAGTTGCGGTGGTTAGTCAGGGTACTGCAATCTCATAGATTCCAACTGCTCTGGTGTATTTCCTTTTTTACCTGCACTCCTCAGCTACCGTAACATAACAGTATCACCGGCCACCCTGATGGGAAAATGACTCCCTTATATAAGACCAATCAGTAACACCTGATTCCCAGTCCTCACAATCCTCACTAGTACCGCTTGTAACCACCAGAGGGAGCCTCTGCTCAGAACTCATCTCAAACCATTCACAACAGTACTGTTATGTTACGGTAGCTGAGGAGTGCAGGTAAAAAAGGAAATACACCAGAGCAGTTGGAATCTATGAGATTGCAGTACCCTGACTAACCACCGCAACTAGAGGCAGCCGTGGAGCGTTCCTACGTTGGTCCTAGACGCCTCGTCACAGCCTGAGAAACTAACTACACCTAAAGATAGAAATAGGAAAGCTATCTGCCCCGGAGCAGAACCCCAAAGATAATAGAAAGCCCCCAAACATGTAATGGCGGTTAGACAAGAGGAAATACTGACACAGAAAGAAAATAGTATGAGCAAACGCTGGGGCCCAAACTATCTAAATAGAAAAGGACAGGAAGGGTACTTACTGCAATCTCAGAAAACCCTGAAAAAACACCAACTCTACTAATTTCAAAATCACCTGAGATCACACGACCTCCACCACCTAAATTAGTTCTCTGGTGTAAAAAAATCAAAACAGCAGCCACTGAAAAAAAACTGGAAAAAGCAAAAGTACAAAACACAGTGGCTGGACTAAACTGAGAGGGCAAAAGCCCCCGGAGGGGACCCAGAAGGCCCCCACAGAAGTGCAGGACAAAATGCAAAAATAAGCAAAAACACAAAATAAGAAATTGTCTTATCTGATAGCAGGAGATGCAGACACGACACAGCAGGCTACAAGGGAAACTGGAAAGAAGGATTCAGACCAGAACAATTGATCACCGGCAACCCTGATGGGAAAATGACTCCCTTATATAAGACCAATCAGTAACACCTGATTCCCAGTCCTCACAATCCTCACTAGTACCGCTTGTAACCACCAGAGGGAGCCTCTGCTCAGAACTCATCTCAAACCCATTCACAACAGGACAGATTTCTGCCTTATCCGTCCTTTTCCAACGACGGATCGCTTCTAAGTCTCAGGTTAGGACTTTTATCCAAGGAGTGGCACATCTTGTTCCACCCTACAAGAGGCCTCTGGACCCTTGGGATCTTAATCTGGTCCTCAGTGCCTTACAAGAATCTCCCTTCAAACCTTTGCCGGAAGTGTCCTTATCTCTTCTTTCCTGGAAGGTTGTCTTCCTAGTTGCAATTACCTCTATCAGGCGGGTATCGGAATTGGCAGCCTTGTCTTGTAAACCTCCGTTTCTCAATTTTCACCAGGACAAGGTAGTCATCAGGGCTTCTCCTTCTTTCTTGCCTAAAGTCGTCTCGGCTTTTCATATCAATGAGGAGATAGTCCTGCCCTCCTTCTGTCCAGCGCCGAGTCACCGTACTGAAAAAGCCCTTCATACCTTGGATTTGGTGAGGGCTCTCCGAAGGTACATTTCGAGGACTGCATCTTTCCGCAAATCTGACGCCCTGTTTGTGCTCCCGGAAGGACGCAGGCAGGGTCTTCCTGCTTCCAAGGCCACGCTAGCCAGATGGATCCGTTTGACGATCCAAGAGGCGTACCGTGTCAAAGGTCAGACTATCCCGGCTGGGATTAAGGCACACTCCACTCGGTCTGTGGGGGCCTCCTGGGCCATTCGGCACCAGGCTTCGGCACAACAAGTGTGCAAGGCTGCGACTTGGTCCAGTCTCCATACTTTTGTCAAGCATTACCAAATACATGCTCAAGTTTCTTCAGATGCGGCACTTGGCAGACAAATTCTGCAATCAGCTGTTGCGCATCTGTAAGTTGTCGGTTGACTGTTTATGCGTTTATGCATGAGGTTCACGAGGCTTCATCTGTTGATGGCTTCCCACCCAGGGACTGCTTTGGGACGTCCCACGGTCTGTGTGTCCCCCAATGAGGCGATGGAGAAAAGGAGATTTTTGTGTATTCACCGTAAAATCCTTTTCTCCGAGACGCTCATTGGGGGACACAGCTCCCACCCTTGTTTAGCCTGTGGCCTCGTTGTTTCTTTGATTGTTGACATATTGCACTCTGTTATGAGCTCCTACTGCTTTGGCACCAAACTGGTTCAGGATTGAGCCAACAGAGGGTGTATACTGCAGGAGGAGGAGTTAACTGTTTTTCTGTGTACAGTTGTCAGGGTTAAAATATATTTTTGTACTTTTATATGATGCTTATGTGCTAGCTTCCATTTTGTGTATTCAAACAATAAGCTTTCCTTGCTACATGTCATTCAGCTCAAAACTAATTCTAAGACCCATTTCTGAGAAATGGAGCCGGATCCTAAATTCCAAGAAGTTGCATCAGCCAAAGGTTACATCATTCAAGGACTGGGCTGAAGGAACAGTGGGACCAATCCAGATGGCAGAATACTATACATATCCATATATGGCTATACTGTTTCTCTTTAGGTACCCCTTGCTCCACCCTGATGTACCATGTATTTAATCTTGTGTAAGAAGAAATAAAGGCAGAACTGTGACGAGACTGCTGCCTGTAGTAGCTCTCTGAGCATGCTCTGAGTTTGAACCAGCTTGTTGTCTGACTCATACTTTGAATGGTTGACCATGCTCATAGCCTGAATTCGGAATGACTGGAGGACGAGTGGTTTGTCGCTTCGACCCCGACAATTGGTGCCCAACGTGGGGCGTGGCCAGCGGCTCGCCGCCCGACGGACCCGTCTAGTGGACTCTCCCGGTGGTATCTGTGGTGACTGAACTCGAGGACTGATCACCCTCTGCAAAACACGGTAAGTAGAGATATATTTTATATGTTTCACTTGCCTGTGTGTCAGTCGCTATTGGTCTGTCGGGATTGTCCTTTGGGTCCGAGTGGGTGACCGGTCGAGTGGTGTGACCGTGGGCGACCCTGTGCCACGTCCCGTACCAGTCACAGTTGAAACGAGTGACGTCGCGTACCTGCGTGCACTCGTGTGAACACCACTTCCTCCTCCTCCGGTCACTGTGTTTCTGTTTAGATAGTTGTCTCCCGTGATTGTTAGAAGGTCTTTAGTATCATTATTACCTGGTGCACATGCATTCCATCCGAGACAAATTGAAGGTTGGTCTTTGTCTAAATACGGGAGAATCCCACAAGGGGGTTACTCGCTGTTAAGGTTAGGGTGATTTCGGTGGGCCGTACTGTAAAGTCACCACTTAAGGTTAGGGAAAGGACGGATTGAAGTGTTCTCCGTCCTCGTCAGTGTATTGAGTAGTTGTCTACGCTGACAAGTGGTGGCCTGACGGTGGCACCGGTAGTCTGAGTCGCGACAGGCTATTATTCCCCTGTTTTAATCATGATGCGATTGTTTAAATCTGAAAGACCCCACAAATTGCAACCAGGTGCAATGGGGGTTGTTGAGTTAGTTGAATCACGGGAAGGCAAGAAGGCTGTTAAAAATGTGAGGAGTCTGTATAAGATGATGGGTCTACCCAGTACAGGGAGACTCCAGCCTTCAGTATGGAAGGAATATGTAACACAGAAGAAGGAAAATTGGTAGATGAAGCTAGATACGATAGACTGATAGATGAGACATACAAGTGTTATGTTGGTAGGACCGGACCTGATAATGCAGAAGTCAATGACGCAGAAGCAGGGGGTATGTTTACAGAAGTGTTGAAAAAAGCATGTAAAGATAGACAGGCAGAGAAAGGAAATTACACTAGTTCAGGGAAAGGAAAAAGAGCCAAAAGATTATTTCTGGGCTCTAAGAGAAGCTTGGGTAGAAATGGGTTTTGTCCCGGAAAACAAGACTAGTGAGAGGGTACTAGCAAGTGCATACATGAATGGGTTAAAAAAAGGAAGTGACAGAAAAGCTGAAAGTAAGTAGACCAGATTGGAGATCAGTTAAAGCAGAGGATCTAGCCAGAATAGCACAAGGGACACAACATGATTTAGCGCAGGCAAAGAGAGGAGCAAGGATACATGCTGTAGGTACTTGTCCTGCAAACAGTAGGGAGGGGAGACGTGTGCCACGAGTGCAGGAAACCAGGACATTTCAGGAGAGATTGCAGAAACTGGTAGCAAGGGGTGTTTTAGTTAAAACCTAGCCCCCCCCTTCGGCATCTCTGCAGCTAGGCTTCTTATCAGTGGCCTTGACAGTAAAAATTCCAACTTCAGCTTCTCCCTTCAACTACCAGATTTAACTCTCTATGTATCGGCTGGTACAATATATATATATATATATATATATATATATATATATATATATATACACACACACACACTTTTGTTCCAGATATCTCAGGACGCTGCTTGGTTCACAGTTATTGATTTTGCCAATGTTATTTTTATAATATGTTGATGACTTACTGATTTGTGCCCCCTCCAGGAAACAGTGTCGCACTGCAACAATATCACTCATGTTGTTTCTGTACCAAGCTGGATGTAAAGTGTCAAAGGATAAACTGCAATTTTGTAAATTTTCAGTTATCTTTTTGGGACATTGCATTATACCAGGGGCGCGACATCTACCAGCGCTCGCAAAGAAGCTGTACAGAATTTTCCTATTCCTGTTAATGTTGCCGCTATTAGGACATTTCTTGGACTGGTTTCCTACTGCAGGCTGCAGCCTCTCTGTGACTGTATCACATTGTGCCTTTTAAACTAACTCCTGAAGGTATAGACTGTTTTTATTCTCTCAAAAACAGGATTGTGGCAGCTCCAGCGCTAGGAACCCCCAACTATGAATTACCATTCACCCTGTATCTCCATGAACAGCAGGGACACGCGGCAGGAGTATTGACTCAGTTACATGGTGACAATCAAAGGCCAGTAGCCTATTTCAGTGGAAGACTAGATGCAGTGGCTAGGGGTGCCCCGTCCTGTGTACGGGCGGTACATGCTGTAGGACTATTGCTCCACAAATCGTCAGACATCGTGCTTAATCATCCACTGACAGTACTTACACCTCATGATGTATATACCATACTGAACCAGGTGCAACCGGCACACCTTTCAGCTGCACGTCACCTTCGATTGCAATGTGCACTTTTAATGCCTCCAAATGTTTCTTTGCAGAGATGTACCACACTTAATCCTGCCACATTGTTACCTCTCTCGGATCTAAAGGAGGGGTCAGGTACGGGTATTGTACAAAGAAGATCCAAGAGAAGAGATTCCTCATGATTGTGTTCAGCTTATGGCACAGGAAACAGCATGGCCTACCCACAGTGTTTGAAACTGAAAGACTTAATGCTGATTTTGAATTTTTTGTAGATGGATCTCGCCACCAAGATGACTCTGGTACCTTCCACACTGGGTATGCCATCGTCTCCCTGAATGCAGTAATCAAAGCAGAACCAATGCTCCCACATCAGTCGGCCCAGGAGGCTGAACTTAAGGCTCTGACCGAGGCCTGTAAGATAGCTGAAGGTAGAATTGTTAACACCTACACAGATTCTAGATACGCATTCGGTATAGCTCATGATTTTGGTCCAATTTGGAAATTTAGAGGATTCCTGACGGCAGCAGGACATCCCATTAAAAATGCTGACGCAGTCCAGCAGTTAATTGATGCATTACAATTATCAAAAGAAGTAGCTGTCATAAAAGTTAAAGCACATACCAGACGCACTGATCAGGTGAGTAAAGGAAACGCAATGGCCGATGCAGCAGCAAAACAGCAGCCAGTAGACCACTCCAAGGGGTAACGATGCACCAGGTAAGCGCTCCCAAAAATCCCTTTGTGTCGGAGGATGCCTTATCCCAGATGCAGGCTCAGGTGCGCCAGGAGGAAGTAGAAAAGTGGGAAAAAGAAGGTGCATGTCTGAATGAAGCAAATGGGGTATGGGGAAGAGGGATGCGTCGATGCCTTCCAAGGGCGTTGTACCCTGCGGTTGCTCAGATGTTACATGAGCCAACCCACCAGTCCAAAACTGCTGTAATGAGCGTGATGCAGAATCATTGGGTGACACCAGGCTTTTCCACCTGTATAGAAGGTTTGATCCAGGGATGCATGGTATGTGCTACACATAATCAGGGAAGGGTAGTCAAGACACCACCCAAACACGCCCCTCGGCCCCTCTATCCTTTCCAGAGACTGCAGATTGATTATATTCAGCTGTCAAAATCAGGGTTATGGGAGTACGTGTTGGTGTGTTTTGATTTATTCTCAGGTTGGCCGGAGGCTTTCCCGATTGCCAAGGCTACGGCTGCGGCGACCGCAAAGAAGCTGCTTGCGGAGGTGGTGTGCAGGTATGGAGTACCAGAGGTGATCGAAAGTGACAGAGGTACACATTTCACAGGTGAAATAATGAATGAAGTCTTGACAGCTCTGGGAATTCAACAAGCTTTCCACACCCCATATCATCCACAAAGCAGTGGAAAAGTAGAAAGACTAAATGGGACATTGAAGTTAAAAATTCAAAAGGCCATGGCTGAAACAGGGAAATCTTGGCCTGAATGTTTACCATTAGCTCTATACTCAGTAAGGTACACTCCAAATAGGAAAACTGGACTTTCTCCATATGAAGTATTATTTGGCAAAGTGCCTAGTTTAGGATGTTTCTTTCCCCAAGCACTGAAAATGAGTAACCATGTATTAAGCTCATATGTAAGGGATTTGCATAAAAGACTCAAGAAAGTACATGATAATGTCTTCAGTTCTCTTCCAGATCCGAACAGGATCCTGGGAGTCACAGCCTGCAGATTTGGAATTCCTCAAGTGATAGAGTCAGACCAAGGACCAGCCTTTACAGCTAAATGTCTATAAGGAACTCTGGAATATGCTGGGAACAGATTTGGGTCTCCACACTCCGTACCATCCCGCTAGTTCAGGCAAAGTGGAGAGAATGAACTCCACACTTAAGACCGAACTTCTGAAAATGACTCAAGACCATCCCCTCCCCTGGCCTGACCTACTCCCCATAGTGTTGTATCATATCAGACATACTCCTCAGGCCAAACATGAGCTGACCCCCTATGAAATCCTGTTTGGGGCCCCGCCCAAGATAGGAGAGATTAGGCACCAAGAATTGTCTGAGACAAACGATAAAGTAGTAAAATTTGTGATTGCTTTGTCTAAAGAATTGACTAACACCCACTCTACAGTGTCTGCTTCTCTCCCAGAATCTACAGGTGATACAGTGCATGACTTCACCTCAGGCGATCTAGTGTACGTGAAGAAGTTTGTCCGAAAAGACTGTCTCCAGCCGCGGTTCGAGGGACCATACACTGTGATTCTAACCACCCCAACAGCCCTGAAATTTGAGGGAAAGAACACCTGGATTCACGCCTCCCACTGCAAACAAAGCCAAACAGAATGAGACTGCTTCTGTATATCCTTTCCACGTGTCTACTGTCTGTTCCAAGCTGGGCAACCACCATATTCTGGGTAGACACTGACGCAAGGATTCAAACCTACCGGTTTGATTTTTGTGATGTAGTGAACTGTGCAGGGATGACTTGGTACTGGTATGATGCCTATGCCCAAGGGACATTCTATCTCTGTGTGACTTGTCCAGGGAATGAAAACTGTTATTATTGGTCAGATGTGGGGTGGAACACGGGTGACACTGATTGGGGATACAAACCAAAGGAAGCCAGGGATCGGACAGACAAGGAAGGAAGGTCCTTGTTGACTCGAAAGACCTTAAGCACAAGATCGGTATACAAGAAAACAACAATGCATAGGCCGACATGTTCATGGGCTAAAACTTGTTTCCCCTTATATCTAAATTTAGAAAATCCTCAGATGGGAGATTTAGGAAAATATGTTTTAGGATGTTATGCTGGCTCCATTAATCCTGGTCTAGGGGTGTTGGAATTCAAAGATATAAAAACTAACCTACCCAGGCCCCGAAAACCGCAAGCCCTCCTCGTGGTGGTGAAGTGTTACAAAGAATCCTGGATGAAGTGATCCCTATCCCAGGACTTCAATGGGAAGAGGTATTCTCCATAGAAACACAGATGAACCCTCGCAAAAATCTGTGGCTAGAATGGGTTAGATATAATGTTAGAGCCCAAAACATATCGGTAGGATGTGTAACCTGCGCTGCTGCCAACACCCACCTATATACTCATGCTCTCCCCGTTGACTATAATACTACCCTCTGTTTGTTTGGGTTATTAAAAGGATCCAATGGTAGTTCCTGTCCTGACTATGTCCCCCTGATCAGTGCTAAGGTTAAAGTTCGGACCCCTGGTGATGTGATTGTCACTGCAGAAAATTACACCTGCTACTCCCCTGACAACTCTACGGGCCCCTCTCTAGGTGTCTTTGATGATGATTTTTATGAAAGTAATCAGACAATAGAGGCTGACTTCGGCTACTTGGACTGGTCAGTGTACCCTGGTGAAATTGGCAATGCAATTCAAAATCTTGCCCTGGGATCCAGAGACGGCCCCCGAACCGACTAGAAAAAGAAGAAGCTTAGACCAGTTATATACCAGCTATGCTGACGACCCCAAGGTCTATATAGATTCCATAGGTGTCCCTAGGGGGGTCCCTGACGAGTACAAAGCCCAGAACCAGATTACTGCAGGTTTCCTCTCCCTCATTCCCACCATACAGATCAACAGAAATGTGGACTGGATAAACTATGTCTATTACACTGAGCAAAGGTTTATCAACTATAGTAGAGACGCTTTCCAAGGTATAGTTGAAGAGTTAGGACCCAACACTAGAATGACCCTCCAGAATAGGTTGGCTATTGATATGATCCTTGCAGAAAAAGGCGGGGTATGTGGCATGATAGGAGAAGAATGCTGTATATATATTCCTAAGAACTCTGAAGTTAATGGTAAAACCATGGCGGCCCTTACGAAAATTAAAAACCTAGCCCAGGAGGTAAAAGAAAATGCAGGGGTAAATACCTCTTTCTTTTCAGGTTGGTTGGGAGGTCTTAAGGGATTCCTCCAGCAGGCCTGCTTAGTAATTGGAGGACTCCTGGTGCTGGGCTTAGTGGTCCTGTGTTGTGTAATACCTCTATACAGAAAAACTATCACCAGCGCGGCTCCCGTGTCAGGTACTTTCTTACACCAGGAAACTGTATCCCTGTTATATGATGATGCAAGTAAAGAGGACATGGAAAAATATACCCCCTTGGATAAGCCCGACAAGACCCCCTATGATAAAGTTCAACTAAGAGATTTAGTTTAGGGACAGGTTGGGAGAACTCCATGTGTCTGCTAAAGTAGGGACTTGTTTGTCCGGGGGCGTCCTACCAGGGGACAGCTTCTAAGATAAATAAGTGAAGAAATCCACCTCCCCTTCCCCAACACATGGACAGTCTCAAAGGCCACTCCTGCAAGGGAAAGCTTAGTGTTTAGGGGGGATTGTCAGGGTTAAAATATATTTTTGTACTTTTATATGATGCTTATGTGCTAGCTTCCATTTTGTGTATTCAAACAATAAGCTTTCCTTGCTACGTGTCATTCAGCTCGAAACTAATTCTAAGACCCATTTCTGAGAAATGGGGCCGGATCCTAAATTCCAGAAGTTGCATCAGCCAAAGGTTACATCATTTAAGGACTGGGCTGAAGGAACAGTGGGACCAATCCAGATGGCAGAATACTATACATATCCATATATGGCTATACTGTTTCTCTTTAGGTACCCCTTGCTCCACCCTGATGTACCATGTATTTAATCTTGTGTAAGAAGAAATAAAGGCAGAACTGTGACGAGACTGCTGCCTGTAGTAGCTCTCTGAGCATGCTCTGAGTTTGAACCAGCTTGTTGTCTGACTCATACTTTGAATGGTTGACCCATGCTCATAGCCTGAATTCGGAGTGACTGGAGGACGAGTGGTTTGTCGCTACGACCCCGACACAGTCATGGACAAAAGTTTTGAGAATGACACAAATAATAATTTTTACAAAGTCTACTGCTTCACTTTTTCTAATGGCAATTTGCATATACTCCAGAATGTTATAAAGAGTGATCAGCTTAACAGCAATTACTTGCAAAGTCAATATTTGGCTAGAAAATGAACTTTATCCCCCAAAACACATTTCAACATCATTGCAGCCCTGCCTTAAAAGGACCAGCTAACCTCTTTTCAGTGATTGCTCCATTAACACAGGTGTGGGTGTTGATGAGGACATGGCTGGAGATCAATCTGTCATGATTAAGTAAGAATGACACCACTGGACACTTTAAAAGGAGGCTGGTGCTTGGCATCATTGTTTCTCTTCTGTTAACCATGGTTATCTCTAAAGAAACACGTGCAGTCATCATTGCAATGCACAAAAATGGCCTAACAGGGAAGAGTATCGCAGCTAGAAAGATTGCACCTCAGTCAACAATCTATCGCATCATCAAGAACTTCAAGGAGAGAGGTTCCATTGTTGCCAAAAAGGCTCCAGGGCGCCCAAGAAAGACCAGCAAGCGCCAGGACCGTCTCTTAAAAGTGTTTCAGCTGCGGGATCGGGCTACCAGCAGTGCAGAGCTTGCTTAGGAATGGCAGCAGGCAGGTGTGAGTGCATCTGCATGCACTGTGAGGCGGAGACTCTTGGAGCAAGGCCTGGTCTCAAGGAGGGCAGCAAAGCAGCCACTTCTCTCCAGAAAAAACATCATGGACAGACTGATATTCTGCAAAAGGTACAGGCAGTGGACTGCTGAGGACTGGGGTAAAGTTATTTTCTCTGATGAATCCCCTTTTCGATTGTTTGGGACATCAGGAAAACGCCTCATTCGGAGAAGACAAGGTGAGCGCTACCACCAGTCTTGTCTCATGCCAACTGTTAAGCATCCTGAAACCATTCATGTGTGGGGCTGCTTCTCAGCCAAGGGAATCAGCTCTCTCACAGTCTTGCCTAAAAACACAGCCATGAATAAAGAATGGTACCAGAATGTCCTCCAATAGCAACTTCTCCCAACCCTCCAAGAGCAGTTTGGTGATCAACAATGCCTTTTCCAGCATGATGGAGCACCTTGCCATAAAGCAAAGGTGATAACTAAATGGCTCAGGGAACAAAACATAGAGATTTTGGGTCCATGGTCTGGAAACTCCCCAGATCTTAATCCCATTGAGAACTTGTGGTCAATCATCAAGAGACGGGTGGACAAACAAAAACCTAAAAATTCTGACAAAATGAAAGCATTGATTGTGCAAGAATAGACTGCTATCAGTCAGGATTTGGTCCAGAAGTTGATTGAGAGCATGCCAGGGAGAATTGCAGAGGTCCTGAAGAAGAAGGGTCAACACTGCAAATATTGACTTGCTGCATTAACTCATTCTAACTGTCAATATAAGCTTTTGTTACTCATATGTTTGCAATTATTATATTTCTGTCTGTGATAAAAACATCTGTCAAACACACATAAAAACCAGAGGGCAGCAGATCATGTGAAAATATAATATTTGTGTCATTCTCAAAACTTTTGGCCATGACTGTATTGCTTAGTGTTCTCCTAGTGGCAGCAGCATAACACCCACGGTCTGTGTGTCCCCCAATGAGCGTCTCGGAGAAAAGGATTTTACGGTGAGTACACAAAAATCTCCTTTTTGCACAACCCTGCTTATTGTTTTATACTATTGTATATATTATTCTCTGTGCGTACCATTTTGACACCGTTTTCACCCAGATTTATTATTATTAGTGTCCTCAGTGTTCACCTTGTTGATAAATTTTACCTAATTCATTGTTTTTTCTGTTATTTTTACCTGATTAACATAAATTGATTTTTTTCTTTACAATACTTTGGACTGTACGATTGGCTTTTTTTGCTATTTTGTTCTCCCTTCGTACAGAGTGCCAGTCAGAGTGTACCCACCCCATGTACACCGCTCCAACTAGAGTGTCCACCATAATTGGCTTGCCATCCGAGCAGATCAGATTTCCCATGGGGGCAAGTACCTCTGTCCTGTCTGTCCTGAAGCAGCTAGTTGCTTTGGTCAAGCTTGTAACAACATTGTAGCTATCCTCTGGCTCGAGATGTGGAATCCAAATGATCCCCTACAAGCCTTTCCTTCCATGGCTCGCCTTTTCGGTGTAAAACTTGATAAGATCATTACGGAAACCACAGGTGGGAAGAGTGCCCTGCTCCATCAGACTAGATAAACTATTTTCGTCCAACAGAAAGCCAAAGTTTCTCGATCGCTCTATTGGGGGACACAGGAAACCATGGGTGTATGCTGCTGCCACTAGGAGGCGCTGACACTATGCATATGCAAAAAAGGTTGGCTCCTCTGCAGTATACATCCCACCGACTGGCATGAAGCTAATCAGTTTTAGCTTAGTGTCAGTAGGAGGTGGACACGGGTCTCTATTGAGACCCATATCTACCTAATGTGCGACGTTCCTTTTCAGGTACCTTCCGGAGGGATACAGTTTGAACAGTCACTACTGTACTCCCACACAGAGACTATGAGTACGGCGTGTACTGCCACCCCGTATCCTCATATGTCTGCTCTCGGCAGGTCCCCAAAGGAGATCCCTAACACGAACGTGTGTTTAGGTGATCTTGAAAAGGAAGGAAGACCCGGGCCTGCCTCTGTCTCTCGCCCACCAGAGCCTGTCGGTTGAGGAGACGCGAACGTCCTACATCCGCATGCCGGACGTCCGACCTTCGTCAGAGGTATTTTCGCTCTTTTTCCACCAGGAAAAGAAGACAAGAAAAGAAGAATGGATATGAAGAAAAAAAAAAGAAACTGGATAATGGGAATGATTCAGGGAGAGCCCTCCTCGCTTTCTTTGGGCTCTCCCAGGGCATCAGTGGAGCACCCTATGGGCCCCGGGTCAGTTAGGGGTCCCTCCTATCTCGGGGCTCTTTCTTCTTGGAGCCACCTTGCAGCTCTAGCCGCCTAGTTGCGCCGCTGCGCGCCGTTCGTGGGAGCCCCCTCCTCGGTTAGCTTCCTTTGGGGTTTCTGGGGGAACGTTCGGGTGGCCTCCGCGCCGCCCCCCCTCCATCGGCAGCCGCGCCGTCTAATTTAGGCCCCGGCTTCAATTTGGGCCTAAATTTTCCCGGCTCCGCCCCCCTTCCCCTCTAACTTCCGGGCGGGCTTTTCTCCCGCCCGTCCTTCTCCCCAGCGCCGATTTAGGCTCCGCCCACCTCTCCAGCTTACGGTGGGCTGGAGCTTCAGCAATTCAGGCCACAGGGAGCGTTCACATAACGGCGCTTAGCTCCGCCCCCCTCCTCGTCTCCAAGGGGTGTTATACTGTTGGGTCGTCTGCCAGACGCCATCTTCGGCTATTGGAGCCCCTGTCTGCCAGCTTGTTTCACTTCAGGAGCACCGCATAGGAAACCGCGAGTTGCTCTGCCCTGCAGAGCTGACACTCTCCTCTCATTTTCTCTGTCCCCCAACCTTCTGGCATCAGTTAGTGGGATTGTTTCACCATGCCCAAGCACAAGGGAGAGCCCGCTCGCCCTCCACCGCTCAGGCACTTTGTTTGCTCTTCTTGTAATGGCAGACTCCCTTCAGGTCAGTCATCTCCCCTCTGTCAGGCCTGCAGCGACCCCACGGTGCCCGCCCAGGAATCCCCTCCTGCCCCTGGCGGTTCGGATCCTCCTACCCCGGAGTGGGCTGTGTCTCTGTCACAATCCGTGGCGGACCTCACCAGGGTGTCACAGACCCTTGTGTCCGTTTTAGACAGATTGCCCTTCCAACACCGCGGTCGCCAACGAGTCACAAGACTCGCAGCCCGGTCCTTCCAACTCAGGCCGTAAAAGGCTTAGACTGAACCACCGTTCTAGGTCCTCTTCCCGCTCCGCCTCACCAGATGACCTTTCACGGCGCGATCCTTCTCTAGCGCCCTCCTCTCCGGAGTCAGGCGAAGCGTCTTCGGACGTGCTTTCGGAAGATGAGTCGGACCTGGATTCAGAACAGGCCTCCAGCATGACGGATACGGTGCAGAGCCTGATCGTGGCAATCAATCAGACCTTAGGCATCAAAGATACCGCTGCGGAATCCGCAGATCAGGCAGGTTTCGTTCAGACGGTCCAAACCACCTTCCAAGGTCTTTGCCCCTCATACGGAGTTCTTGGAAATACTCAGGAGGGAGAGAGAGAATCCAACCAGGCGTTTTCAGAAAGGGAAGCACCTTGGCATCCTATATCCCTTCTCCCCGGATCTTACCACTAACTGGACGATCTCCCCTTCAGTGGATCCACCGGTCTCCAGACTGTCCACCAGTACGGGTTCTTCCACTTTCAAATGCAGCTTCCCTCAAGGACGCCAACGATAGGATTATAGAATCGCTGGCAAAATCAGCCTTTGAAGCGGCCGCTTCGGCTTTATGCCCGGCTTTTGCCTCTACGTGGGTCTCAAAGGCCATAGCCCGATGGGCCAAGCAGCTCCGCAAAGGCATCATAACTGGAGCCCCTCAGAAAGAACTAGCGGATCTTGCCGACCAACTTTCCCATGCTAGGCAATATTTGGTATCGGCCTCCCTGGATGCCGCGTCCTGCGCGGCTCAGGCGTCCAGCAATGCTGTAGCAATCCGGAAGAACTTTTGGCTCAAGGCTTGGCAAGCAGACCTTTCATCGAAGAAGTCGCTCACAGGCCTCCCCTTCCAGGGAGACCATCTGTTCGGCTCTAAGTTGGATCAGATCATTAAGGACGCAACGGGAGGCTCGAGTTCTCTCCTCCCTCAGGCCAAGCCTCGCAGTCCCGTTCAAAGGCGGCAGTTCAGCTCTTTTCGCCGTTCCCCGGCGTCGGACGATTCTTCAAGTCAGCACAGGCCGCAGAATCGCCAGACCAAGAAGGCTTCCTTCAGTCCCACTCCTTCCTGGCGTTCCCATAACTCCCAGAGTAGATCTTCCAGGTCAAGACCTGGCAGATCCTCCTCGGCTTGACTCAAATCCAGAGCCCAGTGTTTTCTCCGAGGCTGGGTGGTCGTCTCAACCTGGGGGAAGACGCATGTCTCAGGGAGGTTTGTATCCTCTGGATACAAAATCAGTTCACTTCCCGCCCCTGAGATCGGTTCGTCGTATCCCGTTCCCCAGGGGGCCCTTCCTTGGTCTCCGATTTCTTCGCGTCCATCCACTCTCTTCTCAGTTCCGGGGTTATCATCCCAGTTCCGGAGTGAGATCACTTCACAGGTTCTATTCAACCTGTTGGTTGTAGGGGAAAGGATGGCGCAGTTCGACCCATTCTGGCTCTCAGGTTGATGAACAGGAGAGTCCGCCTGCGTCACTTCAGCAGGGGCCAACCTTTCTATCCTCTTTCAGGGAGTGACGCATACGGCTTCCCCGTTCCGGAATACTATGGACCCCTGGGACCTCGATCTGTTTTCAGAAGTCATGAGGTGTGCTCCCTTTCATCCTCTCAGGGAGTTTCCCTTGTCTTTTTTGTCCTGGAATGTGGCCGTTCTGGAGGCGATCACTTCCATCAGACGGGTTTCACTATGGCGCCTCTCTTCTGTCGTTCCCTTTTTCCCGGTTCTTCACCAGGATAGCGTAGGGTTGCGGCTCCCGCCTTCTATTCTTCCAAGGTGGTTTCCACCTTTTCACTCGAATGAGGATATTGTCCGGCCTTCCTTCGGTTCGACTCAGACTCATTCTCTGGAGCGTTCTTCGAACAGGCTAGACTTGGTCTGGGCAGTGAGATTCTACCCGGATAAGTCGGCTCCTTCAGGTAGACAGATCTTTTGTTCGTCTTACCAGACGGAGCGCGAAGAGGTCTGCCAGCCTCCAAGGCTACAACTGCGTGTTGGATTAGGTCTGCAATACTGGAGGCTTACCGGGTCAATTTCAGAGTGCCCCCCTGAGAGTAAGGCTCACTCCACCCGGGCAGTAGGCGCCTCCTGGGTGGTTTACCATGGGGCATCCGCCCTACAACTTTACAAAGTGGCAACCGGGTTTTCCATCCACACGTTTGCCCAATTTTACAGGGTCCACGCCTACGCTTCGGCGGACGCCAGTTTAGGCAGAAGGATCTGGCAGTCGGCATTGAGGACTTTGCCGACCTGTATGGAGTTTTCTGCCAATTTTCTTCTCACCCCATGGACTGCTTTGGGACGTCCCATGGTTTCCTGTGTCCCCCAATAGAGCGATCGAGAAAACAGGATTTTGGTTGCTTACCGTAAAATCTGTTTCTCGGAGCGCTCATTGGGGGACACAGCACCCTCTCATATTTTTGCAACTCTTGTCCTTTCTTCTGATTGTTAAGGTTATTGTTTGTCTGTTCTGTTTGGTTCTATCATGTTCTTCTCCTACTGCTTTCTCACTAACTGTTTAGCTTCATGCCAGTCGGTGGGGTGTATACTGCAGAGGAAGAGCCAACCTTTTTTGCATATGCATAGTGTCAGCCATATGCAGCAGCATACAGCCATGGTTTCTGTGTCCCAAAAGTGCTCCGAGAAACAGATTTTAAGTAAGCAACCAAAATCCTTTTTGCTCTGTTCTTCATGCTCCCATCTAACAGTCAAGAAAAGACACCATTTTCTTGCCTTTCTTTGTGGCATCCATGCAACAAGTTTGTGGAGGCATGATAGGGCACTCCAAGCGGGATTCCTCTTCGGATTGACGTCCGACTCCCAATTCCTGGGCGTGTGCTCCCATAGTAATAATCATCTCCAGCTAGAAGATAGAATTTTCCTGTGAGATTTTTTTTTCTATCATCTGTGAAGATCTGAGTTGTAATAATCACTAAAGAGGTTAACAATTCAACTATTTTTATCCCTTACGTCCACGGTCTTACAGCAACCGGGTAGATGGCCAAAATACAATGACCCGTACACAAGATCCCCAACCGGCCGGTAGTTCCACTCCAACCATACAGGTGATATCACAGTCTCCCAACTTTTGGTTGGGCACAGCTTTTGTAAATCCAGCCAATTATCTGTAGTCACAGTCCATGCTCCTCCATACAACAAATACACGACCGTTTGACATGTATCAGCGCAGCGGCAACATATAGTACAATCCAAACAGGATTCTCAAATGTTTTTATGGTTCAGTATGGCAGAGAGCAGACCTGTATTCCACTGCTAGAGCCAGGTATCCTGGCTGTTCTTGTACAGATGCTCTGGAGATGGAGCCCGAGACTTCATGCTCATAGCTCCATTCAGAACATTCCTCCACGATTAGGTGAAGGTAGGTAATCATTCATTGTTTTCTGTTCCATAACCTGCATATTTGTCCTAAATTGTCTAGATTTGTAAACTACAGTGGTTGATGCAATTCGTATTCAGCATGCAATTTACAAATTAACATACAAGAGTCAATGTACAGTCTCATTGAAACAATGCTCATTTAGGCTCTGAGACACTAACTGGAGTAATGGATGATTGCTTTACCGAATTACCAGTCTCATGTCTGGCCTTAGTGTATACACACTGCTCAAAAAAATAAAGGAACACTACAGAATATAATCAGTAAATCAAACTTCTGTGAAATTTTGAAATCAAACTGTCCACTTTAGGAAGCAACACTGATTGACAATCAATTTCACATGCTGTTGTGCAATGGAACAGACAACAGACAGAAATTATTGGGATTTATCAAGACACACTCAATAAAGGAGTGTTCTGCAGTGGGGACCACAGCCCACATCTCAGTCCAATGCTTTCTGGCTGATGTTTTGGTCACTTTTGAATGTTGGTGTGCTTTCACACTCGTGGTAGCATGAGACGGACTCTACAACCCACACAAATGTCTCAGGTAGTGCAGCTCATCCAGGATGGCACATCAATGCGAGCTGTGGCAAGAAGGTTTGTTGTGTCTGACAGTGTAGTGTCCAGGGGCTGGAGGCGCTACCAGGAAACAGGCCAGTACACCACGAGACTTGGAGGGGGCCATAGGAGGGCAACAACCCAGCAGTAGGACCGCTACCTCCACCTTTGTGCAAGGAGGAGCACTGCCAGAGCCCTGCAAAATGACCTCCAGCAGGCCACAAATGTGCATGTGTCTGCACAAACGGTTGGAAACCGACTCCATGAGGATGGTCTGAGGGCCTGATGGGGGTTGTGCTCACAGCCCAACACCGTGCAGGACGCTTGGCATTTGCCACAGAACCCCAGGATTGGCAAATTTGAAACTGGCGCCCTGTGCTCTTCACAGATGAAAGCAGGTTCACACTGAGCACGTGACAGAGTCTGGGGATGCCGTGGAGTACGATCTGCGGCCTGCAACATCCTTTAGCATGACCGGTTTAGCAGTGGGTCAGTAATGGTGTGGGGTGGCATTTCTTTGGAGGGCCGCACAGCCCTTCATGTGCTCGTCAGAGGTAGCCTGACTGCCATTAGGTACCGAGAGGAGATCTTCAAACCCCTTGCGAGACCATATGCTGGTGCGGTTGGCCCTGGGTTCCTCCTAATGCAGGACAATGCTAGACCTCATGTGGTTGGAGTGTGTCAGCAGTTCCTGCAAGATGAAGACATTGAAGCTATGGAATGGCCTGCCCATTTCCCCAGACCTGAATCAGATTGAGCACATCATGTCTCGCTCCATCCACCAACTTCACGTTGCATCACAGACTGTCCAGGATTTGGAGGATACTTTAGTCCAGGTCTGGGAGGAGATCTCTCAGAAGACCATCTGCCGCCTCATCAGGAACATGCCCAGGCGTTGTATGGAGGTCATACAGGTACGTGGAGGCCACACACAATACTGAGCCTCATTTTGACTTGTTTTAAGGACATTACATTCCACTTTAATTTTGTGGGTGACTCCAAATCCAGGCCTCCATTGGTTAATAAATTTGATTTCCATTGATGATTTTTGTGTGATTTTGTTGTCAGCACATTCAACTTTGTACAGAACAAAGTATTCAATGAGAATATTTCATTCATTCAGATCTAGGATGTGTTATTTGAATGTTCCCTTTATTTTTTTGAGCAGTGTATAAGATCCAGCCTGCATGTCTTCCTCTGCTTACTGCCACTGAATGGAAACCACAATACCTGAGGCTCAACACTCTCCAGGAGAGACCCGTGCACTCCAATCTGACGAGCAAGCAGATCTCCAATAAAACACAACAAGAAGATTGACATAACCGGTACTCTGTATTGGATAAAGTCCGCATCCCTTAGAGCTGTTGACTCCGCTCTACGTCCATTGGTCCGATAGTCTTTAGTCCATGGCAAGCTCCTCATACAGTCCTCCACAGACCCCGTTCCCATGCAGACATTGTCCAAGCTATTTCCTCACTTCCGTCAGGTGTCATTTCAGCAGCAGGTGGAAGGAAAGGAGACACACTAGTTCATAACTAGTGGGTAGGCGGAGCCCAGATAGGATTGACACCTCAGATTAAAAGAGTGTTGACCGGCCCCTCCAGCTCGGCTCCTCCTACTCCAGCTTTCTCCAGTCTAAAATTTGAGGTCCAGAGGATGGTCGCTGCTGGAAGCAGCTCCTCAGAAGATTTTTTTATTTTAATCGGACAAGAGACTTGGATCACCAGAAGTGGTCTAGAGGTCTCAGGGGTCTCAGCGCTGCTGAACCCCAACCTCTCCCTTGGCGGATCTGTATTACCCTGATGGTGGTCCCTGCAGAACCCTGCCGGCCCTGGGGGATGAGGATGGCTTCCCTGGCGGGGACGCAAACCACGCATCTGGGGTCACTGCGTTCCCCGCCTGGGGGGGAAGCATGGGCATAGCGCCAGAAACCCCTGGGGGTCCCTGTGGCGCTCGGCTGGTGAGTACCCCACATTTTTATTAAAGTGTGTGTGAGTGCATTCAGCGGCTGCTGCGGCAGCCGCTGTTACATGTATTAGTGCATGTTTGGTGACTGTATTTTTGTCCGCAGGCAGATGCCTGCAGGACAGGGGGAGCAGAGAGCGAAGGAGTTTGCGCTCTTTTTTTGAAGCCGCGGGGGGCGTGGCTTCACGCTCCCGCTCGTCCTGTGTAGAAGCGCGCGATATAGCGCTTCTCTTCCGGTTTCACTCAGCGCGGCGGCCATTAGAAGGCTTCCACGGGCTCTTTCCTGCTCCGCTCCTCCCGTACATCATATACATCACCGCGGCCAGCTGGGTGAGTGAAACGCCCTCACCCCGCAGCGCAGGACCTATCTGTGTAACAAGAACAGATAGCGTTATCCTGCAGTTGCGGTCTCACATAAGAGACCTTATTTTGCCTGGGACTCGCACACCCCTTCTATTTTAATAAGGGAGTAGTGGGGAGCCGGCGACATTAACCCCTTTTAAAGGGTTAACCCTTTCAACAACCACCATAGGTTCTATCCCAGTTGGGATCAGAACTTGTAAGGGTTAATTATATCGCAGACATATTCTGCTGATACAGCTGGGGTAGCTCTCTCACTAAGAGCTTTAACCCTTCAGCGTGCTTGCTGCGTCCGCTTGAGAAGCCACACTTTTTTTCTAGTTACTGACAGGCTTTGACCTGCCATATACTGTGTGAGGGCATGTCGGAACAGGGTCCAGAAGGTGCGGACCGTGTGCCAAATCTGCTTCAGGATCAGTCGCGCGTATCTGATACGCAGACCTCGACGTCAAGCGCAGCAATTGGAAGTCACAGCGATGCCAAATTGGATGCCATCGCTCGCTCTATTGATGGCCTTTCTAACCTTTTAGGTCATTGGGTGTCAGCTAGATCCTCTCATGGAAGGAAACGACACAGGCCGGTTTCATCATTTCCGCGTAGCGAATCAGAACTCTCTGATATGGAATGCGGACAGGGTTCCCCTTCAAATTCAGATGGGGAGTTATCCGGTTCGGATAAGGATCGGCAGGGACATTCTGCCTCTTTTCTGGACCGAACAGAGGCTTTTATTGAAGCCATGAGGGAAGCGTTACAGTTGCCGGAGGAGGTAACTACACGTCCTGGTAAGTCGCCTCGGATGTACCAGGAGTACCGTAAGTCGCGAGCGACATTGCCAGCTCTGGATGAGCTTAATGAAGCAGTGGAGAAGGAACGCCTGTGTCCAGATAAACGTTTTCAAGGAACTTGTTTTTTTGAGGCACTATATACGTGCTCTACGGAATTGACGGATAATTGGATTTCTTCTCCTGAAGTAGATGTTCCTTTATCCCAGCTCAGTAAATTCTCATTGCTCCCTGTTAAAAGGAAGGCAAGTCTGCAGGACCCGCTAGACAGAAAAACAGAGATGGCGGCGAAATCCAACTACGAGGCCTCGGGTCATGGATTCAAAGCGGTGCTAGGATCCATGTGTGCTTGTAGGGCTTCCCTGTGCTGGTTGGACCGTATACGGATGGCGTTGCAAAATGGATCTCCGTTGTCCGAGGTAGATGGGCTTCTCGATTTATTGGAGACTGCAGTTCGTTATAGCTATGATGCAGGTCTGGATACTGCATCACTGTTGTCCAGGGCGCAAGCTTCGGCGGTCACAGTCAGAAGAGCACTGTGGCTTAGACAGTGGACTGGGGACGCAGTGTCAAAACAAGGTTTGCTGTCTCTAGCCTACAAGGGTAGTCAGCTATTTGGATCTGACCTCTCAGAGCTGATTGCCAAGGCAAAGACAAAAGAAGCGGCTTTACCACAGCGAAGGGCTATGGCTTCCGCACCTGGCAGGCCTGGTGCCGGTAGTGGCCGGCGATCCTTTCGGTCCAAGGGACGATTCGGTCAGTCCTCTTGGGGATCGGGTCGTCCCTCTTTTTCGGGAAAAAAGTTCACTCAGAAATACCGCACTCCCTGGAAATCAAGTTTCCGTCAAGACAAGCGGGAAGCTGACAAGAAGCCCGCCAAGACGGACTGACGCCAGGTTTCCACTCGAGGGCTCTCGAGTGGGGGGTCGCCTGCTCCAATTCAAAGCGACTTGGGTTTCCCGCGTTCCGGACACCTGGGTAACGCGGGTCGTGTCGGCAGGCTATTTCATAGAGTTTTCTTCTCGACCCCCGGACAGGTTTTGCAAGTCTCGCATACCGTCAGAGCCCGAGTTAATTGCCGCTCTGCTGCGAGAGGTCGACTCCCTTCTGCAGAAGGGTGTGATAATACCGGTACTGCCGGAGGACCGGGGAAGAGGATTTTATTCCAATCTTTTTGTGGTCCCCAAAAAGGGAGGACAAATTTCGCCCTATTCTGGATCTCAAAAGATTGAATCGGCATGTCCACACCCAAAAATTCCGCATGGAGTCACTTCGCTCCGTGGTGGTAGCCCTGTCGCAGAACGACTTTTTGGTGTCAATCGACATTCGCGACGCTTATTTGCATGTTCCCGTCGGAAGGGCTCATCAGCGCTTCCTTCGTTTTGCCATAGGTCAGGACCATTACCAGTTTGTGGCTCTGCCATTTGGCTTGGCCTCGGCGCCCAGAGTTTTTACAAAAATTCTGGCGCCTCTCATGGCAATTCTTCGAAGACAGGGGGTTACGATTTTTCCCTACCTGGACGATCTTTTGATTGTGGCGTCCTCAAAGGAGGAGGCGGTGACGGCTTGCAATCTATCCCTTCAGCGCCTGGAGGATTTCGGGTGGCTGGTCAATTGGGAGAAGTCGTCTCTGGAACCGTCGCAGTCAATCCTGTTTTTGGGGATGCATTTCGACACGGTACGGGCGGTGGTGTCCCTACCTCCAGACAAGCGGGCATGTCTTCTCCGACATGTACAGATTATGAAGTCTGCGACAGCAATGTCCCTTCGGAAGTGTATGCGCCTTCTGGGTTTGATGGTGGCGTCCATGGAGGCACTTCCGTTTGCCCAATTTCATTCCAGGGCTCTCCAAAGACTCATTCTGAGTCATTGGGATCGATCGCAAGCTTCTCTGGATTGCAGCGTCATCATCTCTCACAGGGTGCGAGAATCCCTAGAATGGTGGTTGCGTCCAGGAGCGTTATCCCTGGGGAAATCTTTCCTCCCTCCGAGGTGGTCGGTCATAACCACCGATGCCAGCCTGACGGGCTGGGGGGGGTGTCTGGAACGATCTTTGGATCCAGGGAGTATGGTCATCGGAAAAATCTGTTCTACCAATCAACATCCTGGAATTGAGGGCAATTTTCCTTTGCCTCCAACACTGGACGGTGCCTTTGAGCGGTCTGCCAGTCCGAGTGCAGACAGACAACGCGACGGCGGTCGCGTATATCAACCACCAAGGCGGGACGAGGAGCTCCAGGCTCATGGTGGAGGTGTCTCGGATCCTGCTATGGGCCGAGACCAGGGTTCCAGCCATCTCTGCGATTCACATTCCAGGAGTCCAGAATACCACGGCGGACTTTCTCAGTCGCGAGAAGATGGATCCTGGAGAATGGAGTCTCCATCCGGAAATTTTTGCACTGCTGTGCTCCCGTTGGGGAACTCCCCAAGTGGATTTGATGGCATCCAGGTTCAATGCCAAACTACCGACCTTCATATCCAGGTACAAGGACCCGAAGGCTGTGGCGGTGGATGCTCTGGTGGCTCCGTGGGACCATTTCAAGCTAGTCTATGTGTTTCCGCCGATATCCTTACTTCATCTGGTGCTGCGTCGGATCAGACTGGAGAGAATTCCGGCTATGTTGATAGCCCCGGATTGGCCAAGGAGGACGTGGTTCTCGTCACTGGTGTCGCTTTTGGCGGCTCCACCATTTCCACTTCCTCTTCGCCTGGACCTGTTATCTCAGGGACCCGTTCGTCATCTGGACTTGAAGTCTCTGCGTTTGACGGCGTGGCTCTTGAGACCGAAATATTGACCCGTAGAGGTTTTTCAGCTGAAGTCATTGCCACTCTGCGAGCTGCCAGAGGTCCGGCTACTACTAAGATTTATCACAAGACTTGGAATCCGAGGATTTTTTCCATTCCCAATCTGTTGGCTTTTCTGCAGTACGGGTTGGACAAAGGTTTAGCAGTTAGCACTCTGAAAGGTCAGGTTTCTGCCCTGTCCTTGCTGTTTCGGAAGGCTATCGCCTCGCGTAGGGACGTGCGTTCCTTTTTTCGCGGAGTAACCCGTCAGTTCCCACTGCGGAAGGCGCCTGTGTCTCCTTGGCGGCTCAACCTGGTCTTGGAGGCTCTTCAACATGTGCCTTTTGAGCCTATGGGTTCTGCTAGCCTTTGTTTACTTTCTTGGAAGGTTGCGTTCTTAGTGGCGGTAACTTCTTTAAGAAGGGTTTCGGAGTTGGCAGCTCTTTCTTGCTCGCCTCCTTTCCTGGAGTTTTACCCGGATTGAGTAGTGCTTCGCACACGGGGCGACTTTCTTCCTAAGGTGGTGTCGCAATTTCATGTTAACCAGGATATTGTGTTGCCCTCGCTTTGCCCGGGCCCGAGGAATGCAAAGGAACGAGATTTGCACAAATTGGATTTAGTGCGGGCCTTGAAGTTCTATTTGTCTGTTACTCAAGGTTTCCGGAAGTCAGATTCTCTGTTTGTGATTCCAGCAGGTCGCAGGCGTGGTCAACGAGCTTCAAAGGACTCTATAGCTCGTTGGATTCGGTCGGCCATTTTGGAGGCTTACCGACTTAAAGGCGAACCTTGCCCGATTAAGGTTCGAGCTCACTCCACGAGGGCTGTGGCTTCATCGTGGGCCTTTCATCAAGGGGCTTCGGCAGCCCAGCTCTGCCGAGTGGCGACCTGGCGTTCCGTCCACACATTTACAAAGTTTTATAAGGTGGACGTCAGTGCTTCCGCTGATGCGGCCTTAGGAAGTAGGGTCCTGCAGGCGGCTGTAGTTTAAAGTTCTAGTTAACTTGTATTTGGCGCCTGTTGCGCATTTATCTAGGTTGTTGGGTTTCTGCCTATTTTGGTTTTTTCCCACCCTAATTTTTGGACTGCTTTGGGACGTCCCACTAGTTATGAACTAGTGTGTCTCCTTTCCTTCCACCTGCTGCTGAAAGACGGATTTTGGTAAGAACTTACCTGTAAAATCCTTTTCAGCGAAGATAGGAAAGGAGACACAGTTCCCTCCCATGGCAGAAGTGTGTTGTTGTATTTACAGATGCAGCGTGACCCTTCTCTGATAGCGATTTTCTGGGCTGAGGTCGACGCGCTACGGCTCTGTTCCAGCATTGCCAGCTTATCGCAGTAGAATAATATAATACACCGCACACTTAGTTGAATATGATGCAAGGGGGAAAACTATTATTTATTTATATACAGATTGGTAGTTTAGGCAAGGCAATATATGACAAGCGATTAAATTTTTAACGTTTCGGCTCAACCGGAGCTTTTATCAAAAAAGTTACTTGAGGTCCAGTGCCAATGAATACAAAGAGAAGGTGCAAAAACCAACAGGGTGTCAGAGTAAGGCAGCTAACAGTCTAAGAGGAGATATTTAGAAGCAGCGCTCCCGCGCCGAGCTTGTGATGTACATACATCACAAGCTCGGCGCGGGAGCGCTGCTTCTAAATATCTCCTCTCAGACTGTTAGCTGCATTATGTGACATATTTACGATTCCCTGTGAACAGCTGCTACTAATTAGCCTTACTCTGACAACCTGTTGGTTTTTGCACCTTCTCTTTGTATTCATTGGCACTGGACCTCAAGCGTCTTTTTTGATAAAGGCTCCGGTTGAGCCGAAACGTTAAAAATTTAATCGCTTGTCATATATTGCCTTGCCTAAACTACCAATCTGTATATAAATAAATAATAGTTTTCCCCCTTGCATCATATTCAACTAAGTGTGCGGTGTATTATATTATTCTAGATTTGGGACCTCAGGTCCGCTACACCAGCACCTTGTCTTACTTGACTGAGTGCACGCTAAGTTCTTTACTCAGCTTATCGCAGTAGTCAGGTTCAGTGAGTAGTACCTGGAACTGTGTGTTTTTTTTTTTTTTTGCCAAATGCATGCATAACCTGTACTTTTGTGTTTTTCTCTGAAGTCCTTCAGAAGGGGTTATGTTGCTCCGCTGGTGATATTGCTCTTTCTTAAGCTTGGGTACGACTGGAGAAAGCTGGAGTAGGAGGAGCCCGTGCTGGAGGGGCCGGTCAACACTCTTTTAATCTGAGGTGTCAATCCTATCTGGGCTCCGCCTACCCACTAGTTATGAACTAGTGTGTCTCCTTTCCTTCCTTCGCTGAAAAGGATTTTACAGGTAAGTTCTTACCAAAATCCGTCTTTTTACAGTTCCCTCTCAAGAATGATTCAGAGGTTTTTACTCTAACCTTTTTGTCGTCCCCAAGAAGGACAGTTCGGTTTGACCCATTATGGACCTAAAATTGCTGAAGAGCTGTGTACGGCTTCACCACTTCTGGATGGAGTCCCTTCGCTCAGTTGTTGCCTTCATGGAACCAGAATTTCTTTTCTCTGTGAACATTCAGGATGCATATCTCCACATCCCTATTTTTCCAGCGCTCCAGAAGTTTCTCTGTTTTGCTGTCAATCATTCCTAATTTCAGTTTGTGGCTATACCCATTGGGTTGTCCACGGCCCCCAGGTTGTTCACAAAGGTCATGGATGCAGTCATGGCCCTTCTGAGTGTCAGTGGTCATCCTGCTTCGGATGGATAGTCAAAGTCGACTCTGATCCCTGCTATGCGAATTATCTTCCTGGGAATGCTTTTCAAAAGTGTAAGTTTTCTTTTAGGAGGACAAAATGTTGGCTTTACAAACCAGCATTTCATCTCTGAGCCGTCCAACTCCCCTTCCGCGCAAGAGTTCTAGGCAAGATGGTGGTGGCCATTCAGGCAATACCATTTGTTCAGTTCCATACCAAGCCTCTACAACAGGCTCCGCTTTCCCATTGGAACAAGTCTGTCCTCGTACTCAATCGCCCTATTCTTTTCAACCCCCACCACCTCCTCCAAGTCAGACAGTCAATCTCTGATCTGGTGGCGAGACTCTCCACTCATTCTTCTCAGTCATTCCTTCCTCCTGATTCATTGGCAGAGTGTAATGACAGACACTAGTCTTCTCTGCTGAGGAGCAGTCTTCCGAAAACTTACAGTGCATAGTTGGTGGAAGAGTCACAAAGTCCTTTTTCCCCCATTAATGTTCTAGAACTTGGAGCAATTTTTCTCTCTTTTACATTAGTAGGAGTAGCAATCTGAATTCACTCCGACAATGCCACCACAATGGGTTACATCAACTATCAAGGAGGAACTCTGAGTTGACAATGGCAGATGTCTCACAGATTATGGACTGGGTGGAAAAAAGAATCCCGGCAATTTCAACAACTCACATTCCAGGAGTAGACAACTGGGCTATAGACTTTCTAAGTCATGAAGGAACAACCACGAGAGACAAATCCTTGCACCCAACAGTCTTCGAACAGATATGACTGCAGTGGGGCAGTTCAGACGTCAACCTCACGGCATCCAGACATAATCACAAGGTTCCTCGGTGCGTGGCCAGAGCTATCTCCCTAGCGATTGCTTCAGAGGCCCTGGCTATTCAGTAGTCTCAATTTTTCCTCTTCTAGTCAGAAGACATCCCAGTTATCTCCGTGGCCCTGGTTTAGCCCAGATCATGGTACACGGAAGTGGTCAACCTCCTCACAGACATTCCATGGAGATTTCCATATCGACCAGACCTACTCTCCTAAGGTCCCCTCTTTCACCTGAATTCTCTGTTGCTCAAATGATCAAGACAGGGAAGCCATCCTCATCTCATACCTTCCATCATACCTGGAAGACCTTCTGCTGGTGGACATCTCAAGAGGTCTGTTTTTTTTCTCTACCATCTCTATTCTTATTTATCCAGTTGGGTCTTTTGAGTCTGACTTAGCCCTCAGCTCACTCAAGGGCTAGGTCTCAGGCCTGTCTATTCTTTTTCTGAAAAAACTCAAATTAGGATTTTTCTTTAAGGTGTGACCCACTCCATTCCCATGCCTTATAGGCCTCCCTTACCCTGGGACCTTAACTTGGTGCTTAGCACCAATCCACAGCATTTACCCACTCTGGCTTTCCTGGAAGGTGGCATTCCTGATTGCCATCACTTCCATCAGGCAAGTATCAACTCGTGGCCCTATTCTGCCACTTTCCATTTCTTGTTCTTCACCATGACAAGGTGTTGCAGCCAGGTCCAGTGCCTTCATTCCTTCCCTAGGTGGTTTCTTCTTTCCACATTAATGAAGAGATCATTCTGCATTTGCTCTGTCCTCATTCTAATTCGGTGAAGAAATTCTTACACTTTCTTCAGAAGTTCAGATTTCCCATTTGTCATTTCAGAAGGACCTTGTCGAGAGCCCTCAAGACGGCCATTGCCCACAGCATTCAGTCTGCCACTCTGAAAACTTATAAAGCCAAGAAAAAAGTGACCCTATGGGTGTCAAATCTCATTCCACTTGGATAGTGGGGGATTGCTTCTGGGTTGTCCACCATAATGCCTTGACTTTGCAGCATTGTAAAGCTGCTACTTGGTCTTCCGTTCCCAGTGCAAAAAAATTAAAAAAAACTAAACTCCGTAAGGTGATAAAATGTACATTAAATACCACAAGGCTATGAATATACACTGTGCAGCCCTTAATAGCCCAATATCCGCATATGCCAAATAAAGCTGGTTGAGAATCGAGGCTCTAGAGGATGTATGTGCTGAAGGACCATCTATTTTTTTCATGCCATGTGCAGTCATCTCAGAAGTCTTTGCTAAACAGAATTTGCTTGTTTTCCTAGTTTGGGATTTCTTTAATGCTAAATTCTGTAAATATTTTAGCAATTTTTTTTTATTGCTCCAATAAAATGAAGAAACTTTGAAAGTGGACTACAACTAACCTACCACTTTATATCTACAGCTTCTGTGCAGACCGGTGTCCAGAATTAAGCCCCGTGTAGTCTGATCCTACAGTCTGGAGTCACTTCTGTACTCATTTTAAAGACTATAGAAGAGGGGGCAGATGGAAAAGTAACACGACTGCAGAACCAGACTAAACGAAGGGTTGGATTTGAAGCCTGTAACCAAAGATCTGCACAAGAGCTGTAGGCACAAAACATTTTTAAAGGGGCATCCTCTTGTCTATACGACCTTTTAGGACATATGGACTCCGAAGGCTTATAGCAGATCGGTGCTTTGGAGACTTAGCCACGCTGGTAGTTATCTCTTCTCACCTCCTGCATTGATGACAACTGTACAATTTATGGAACAGTGAAAACAATTTATTAAAAATTCCTTAAGAAAACAATTGGCTGACTGAATGACATTTGACATACTGATAGGCTTTCTAGTATATACAAAAAGTCCTGGATAATAGAACAATGCGCTTCCAATGTCCTTTTGTCACTCATTCCCACGTCTGCTTTTTTTATGACTCTTCTTTGACCTACAGAAAAACACAAGAAAACATTGAAGATGAACCCGTGTGTTACAGAGTGGTCCTGGTCGCAAGATTCTCCAGCTGCGATGGCCAAATTATCAAAAAGGAAAACCACATTAAACTTAAATTTACCAAAAATATTCATCTCTCTATAAAAATCCTGAAATTGGTCACGGGAACAGCAAATCCATGTTTAATTGCCATGGCACAGGTTTCTCTCTAGAGCCACTGTGGATCAAAGACCCCCGACAAACCATGTAGATTTTGTCTTATTTCACACGTGAGCGACTGCCTAAAGTTCTTTACTCGGAAAGAAGCAGCACCTGATCAGAATTAGCCGATTTTAGGATAGACTAAACTTGTCCCATTTACCTCTCTGGAGATTTTGAATGGCTTCTGTGTCTGTGACTTCGATGATGTCCTGTTAAGATTAAAACAAAAAAAAAATTGTTACAATTCCTTAAGTAATTTATTTTCAAGAGCAGAAACTATACAGCAAATAATTTCTATGTGGAAATAGACCAGCGGATATTTAAATAAGCAACGTCCATTATTTCTTCAGATTTTACTTTGGATTTCATCCTTTCCATTTCATCCTTTACAATTCAGATATTGCAATCTACAACGAATCTAAATTGATTCACTCCATCACGTGTGAACACTCCCTAAATGATCCCTTAACATAAAGATTAAAATATAAAAAAAAAAAACCTGGAGATTTAGATTTTGATCGATGTCGTCTCTCTCTTGATCTGCTGCGGTGTCTCCTTGGACTCTTGCTTCGGTGCCGTTCTCTGTGGGGTAGAGAAGGACAAATTACATAGTAATACTATCTCTGCTTATTCGTGTGGGTATGCAAGATATATATTTTTTTCTTTTAGGGGAGGATCATTTATGTTCCAAAGGAAAATACATTCTTATTTAGGCCTATGAACTTTGGAGTCCTGGGCCATTTAGATAATTCTACAATCTTGCAATGGAAAGATTAATTCAGTTCTGAACTTACCTTCTTCTCTTAGGAGAACGGCTTCTCCTGTAAAAAAAAAAAAAAATTCAATAGAATATCTTTTTAAGGTTCCTCTTTATAGAATCCACTTTGTGGCTCCATACACAGCCATTACCCATCAATGAGCTGTTTTGCGTTACCTTCTTGGAGAACGGCTGCGGCTCCTCCTGTATCGGGGTGAAGGAGACCTCCGTGGTCTGTCTAGGTCTCTGTAGCTTCGTCTGTGATGATCTGGAGTAGGATCTCTGCCCTAAAGCCAAAAGTGGTATTTAAGGGAAAAAAAAAAACAACCACACTGCTTACTGCTAAACTTCTCTACCACAACCCAGCAACCATTTATACAGCTCAAATGTATTTTCCCACCAATCGTCTTTCGCCGCACTTTTCAGCCTTGGCAATCACATCCTGATAAAAATATTCTCTGACAATGAACTAATAAAAACTTGGGTGTAACGTTAATAGTTGTAATCTTGCATGTCCTAATTACCAGCATCTAATCTCACAAACCTTTTCGTCATCCTCATCATCTTCCTCGCTAGACTCAACATCATCCATATCTTCCTCTAACGCGCTGACACGAGGATCCAGCTGCTCAGTTTCCTCGAGCACATAGCGTTTCTAATGAGAATTAAAATGTCATTTATGGTGTTAAAAAATGTCTGCAAAATATAAAAGGAAAATGGCTGTACTATGCCATCGCCGGCAGTTCCATAGAGAATAAAGAGTGGAGGTGCACATGCTCGGCTTCATTTAGCGATGGACAGCAATATTTAAGAGGTTCCCGCTGCTATTTATTAGAAGAAGATCCAGGCTGTGTGGCACCCATTATCTGTCAGCATTGATGCAAGCTCAGTTTATGGGAACTTAACATATGACATGATAGTATGTCAAATGTCAGGAAGGGGTTAACACCCGAACTATAAAATTAGTTAACTTTTATGGTTAAATTCTGCACTGAAAAAGGAAAAAAAAAAAGGATTTTTGGTACTCACTGTAAAATTTGTTTCTTGGAACCTTCATTGGGGGACACATGCAACCATGGGTGTGTGCTGCTGTCACAAGGCAAAAAAGTTAGCTCCTGCTCAGCAGTATATACCCACTGACCAGCACAAAGCACCTCAGTTAATGAAAAGTAGCAAGAGAAGCAACAACAAAACTATAACTAGGCCCAAAACAAGGGTGGGTGCTGTGTCCCCCAATGAAGGCTCCAAAGAAATAAATTTTACTATGAATGACCAAAAATCCTTCTTGATCACTTCATTGGGGTACATAGGTAACCATGAGATGTCCTAAAGAAGCCCCAAGGGAGGGAACAGAGTATCGTGCTCAAATCAGGTCGGGCGACCACTGCTTGCGGCACCCTTCTATCTAGGCCGGCATCAGCCAATGCGTAGGTATGTATCTTGTAGAATCTTGCGAATGTATGAAGGGATGATAAGGTAGCAGCCTTGCAAATCTGGGTTGCAGAGGCCTGGTGGCGAATGGCCCAAGAGGCCCCCCCCGCACGGGAGAAGTGAGCCCTCACTCGAGGGGATAGTTATTCTTAACTCCAGTATAGCCAAGCAGATCCAGCAGGCAATAGACTTGGAGGCAGGGAGTCCCTCAAAACCTTCAGGAATGTCAAACAAGGCATCCAAAAGTCTGAAGGATGGGGTCATTGAGAGGTACAGACGTAAGTCTCTGACCAGATCCAGCTTGTGGAAACTTTTCCATGGAAAGGACAGGGCACAGGCAGGAGGGACAATATCGTCATTGATATGGAATGGAGAGACTACCTTAGGCAGGAATGAAGGATCAAGAACGAGGAAAGGAGAGCTGCTAATTCTGAGACCCATCTGATTGAAGTGATCACAACCAAAAAGGCCACCTTCCAGGAGAGAAAGATGCAATTTCCTGAATGGGTTCGAAGGGGGATCCCTGAAGGACGTTCATAACTAGGTTAAGGTCCCATGAGTCCACAAAGGGACGATATGGGCACTAGGCAAGCAACTCCTTGAAGGAAGGTTTTGACTTAGGGACGAGAGGCCAAATTCCGTTGAAACAGAATTGAGAGTGCAGGACCAGACCCTTGAGGGTACTAAGAGACAAACCGGACCCTCGCCCTAATTGTACGAATGCCAGGATGGAAGAAGATAAAAAAGACATGGGAGCTGTGTGGCTGCCTTCACACCAGCAAAAGAAGGCCTTCCAGGTCCGATGATAAATGCGTGAGTATGAGGGTTTCATTGCTCTGATCATGGTCTGTATGACCATGGACGAGAAGCCTGCCTCCCTCAGGACTGCAGCTTCAACGGCCAAGCCACTAAATTGAGAGACCGAGAATTCTGGTGGAAGATGGGTCCCTGAGAGAGTAGGTCTGTCAGTTTCCAGAGTACATCCACAAGTAGGTTGACAACTCTGCGAACAAGGCTCTTCTGGGCCAGTGTGGAGCCACTAGGATGACTAGAACTCTTCCGTCTTGATCTTCTTGACAAGTCTGGGGATCAGAAGAAGAGGTGGAAAAAGGTACAGAAGTTGAAACAGAGACCATGGAATGACCAGGGCATCATAACAAAGACCACCAGGGGTCGCGAGACCTGGCCACGAAACGAGGGACCTTGTGAGTCATCCATCAGATTGACGTCAGGAGTGCCCCACCTTTGACAGATCTGAATGAACACGGGTTGAGAGACTTCTGGTCCAAGGAAAGTCCCTGACTTAGGAAATCGACGGTGCAGTTATCCAAGCCTGTAATGTACACCGCTGATATTTCTGTCACGTGCCGCGCGCCCCAGGCCAGAATCTGTGAGACCTCTAACATACTGGGTATCCCACTCTAGTGGTTTATGTATGCCAAGCAGGGTGGATTTGATTTAAATCAAACTGATTTAAATCACGATTGAAATCACTAGTCAGTAAGGCTTGATTTAAATCAGTGATTTAAATCAAAGTTTCTACCTAAACTAGTTCTTGCTACTTTAACATGCAAGTAGATGAAGATTTTTAGAATCACTTTTTATATTACTTTTTTCTCCCCAGTTTAATGGGTTAATCATTCATATTTGGACACCACTGTTCTGTTGTACTTAGGAAGGAGAAAAATAATCCTGACCTTAACAATTTAAATAGATTTATTCAACTGAAACAATAACATTACAGCATAAGTTATTTGCTTCAACAAACATCCATGTTTGTTAACTAATTTGGCTAAACAAAATATATATATTGTAAGCTTTTCAGGGGATATAGCTCTGGGATCGCCGTCTGGGTAGACAGAGTGGCACGAAAACAGTTCATTCACACAGCAGTTCTGGTGAAAACTGGCCGCAACCAGCTTTATTAAAGTCCACAGCAAACAGATAAAAATAAATCATAAACATAAGACCTGGGCTTGTCGAGCCACTAATTACACTTAGATAGATTTCCCTTTCTATCCGGGTCCAGACTCTACCAGTCTGTGCCCAAAACAACACATATGTTCAGTAGTTACCAGCGTGGAGTTTCACAGAGTCTCCTCCTTGTGTCTGAAGGCACCTTCAATGTCCAGACTTGAGAGAGCTCCCCTCCTATTCAGCCGCTATTCGCACGGATTCTCACTGAGACTACTCCTGTGTCCGGGGTACATCGAGCACCCAGACTGAGATAGCTCATACTCCTGGAGACTGCTTCTTGTGCCTAGACTCCTTGTCCAGACTAAGCGAGCTCTCTGACTGTGTTTGCAGACACCTACTTCTGGTCTCCTAATTAACAGCTGAATGGTTTCAGGCCTGAGCTGCAAGTGTGTGCTGAATGTAAGGTGTAGTGACCTTTCTCTACCACTAGGTTTACAAAGCCACACATTTCCCTTATACCATACAGCACAGTACCTAGGTGAAATGTACACCCCATTCGACACATATTCCTTCACTGTCTCACATATCCCCTCCCTCTTCTCCAGACCGGAGGGCTGGTCATCCAGACCGGAGGGCTGGTCAACAATCCAAAAGAGACAGCGAACTCTGGACCAGTCATGGCCTTCATCAGCTTCATCTTCACTACTGTCATCTGTATCTTCACCTGAGCCATAGCCAGCATCAGCTTTCTCTTCATCTGAAGCATCCGCACTACCCTGTACCCTCCCAGGCCTATGCTCTCTGCGGGCCTCGGGTATCCTGCACGGTTTCATCTTTACCTTAGGGCCGGGCTCAGTTTCGATATAGTGCCTGGCCAGAGAAGTACGACTCGGCACATCAGAACACTTCTGCTGACTCTTTCTCAGAAACTCACGTACCTCCTGTCCCTGGTGCACTGACCATGTGTCACCAACTATCACAGAAGGTATAGGGGGTTTTTCACTTTTCTCCAGTTCCCCTTGAACCTTCTTTACTTCATTGAGCTTCTCCAGAAGATGCTCATGGCTCTCATCACGCTCCTTCATCACAGTTTGGAGTTTTTTCTGAGAAGTAATCAATTCATCTTGTACCTGTTGGCCGTCCTTTATGTCTTCAGCCCCTTCTTCAGGCTCTTCTGGTAGGACATGCTCAGAAGCCCTACCGTCAGTCTTACATTCTACTTCTTCATTCACATCATTATGGTCTCCAATATCTCCATTTATTCCAGCTTTCAAGTTCTCCTTGATAGCTGCATCTGTATACTCAGAACCCGCCGGATTCTTCTCTTCAACCACGTTCTGCATCCCATCTGAGCTCCCGTGTGTCTGCAGCGGCAACGGAGTGACACACCGCTTTTCCCATTTATTGGGACGTGACTCCGATGTAGACTCCATGAAAGTGCGCTTGAGCTCACCAACGCCAGCCTGATGTCTCAAAATCTCATCTTGTGACTTATCCAGATCCTTGGTATCACTCAGGAACACCGCTGGGGCTCCGGGCGCCGAACTTCCAGCCTGAGCTTCACGAGTTGCGGCTACTGATCCGGACCGTAACCCGTCCACGCCGCTGTCTTCGGCAGAAACAGATTCCTGGACAGAGTCAGTCCCCATATCTTCAGTCTTGTTCCTCACAGCTTCACTTGAGACCTCAGCTTCTGATGAGGCATCTGGCTTGGTGACCACCACTTCCATGGCTTTTTCCACCTCTGAAGCATTACCTTCAGAGTCCTGGGCAGGATGCAGCTCCATACCATACATTGATAACTTCTCCTCTTCAACAGCATCCACTTGTGCTGTTTTCAGTTTCAGAGTCCTGCCTTTAAAGCTCAGCTCTCCTCCTTTCACCTTAGTCTTTGCCAGGGAACCGGCCAACTGTAAAACATCTTCAGATGCCATCTTCTGTCCGGCTGTAAGGTCAGCATCAGCTTTCTTCTCAGGACTCTCAACCTCCTCTGCTACCATGCCTTCCTCATTTGCACTGGTTGCTTTATGGTCATCAGATGATTCACTATCACTACCACTATCCCTGTCTGACCCCTTTTTCTCAGCCACATCTGGCTCACTGTCAGGGCTATACACTTCATTTTCATTCACATCCTGCTCACTGTCAGGGTTATACAATTCATTTTCATTCCCATCCTGCTCACTGTCAGGGTTATACAATTCATTTTCATTCACATCCTGCTCACTGTCAGGGTTATACAATTCATTTTCATTCACATCCTGCTCACTGTCAGGGTTATACAATTCATTCTCATTCACATCTTGATCTGGAACCTTAGTTAACATGTCATCCACAACATTAACTTCACCATCTGGTCCCTGGTTTCCCTCAGGTGGTCCCTCAAGTATGTGACTATGTGAAAACCCCAGCACTATACTTCCATATAGCTCAGGCACTAGGAGCTGGCTCACGACCTCTCCCTGGACTTCAGTGTCCCTATACAACAGGTTATTGTTTATGGCAACATGAGGAAACCTCTCCTCAGAGCCAGGCTCCTGGGAAACCTCATTTAGAACATTTATATTTTCCTGTGCCGTTTTAAGAGAGGGGTCTCGCCACTGCTCACTCTCAAATTGTCACAGGACACAGGCAAGTCAGGGACACTCGGTTCCGAGAACCACCATCCTCGTCTCCCAACATCACCTGCAAAGGAATTTCATCACTATCACAGTCATCATTATTATCAATATCATTATCATGCTTATGATCAGTATCATCATCACTATCATGATCATCATCATTATCATGGTCATCATCATTATCATGATCATCATCATCATCATGATCAATCATCATCATCATATCATTATCATTCATCATCATCATTATCACATAAGTTTAACGGCCCACTAGCATTGTGTTCCGCCCCTCGGGACTGCGCACCCTCAATAGGAGCTTCATCACACTGTCCATCAGAAACATTTTTCCCCCAGCGATCCTTAGACCGGGGAAAGTCATTACCCAATATAACGGGTTGCACCAGGTTCTTCACTACCCCCACTTCATATGAAACCTCCCCGAGTTTGGGGACCAAGTCCACGGCAGTCTCTGGGTAGACTTTGGTGTCTCCATGGATGCACACCATACTCAGGTGCTTATCAGGGATGAAGTCCCTATCAATCAGGCTGTCCATACGGAAGTCACTGGACTCTCTGAGTCCAAGAGGGCCTGTGCTGGGCAGTCATTTACAACCACCGGGACACCTGTGGTCCAGTCTCTTCGGCTGAGGTGGACACACACACAGGTTCTGCGCAGGAGAGAGGGATCTGCCAACATCACAATACATAGGCTCCCCCTCTATTGGACAGTTGGCTGCAAATTTCACAACATCTCCAACCCTGTCCATCACACTTTTCCACCCACATGTCCCCTCGGGCCTGAACCCGCTTATCAGCATACCCCATGTCCCCAACAGCTGGAACGCTCTTACCGCGAGAGTTCAGCGTCCGGGAACTCTGAAGTGACGACCTCTCAGACGGCTGGTCACGGAGGCAGTCTTTGCTGGCGAAGGCCTTCTCCATCAGGCTGACCAGACGATTGGCGTCCTGGTGGTCTCCTTGTCCGACCTCTGGCTGTACCTCAGGAGGACATGCTCGGGTGTAGCGGTTCACTATCACCTTTCCAACTCCATAATCAGGTTTGCTGACTGCAGACTCCCAACTGCATCTCCAGTCATGAACTCCCCTGGCACGGGCTGTCACCGTAACACCCAGCCGGGTAAGAATCTCCGCTTTCAGCTTGGCATAGTCTTGGCTGTCCTGCTCGCTCAGGTCAGCATAGGCCCTTTGGGGTTCTCCAATCAGATAGGGTGCGACCATCATGGCCCATTCAGATAGGGGCAGATTCTCCTTCTCTGCCAATCTCTCAAACCTAGTGAGATATACCTCCACATCATCACGAGGTGTCATCTTTTTCAGGGACCGTCTTACCGCCTTCTTTACAGCGGACAATGCAGGTGACTTTGCAACACCACTTTGGGACGATGCGCCGCAAGTCCCCTGCAGTGCTGCAACCTGCTCAAAAAACAACCAGTCATTCTCCTGCTGCTGCTGCAGGAATTGCTGCTGGGCCCTGCATGGCTGCGCCCATGCCTGCTATGCTTTGCTGGGCCTGGACCAGGTACTCAACGAGCTCCTCCATACTGCCGGACTTATCTGTCTCAACCACGGCAGTCTTATGTTGCACATTAACTTGCGCCATTTGTTCAAACAGCGCCTCCATGCTGTCATCCATGCTGTCAGACTTCTCTGTCTCAACAACGGCAGTCTTCACTCAAGACATACACACTCCACAGTCTTTTCCACAGAAAAATTCAGCTCTGCTGTGCAGACACTTTTTTTTTTCTCTGCAAACTCTATTAGGGCCACTGTCTCTTTAAGACTGCTCCAATAGACGTTTCTCCTTTGCTGCTGCACACTCCACAGTCTTTTCCACAACAAGTTCAGCTTTGCTGTGCAGACACACATTTTTTTTTTTCTCTTTTGCAAACTCTATTAGGGCTACTGTCTCTTTAAGACTGCTCCAATAGACGTTTCTCCTTTGCTGCTGCACACTCCACAGTCTTTTCCACAACAAGTTCAGCTTTGCTGTGCAGACACACTTTTTTTTTTTCTCTGCTGCTGCTTCTACAGACTTCTCTCCTTTATTGCTGTCTCTAAGCCACTGTGCTGCACGCACATTCCAGCACCAATTATATCAGCCACTGTGCTGCCCCAGCATTCTCCGCCAATTGTAAGCTTTTCAGGGGATATAGCTCTGGGATCGCCGTCTGGGTAGACAGAGTGGCACGAAAACAGTTCATTCACACAGCAGTTCTGGTGAAAACTGGCCGCAACCAGCTTTATTAAAGTCCACAGCAAACAGATAAAAATAAATCATAAACATAAGACCTGGGCTTGTCGAGCCACTAATTACACTTAGATAGATTTCCCTTTCTATCCGGGTCCAGACTCTACCAGTCTGTGCCCAAAACAACACATATGTTCAGTAGTTACCAGCGTGGAGTTTCACAGAGTCTCCTCCTTGTGTCTGAAGGCACCTTCAATGTCCAGACTTGAGAGAGCTCCCCTCCTATTCAGCCGCTATTCGCACGGATTCTCACTGAGACTACTCCTGTGTCCGGGGTACATCGAGCACCCAGACTGAGATAGCTCATACTCCTGGAGACTGCTTCTTGTGCCTAGACTCCTTGTCCAGACTAAGCGAGCTCTCTGACTGTTTGCAGACACCTACTTCTGGTCTCCTAATTAACAGCTGAATGGTTTCAGGCCTGAGCTGCAAGTGTGTGCTGAATGTAAGGTGTAGTGACCTTTCTCTACCACTAGGTTTACAAAACCACACATTTCCTTATACCATACAGCACAGTACCTAGGTGAAATGTACACCCCATTCGACACATTCCTTCACTGTCTCACAATATATTTTAAGAAACTTAGACTGTCAGCCCAGCCGACACTGAAAAACTTAAATACTACTGTCCCTGCTGTCCTCCGTAGCTCACTCGTCGCCATCTTCATCATCATCTTCTTCTTTGTTCCTATTCATAATCTGGAAAAGAAAAACAAGCTTTCCTGCTTTATTGGGTCCCAACCGATTTCTCAATTTAGAATGAATGAGTCCAAAGGAAGAGAATATTCTTTCAACGCCTGCAGAAGAAGCTACTGCTGTTAAAAGTGAAATCATTACTTGAACAGTCTCTAAATCCAAGCGCTTAAGTGACTTCCACCAGTTTACTGGTGTGACATTCCTTAAAATATCTTCAGCAAACATATATTTCTTGAATGGTTCCCCCTTAGCTCTGAAGTTTATTATAGTTGGCATTAAAGATGGATGATTACTGGATACCCATGTCATAGCTAACTCCTCTTCCTCAGCACTTAGGTTTTGACCCTGATATTGGATATTGACAATATTTGCCAAAAAATGAGCTGGAGTCAGTACTTGTCCCATTCGTTTGTTTACTGCTTGTAATTTAATTCTGTCCATGTGTAGTTCTGTTTTTAAGTGTTCACGCAGTTCCTTCCAAATTTCAACAGCATCCGCAATAAAACAGCTATTTTTCTGTATTTTGTTTAAAGCTTGAGAGATGGGTTTCAGGAAGCTCAGCATATGTTCAACATTTCTCTTAAGCCCAATGTTGAGGATTTTGGCCGTGACAGTGCCATCTATTTTATCTCGATTTTCTTCACAAAGTGTCATCAGAATAGGCCAGTTTTTGATATACTGCTCAAAACAGTCCACCACAGAGTTCCATCTAACATCTTGTGGGAGCGTTAGCTTGGTTCCACCCATCCTTTTCAGAGCTGCTGAAGCAAAATGATTATTACGGAAGTATTTAGCAATTTCAACAACATTAGCCTTTATTTCTGGAACACTTTCACTTAAGTCTTTGGCTAAGAGGTGCAGCAAATGAGCACTGCAACCATATGTTATTAGCTTTGTATTCCCTCCCTGCTCTTCTAAATTTCTTCTCATCTTGGATACGTTTGCAGCATTGTCAGTGACCAAACTGCGTACTAACATTGAATTTTGTTTACATTTGTAATTTCCATTCTGTATTTCTGCTGTGTTGCATTTCCTGACGTATCAGTTGTTTGTGCAAGGAAGACTTTACCTTCTTCTGTTGTTATACAAGCACATACAACAGGATCATTGTGGACATTACTCCACCCATCAATACTTAGGTTAACAATTTTACCCTCCAGAGCTGTTGCACATTGCTCCATTTCTCTGTCATACACTTGATCCAGCAGTTTCCCTGCAACATCAGCTCTGCTGGGTGGACTGTATCCTGGTCTCAGTGACTGAACCATATTAATGAAATGTGGGTTCAGTCAGACGGAAAGAAGAGTTTGTTGCATAAATAAACTGGGCAATTTTTTCATCAATCAACTCTTTTTCTAATCTGCTAGTTCTTATCACAAACCTATCTATGGTGGTTCCAGGAGGTAAAGGTTTTTTCATCCTTTTGGGTGATGGTGATATGTGGCTGTGGGTGTCTGATGATGCTGCTGCTGCTAATGAAGCACTATCCTGGATGGATAACTCTGAAACTGTAGAACAGGATGATGGTGATCTTGGAGGTGGATAGTTTCCAGAATCCATGAATTCCCCTAAACAAAAAAAGTCAATGCTGTTATTTTATTGTTTATACAATTTCTGCTTATTGTACACAACACAGCACTGCCCCAAGAGGAATATTTGTTTTTCTTCATAACTGTACCAAATGACAGTAACATGCAGTAATAATAAGAAATATAATTTCTCACACATGACAGTTCAGTCTTTAGAAATAGGATTCAATAAAAATATTTACCAACCTGAAGATCCTGCCTGTTCAGAAGTGTTTCTTTGGTCATCTTCATCACCGCACTTCTCATGATGTTGCCTCATTCGCGCCACCAGGCCTTGCATCTCTTTGTTGCATCGTTTGCATTTTGCACGCATGCCTGCCTTACCGATAGGCGAAGGAGCTTCATTAAAACATTCCCAAACTGGGTCTCTTTTACGGCCTGCTGCCATTATAAGGAAAGAATGTAATAAACCTCAGATCATACACACAAACAGATCCAGACTTGTCTGTCTGTGGCTATGCTGCAGTATTGTGCTCAAAGTTTCACTTTCATTTTCTTGTCTGCTTGCCCTTCCTCCTCCTCACACTTAGATTCACATTCTTCTTGTGTTGTGCAGATCTATTCCACTCCAAACAATCAGAAACATATTGTCTAACTTCTTGGACTTGGCACTGAAGGGGTTGATTCTGTATTCATATAGGTTTGTAGAACAATAGGATTAAGGTCTTTTTCTCAACTCTGTTCATGTTGTAACATTTTTGCCATGAGAAGAGGCTGGGACCTCTGCGGAGTCAAATTCAGTTTTGAGTACTGCGTAAGTAAAGCGAGCGTCTGTGATAATATAGGAGAGAAACTGCCCACTAATCCTACAGAAACCTCTGGAAGAGCATGGCATTGTGAATGTTACACATATACAGCCTTTATTCTACTGAGTTAAACAACTCAGCTTTATCTCATGATGGAAGAACCTTTGGATGGTAAAATATTTTCCTCAAAAAGCAGTTTATTGAAAAAAATCCGATTTAAATCAAAAAAATCCGATTTAAATCAAAAAAATCCGATTTAAATTTAAAAAAAAATCCGATTTTTTTGATTTTTTAAAAAAAAATTATTGATTTTTATCCACCCTGATGCCAAGGCAATGTCGGATTGAATCCAAAATGGTCAGCCCGCTAGAAAGTCCTGCCTGTGGAGGAGAGAGGTAGGTGGCCCCGATTTCAAAAGGTTGATGGGAAGAGAAGATTCCGAGAGTTCTAGCGATTCTGGACTGTGTGTCAAAGGAAGACCGCCCCATCTGAGTAGATTGGCATTAATCATGACAATCTGCCAGTGGAGGGGAAAGAGACTCAATCATGCAAATGACTACCTCATACGGAGAGGCAGAAATATGGAGCGATCCACGTAAGAGATCCTTTTGTCCCAGGCTGACAGGAGGACCAGTGGGTATAGAACTGTGCAAAAGGAACAATTTCCATTGTGGCAATCATTTTCATGCAGAGTCGAAGAGAGTGGGGATGGATGTAAGAGAACGAATCCCCAGGCACAGTGCAGAGATCTTTCCCTCTGGAAGTAGGACTCTGGCGCGAGTGGTATCGAAAAGCATACCTGGGAATTTAGAAGTTTGGTCTGTGCCAAGAAAACTAGGTGCTGGCCCGGTATCAGACAATTTTGCAGTGTTGACTACAGAGTGTAGATGGATAAGAATGTCCAGTATAATCTGAAGACTTTCTCAACAGTCTCAGAAAGACAGGCCCTTGATCAGGTCATCCAGGTAGGGGATGATTACTATCTCCTTCGAGCAAAGAATAGCCATCACTGCCGTCATAACCTTCATAAACACTCTGGAGGCAGAGGCCAGTCAGAAGGAGAGATCTGTGAACGCAAATCGGAATGTGGAGAGGTGGACATCCAGAATGCCTACACAGCAGAGGAACTCCTTGGGTCACAATGTGGCAATCATGGAGCGGAGGGTTTCCATCCTGAAATGACAGAGGAACAGCCGCCAGTTTAGTAGCTTCAGATCCAGGATTGGATGGAGTGAGCAGTCCTTCTTTGGAACCATGAAGAAGTTGAAAAAAAACCCGAGAAGAGTTCTTGAGAGGTAACGGGTACGATGGCCTCTGTACAAGCCGAGATCATTTACAATCATCCCATATTAAGATATACGAGGTCCAAAATGCTTCATTTATATTTGCTGGCTAAGTAGAAGTGATGGATAAATACCTGTAAGCGAGGCAAGATGACATCACAGATGCGTTCGCTGTGGAGGAGCTCGTCTATGAATTCATCTACATGCATCAGCTCAAATTCTAGGAGGTGAAATTATAGAAAATAGATCATCAGCTCACGCTACTAAGGCCAGGGTCATACTTGCAACTGCAGCGCTGGTCTCTCGCCTCAATAACCGGCACTGCCGCCAGCGGTTCAGACCGGAACGATCAGCTGCATAGAAATACATGCAGCCGCACCATCCTGCCACCGAGTGCCGGTGGCAGTGTCGGGTATTGAGGCGCGAGTTTCTCGCACTGCAGTTGAGAGTGTGCCCCCTGCCTAAGACACAGAATGTCGCGCTTCATGCAACCATTACAACAAAAGACAGAAGAGATCGGGATACAAAACCGGTAGAAAACTAGATTTTGGCTGGCGGAGTTCATGTTTCCTCTATTCAGATGGCCAGACACAGGTAGTTCTAAACTTTAAGGGGTTGTCTGACACTGAAATGTCTTTTTTCTAGGCATGAATAGTTTTAAAACAATAAATGGAGACATGCTCCCCTTTCAGGTGATTCAGCACAGATTGCGCAAGCAATGGAAGCAACGTCTGCTAAGTTTGGTAGTCACCAAGACCACTGCAGCCTCTTAATGGCTGAAGCTGACTAGAAGAGACCGTCATCGACTATTTCTCTGGTCCTGGTGACTTGTAAATTAATATGCATTGCATGAGTAGCTGTAAAGACCTCTGGTGGATCCGTGGAGGTTCCTCGATTTATTGGTTCAAGACCTTTCATGCTTTTTAGCATCAGACAGCCCCTTTAAGGCTCACCCTGTCACACCTCCCCTCCATACATATGCTTGTATGTGATCGCAATAAAAAGAAATAAGCAGCTGACATCATTCATTCACTTTTATAACCCCTCGATATGCAGTTTGCAGCCTGATCCAAGTTTCAGACATATTTTATGAGTGTCCCTCCCTGTAATACAGGCTGCATGTGAGCGTTGTGTGTATCCAGCATATTGCTGTCTTCATTAGCCCATATATCAGCTCAGCTTCTACGCTGTTTAAATTAAGACTATTTAAAAAGCTGCTCGACTTTGCATGTAGAAGAAAAGATGTACATATCCATTAAAGGCCATGTGTTCATAAGTTTAATATATAGTTACTGTATCTCTAGGGGTCAGAACTGTTTTTTTCTACAAAGCTTCCTGTATTGCCAGAATGAAATACAAATATGTCACCACTAGGGGGAGCTCACTGCATACTGTATCTATATGCAGTCAGCTCCCTCTAGTGGTGATAGAAGGTATCTGTTAGCGCTATAACTCTTCAAAGGATTCAGGCTTGTTGAAGAAATCATTGATAAAGATATAAAGTCATGTAAAAATTGAATATCCTCTCCTCACTAACTACTATTGTAGGCAAAATATATACTGCGATTTCGTGTTGCAAACTCATAATACATTGCATCACAACACAGAAACAATGGCCACAGACACATCGTGCACACATTCATCCTGTAACAAGAATGGGCAACAGTGTATTACAACATAAATCCAGATTTTATACTGCACATATGGATGATTATGGACAGTAAAACTGCAACAGATTAAAACTAAAAATACTGCAAGAAAATTACCCCCGTTCCGATTCTGAGTCTTGATTTTGCGGTAATCATTATACAGCGGCTCCAGATACTTGTAGCAGTCACTAGCCGTACCAGTCAGTCGCATGTAGAGAGCTCCCAATGCTCGCACATATCTGCAAGGATAGTGATAGCTCGTGTTAAAAGACCTGGAAGATTCACTTTATCTTAAGCCCAATCCTCCATGCCCGCACAAAGTCAGAGAGCCCGCTCCTCCATGCCCACACAGAACAAGAGAGCCCGTTCCTTCATGCCCGCACAGAACAAGAGAGCCCGTTCCTCCATGCCCACACAGAGCCAGAGAGCCCCGCTCCTCCATGCCCGCACAGAGCCAGAGAGCCCCGCTCCTCCATGCCCGTACAGAACCAGAGAGCCCCGCTCCTCCATGCCCGCACAGAGCCAGAGAGCCCCGCTCCTCCATGCCCGCACAGAGCCAGAGAGCCCCGCTCCTCCATGCCCGCACAGAGCCAGAGAGCCCCGCTCCTCCATGCCCGCACAGAGCCAGAGAGCCCCGCTCCTCCATGCCCGCACAGAGCCAGAGAGCCCCGCTCCTCCATGCCCGCACAGAGCCAGAGAGCCCCGCTCCTCCATGCCCGCACAGAGCCAGAGAGCCCCGCTCCTCCATGCCCGCACAGAGCCAGAGAGCCCCGCTCCTCCATGCCCGCACAGAGTCAGAGAGCCCCGCTCCTCCATGCCCGCACAGAGCCAGAGAGGCCAGCTCTGCCTTGCCCGCACTGGCAGCTTTTCTTGCATGAGTCTGTATACAAAGGGAACTATCAGGGTGTGTGTGGGTGAAGAGAAGCAGGACTCAGTTTGGCAAATTTTTACATGAACGAAAACTATATCCTAAAGCTCCGTGTCTTCTCCACTATTATTAGGAGCTTAGAATCCTCTGTCTCCCTGCCGTATCTTCATTTTCCCCAAAAGCTTTTTCTCACAAAGGCTATAAACTTCTTTGCAACTCATTCCCCCTCACACTGCTATCACAGATGAAGGGGATTAAGGTGAACAAACTTGTCCCCAGACGCCATGAATGTCATCAGAAGAGCCCATCAAGGAGACTGCTTGAGTTGTGATACCAGTGCTGATAAAGAAGCATTTAGTGAACAGGCAGCCAACAAAACCCTTTCAATCACAGCGTAATGGGGACCTTCTTCTAGGGAGTCCTATAGCTTGGACTAGTTTCTATCAGAAACATCTGTAGCACATCCAATGACTGCAGCAGAATGCCTTAAATCCTTATTCAAATTTTGAAGAGGCAATTTGCATATTCAAACCCTTAATTTCTGTTCAGTTGTCAGTAGTCACCCCCCCCCCAAAAAAAAAATGGATTTAAAGTACTAATGTAAAATACTGATGAAATCTGTAGTGTGTAAATAAGACCCAATACGTAGTCTCTGCAATTCTGGAGACCACTAGCACTTGTATACACACGATATATAAGTCTTTTTCCTATCCCTAGGCCGCATGGCCAATTAATCCACCCCATTTCACACATTCTTAGACCACTGTGATTCTCGCTTTACACTAAGTTTATGCACCCCCAGAATTTAAAAACGGAAATGTCTGCCAGTCCCAAGTTCTGGAAATGAAGGCACCTTTTAAAGAGAACTCTTGCTCTGTTACTCACTTGAAGTCTTCATTCTTTATGAACTCCACAATGATGTCTTTCTCTGGTTGGATCTGCAGCATTTTCAAGGCCAAACACAAGAACGGTGTGGGCTTAATGTTGCCTCCATAAACTCCTCCAATATATTTCAGCTCCATGGCCTTATCCACCACCAGCTCAGCTGAAAAATAAAAACACACTTCGGATTTAATTTTTTTTTTATTTTATGTTTGCTGAAAATTTCAATGATATGCTTAAAAACTTTTACCAATCAATTGTCATGGTACAGCAAAGAATAAGCAGAGACAATGTCATTTCGTATCATACATTTTTTTTTTGTAAACCTCAGTCAGACTAAAGCTACGTTCACACAGGTTTTGAGGCATCAAAATTGGTGAGCTTTTCAAACATACCACTTAAAGTAAGCACTCCTCCCATCAAAATTATTATCTACTTAATATATTGTAGTCATCATTTTATGTTGCACTGTGTACTTACAATTGCTCATTTTGTCTTTCTACCTAGATAATTCTTCTGTTTTCCTTTAAATCTATGACATCACGTGGTTAAAAGAAGCCTAAGGAATCCTTGTAAACGCTATGTAGAAACAGGAGGTCAATTTTCCCTGCATAAGTCATCAGTCAATGCAAAAGTTCCTGGCAGGAGGAGGAAGCTGGGTCAGGAGATGAAGAGGGGAATGATAAATACAGGGACAGGAGACTTCCTGTTTCTACATAGAGCAGAGAAAAGAAGAATTATTTGGGTAGAAAGGCAAAATGATCAATTGTAAGTGCACAGTGCTGAATATATTGCAGTCATCATTTTATAAAGAGAATAAACACTTTGATGTGAGGAGGAGGGCTTCTTTAAGATAAAGTTCCTGTTTTGGAAAGTTTTTCTTAGTGAAGCGTTTTTTTTTATTTTTTATTGGACAGAGCTTAGTTGGAGAGAATGTCATCAAGACCAACCTAAAAAAAACATCGACATGCACTTTTTCTCTACCAGATGTTTTTCAAAAATTTTAAGGGAAAAATAACACTCAAAAGAACAGAAAACTGAAATAAAGGGGAAACGTTTTTGAGGAGGATGTTAGAGTAGATCCTTAAAAACAACAAAAAAAAAAAAACAGAAAAATCTGCTGCATGTGAACCTAAGCTTATAGCAATGTTCACTAATAAAGTGTCCATCGGCTGCCAGGACGGTCTGATAGCGTTTATCTGTCTCTTCTGAGCTCCTCTCAGCTGATTTCTGATCACAGACCACATCAAAGCTGAACGTGACGTAAACAAAGAGCCTGGAAAAGCCAAATACGACTAAATATTTAATTAAACCCAATTGCAAAAATGATTTCGTCCCAAGTACAGGCATTTAAGTCATAAAGTCTCCAAAAATGGACAATCCCTTTAAGAGTAGAAATCCTCTTTCAGAACCGCAGTCTCCAGACAGATAAATGAATGGCCGCCTCCCGCCCACTCACCAGTGAGGCCAAAACACTCCTCCTTCCAGTACTTGGACTCATAGATGCGGGTTCGGATGATTTTCTCCACCAAGTATTGCGGGTTGGTGCCGTGGACGCTATGAGCGTCTTTCACAGTGCGGTTCGCCATCTTGCGCGGCGCTTTCCGTACTTCCGCTTCCGGTGAGTCACTCATCAGTCTGCGCTGAAGTCACTTCCTGCCTACATTATCGCTCCTCCCACCGGGTGACGTCAGTGGCGGGAAAGTTTTAGCTGAGTTGGTCTTGAGACAGGAGAGTGTTTTGCGGAGGAGCTGAGCGCAGGGAGCGGTGAGTGCAGGGAGGGAACCAGAAGTCCCAGCAAGCCTTGCCTATTGATAAGCCTTATCCATCCACAGCTTCTGACAGTAGACCTGCATCCAGCTTCATAATTGTTCCATCTGCCTTATTTACTTCCAATGGGTTCAACCCGCTGAACTGACCAAAAAAAAGTGACAATTTTTTTCTTTTTTTTTTAGTGACAAATTTTTTTTTTTTTTAGTTTTTTCTTTGTTTACTTTTTTATTTATTGTTCACCATTAATAATTTCCTATTTTCATACATCGGACTATTACCAGTGCAGTGCTACTTTTTTTTTATTTTTACTATTTTTATTTATTTTTATCTGGGGAAAAGCCGGGCGCGTGACATTCTTTATGGTTTTTATTTTTTAAAACTTTATTTTTTTCATTTTATTTTTGGCCTGATCTTTATATATAAGGAATTGCTGTCTCTCGTGAAGCTCAGCCTGTGTGCGCCAAGATGGTAGTAACAGGAGGGTGAGGGTGGCGCCTTCTGGCAGTCACAACAACACATCGGTGCCCCCCCCCCCCGATTGTATAGATAAGACACTGGGCAGTGATTGACAAGCTGCACTCAAGGTGGTGAAGTGACAGTAATCAGAGCCTGTTAGATGCAGGTGCTGTGGGTATAAAACAGCTGGCACCTGAGTTCCCTCCATGACGAATATATACTATTTGGAGCTTAAAGGGGTTGTCCAGTAGGAATAAGTTAAAACCTATCCACAGGGGATGTGATTACTTGTAGATCGGTGGGGGGTCCGACTGCTGGGTGGCCCCATTGAACTGCAATATGGGCTCTTAGAATAAAGCGGAAGTGCTACCGTCGCTCCATTCATTCCCCATAAGGAATGAATGGAGCAGCGTTTCATCAGGTGCACTACCGCTCCAATCCAACAGAGATAAAAGTGCCCCGCTTTGACGATCTGTGGGGCTTCCAGAATTCGGACCCCCACTGATCAAAAATGTATCACATATCCTACCGATAGGTGATAAATTCCTCCTACTGGATCACCCCTCTATAGTTATATGCAGCGACATCTGACTTTTCCTACCTTCCTGTTATTTTTCTTTGATATACATAATTTACGTCCTACTGTGTTTTGCTTTTTTTTTTCCCTATTTTGCGGCACGCTGAAGTCATGACAAAGTATTACACCCGCGTGAATCGGCGACGTCTGTACTCCTGGGATGGGAGACCTGCCATGAAAGACAGAAAAGTTTTCCATCTTCAGTATAGGTGAGTGTTCTCGAATGTGTGACCTGATCATTGCTGTGCTCGTCTGCCACTCTCATCAATTTACCCTCTAGACTCGAGCTTTTCCTGGTCTACCAAAAGTTTAGTTTCTATTAGAGTGATAAATCCACATTCAGTCTCCTTTGGGATATTGTGATATGAGTACGGCTGAGATCAGACAATGATCCATAGACTGTTTCTTACGTCAGTATGGCTTCCATTTTTTTACATATGAACAAAAATAATTGACTTGGCCGAATACAGTTTCTGTGTTAGTAATTGCAGGGGAACCATGAGATACTGATGCTGTGCGAGTGGTGTCCATAAAGCATCTGCTTGTAGTTTTAATGGCGATTCTGATTTGAAAAACTGATCAAAATAGTGCATGGTGCAAAGGTCTGCAGGTAAAAGCGTGCATCTGGACTAGCTCACTGACTTGCATTTGTCCGTTTGGCACAAGGACATGATTCAGATAGTGATGAGTGAACGTGCTGGGATAAGGTGTTATCTGAGCATGCTCGGGTGCTAATTGAGTGACTTCGGTGTGATCGAATAATATTTTCGAGTCTCCACGGCTGCATGTCTCACGGCTGTTCGACAGCCAGAATACATGCATGGGTTACCTGTTTGTTAGGACTCAAACATATTATTCGAGCATGCCAAAGACACTCGGTTAGCACACGAGCATGCTCAGGTAACATCTTATCCAACCACGTTCGCTCATCACTACAGTCAGATAAAAAATATGCATGTCTGAATTAACTTTAATGAAAAATCGCTTTTAATTTAGAAAGATCTGACGATTTTTCATCGGTGCTCTATATATCTGCTTTTCGTGTCCACTTATCACCCGTATGTTCTATCTTCAACTTTTTTTTTGTTATGCTCTTGAGTTTAATTTTCAAGTCTGCTCAGGGGTAAAAATAAATGGAGCACTGCACACAGTTACTCATTCCTAACAAATATTTGGAAAAAAAATTCCTGAATTAGTCCATGAACATACGCTGGCCCATGTGCTGTTTTGCACAATGTCGAAAAAAAAAAAAACCTTTCTCCTTCGCCTCATTGGGGGACACAGACCATGGGTGTTATACTGTTGTCAGAATACCCAACTGGTCTCATGTCCTAGACAAACTGCCTCGTGCGCATTTGCTTGGCCTGTAAAATACTAATGTGGATTTGTCTCTATTTCAGCGGGCTTGTCATGAAGCCAAGTGACACCAAAGAAGTCACAATAACTCCCGGAGACTTTGTTTTGATTGAAGGTGAAGTTGAAGATAGACCTTTTGTAGCAAGACTGAAAGAACTGTATGATGATGGTAAGAAGAGCAAAGTATCTATACAGAAGAGGTGGCGTCTCATCCAGCAGATACATGGGTGACAAATGTCCTGTGTCGGCGCCAGTGATGACTAGATGTCTATATATAACATATCTCCCTCTTCTCAATCCTTTATTAGAGATAAAGACTAAATCTCCCAATTATATAATTAAACTGACTTCAGATTTTTTTTTTTCAGGTGCAGAAAAAGATGCAAGCAAGCATGCCATTGTTCAATGGTTCCTGCGCTACGAAGAAGTCCCCTACAACAAAAGGAAGTTGCTTGGTAGAGATCCACATCCCCAGGAGATCTTCTTGTATGATTTCAACGACTGTGAAAATGACATTGATGCTGAGACAATTATTGGGACTGTTCAGGTAATCGCCTCTTAACAATGATGTCTTTTTAGCTATGTTTACAGCCCGTTGTACAATGGCTGACCACTCTGTTTATTCTATATTGGACTGCTGAAGATGTCAGAGTACAACACTCGTTTTGTTTTTTTTCCCCCTTTTGCAGTCTTGGAGTGGAGACATGCACAACAGGACATCTTTGAGCCCTATTTTCAGAATTGGTGGAGATCATAGTAGTCAGAGCCACAATAATCCATAATTAATAGACTGTCCGTTTGATAGGTGTGAACTATTGATCCCGTTTTCCTTCACCATGTATGGGAGCCTTTAAAAGGGGATTCCAGTGGCGCTCACTTCCACGTTGGAGGTGAACGATGCTGATGGTGTTACAACCTCACATACAGAGGTTGCCATGTCATTAACACTGCTCCTCTCCAATGTGGAAGGTGGGGTCTCCGAAGTACCCTTTGGTGATTGAATGGAGCAGTAGACAAGTATGCACCCATCTAATCCGGGCACAGTTAGTGAATGCGCTGTACTTGACCGCTACTTCTCACTGTAAAGAATGTGGGGCTTTAGACTCCCGGTGCTTGTGGTGGTCCCCATCAATTGCACATTGGACAAGCAATGTTGCTTGTTGGGGGAAACCCTCTGATTATAAGCTGCTTTATAGTAATGTAAAATGTTTTTCTTTAGATAACTCAGCTAACTCCTGAAGATCCTTTTCCTCATGGAAAGAAGCCTGGGAATGCCCTGTATGTGAAGTTATCATGGGATGGAAAGACTTTCAAACCATTATCCTCCAGCCTTTTTGAAAGAAAAGGCGAGAAAATTGTGCATAACGGACCCCTGTCTGAAAAAATGTTACCGAAGCCCCAGTTCTACTCTCAGAAAGGAGATGTAGGTGAAAACAGACAGATCACCCGCAGTGCAACCAGGGCACAAAAAAAGGAAGCCGAAATAGAGTCTCGACACTCGTCGTCAAAAAACTCACATTCCAAAGAGAGAGGGGCACAGAGGATCCCCAATGGGACGGACACATGCGGTGCCAGGAAAAAGCTACAACTGAACAGTAGGTTTTTTGGGGGTCTGATTGGGTGCCTATTGGGTGTTTTTTTAGTTTTTGGCTTCCTTTGGTCATTGTAGTTCTAAAATGTATCTGTACAACTTCATTTAGTTGTTTTCTATCCCTTGGTTAAACTTGAGGAGTGCAAGCTTTTGGTCACATTCCAGTTAATTTCTTGATCACTATTTTTGCCGAAGGAGCACAACTTTTATTTTACTTTTTTTCAAGTTTTTATCAGTGCATAGTTTATTGTAAAATGTAGGTGATTAGGTTTCTCAGATTACAAGCTTGCTTTCTTTCCTTAGGCCCAACAAACTCTCAGTGCAGGTTAACGATGGATTCTCTGGATGAATTTAAGGCTCTAGAACCAGCTGCTCCCAAACGTAGAGTCGCTTTCTCTGGACTTCAGGACTCCCCTCCCAAAAAGATGCTGACTGATGAAGATTGGTCTTTGAGGGGCTTAAGTGAACCAAAGCAAGAATCTAGACACCGTATTAAACTGACCCCTCTGAAGCCTGCACCATCAGATGAGCGAAAGTCAAGCAAATATCGGTAAGGCCCAACTTCCAGACAAAACTCTAAATGTGATTTTTCAACTTTAGATAAATTAATTCCATTTCAAGTTTTAAACCGGATTTTTTTTCCATGTTCTTTTTTTTTATTTATTGTAGAACCGAAGTAAACACCGGAAAAAAACTTTCAGAGAAGAGTGAAAAGACGAAGCCTAAAATGCCAGAGAAAGTGAATCTCACACCAAGGAAAGTTACAAACTCTTCCAGAAGGTGATTTGATATTAATGTTATATTTACGCTGAGGATATATGGAGACAATACTGCTCTCCGGTTTATTTGGTGTCTTAGCTGAGGATATGTTATGCAAAATTGCAGTGTCGCGTTGCTGCATCGCGTCTGATGACTGCAGTGTCGCGTTGCTGCATCGCGTCTGATGACCGCAGTGTCGCGGTTGCCTGCATCTGCGTCTGATGACCTGCAGTGTCGCGTTGCTGCATCGCGTCTGATGACTGCAGTGTCGCGTTGCTGCATCGCGTCTGATGACTGCAGTGTCGCGTTGCTGCATCGCGTCTGATGACTGCAGTGTCACGTTGCTGCATCGCGTCTGATGACTTGCAACTTGCTGCAACACAATCCCAACTGTTCCCAGATGTGTTGGATTTCCTATTGTCTCCATTTGCATGAGACTCAATTGCTTTAGGTGTCAATGCAAACTGCAAGTTACTTGTCTGCAATTTATCTTTCTTTTTTTTTGTTTTTTTTCTCTCTAAATCACGGCACAAAAATAGTCATACAATACCAAGTTGCACAAATACTTTTGGTGATATAATTTACGCGACTCTCATTCATCTTCTGATATCCAGCTAGGACCCTCCGGTGATCGGTATCGTAAGCAATGACGTTACCGTTCTTCTGTCACAGGACCACTGTGCTTAAATCTTATGTTCGTAACCTTTTCTTCTTTTGCGTCAGGCGACCAGGAGAGCACATTGATGGGGGGCCTGAAACTCCGCGTTCACGCAGGAAGTCCGCACAGGCAACCGTTGGTTTAATCCGCAAACAGATTAGGTAAGTAATTCTGTAAAGTTTTACGAGTGTCATCTAGGATGATTGAAGCAGGGTTCCTTGATTGAGGCCATTCTTCTTAAAGCAGGGATGTCAAACTCCAATATACAAAGGGCCAAAATTTAAAAGCTCAGACAAAGTTGCAGCCAACCTTGATATTTATTAAAATTCAGAAATTGAGGAAATTTTTCTTTATTATCAAATATAACAAACTTTTTCAAATGGAAACAAACTTAGAGGTTGTCCAACAAAGTACATTTTAATCAAAAAATCTTAGACTAGAATATTGGAATAATATGTTATGTATGAGCAGTAAAAAGCATATGGCCTAATTTAAAGTGAACCTGTCAGCAAGATTGTGCCCCTTAACCTACAGTGTCAGCGCACAATCCGGCTGACAGGTTCGCTTTAAATATGTAAAAACAAGTTGTAAAAAAACCTGGAATAATACCGCTAATAAAGTATGATGCAAACAAAAGTACCCCCAAACAGTCAGATTCCTCCACACTCATGGTATGATGACTCTACTATATCCCCTCAATCCCTCCAACAAAGAATGGTGACCCCATCACAGTATGATTCTCTAACTAATCCACACACAGCCATATACACATACAGTATAGTGGCCTCAAAAAATTATCTATACAGTATAACGTGGCCCTGCATTGCCTTCCATACATTATAATGGGCCCCCTGCATGGTGCTCTTTGCAGTATAATGGGCCCTCACCTAGTGCTCCGTGAAGTATACTGGACCCCACATAGTGCTCTATGCGGTATAATGGGCTCCCGCATGGCGCTCCATGCGGTATAATGGGCTGCCGCATGGCGCTCCATGCGGTATAATGGGCTGCCGCATGGATGCTCCATGCGGTATAATGGGCTGCCGCATGGCGCTCCATGCAGTATAATGGGCCCCCGCATGGTGCTCCATGCAGTATAATGGGCCCCCGCATGGTGCTCCATGCAGTATAATGGGCCCCCGTATGGCGCTCCATGCAGTATAATGGGCCCCCGCATGGCGCTCCATGCAGTATAATGGGCCCCCGCATGGCGCTCCATGCAGTATAATGGGCCCCCGCATGGCGTTCCATGCAGTATAATGGGCCGCCGCATGGCGCTCCATGCAGTATAATGGGCTGCCGCATGGCGCTCCATGCAGTATAATGGACCCCCGCATGGTGCTCCATGCAGTATAATGGGCTGCCGCATGGCGCTCCATGCAGTATTATGGGCCCCCGCATGGCGCTCCATGCAGTATAATGGGCTGCCGCATGGTGCTTCATGCAGTATAATAGGCTGCCACATGGCGCGCCATGCAGTATAATGGGCCCCCGCATGGCGCTCCATGCAGTATAATGGGCCCCCGCATAGCCTTCCATGCAGTATAATGGGCCGCCGCATAGCCTTCCATGCAGTATAATGGGCCGCCGCATAGCCTTCCATGCAGTATAATGGGCCGCCGCATGGCGCTCCATGCAGTATAATGGGCCGCCGCATGGCGCTCCATGCAGTATAATGGGCTGCCGCATGGCGCTCCATGTAGTATAATGGGCTCCCGCATGGCGCTCCATGCAGTATAATGGGCTGCCGCATGGTGCTCCATGCAGTATAATGGGCCCCCGCATGGTGCTCCATGCAGTATAATGGGCCCCCGCATAGCCTTCCATGCAGTATAATGGGCCGCCGCATGGCGCTCCATGCAGTATAATGGGCTGCCGCATGGCGCTCCATGCAGTATAATGGGCTGCTGCATGGCGCTCCATGTAGTATAATGGGCTCCCGCATGGCGCTCCATGTAGTATAATGGGCTCCCGCATGGCGCTCCATGCAGTATAATGGGCTGCCGCATGGTGCTCCATGCAGTATAATGGGCCCCCGCATGGTGCTCCATGCAGTATAATGGGCTGCCGCATGGCGCTCCATGCAGTATAATGGGATGCCGCATGGTGCTCCATGCAGTATAATGGGCTGCCGCATGGTGCTCCATGCAGTATAATGGGCCCCCGCATGGTGCTCCATGCAGTATAATGGGCTGCCGCATGGCGCTCCATGCAGTATAATGGGATGCCGCATGGTGCTCCATGCAGTATAATGGGCTGCCGCATGGTGCTCCATGCAGTATAATGGGCCCCCGCATGGTGCTCCATGCAGTATAATGGGCTGCCGCATGGCGCTCCATGCAGTATAATGGGCTGCCGCATGGTGCTCCATGCAGTATAATGGGCCCCCGCATTCTGCTCTATGAAGTATAATGGGCTGCCGCATGGTGCTCCATGCAGTATAATGGGCCCCCGCATGGTGCTTCATGCAGTATAATGGGCTGCCGCATGGTGCGCCATGCAGTATAATGGCCCCCCGCATGGCGCTCCATGCAGTATAATGGGCTGCCGCATGGTGCTCCATGCAGTATAATGGGCCCCCGCATGGTGCTCCATGCAGTATAATGGGCTGCCGCATGGCGCTCCATGCAGTATAATGGGATGCCGCATGGTGCTCCATGCAGTATAATGGGCTGCCGCATGGTGCTCCATGCAGTATAATAGGCCCCCGCATGGTGCTCCATGCAGTATAATGGGTTGCTGCATGGTGCTCCATGCAGTATAATGGGCCCCCGCATGGTGCTTCATGCAGTATAATGGGCTGCCGCATGGTGCACCATGCAGTATAATGGCCCCCCGCATGGCGCTCCATGCAGTATAATGGGCTGCCGCATGGTGCTCCATGCAGTATAATGGGCCCCCGCATTCTGCTCTATGAAGTATAATGGGCTGCCGCATGGTGCTCCATGCAGTATAATGGGCCCCCGCATGGTGCTTCATGCAGTATAATGGGCTGCCGCATGGTGCTCCATGCAGTATAATGGGCTACCGCATGGCGCTCCATGCAGTATATTGGGCCCCCGCTTGGCGCTCCTTGCAGTATAATGGGCCCCCGCATGGTGCTCCATGCAGTATAATGGGCCCCCGCATGGCGCTCCATGCCACATAAAAGGGCCCCACTTTATAAAAATAAAATCAGTTTTCCCGCTGCCCAGTAACTTTGTGGTGTCTTCAGATCCTCTGCACATCTTGGTGCACCAGGCGCCTTGTAATAACATCATTGCACCCACTGTGCTGCATTGTCAGACAGAGGAGGGAGTGATAGGAGAGGGATCGTCTGCTGATGTTCCCTCCTCCATCGTTGCTTTCAACTGCATTCATCTAGGATGCCGATATAGTTGAAAGTGCTATTCCGGGTGGCGGACCTGCCCGGTGTCGCGGGTCAAATACACTTGTGGGACACGCCTGGCATCACAGGCCAAATTTGACCCACGAGCCAGAGATTGATCTCTTAAAGGGTTATTTTCATGATTCCATCTTTAGGAGCGCATCGCTTCTCTGCCTTCCTGCTTGCAGAGGTCGGTGTGCTCCTAAATGATTGACAAGTTGGACTTAGGGCTTTATGATGCTTTTACATGAGGCAGGTTTTTCTCTGCAGCAGTGGAGAAGTACTGAAGCTTCAAAGCAGCGCTTACAAGTTCTATGGCAGAGAAGTTGTTAGCGCAGTGCTGCACTAAGTGCCTAGGACACCAGCCACCTCTAGTAGACGGCACCAGGTAGGTAACCTAAGCAGCTAGTAGTAAAGAAAACAACTATGAGTTCCTAAGTTCTTGAGAAGAAAAATGATTTTTCATAAGAGAAGTTTCCAAGCTTTTATGATTTTGATCTCCCTGCCCCAGGATCCTGTCCGAAGAAGATTTTGAGGATATTGAGGATCTGGATGAAGATGCAGACTTTGTACCAGAGAAGAAGTCTAATGTGTCTAGTAGCAGTGAAGATGAGGATGATGATGAAGAGCCAGAAATGGAAGATAAGAAGTCTCCAAACAGAGTATCAAGGAAAAGGACACCTAGGACGCCGACATCCTCAAGGAAATCCTCTACTAGGACACCAAACAAAACGGTGAGTGGTATTGACTAGCGGAGACAGATTTTCTGTTGATTGCTGATCATTTCTCCTCCACCTCCCACATATTGATGGATGTGAGAAGTCAACTGTAGCTCCCATTTTGGCTAATAACAATGGAGTTCTTGTTTAATTTTCCCAGCCGGGCTCTAAAGCCGCTCGTGTTGCGACACCCAAAATCCCAGAACGAAACCAGCCGGTACAGAAGCCGTCTAACGTGCTGGAGGAGGCTCGGATCAGGTGAGGAGCCCGGTACACGCTGGGCGCCATGTCTTGGCTATTCAGCATCTTATGTCCAACTTTTATTTTGAGATGCACACATAGCGATAAAATACACTGATCCTGGATTGCACCGTAGGGTAAAAAAATCTGATTTAACTACCTGGAGAGGTGACCACATTTTTGCTTTTATATTCCCCTTCTCGCCTTCCAAGAGCCATAGTTTTTTTTTTTTTTTTTCTCTCTCTTAATCACGACACGAAAATAGTCATACAATACCAAGTTGCACAAATACTTTTGGTGATATAATTTACTGCGACTCTCATTCATCTTCTGATATCCAGCCTAGGACCCTCCGGTGATCGGTATCGTAAGCAATGACGTTGCCGATCTTCTGTCACAGGACCACTGTGCTTAAATCTTATGTTCGTAACCTTTTCTTCTTTTGCGTTAGGCGACCAGGAGAGCACATTGATGGGGGGCCTGAAACTCCGCGTTCACGCAGGAAGTCCGCACAGGCAACCGTTGGTTTAATCCGCAAACAGATTAGGTAAGTAATTCTGTAAAGTTTTATGAGTGTCATCTAGGATGATTGAAGCAGGGTTCCTTGATTGAGGGCATTCTCCTTAAAGCAGGGATGTCAAACTCCAATATACAAAGGGCCAAAATTTAAAAGCTCAGACAAAGTTGTAGCCAACCTTGATATTTATTAAAAAAAAAAAAAAAAATTCAGAAATTGAGGAAATTTTTCTTTATCTTCAAATATAACTAACTTTTTCAAATGGAAGCAAACTTAGAGGTTGTCCAGCAAAGTACATTTTAATTAAAGATCTTAGACTAGTATATTGGAATAATATGTTATATACGAGCAGTAAAAAGCATATGGCCTAATTTAAAGTGAACCTGTCAGCAGGCAAGTCCGCACAGGCAACCGTTGGTTTAATCCGCAAACAGATTAGGTAAGTAATTCTGTAAAGTTTTACGAGTGTCATCTAGGATGATTGAAGCAGGGTTCCTTGATTGAGGGCATTCTCCTTAAAGCAGGGATGTCAAACTCCAATATACAAAGGGCCAAAATTTAAAAGCTCAAAGTTGCAGCCAACCTTGATATTTATTAAAAAAAAAAAAAAAAATTCAGAAATTGAGGAAATATTTCTTTATCTTCAAATATAACTAACTTTTTCATATGGAAGCAAACTTAGAGGTTGTCCAACAAAGTACATTTTAATTAAAGATCTTAACATATTATTCCAATATACTAGTCAATATACTAGTCTATGTACGAGCAGTTTAAAGCATATGGCCTAATTTAAAGTGAACCTGTCAGCAGGATTGTGCCACTTAACCTACAGACAGTGTCAGGTCGGCGCCATTATACTGATTACAATGATACTTTGGTTACATTAACGGCCTGACACTGTGTAGGTTACTGTGCACAATCCGGCTGACAGGTTTGCTTTAAATATGTAAAAACAAGTTGTAAAAAAACCTGAAATAATACCGCTAATAAAGTATGATGCAAACAAAAGTACCCCCAAACAGTCAGATTCCTCCACACTTATGGTATGATGACTCTACTATATCCCCTCAATCCCTCCAACAAAGAATGGTGACCCCATCACAGTATGATTCTCTAACTGTAATCCACACACAGCCCTCCATACAGTATAGTGGCCTCAAAAAGTTATCTATACAGTATAACGTGGCCCTGCATTGCCTTCCATACAGTATAATGTGCCCCTAGCTTGGTGCTCTTCGCAGTATAATGGGCCCTCACCTAGTGCTCCGTGCAGTATACTGGACCCCACATAGTGCTCTATGCAGTATAATGGGCTTCCGCATGGCGCTCCATGCAGTATAATGGGCTTTCGCATGGCGCTCCATGCAGTATAATGGGCTCCTTGCATGGCGCTCCATGCAGTATAATGGGCTTCCGCATGGCGCTCCATGCAGTATAATGGGCTCCCGCATGGCGCTCCATGCAGTATAATGGGCTGCCGCATGGTGCTTCATGCAGTATAATGGGCTCCCTACATGGCGCCCCATGCCGCATAAAAGGGCCCCACTTTTTTAAAAAAAAGTCAATTTTCCCGCTGCTCCAGTAACTTTGTGGTGTCTTCAGATCCTCTGCACATCTTGGTGCACCAGGCGCCTTGTAATAACATCATTGCACCCACTGTGCTGCGATGTCAGACAGAGGAGGGAATGATAGGAGAGGGATTGCTTACAAGTTCTATGGCATAGAAGTTGTTAGCGCAGTGCTGCATTAAGTGCCTAGGACACCAGCCACCTCTAGTAGACGGCACCAGGTTGGTAACCTAAGCAGCTAATAGTAAAGAATACAACTATGAGTTACTAAGTTCTTGAGAAGAAAAATGATTTTTCATAAGAGAAGTTTTCAAGCTTTTATGATTTTGATCTCCCTGCCCCAGGATCCTGTCCGAAGAAGATTTTGAGGACATTGAAGATCTGGATGAAGATGCAGACTTTGTACCAGAGAAGAAGTCTAATGTGTCAAGTAGCAGTGAAGATGAGGATGATGATGAAGAGCCAGAAATGGAAGATAAGTCTCCAAACAGAGTACCAAGGAAAAGAAGGACACCTAGGACGCCGACATCCTCAAGGAAATCCTCTACTAGGACACCAAACAAAACGGTGAGTGGTATTGACTAGCGGAGACAGATTTTCTGTTGATTGCTGAACATTTCTCCTACACCTCCCACATATTGATGGATGTGAGAAGTCAACTGTAGCTCCCATTTGGGCCAGTAACAATGGAGTTCTTGTTTAATTTTCCCAGCCGGGCTCTAAAGCCGCTCGTGTTGCGACACCCAAAATCCCAGAACGAAACCAGCCGGTACAGAAGCCGTCTAACGTGCTGGAGGAGGCTCGCATCAGGTGAGGAGCCCGGTACACGCTGGGCGCCATGTCTTGGCTATTCAGCATCTTATGTCCAACTTTTATTTTGAGATGCACACATAGCGATAAAATATACTGATCCTGGATTGCACCGTAGGGTAAAAAAATCTGATTTAACTACCTGGAGAGGTGACCACTTTTTTGCTTTTATATTCCCCTTCTCGCCTTCCATGAGCCATAGTTTTTGGGTTTTTTTTGTTAATTTTTCCAATAGGACGAGTTGTAATTTTGAATGACACCATTTATTTCACCACATAATGTACTGAGAAGTGGGTTAACCAATTTCACCACGATCTTTTATTCTTTTAAGTTGGACTATTATGCGGCGATGCCCATTTTTTTTTAATGAATTTGCGATTTACTTTTCACAGGCTTCATGTCTCTGCTGTGCCAGAGTCTCTGCCCTGCAGGGAGCAGGAATACCAAGATGTCTACAACTTTGTAGAAAGTAAACTGCTGGATGGGACCGGAGGGTAAGTTGATATCCGCATATAGCGAATGCATTTTGTTGGGTCTCCATCAGGAAAGTGCTTTTCCCGCTTCTGCTGGTGTGAACTGTGTTCTTTTCCAGCTTTGCCTCTGCATCAGGGACTGAAGCTGTCCGGATCTAGCGATGTGGACAGGTTCAAAGCCGTGCCTGCAAGTGCACGCTCTTTACCTATGAGACCAGCCACCACTGATAGACTGCCACGGTCACTGATAACCTTTGCAGTGCATTTTGTATACTTTTCTAGATGCATGTACATATCTGGCGTGCCTGGAACAGGGAAAACTGCAACCGTACATGAAGTGATCCGCAGTCTGCAGACAGCTGTTGAAGACGATGATTTGCCTTCTTTCCAATTCATAGAAATCAATGGCATGAAGCTGACAGACCCTCATCAGGCCTACGTGCAAGTATTAAAGGTGGGAAAACCTGTATCACTTCACAGCCCCATTTATATAAATATTCCTAATAGTATTGTGTAAAAGACGGATAAAGATTAAACCTTTTGTACGTGCAACATATAATGCGTACATAGATACTCGATACGCTGTGACATTCCCTCTTGTTTTGTGTAATTTCAGCTTTTAACAGGACAGAAGGCGACCGCAGACCACGCGGCTGCACTCCTGGAGAAAAGATTCAGTACAGCCGCCTGCAATAGAGAGACCACAGTATTGCTGGTAGATGAGGTGAGGATTTGTGTTGTGGAATTAAAAATAAGTTTTGCACCAGTTTCCTAGTTTAAGGCCAGTTTTACAAGGCACTAATTATATATACCGTATTTTTCGATCTATAAGACGCACTTTTTTCCTCCCAAAATTTTGGAGGAGAGTTGGGCGGGGGGGGGTTGTCTTTTAGTCCGGATGTTACATATGTGTCCCCTTTTTATAGGTTTTGTACAAAACAAATGTTGGTGTTAAATCTTCTGACTTTTGTTTTCCAAGGCATTGACAGAAATAAACTAAATATGCCAAGGAACAGCTTGCATATGTCTGACCTCTAATACTTCTCCTCAGTTGGACTTGCTTTGGACCAGGAAGCAAAACGTTATGTACAGTTTATTTGACTGGCCGACACGAAAACATGCAAAACTCATTGTCCTTGCAATTGCTAACACAATGGATCTGCCAGAAAGAATGATGATGAATCGGGTTGCCAGCAGATTGGTAGGAAATGTTACTTGTGTTTTCTTAGAATGCTCTTCATAATGTCATGCATCCATATTTTGTCTTGCCACCCCCCCCCCCCTCCACGATACCCATATGCCCTGATAGGTCATGTGCAGAGGCTTTGTCGTCATGACCTAATAGTTTTCCTCTTTCATTGTATCTTTTAAAGACTATGCGCATTGGAATATTTTGTGTTTTTCTGAAAAAAAAATGAAATTACTTTTAATATAAAATGTTCGTTTTTAGGGTCTTACCCGAATGTCTTTCCAGCCATATACGCACAAACAGCTCCAGCAAATCATAACTTCCAGGCTAAATCACGTCAAGGCGTTTGAGGATGATGCCATCCAACTAGTGTCGAGAAAGGTTCGTGCCTAAAGTACCTTCGGGTGCAGTTCATTTACTTTCTGGAGCCTTTCGTGTTTTCTGCTCATTCATGGAGTAAAATTGGAAATAAATTAATCAATAAACGATAATGTAAGTAATATTTGATTATGAAGAGGTGATGCTGCATCACTACGATAATTGGGGGTTCGCCCTCGGTGTCTCCCACCTATCTTGATTTAGCAGAGTGGACCATTTATTCTTTCCCCGGTCGTTCATTCAAGTGAATGGAGTTGTTCTGCCTTTCTCTGGCGCAACGTTGTGCAGGAAAATGTTGTGGAGTTGCACTGCATCCCCCTTCATTCTCCCGATCAGTGGGGGTCCTAAAGTTGATGCCATATACTAGCATTATGCTATCACTTTGCTCTTGTACACGTGTGTGCATGACAAGGAGTAAGGTATCTTTGGTTGTGACACTGGTCGCTCGGCCAAGGATTGGCTAGTTCTGCCGTTACATCACCGTATAATTCGGGTGAACAGAGCCACAATATATTGTAACACGCACCTTGCAAAAAATTGCGACGTCATGTTCGCAGGGATGCAATGCGCTTACTTAGCACTTACAACTACATGTAACCTTCTCATTGTTATTCCTCAGGTGGCTGCCCTGTCTGGCGATGCTCGCCGATGTCTGGATATCTGTCGTAGAGCAACAGAGATCTGCGAGTTCTCGAGCAAGAAGGGTGAATTGTCCCTGGTGAAAATGCTTCATGTCATAGAGGCCCTGGATGAGATGTTCTCCTCTTCCTACATCTTGGCCATTAGGTAGGATCGCGTCCAGTGGCGGGCAAAAACTCGAAGCCTTAAATTTCTTTTTATTGCCAGATTACAAGGGTTTTGCCATAAATGTATGATCGCTGAAGATCCGACTAATCACAAGAGGAGGTCCCAAAGTTCACTGTGTGTGACTGTAGCGTTAGTGAGCACCACTAGAAGACTTTAAGCCCCCCCATTCTCTTGATCTGTGGGGATCGCAGCAGCCGGACCCCCAGCAATCATACATTTATCATCTATCCTACAGATGGCTATGTTAATTATATGACAACCTCTTCTTTAAAGTCAGAGCAGAAGATGCAATAGTAACCCAGTCTGCATGTTTCTCCGCAGGAGCGCTTCTGTGCAGGAACAGACATTTTTGAAAGCGGTGATTGCAGAATTTAGAAGATCTGGGCTTGAAGAATCTACTTTGCAACAGGTGATTTTATATATGGATTTAAGATTTTGTAAAAAGATCCAGCAATTCATCAGTATTTGCCCCTGAGCTGAGCAGGGTCATCTGTCCATGTCCACTGCAGACTGTAATGTATGTAGTACAGTTCATATAGCGTCTTGTGCTTGGGTGCGATGAAAACACAGGAGTCACAGGTTTGATATAGAAAAGTCCTGTATTACTTCATACAAGTTGGCAGAAATAGTCACACAGTTTGCAGACACAGAAACAGGAGACACAGCAGGCCAGAGTAATCCAAGCTCAGCAATCACTCTCCAATACAGATTCAGGATCTTCTTCTCTGTTACCGTAAGTCCATGCAAACGTGGGTCTTTCAAAGAGCAGGGTTCAGAGTCCACAAGTGCTTCAGAGTTCCTCAGTAGGAATAGCTGGAGTACAAGGTCCAAGGCTTACAGGAGTCAAGTCACAGGTTCACTGCAGGCTAGACTCTGAAGCACTGATTGCTCAGCTGTGGCTGCTCAAGAAGCAAAGGAGAGAATCAGGGCGGGAACATGCAAGCTGGAAACTCCATTTTGACTGAGGGCAAGATAGCTGCAGCAAGACAGAAAGTAAAATGGCTGACGAACAAACTGAGTTTCAGGAATATATACATAGAACCTTACATTACTCCCCCCTTAAGGACAACCTCCGGATGACCTCAGACCAGGCTTGTGTGGGTACCTCTGATGAAACTGACGGAGCAAGCGAGGAGCATTAACGTTATTGACCGGTTCCCATGAGTTGTCCTCCACTGGGTAGCCCTGCCATTTAATCAGATATTGTAACTGATTTCTATACAACCTGGAATCTAAAATCCTTTCCACCACAAATTCTTCCTGACCATCGACTAGCACTGGGTCAGGGCAAGGAGAGGAACGTCCAGGAAACGTATTGGGTGTCGCAGCCTTTAGTAGGGATACATGAAAGACAGGGTGGATTCTCATAGTTCTGGGCAGTTGAAGACGACAAGCAACGGCACTTATAATTTTACTGATTTTATAGGGTCCAATGTACTTATGTCCCAACTTAGACGATGGAATCCTTAACTTAAGATTTCTGGTTGACAGCCAGACCAAGTCTCCTACCTTGAAAGCTGGTGCAGGTTTACGAAATTTATCTGCTGCTTTCTTGTACCTTTCTTGAGCCGATTCCAGATTTTCCTTTAGAAGATCCATATTCTTCTGTAAAGACGTGATTCTTTCAGCCACTGCTGGTAAAGGCGTTTCTATGGGAAATCGTGGTAGAATGTTAGGATGATAACCTAGATTAGAGTAAAAAGGAGACTGTTTAGTGGAGGCACTCTAAGAGTTGTTATACGAGAACTCAGCTAATGGAAGTAGATCCACCCAATCATCCTGTAGGTGGCAGATAAAGCAGCGGAGATACTGCTCCAGGGTTTGATTGGTTCGTTCGGTCTGTCCATTAGTCTGGGGATGAAAAGCAGAAGAAAGGTTTACTTTAATGTCCAATGCTGCACAGAAATTTTGCCAAAACCTAGAAGTGAATTGCACCCCTCGATCCGAAATAACCTCATCCGGTACTCCATGTAAGCGAAACACATCTTTAATCATCAAATCTGATGTCTGTTTTGCAGTGGGTAAGCCGACACAAGGGATAAAATGAGCTGCCTTTGTTAGACGGTCAACCACCACTAGAATGGTGTTCTTCCCCTGAGAGGTTGGTAACTCCACAATGAAGTCCATAGAAATGGATCCCCACGGGCGGGACGGGGTGGGAAGAGGCTGTAACAGACCAGTTGGTGAGGAGCGAGGTGTCTTGCATCTTGCACAGACCTCACATGAAGTGACATAATTCAAAACATCCTTCCTGCAAGTGGGCCACCAAAAGAAACGAGAAAGAAATTCCTGTGTCTTTAGAATTCCTCTATGCCCAGCTATCTTGGAATCGTGGATGAGTTGCAATACTCTTAATCTGACTGTTTCAGGAATATACAGACGTTGTCCCTGAATCCACACACCATTCTTAAAGACAAGACTTACGTCCCTTGGGGGTTGTGCCAAAAAGGAATCCGCATGGTATGCTTCCTTGATGTCCTTAAGTAGGTCTTGATTATGAATTACTCCTAGGAATCTAGAGTCAGGAAGAATAGTCTTAGGAGGAGTAATTGGACGTGTCTCTGCTGAGTAAATCCTAGAGAGTGCATCAGCCTTTCCATTGCGCGATCCTGGTCTATAAGAGATGATAAAATTAAATTGGTTTAAGAAAAGATTCCAGCGAGCCTGGCGAGGAGTCAGGCACTTAGCCGACCTGATAAACTTCAAGGTTACGATGGTCTGTCAGGACGACTATTTGCTGTGCAGCTCCCTGAAGAAGGTGTCTCCATTCTTTGAAGGCGGCAATAATGGCCAACAACTCTCTATTGCCCACATCGTAGTTCCTCTCAGCCGAAGACAACTGCTGGGAAAAGAAGGCACAGGGATGCAAGACATTCTTCTCACCTGTTCTCTAGAGAGTATAGCTCCAACGGCACAGTCTGAAGCATCCACCTCTATTATGAAGGCAAGCTCGGGGTTGGGATGTACTAGGATAGGTGCAGTGGTAAATTTATCTTTTAGACGGGAAAATGCTTCCTGGGCTTGGGAGTCCAGGAAAACCTAGACTCTTTCCGGGTAAGTTGAGTGATAGGTGACACTACCTCAGAGAAATTTCTAATGAAACGTCTATAGAAGTTGGCAAACCCGATGAAGCGCTGTACCTCCTTCACATTTCTAGGACTTGGCCAATCCTTGATGGCTTGGGTTTTGCTTCCATCCATACTAATTCCTTGTGTAGACAGTACATACCCCAGAAATTGAATTTCGGTCCTATGGAATTCACACTTTTCAAGTTTGATGTAAAGATGATTTTGTCTTAGACGTTCCAAGACCATTCTCACATGTCCATGATGTTCCTCTGTGGAGTTAGAAAAAATTAGAATATCATCCAAATAAATTACCACGAATGTATCTAGGAGATCCCTGAAGATGTCATTCAAGATGTTGGAAAGTGGCTGGGGCGGTACTCAGACCAAAAGGCATAACTAGATATTCAAAGTGTCCATAGCGTGACCTGAATGCAGTCTTCCATTCATCCCCAGGTCTAATACGGACTAAGTTATAGGCCCCACGAAGATCTAGTTTAGAAAAAATTTTGGCATGTCGCACTCTCTCCAATAACTCAGGGATTAAAGGCAATGGATAACGGTTTCTAATAGTAACCTTATTGAGTTCCCTATAGTCTACGCATGGTCTCAGAGATCCATCTTTCTTCTTTACAAAGAAGATGGGTGCACCTGCAGGAGATGAAGAGGGGCGTATGAAGCCCTTGGCTAGATTTTCATCTATGTAATCCTTTAAAGCCTTTAGCTCGGGCCCCGCCAGGGGTAGATCTTACCAAAAGGTATCTCTGCTCCAGGCAATAATTCAATTGGACAATCATATGGACGGTGAGGAGGAAGCTGGTCAGCGTTCTTCTTGTCACATAAATCCACATAGTCCTGGTATACAGCTGGTAGTTCAGGGACTGACATGATTCCTTTAGGAACAGAGCAAGCTGAAACTTTTGGACTCATCTGTTTCTCTGGAAAGTGTAATTCCTTGGTCTCCCAGTTAATGGTAGGATTCTGAGCCTGCAGCCATGGTAGCCCTAGAATAATGGGAAAGTGGGGAGAAGAGATAAGCATAAAGGACAGTTTCTCTTGATGATCTTTACCCATAAGAACCTGTTATGTTACGGTAGCTGAGGAGTGCAGGTAAAAAAGGAAATACACCAGAGCAGTTGGAATCTATGAGATTGCAGTACCCTGACTAACCACCACAACTAGAGGCAGCCGTGGAGCGTTCCTACGATGGTCCTAGACGCCTCGTCACAGCCTGAGAAACTAACTACACCTAAAGATAGAAATAGGAAAGCTATCTGCCCCGGAGCAGAACCCCAAAGATAATAGAAAGCCCCCAAACATGTAATGGCGGTTAGACAAGAGGAAATACTGACACAGAAAGAAAATAGTATGAGCAAACGCTGGGACCCAAACTATCTAAATAGAAAAGGACAGGAAGGGTACTTACTGCAATCCCAGAAAACCCTGAAAAACACCAACTCTACTAATTTCAAAATCACCTGAGATCACACGACCTCTACCACCTAAATTAGTTCTCTGGTGTAACAAAAACAGCAGCCACTGAAAAAACTGCAAAAAGCAAAAGTACAAAACACAGTGGCTGGACTAAACTGAGAGGGCAAAAGCCCCCGGAGGGGACCCAGAAGGCCCCCACAGAAGTGCAGGACAAAATGCAAAAATATAGCAACAACACAAAAGAAGAAATTGTCTTAACTGATAGCAGGAGATGCAGACACGACACAGCAGGCTACAAGAGAAACTGGAAAGAAGGATTCAGACCAGAACAATTGATCACCGGCAACCCTGATGGGAAAATGATTCCCTTAAATAAGACCAATCAGTAACACCTGATTCCCAATCCTCACTAGTACCGCTTGTAACCACCAGAGGGAGCCTCTGCTCAGAACTCATCTCAAACCCATTCACAACAAGAACCCTCAAAGGCTCTGTTTCCTGATCCACTGGTCCAGAGGTCAGCAGGGAGCCATCCACAGTTTCCATCTGTACTGGAGTAGCCTTCTTCACTGAACGTATTCCCTGTTTCAGAGCAAAGGAGACATCCATAAAATTTCCACTTGCCCCTGAGTCGATCATAGCAGAGCTAGACACCCAAGCTGAGTCAACCCAGAGTTTGATGGAAAGAAAGCAATGAGAATTGTTTTTCTTACAACTCAGCTGGGACACCGCTGAGGAAACTTGAAAAATGGCAGCGTTTACACAGTCAACGTCCTCAGAGGTAACGGAGTTTAAGTCCGAGAAATCAAGATCTGTTGCTGCAGATCTCTCTGGAGCCTGAGGCTCGGACCTGACAGATCCCCTCTCGCAACACTCACAATGAATGAGTGCTGCAGTAGTCTTACGAGAACGGCTGGGGCAGTTTATAATGAAGTGCCCTGACTTACCACAATAGAAACATAGATTCTCCTTAAAACGATGTTCCTTGCGTGCATCACTAACCCGTCGTTGTAAAGAGTCTACCTGCATAGGTTCAGGTTCCCGTGTAATCCAACTCAAAGGTTCCTTAGCTGGAGAGGAAGGTAGGAAAAGGTTAGTACGATTGCTTTCGAACCATCTCTCTTGCCTGCGTTCAGTCAGACGAGTATCAATACGGATGCAGTAGTTAATAAAGTCACCTAACGCAGTGGGAGGGTCGGCACGAGCAAGTTCATCCTTAATCAGTGGAGATAACCCCTTTCGAAAAATAGATTTTTTGGCGGAACTGTCCCAGGTGGTATCAAGGGCCCATCTCCTGAAATCCAAGGCATATTCAGCTACCGAGTGCTTACCTTGGCGCAAAGCTAACATGGCTGCTTCAGCTGTTGCACCTCGATTGGGGTCATCAAACACCTGCCCCATGGCTGAAATAAAATCATCAAGGTGATTCAAACAATCATCCTCAGTCTCAATCAGAGGGTTTGCCCACATTAAAGCCTTGTTGGTAAGCAACATAATTATAGTAAGCACCTTAGATCGTTCAGTGGGAAATTGTGAAGCATGTGCAGAAAAAAAAAGATTGCATTGATTAATAAATCCCCTGAATTTCTCACGTTCACCGCCAAAACGAAAAGGGGGCAACTTGGGAATCCCAGCACTCGGGGCTACGGCAGGAGCCTGGACTCGCCCCTCTAGAACCTCAATCCTGGCTCGCAAATCCTGGGTAGTCTGTCCAACCACTTGCAAATTGTGATTATTGAGGTCCTGTAGATTTGTAAAACGGTCTTTATATTCTGCAAATCTGCAAGGATATTATCAGTCACTCCGCAAAGTTCCTTTATGCGGGCCTCCATTTTCCAGATCTTTTAAGACAGGATTACTGGAATGGTTGTGAGAAGTCACAACCACTGTCATCACAGAAAGTACAACCGGACGTCTGATATCCACAGTACAGCAGACACAGCCTTCCAGACCCAGCAGACACTAACGTTTTGGCTTCAGAATCTTGTAATGTATGTAGTACAGTTCATATAGCGTCTTGTGCTTGGGTGCGATGAAAACACAGGAGTCACAGGTTTGATGTAGAAAAGTCCTGTATTACTTCATAAAAGTTGGCAGAAATAGTCACACAGTTTGCAGACACAGAAACAGGAGACACAGCAGGCCAGAGTAATCCAAGCTCAGCAATCACTCTCCAATACAGATTCAGGATCTTCTTCTCTGTTACCGTAAGTCCATGCAAACGTGGGTCTTTCAAAGAGCAGGGTTCAGAGTCCACAAGTGCTTCAGAGTTCCTCAGTAGGAATAGCTGGAGTACAAGGTCCAAGGCTTACAGGAGTCAAGTCACAGGTTCACTGCAGGCTAGACTCTGAAGCACTGATTGCTCAGCTGTGGCTGCTCAAGAAGCAAAGGAGAGAATCAGGGCGGGAACATGCAAGCTGGAAACTCCATTTTGACTGAGGGCAAGATAGCTGCAGCAAGACAGAAAGTAAAATGGCTGACGAACAAACAGTTTCAGGAATATATACATAGAACCTTACACAGACAGGGGACTTGTAGCAGACTCTCAAATGATATTTACAAAATTTAAAGGGATAATTTACTTTTCTCTACTGCTTAATTGGGGGACACGGGAAAACAGGATTTTGGTTGCTTACCGTAAAATCTGTTTCTCGGAGCGCTCATTGGGGGACACAGGAACCATGGGTGTATGCTGCTGCCACTAGGAGGCTGACACTATGCATATGAAAAATGGTTGGCTCCTCCTCCGCAGTATACACCCCACCGACTGGCACCAAGCTAATCAGTTAGTGAGAAAGCAGTAGGAGAAATATAACAGAAGAAAACATAGCCAAACAGACAACTCAGTCATAACATTAACCAGAAGAAAGGAAAGGAGTTGTAACAAACACAGATTTTACGGTAAGCAACCAAAATCCTGTTTTCTCGGTCGCTCTATTGGGGGACACAGGAACCATGGGACGTCCCAAAGCAGTCTCTGGGGTGGGAAAATATGGCAGGAAACTCCATTCAGGTCGGCGGAGTCCCCAATGCCGCCTGCAAGATCCTTCTGCCTAAGCTGGCATCTGCCGAAGCATAGGTGTGGACCTTGTAAAATTTGGCAAACGTGGATGGAAGACCAGGTTGCCGCTTTGCAAAGTTGTAGGGCTGATGCCCCATGGTGAACCGCCCAGGAGGCGCCTACTACACGGGTGGAGTGAGCCTTAACCCCAGGGGGAGGCACTCTGTTCTTAACCCGGTAAGCCTCCAAAATTGCAGTCCAAATCCAACGCGCAATAGTCGCTTTGGAGGCCGGCAGACCTCTCCGCGTTCCGTTTGGAATGACGAACAGAAGATCCGTCTTCCTGAAGACAGCTGTCCTGTCCAGATAGATCCTCACGGCCCTGACCAGGTCTAGCCTGTGCAACGAGCGTTCCAGGGGATGAGACGGAACCGGACAGAAGGAAGGCAGACAATCTCCTCATTCAGGTGAAAAACGGATACCACCTTTGGAAGAAAAAAAGGCGGAGGTCGCAATACTACCTTGTCCTGGTGAAGAACCAGGAAAGGGGGGCGACAGGATAGAGCCGCTAATTCTGAAACCCGCCTGATGGAGGTGATAGCCACAAGGAAGGCCACCTTCCAGGACAAAACAGCCAGAGGGACCTCTCTCAGAGGTTCGAAGGGGGCGCTACTCATAACCTCCAGCACAAGATTGAGGTCCCAGGGGTCCACGGGGTTCCGGTATGGGGGGGCCGCATTCGCCACTCCCTGTAGAAAAGTCCTGACCTGAGAGCGAGACGCTAAGGACTTCTGAAAAAGGATAGAAAGGGCCGACACCTGTCCTTTTAGCATGCCCAGTGAGAGGCCAGAGTCCAGTCCCGCTTGGAGAAAAGCCAAGATGACTGGGAGCGACAATTCCATCGGTGGGGTGACATTGGCCTCACACCAGCGAAAATAGGCCTTCCAGGTTCGGTAGTAGACCTTAGAGGACGACGGTTTCCTGGCCTGGATCATGGTGCGAATCACCCGATCAGAGAAACCGGAAGCTTTTAGTACCGCGGTCTCAACAGCCACGCCGTCAAATTGAGAGACCGAGAACCCGGGTGGCAAATCGGACCTTGAGACAGAAGATCTGGCCTGTCTGGAGTCTCCAGGGGGCGTCCGCCAGAAGATTGACGATGTCCGCGAACCAGGACCTCCTGGGCCAATCCGGGGCGATCACAATGACCGGTACCCCCTCCGCCTTGATCTTCAGCAGCCTGGGAAGAGGGGGGAAAAAGGTAGGGAAGCGTGAAGCGCGACCAGGGAATGGCCAGAGCGTCTGCGTCCAACGCGAGAGGATCGCGGGACCTGGAGACAAAACGAGGAACCTTCCTGTTCAGCCTGGACGCCATGAGGTCCACGTCTGGAGTTCCCCATCGAAGGCAGATTTGATGGAAGACTTCCTGATGCAGGGACCATTCTCCTGCCGCGAGACCCTCGCAGCCGAGGAAGTCGGCGGCCCAGTTGTCCACGCCGGGGATATGGACTGCGGATATTGCCGGGACCGTCGCCTCTGCCCATTGAAGGATCCTGGACACCTCGGCCATAGCTAGCGAACTCCTGGTCCCTCCCTGGTGGTTGACGTACGCCACGGCTGTGGCATTGTCCGTCTGAATTCTGACCAGCAGGCCCCTGAGAAGAGGTTCCCAGTGACAGAGAGAGAGGAAGATGGCCCTGATTTCGAGGATGTTGATTGGTAGCGAGGACTCCTGGGTCGACCAACGACCCTGAGTCGTTAGCTGGCGAAAAACTGCCCCCCAGCCCAGGAGGCTTGCATCTGTCGTAATGATCTGCCAATGGACTGGAAGGAAAGACCGACCCTGGAGGGTGAAGTGGGACGATAGCCACCAGTTGAGAGACTGCCTGATCTTGAGAGGGAGGCGCAGCGGACGATCCAACGCCAGTACAGACCTGTCCCACTGAGAAAGGATGGCTCGCTGAAGAGGTCTCAAGTGGAATTGTGCGAATGGAATTGCTTCTGAGGCTGCAACCATTCTGTCCAGCACCCTTATTGCTGATCGGAGGGAAGGAAGCCGAGGACCCTGCAGCAAACGAACACCCTGCTGGAGGGTCACTCTTTTCTCCTCGGGAAGGAATACCTTCGACTGCCGGGTATCAAACAGCATGCCCAGGAAAACCAGGCGTTGGGATGGAACCAGGCAGGATTTCTTCCTGTTGATAATCCACCCAAACCGGGCTAGGGTGTCGAGAACGATGGACAGGCTTTCTTGAGCTTTGGGGGAGAGACGGAGCCTTGATGAGGATGTCCTCGAGGTATGGAATGAGAACCAGGCCCCTGATTCTCAAGATGGCCATCAGTGCCGCCATGATCTTTGTGAAGACCCTCGGTGCCGTAGCAAGGCCGAACGGCAGGGCGACAAACTGAAAATGGCTCTGGTGGACTGCAAACCGCAAGAACCTCTGATGCGCTTGGCAAATCGGAACGTGGAGGTAGGCGTCCTGGATGTCTATGGAGCACAGGAATTCCTGAGCTTCCATGGAGGAAATTACTGACCGAAGAGACTCCATCCTGAAGTGACGCAGGCGGACCCTCCTGTTCAGCATCTTGAGATCCAGGATGGGCCGAACCGCGCCGTCCTTCTTTGGCACAACAAACAGGTTTGAATAAAAACCTGTGAAGCGCTCTTGCTCTGGGACGGGGACGATAACCCCGGAAGTGAGAAGGGAGTTGATGGCTGTAAAGAAACCCGGAGCCAAAGAAGGATCCCTTGGATGGCGGGATTCGAAGAAACGATCTCGGGGACGGGAGGTAAACTCTATTTTGTATCCTGAGGATACAACTTCCCTGACCCATGCGTCTTCCACCAGGTCGAGCCAAACGTCTCTGAACAGCAGAAGGCGACCGCTGATCCTGGGAGGGCAGCCGGACTCTGGATCAGAGTCATGCCGAGGAAGATCTGCCAGGTCTTGGACTGGTGGATCTACCCTGGGAGTTATGGGAACGCCAGGAGGGGGTGGGCCGAAAGGAAGCCTTCTTCTTGACCTGGCGATTCTGCGGCCTACGTTGACTGGAGGAATCCTCTGGAAAAGGCCGAAAAGAGCGGAACTGCCTTCTTTGGACGGGTCTGCGAGGCTTTTGCTGAGGGAGGAGGGAGCTCGTGCCTCCTGTTGCTTCATTAATGATCTGATCCAACCTGGCTCCGAACAGACGCTCTCCCTGAAAAGGGAGACCTGTAAGTGACTTTTTTGACGAAAGACCAGCCTGCCATGCTTTGAGCCAGATGTTCTTCCGGATGGCCACGTTATTGCTGGATGCCTGCGCCGCGCAGGATGCTGCATCCAGGGAGGCCGAAACTAAATATTGCCCAGCATGGGAAATTTGGTCTGCGAGCTCCGCCAGCTCTTTGGAAGGGGCTTTGGCCAAGATGCCCTTACGGAGTTGTTTGGCCCATCTGGCTATAGCCTTTGAGACCCAGGTGGGCGCAAAGGCCGGACATAAGGCAGAAGCTGCCGCCTCAAAGGCTGACTTTGCCAAGGATTCTATAATTCTTTCGTTGGAGTCTTTGAGGGAAGCTGCGCTAGCAAGAGGAAGGACCGTATTGGTGGACAATCTGGAGCCCGGTGGGTCCACTGAAGGGAATTCGTCCAATTCGTGGTAAGATCCGGGGCAAAAGGTTATAGAATGCCGAGGCGCTTCCCTCTTTGGAAGCGCCTGGTCGGATTCTCACTCTCCCTCTTGAGTATGTCCGTGAACTCAGTGTGAGGGGCAAAAACCTTTGAAGGTGGTTTGGACCGTCTAAATGAAACCGCCTGTTCTGCGGATTCTGTAGCGGTATCTTTGATGCCTAAGGTCTGATTGACTGCCACAATCAGACTCTGCACCATATCCGTCATGCCGGAGGCCTGGTCTGAATCCAGGTCCGACTCATCCTCCGAAAGCGCGTCCGGAGACGCCTCACCTGATTCCGGGGAGAACGCTAGGGAGGGATCCCCGCCATGCCGGATTGTCTGGTGAGACGGAGCGGGAAGAGGACCTAGAACGGTGCTCCAGTCTGGGTCTCTTGCGGGTTGGATTGGACGGACCAGGAGGAGAATCTTGAGACCCGCTGGCGACTGCGGGTGCCGAGAGGGGCAATCTGTCCAAAGCGGACACCAGGGTCTGTGACACCCTGGTGAGGTCCGCTACCGATTGTAACAGAGACGCTGCCCACTGGGAGGGGGTAGGGGTCTCAGAATCACCTGGGGCAGAAGGGGGCTCCTGGGTGGGTCCCGTGGGGTCGCTGCAGGCCAGGCAGAGGGAAGACGGCTGACCTGAAGGGAGTCTGCCATTACAAGAAGAGCACACAAAGTAGCTAACCAGAGTGGAGGAAGATGGAGGACGAGCAGGCTCTCCCTTATGCTTAGGCATGGTTGAGCAGTCCCACTAACTGGTGCCAGAAGGTTGGGGGAGAGAAAAAACAGAGGAGAGTGTCAGCTCTGCAGGGCAGAACTACTCACGGATCCTGTGTGCTGCCGAGGTGATCCTCTTGTCAGAAGCTGATGAAGCAGAGGAGCCAGCGATCAGAGGCTGCCGATGAAAGCAGAGGGGCCAGCGATCAGAGGTGGCTGAGGCTGAAGGGAGCGCTGTCCTAGAGAACACAGGAGGGACAGCGTCGGGCGCAGGGTCCAATATGGCGTCTGCTGCAGCTCTCAGGAACGCGGTGGGCGGAACAAGGGCGGGAGAAAAGCCCGCCCGGAAGTGTGAAAGGCAGGGGGTGGAGCCGGCGCAAGGAGTAGGCCCGGAATGAAGCCGGGACCTCAATTTGAGACTGCGGCCGACGGAGGGGGGGGTGGCGCTGAGGACACCGATGTAATAAAAAACAAGCCCCGAATGAATCGCCGTGCCAAATGAGGGATAAGCGCCGTAGAGCTGCTGTTCCTGGCCACAAAACGGGGCTTCAGAACCTCTGAAGACAGGGAGCCCCCCCCCCCCCCGGGAAGGTGGCGACGCAGGGGAGTCCGGAGCGCCCGGCATCTAATCTAGGCTGGAAGAGGGGGTCTCGGAACCTCAGAGCAAAAAGGTACCAGGCTATTCCCCAGACGTACCCTCTATCTGCGCATTTTTTTTTTCCATCTTCTTATTCTCTTCATGTCTTCTTTCTTCCCTATTGGGGAAGAGGGACAATACCTGAACAAAAGTCGGACGTCCGGAGGTCAGATGTAGGAACGTCCGCGTCTCCTCGTCCGACAGGCTCTGGTAGGCGAGTGGGTGGGAGACGGAGGCAGGCCCAGGTCTTCTGCTTCACCCTGATCACCTAAACACCCGTCCGTGTTAGGGATTAGGATGGGGGGGTCCTGCCAAAAGACAGACATATGAGGATACGGGGTGGCAGTACACGCCGTACTGAGTCTCTGTGTGAGAGTACAGTAGTGACTTTTCACACTGTATCCCTCCGGAAGGTACCTGAAAAGGAACGACGCACAATAGGTAGATATGGGTCTCCGGAGAGACCCGTGTCCACCTCCTACTGACACTAAGCTAAAACTGATTAGCTTGGTGCCAGTTGGTGGGGTGTATACTGCAGAGGAGGAGCCAACCCTTTTTCATATGCATAGTGTCAGCCTCCTAGTGGCAGCAGCATACACCCATGGTTCCTGTGTCCCCCAATAGAGCGACCGAGAAAAGAGGTGTATGCCGTTGCTGCGAGGCGCATGTGCTTACTCTGGTGTTTTTTTTTTGCAGGTATATCATCAGTACATCGCATTATGCAGGATAGAAGGAATTGCGCCACCTTCCATGTCCGAGACCACGGCCGTCTGTTTAAGACTCGGAGCCTCTCGTCTTCTTTTGGTGGAATCCAGTCGGAATGACCTGTACCTACGAGTGCGGATCAATGTCAGCCAGGATGATATCATGTACGCCCTCCGGGAGGAGTGATCTAAATTCTTACCATGCCGATTAGTTATGTATATATTTTAAGTCTGTGACCTATATTTAACCCAGTTTATGGTTATTTATAATAAAGCTTTATATGTGTTTAATCTTTGCTGTTTATTTTTCTTATGCATTTCTTAAGATACAAACTTTTTATCTGAATGTATGTGGATTCTTATTTTCCCATTCAATACATAGAAAAAATTAAAAAAAAAAAACAAAAAAAACACAGAACTCTTAAGGCCCCAATGTACATAAGAATATGGCTGCACCCACCGTCAGCGAGACTGGCCGACCATCTAATGTGTATGGGGCTTCTGGGTTGATTAGGATCTGAAGTTAAATAACGCCCCATCTCTTTCTCCTCTTATGGGGGATGTTTTGCCACCAAAGGTATTTGGCATCTTATTCCACTCTTTCCATTCAAAACATACTTGCTCAAGTCGTACCTGTGCATGAAAGTGCGCTGGAAGAGGCGACTGTTGGCCGAACAAGGATTTGGCTGACCATTGTCCAAATCTAACATCTCAGTATATAGGAGTTTGAGGGGGCCGTGCAGAATGCCATCAAGGACCGCAGCTTGTGCACCACTGGTCTAACAGATTAAAGTTGTAGATAATTGTGCAATAGTCCGAATGCATTGGATGAAAGGATAAATATTTGCATAAAACACCAGTTTCATCCTGCGTCCAATCTTGCTCATAGCAGATGGAATGAAGATCTTTAGACTGAGAACCTGTCCCCTTTGTGCTTTCCATCCTTATAGGCTGACACCTGGCTTTTCTGTGCCGTGCAAAGTCTTGATGAGAAGCCGCCCGGTGCAAACTTCTCCCAAAGTCCAGTGGATGACCTTGAAGGGAGACTTACAAAACTATTGAAGTGACAAATTCCTGCAGCATGACGTGTGCTTCGGAGCGTGCTCATTGCAGGCGTTAGGTTCCTAGTGCTGACATCTTTTACGCACACCGGCGTTTTTTTTAATCTGAAATATGGTCAGGTCACTTTTTTCAGCCATTTAAAGAGAAATCAAAGTTTTTTTTAAAAAGCTCTAAAAAGGATGAACATGTACTCAAGTCGTCAGAATAATTCAGTGCATATGTTAATTCTTTTCTGCATGTTTTTTTAAGCGCTTTTTCAGGCGGAATCCACATGAAAAAGTCACAAATGGAAGGAGTAGCCAGATCACCGTAGTGGTCCGGAATTCTTTTTGGACTGTAACATATTTTGTGGAATTTTAATATCCATGCAGCTGAATCTATTTAGTTGGTGTGGCCCCTGTTCTAGTGATCGGTGGGGACCCCATCCTTACATAGGATTTTGTGAAGGATTTGTTCATTCCTTCACTCACAGGAGCCCATTTCTCCTGTGTTGCTGATGTAGCTACAGAACATCAATTCTCTTCACCAGATTTTGCCACGACAGATAATCAGTTTCCCTAATTTTTGTGTATATTGGCCCCTCCCTTCAGAGACCTCCGCCCCAAACAAGAACATTGTACGCAGTGTGTGGCCTCAAATGAGCAGCTGTCTACATGCACACGCTTGGCTCTGCTACACACTCAGCTCTGCTACACATGCACTATACGTGCACGCTCGGTTCTACTATACATGCACTATACGCTCACGCTCTGCTACACATGCACTATACAGATACGCACACACGCTGAGCTGTGCTACACACACGCTTGGCTCTCCTACACACGCACTATACGCGCACGCTCGGCTCTCCTGCACACGCGCTATGCACGCACGCTCGGCTCTTCAACACATGCACTATACGCGCACGCTCTACTCTCCTACACACACACGCTCGACTCTCCTGCACACGCACTATACATAAACACTCTGCAACACATGATGCACTATTCGCGCACGCTCAGCTCTGCTACACATGATGCACTATACGCACATACAGCTTTGCTACACACGATGCACTATACGCGCACGCTCGGCTCTGCCACACACGACGCACTATACGCGCACGCTCGGCTCTGCTATTCACGATGCACTATTCGCACACGCTCGGCTCTGCTACACACGATGCACTGTTCGCCCACGCTCGGCTCTGCTATACACGATGCACTATTCGCACACGCTCGGCTCTGCCACACACGACGCACTATACGCACACGCTCGGCTCTGCTATACACGATGCACTATTCGCACACGCTCGGCTCTGCTATACACGATGCACTATTCGCACACGCTCGGCTCTGCTACACACGGTGCACTATACGCACACGCTCGGCTCTGCCACACACGACGCACTATACGCACACACTCGGCTCTGCTATACACGATGCACTATTCGCACACGCTCGGCTCTGCCACACACGACGCACTATACGCACACACTCGGCTCTGCTATACACGATGCACTATTCGCACACGCTCGGCTCTGCCACACACGATGCACTATTCGCACACGCTCGCTCTGCCACACACGATGCACTATACGCACACGCTCGGCTCTGCTATACACGATGAACTATTCGCACACGCTCGGCTCTGCTACACACGGTGCACTATACGCACACGCTCGGCTCTGCCACACACTACGCCACACGCTCGTCTCTGCTATACACGATGCACTATTTGCACACGCTCGGCTCTGCCACACTACGCACACGCTTGGCTCTGCTATACACGATGCACTATACGCACACGCTCGGCTCTGCCACACACGACGCACTATACGCACACGCTCGGCTCTGCTATACACGATGCACTATTCGCACACGCTCGGCTACACACGGTGCACTATACGCACACGCTCGGCTCTGCTACACACGGTGCACTATACGCACACGCTCGGCTCTGCTATACACGATGCACTATTCGCACACGACGCACTATACGCACACGCTCGGCTCTGCTATACACGATGCACTATTCGCACACGCTCGGCTCTGCTACACACGGTGCACTGTTCGCACACGCTCGGCTACACACGATGCACTGTTCGCACACGCTCGGCTCTGCCACACACGACGCACTATACGCACACGCTCGGCTCTGCTATACACGACGCACTATTCGCACATGCTCGGCTCTGCTACACACGGTGCACTGTTCGCACACGATGCACTGTTCGCACACGCTCAGCTCTGCTACACACGATGCACTGTTCGCACACGCTCGGCTCTGCTACACACGATGCACTGTTCGCACACGCTCGGCTCTGCTACACACGATGCACTGTTCGCACACGCTCGGCTCTGCTACACACGATGCACTGTTCGCACACGCTCGGCTCTGCTACACACGATGCACTGTTCGCACACGCTCGGCTCTGCTACACACGATGCACTATTCGCACACGCTCGGCTACACACAATGCACTATTCGCGCACGCTCGGCTCTGCTACACACGGTGCACTGTTCGCACACGCTCGGCTACACACTTCACTATTCGCACACGCTCGGCTACACACGGTGCACTATTCGCACACGCTCGGCTCTGCTACACACGGTGCAGTGTTCGCACACGCTCGGCTCTGCCACACACGACGCACTATTCGCACACGCTCGGCTCTGCCACACACGACGCACTATACGCACACACTCGGCTCTGCCACACACGACGCACTATACGCACACGCTCGGCTCTGCTATACACGATGCACTATTCGCACACGCTCGGCTCTGCTATACACGACGCACTATACGCACACGCTCGGCTCTGCTATACACGACGCACTGTTCGCACACGCTCGGCTCTGCTACACACGGTGCACTGTTCGCACACGCTCTGCTACACACGATGCACTGTTCGCACACGCTCGGCTACACACGATGCACTGTTCGCACACGCTCGGCTACACACGATGCACTGTTCGCACACGCTCGGCTACACACGATGCACTGTTCGCACACGCTCGGCTACACACGATGCACTGTTCGCACACGCTCGGCTACACACGATGCACTGTTCGCACACGCTCGGCTCTGCCACACACGACGCACTATACGCACACGCTCGGCTCTGCTATACACGATGCACTATTCGCACACGCTCGGCTCTGCCACACACGACGCACTATACGCACACGCTCGGCTCTGCTATACACGATGCACTATTCGCACACGCTCGGCTCTGCTACACACGGTGCACTGTTCGCACACGCTCGGCTACACACGATGCACTGTTCGCACACGCTCGGCTCTGCCACACACGACGCACTATACGCACACGCTCGGCTCTGCTATACACGATGCACTATTCGCACACGCTCGGCTCTGCTACACACGGTGCACTGTTCGCACACGCTCGGCTACACACGATGCACTGTTCGCACACGCTCGGCTACACACGATGCACTGTTCGCACACGCTCGGCTACACACGATGCACTGTTCGCACACGCTCGGCTACACACGATGCACTGTTCGCACACGCTCGGCTCTGCCACACACGACGCACTATACGCACACGCTCGGCTCTGCTATACACGATGCACTATTCGCACACGCTCGGCTCTGCTACACACGGTGCACTGTTCGCACACGCTCTGCTACACACGATGCACTGTTCGCACACGCTCGGCTCTGCTATACACGATGCACTGTTCGCACACGCTCGGCTCTGCTACACACGACGCACTGTTCGCACACGCTCGGCTCTGCTATACACGACGCACTATACGCACACGCTCGGCTCTGCCACACACGATGCACTGTTCGCACACGCTCGCTCTGCTATACACGATGCACTATTCGCACACGCTCGGCTCTGCTACACACGGTGCACTGTTCGCACACGCTCGGCTCTGCTATACACGATGCACTATTCGCACACGCTCGGCTCTGCCACACACGACGCACTATACGCACACGCTCGGCTCTGCTATACACGATGCACTATTCGCACACGCTCGGCTCTGCTACACACGGTGCACTGTTCGCACACGCTCGGCTACACACGATGCACTGTTCGCACACGCTCGGCTCTGCCACACACGACGCACTATACGCACACGCTCGGCTATACACGACGCACTATACGCACACGCTCGGCTCTGCTACACACGACGCACTATACGCACACGCTCGGCTCTGCCACACACGATGCACTGTTCGCACACGCTCGGCTCTGCTATACACGATGCACTATTCGCACACGCTCGGCTCTGCTACACACGATGCACTGTTCGCACACGCTCGGCTCTGCCACACACACGACGCACTATACGCACACGCTCGCTCTGCTATACACGATGCACTATTCGCACACGCTCGGCTCTGCTACACACGTGCACTGTTCGCACACGCTCTGCTACACACGATGCACTGTTCGCACACGCTCGGCTCTGCTATAACACGATGCACTGTTCGCACACGCTCGCTCTGCTACACACGATGCACTGTTCGCACACGCTCGGCTCTGCTACACACGATGCACTGTTCGCACACGCTCGACTCTGCTACACACAGATGCACTGTTCGCACACGCTCGGCTCTGCTACACACGATGCACTGTTCGCACACGCTCGGCTACACACAATGCACTATTCGCGCACGCTCGGCTCTGCTACACACGGTGCACTGTTCGCTCACGCTCGTCTACACACGGTGCACTGTTCGCTCACGCTCGTCTACACACGGTGCACTGTTCGCTCACGCTCGGCTACACACAATGCACTATTCGCACACGCTCGGCTCTGCTACACACGGTGCACTATTCGCACACGCTCGCTCTGCTACACACGGTGCACTATTCGCACACGCTCGGCTCTGCTACACACGGTGCACTATTCGCACACGCTCGGCTCCGCTATACACGATGCACTGTTCGCACACGCTCGGCTCTGCTACACACGGTGCACTATTCGCACACGCTCGGCTCTGCTACACACGGTGCACTATTCGCACACGCTCGGCTCTGCTACACACGGTGCACTATTCGCACACGCTCGGCTCTGCTACACACGGTGCACTGTTCGCACACGCTCTGCTACACACGGTGCACTATTCGCACACGCTCGGCTCTGCTACACACGACGCACTATACGCACACGCTCGGCTCTGCTATACACGATGCACTATTCGCACACGCTCGGCTCTGCTACACACGGTGCACTGTTCGCACACGCTCTGCTATACACGATGCACTGTTCGCACACGCTCGGCTCTGCTACACACGGTGCACTATTCGCACACGCTCGGCTCTGCTACACACGGTGCACTATTCGCACACGCTCGGCTCTGCTACACACGGTGCACTGTTCGCTCACGCTCGGCTACACACAATGCACTATTCGCACACGCTCGGCTCTGCTACACACGGTGCACTATTCGCACACGCTCGGCTCTGCTACACACGGTGCACTATTCGCACACGCTCGGCTCTGCTACACACGGTGCACTATTCGCACACGCTCGGCTCCGCTATACACGATGCACTGTTCGCACACGCTCGGCTCTGCTACACACGGTGCACTATTCGCACACGCTCGGCTCTGCTACACACGGTGCACTATTCGCACACGCTCGGCTCTGCTACACACGGTGCACTATTCGCACACGCTCGGCTCTGCTACACACGGTGCACTATTCGCACACGCTCGGCTCTGCTACACACGGTGCACTATTCGCACACGCTCGGCTCTGCTACACACGGTGCACTGTTCGCACACGCTCTGCTACACACGGTGCACTATTCGCACACGCTCGGCTCTGCTACACACGACGCACTATACGCACACGCTCGGCTCTGCTATACACGATGCACTATTCGCACACGCTCGGCTCTGCTACACACGGTGCACTGTTCGCACACGCTCTGCTATACACGATGCACTGTTCGCACACGCTCGGCTCTGCTACACACGGTGCACTATTCGCACACGCTCGGCTCTGCTACACACGTGCACTATTCACACACGGTGCACTATTCGCACACGCTCGGCTCTGCTACACACGGTGCACTATTCGCACACGCTCGCTCTGCTACACACGGTGCACTGTTCGCTCACGCTCGGCTACACACAATGCACTATTCGCACACGCTCGGCTCTGCTACACACGGTGCACTATTCGCACACGCTCGGCTCTGCTACACACGGTGCACTATTCGCACACGCTCGGCTCTGCTACACACGGTGCACTATTCGCACACGCTCGGCTCCGCTACACTTCCCTTCCCTGTTGACATGAGTGTGGCATTCCCCAAATTGCGTCACCAGTTCCTCCCCTTCATGTGACAGGTCACGTGCTCCCGGACACAGGACGGCTCCCACAGCTGCTGCTGGCAGTCACGTGCTGTGTGACAGCGGCTCCTACTTCCGGGATCGCTCCTCCTCCCAGCATCCCCCGCTCCTGTCCTCCACTGACTCTGAGGACCTCTCCCCCGGTGCTGCGTCCACTGCAGCCGCCTCCACTTCTCCTCCCGGCAGCCGCCATCATTAATTAACCCTGCACTTACCATACTGAAGGATAAGCCTCTCCCTGCCGAGCGTCACATGACAGGAGCCGGCTGTGCCCCCCGGTGCTGAGCCCACCGGCATCCCGCTGGCTGCGCTGAGCCCTGCACTCTGGTCCCCGTGTACCCCCCAGGTGAGTGAGTGATGTAATGTGTCCAGTGTGCTGCCTCGGGGTATGCTGGCACTTGTAGTCCCACAGCAGCTGGAGAGCCACAAAGTTATAAACTGCTGCTGTAGTGATTTCTCTCTTCTGAGGCTGCAGACGCTAGGGCTTTTTTTTTTTTAAATATTTTATTCTGTTATCTTTAGGATGTTTCTACTTCACATACACCCTTAAATTCCAGCAGAGAGGAGCAGTATTGTGACAGGTGGGATCCTACAAGCAGTGGACACCGATACCTAATATGACGCCCTACAAGTATCCGGCGGTGTGGTAGGAGGGTCCGATCCTGCACCCCTCTTCACTGGTTTTCCTATACACCCGGCTAAACACAGAAATGCCGCCAGCCCTATGAGCAATGTGTTAAAGGGGTGGTCTCATAAATGCAACCCCAGCCTGTACGGTGTATTGGGACGGATAAACCTTATAGATACGGCATGGTGACCCCCTCCGTGTATTATATGGGCAGCCGTTAGTGCATACCTGTCACCTCACCTGACCCATCCAGTTTAGTCAGTAATTTTACTCCACATAATATAACAATTCTGGAAATTCTTTGCATGGTACAGGTCCTCTGTTGTGCCTCCTGGAAATGTATGAAGGAAGTAATAACTTGGAGTTACTAATTGATGTGTGTGTGGGGGCCCCGTACACTGTGACATTGTCCAGTCATTGCTGACCATGTCACTTTCCAGGAACACATCCTGCCCTAGTTGTCAATTTAGTCTAGGAGTTAATAATAAAGGAACGACACTAGAAATAACCAGAGGTGCACCCGAATTATTGTGATTTGATTTTTTTTTTTTTAGGGGAAATACAAATATTTAATCATACAGAACAGAGGGATTTTTAATGGCATTGTTTACAGCTTGTTGTCTGGGTTACCAGCCGCTTCTTCAGTCTGTCAGCAGTGGCACGTTCTAATAGAGCCTCAGTGCTCCTCTAGTGCTTAAGAGGTAAAGCGACCTTTGTTTGCAGCATCAGAAAATCTACAGTTTGGATCACTAGTGCAATAATGCCGCTCATCTGAACTGTCAATCAAGCAGGAGCTCAGACCCCAGCAAGCAGGAAGCTGTGCGGTGCTGAAAACAATTTATGAAACAACCCCTTTTAAAAGTCAATTTGCATGATTCACCACTGCGCAGAACACATTTCCTCCAGAGTCCAGTGGTGGTGGCTTTACACCACTCCATCTGACGTTCGGCATTGTGCTTGGTGATGTGAGGCTTCATGCAGCTGCTCTACCACGAAGCTCCTGGCGGGGGCGTAGTGTTTGTGCTGGTGTTATACCAGAGGAGAGGAGGTCTGGACTCTGCAGTTATGGAGTCAGCAGAGAGTTGGTGACTTTTCTGCTCCCCCTGCACTGTAACGATATGGGGTCTCCACTTCATGGCTAAGTTGCTGCGGTTCCTTCCACTTCTCAGTAATATCAGTCACTGGTGATGGGGAAGATTTAGGAGGAAGAAATGTCATGGACGGACTTGTTACCCCGGTGGCTCCTATTACAGGACCGCGCTGGTATCAGTGAGCTCAGCACCACCGCCGCTCTGTCACATGTTAGTAAAGGCAGACGGGATGGCTGGGGGGCTAGAGATTAAACTCTGGGGCAAGTGGAAAAACCAGAATTCAACGATCGACATGTCCCAATACTTTTCTCTGTAGACTACGTTCAGACATGGTGCCGCCTATAGCAGCGTTTTTGCTGTGGGAAAAATTAAACGCTGACCACAATGTGAACGCAGCCTAATAGTATAATATGGGATGAACCTGTCTGGAAACCCTCGTGATGAGTCTTCTGATGAGTCAGAGCAGATATTACCCTTGTGTTTGTAATGAGATTACATTTCGGAGGCTTCGTGGTGGAGGTCACAAACGTGTTGTGCAAATCCACAGTGTCCAGACCCATCTTTGACCTCATTTCACGTGACTGTCGGATAAGCCCGCCTGGCAGTCTGTCTACAGGAACCCGGAGAGTATAATCCAGTCCTCTGTTCGAGGTCTTAACATGGCGTCTATATCAGATCAGTGCAGTCGAGCTCCTGCCCCCCCCCCCCCCATTGATCTGCTATTTGTAGGGATCATGGCTCTCTGCATCCCCTTGTTTGCCAGGCAGAACGCCAGACATTTTGCAATGGTTATTCCCACTATTCCAACTCATTGCTGCTTAGTCGCAATCATGAGAATGGGACTGAGCTGCAATACCAGGTGCAGCCACTACACACTGTATGGCGCTGTGTCTGGTTAACAGTGAAGGGGCCGTGGTATTTGGCCCTTCTGTGGGCTGATCACTGGGAGTGTTGGTCGTCGGGTCCCACCAACCTGGTATTGATGATGGGACAAATATATCCAAGTATCGAAATAAGTTTTTTAATTGTGTGCATTTAGGATCAGGAACGCCTGTGATAAGTTTTCTTTCAGTAACGTCAGCTTGTCTTGTGCCTTCATGAACCTCCATAGATTACATTATTTATTTTTAATAGAACAGTGTAATGCCTAATTTTCCCTGATACAGGGAAATCAAACACTTACTACTGGTTACATCACAGCCGATCGCTGAGATCTCAGCAGCAGAATCACGTTAGTTTATCCTTTGCAACAAAAAGGCATTGTATAAAGTGGATAACTGTCCAGATCTCAGTTTGTAGCTCCGATCAGAGAACTCGTATATTTAATGCTAATGTGAACATTGGCCAAGGATGAGTAACGTTCGGAGGATTCCGGTAGAAGTGGAGGGTCAACCAGTGATGATCAATCTGACGTTACGTGTACTGAAGCTCCCGTGTCGTCTTCCTTCCAGCTTTCTATTACTGATGTTCTCCTTGCTGCTTCCCTTTCATCAATCGATGACTATTTCTCTTCTTAGGGATTTTCGATCACCAGTAACCCACACACTTGGACCAGGAGTAGCGCTTCCATGAGCCGAAATGCTGGGCAGGAGACCCGGCAAAAAAAATGCCCAAGCCAAGGGCAGGGGGGCAGCTGCAGCAAAGGAGGTAAGGAGACGCCTAGACGCTCCGTCGCTGCAGAAATGGCGCTCTGCTAGTGTTACAGGGTGGGACCCTATCAGAGCACCCAACACACCTTGTAATGCCGTAGTTACCTATTGTATATAAGCTGGAGAAGCCGCCAGTTTCACGGGGCTCAGATGCAGCAGCCACGAATACCCATGTGGCTGCTGAATCCATGTCCGGTGACAACTCTACAAGAACTCCTCATACGTCACAATACAACACTGGGATTTCCATAGACGTTTCTTAAACAATTAGTGACCATTAATTCTTTAAAGAGTGGATGTATTGAATTAGAAAATAGCGCCACTCTTAGGCCGGGATCACACATGCGAGAAACACGGCCGAGTCTCGCATGTGAATTCCCAGCACTGGCGCCGGCACTCAGGAGTGGAGCGAGCGGCTGCATATAACTACATGCAGCCGCACACTCCACTCCCGAGTGCCGGCGCCAGAGCTGGGATATCACATGCGAGACTCAGCCGTGTTTCTCGCATGTGTGATCCCGGCCTTAGGCTGTGTCTGGTATTGCAGTCCTTGAATAAAACCAAACTTCAATTACTGCTTAGCCCCTGAACAGAAGTGATGCTATTTTTGTTACAATGTGCGATCGGTCTACTTATTATAATTCTTTGGTTTGTAGCTCGGGCTCTTTATAGACTTCAACCCCGAGGACATGATGATGGGTATCCCAGATGACCCGGATGACGGAGATCTTGAGGCAGAATTGGCAGCACTTACTGGTGGCAAGGTTGCACCTAAGGCCAAGCCTAAGGAAAAGGTGAGAAAGCCGGCCATGCTCATCAGATAGGTGTCTGCTGAATGCTTCTTAGGCTGACGGATCTCTCTCCGGACTTCCCATGTATACAGCACGAACAAGCATTCATATGTTTTTCAGTGGGGGTGAGAGACATTAAGCTTTATTTTCTATCCATTGGGAATAACTTGCTAATCGCTACAGGGACCCTCCAGCTGTCTGATGTGTCCATGTTCAACTTTCACTCCATTCATTGTCTATGGGACTGCTGGAGAGAGGATAGTGCTCTATTTTAGACAGTCCCATAGACAATGAGTAGTGAAATTCATTGAGTATGGACACCACCACTCCATTCAAGATGGGTATGCAGAGCCCCGTTCTTGGGATTTCTAAGGGTCCCAGCAGTCGGACCCCCAACGATCAGCAAATTATCCCCTATCCAATGGAGAAGGGATAACTTTTTATTTTGGTATTGACCTTTTCAGCACAAAAAGTGCATGTCACTTCGGCTGTACCGCTGCATGTCTCCCAGTTCTATACAGAAGCATGACTAACCATGCAAGTTACTTACTTCTGAGTGAAAGAGTCCTGAAATGGAAATAATCCGACATATTTGAATTATGACAAGGCTTTGGGCTTCATTCATGTTTTGTGAAGCACGACTTCTGCAGCGCTTTCTCATCATATCATTGACAACTTTGACATAAAGGACTGATTGATGTCTGTCTGTTAGGCTAGTGCTACATTCTAAATTAACACCTGCAACCAAAGGAATATGCCAAATAAAAAAAAAAAAAAAAATCAGCAGGTCATCAAGACAGTGAAAAAGCCCTACAAAAAAACCCTATGATTATAAATAAAACCAAAATATAATTAAATACATTTATTAATTTAAAAAAAAACACAAAAATACACAAGAACAGGACATCATAAAAACTAAAGGAGGGGGAGGAACACAGCATAATTGCGCATTGGACAAAGGTCTTTTAGGTAATAACATAAGTAGAAAAGAGAAGGACCATGCCAAAGCACATATTGGTGAGACTGCCAAAGGTTATAGATAATCACACGATTAGATAAAATGGCCCTGACCTTCCAAAAAAATAAAATCTATTATAAATATGTCAAGGAGCTCCAAAAATAACCACAACAAATAACCAGAAGAGTATGCAATATGATGTATATAATCAGTCGGAAATAGTGGTACATAAGTCTCAAGGCCCTCGGGCGTAGTATGGCACAAGGCAATAATGATAGTAACAGACCTGAAATATCCATACCGTAAATGTAGCTGTGTAAGTTCCAGAGCGCGTTTCGCTACGCTTCTTCAGGGTGGCTTACTTAATTATATTCTTATTGTTTATGGTTTTTCAAAGTGTTATATTGTGACAGCAGCTCTCAGACAAATTGTGTAACCAAAAACATTTGCGCAAAATGTCTGCAGCTTGCTGTCACACAACTATTTTAGAGCTGTTTTACAGACTGTTGCATAAGAGTCGCAGTTGCTTGCAACCTATATCAAAATGCAATTTGTGACCTGCAACCTGTGTTGGATTTTTACATGACAGTCTCGTCGTAATCCTAGTAAGTGGCAACATTACCCGGTTTACAATAATTAGAGGCATTTTGCAATGTGACACGTCTCCATGTAACCACAGCCCAAACTTTGCTGCTAGTAACCGATGGCCCCATTCTCTGTCTCAACAGCTCCTCTCCCTATGGATCATATCGAGAAGATGGCACAAGAATGCATGAAAGACTTGGATGCGGAAGACAATGATGATGATGATGACGACAATGACCTGGAAGACGATGATGACTTGTTGGTAAATATTAACATTACAGTATCACTGCTGTGTTATTTTGCAAATGAAGTAGCAGAATTCTCAGAAACTTTGTTTAGGGAATGAAAGTTGTAGAAATCTCCAACTTAACTTTTGCTGTAACTTCTGAGATCTGGGGCACCACACTGTGTGGACTTATGCACGCACATTGATGCAAGTCTATATACAGACAGTGAAGGTTGTGGGTGCAGTATATCGATGCTTTTGACATGGGTGAATATAGTACCCCACTGTTTTCACATTGCAATCTGCAGTACTGCTGTTTTCTGTAAGGTCAGAGTCCGGACTGTGAGATTTGCACCCAATCTCTTAGCACAGTATTCACTTATTATCCATCTATCTTTCTGTAGAATGTAAATGATAAAGTCTCCCCCCTTTCTAACCTTGCTGTTATTTTTTTGTGGTTTTCTTAATAGGCTGAACTCCAGGAAGTGGTGGGAGAGGATGAGGAGGAGACAACAACCTCTTCAGATGTCGTAGAATTAGCCGCACCTCAGCAGGTGGAAGATACCGACCCCGCACCTCTCCTTACCTCCACCCTGAAAAGCCCATCTCAGGTAACTGCCCCAGAACTGAGCTGCGCCCCCTACTGTTCTCACATTTGTATGTAAGTGTCACTGGAGGTTTCCACAACTGGAGATTTATCAGATGACAATTTTGGAAGTTTAGATTTTTCTGTATTTCATTTTTTTGTTTGTTCCGTCTTTAGTTGTTCGGTCCGGGGTGCAGTCATATCCAGCCTTAAAGAATTGCAAAGACCTGCACAGAGTATTGCATTATTTACAGTGCAAGTGCTGTAGGAACCATGGGGTGACATCCGGCCTTGATAGCAATGCAAACATGTATTTCTCGATTCCTCTAATTGGGGGACACAGGAAACCATGGGTGTATGCTGCTGCCACTAAGAGGCTGACACTATGCATATGAAAAAAGAGTTGGCTCCTCCTCTGCAGTATACACCCCACCGACTGGCATCATCTAATCAGTTTTAGCTTAAGGTACTGCCACACTTAGTGATCTCGTTAGCGATCTCAATAACGACGCAAGCTAATGAGATCGTTTGTGAGATCTCTTTTAGGTCGCTTAGTAGCTGCCAAACAGGAGATCTCATAAACGACTCATCACCGGTCAGCGATCTCTTTAACGACTTTGGCGGTCATTAAGATGTCATTAGCATGTACTGAGCGCTTCTGATTCATAGGAATTTCCAGCATCGCTCCTGCTCTCTGCGTCCTGCCAGCCTGCTTTGCAACTGCTGCGATCCTCTCTGTGACGCAAAAGAGAACTTACAGATATTGCGATCCATTCCTTGACGCTAAACCCATATGCGTCACAAACGAGGTCGTTCGCAAAAGGTGCCAAACACCGCGATATAGGCTCACCAGCGGGACGCCAACGATCAAAAAACGGTCCAGAACTCTAGTGAACGATCAACGAGATCACAGCAGGGGCCACATAGCTGCTACATGCCACACACAGCTAAGTCGCTAACGAGATCGCAAAATAGTGACGTTTTAGTGATCTCGTTTGCGATCTCGTTTGCGATCTCGTTTAGTGTGGCATACCCTTTAGTGTCAGTAGGAGGTGGACACGGGTCTCTCCGGAGACCCATATCTACCTAATGTGCGTCGTTCCTTTTCAGGTTTCCGGAATGATACAGTGTGAACAGTCACTACTGTAATCCCATGTAGAGACTATGAGTACGGCGTGTACTGCCACCCCGTATCCTCATATGTCTGTTCCTTGGCAGGACCCCCTGTAATTCCCTAACACGGACGTTTGTTTAGGCATCCAGGACAAAGACTCGGGCCTGCCTCCGTCTCCCACCTACTCACCCACCAGAGCCTGTCGGATGGAGAGACACGGACGTCCCACATTTGTTTTCCGGACGTCTGATCTTCATTTAAGGTATTGTCCCTTTCCCCAATAGGACAGAAGTAGGAAGATTAGGAAGAAAGTAGATAAGAAGAAAGAAGATGAGAAGAAAGAAGTAATGTGCAGGGATGTGCCCCCCATGACAACCCCCCTCCCTCCATCCCCCCCATAGGGGTGAGGATTACTTTCTGGGAGCCCCTTATCTCTTACGTCTTCCAGGGCGTAGCACCTCCCGGGGGTTCCCTGCAGCTCCAGGCTCGCCGTCGCACTCTTTCTGGAGGGGCCTTTCACACTCCCCTCCGAGGGGATGAGTCCTCAGGAGGGGATCTTCTGTCCGGGGCCACCCTTCTACTAGGGCGCACTAGCGCGCCGCAGCAGGGGGCGGTTTTTCTCGGCGAACCGCGCCACCACCCCCCCCCTCTGCTGGCAGCCTCATTTACTAATTGAGGCCCCGGCTTCATTCGGGGCCTACTTCCGGCAGCGGCTCCGCCCCGTTTCCCTACTTCCGGGCGGGCTTTTCTCCCGCCTGTCTCCTCTTACACCACAGTCAGAGGCCCCGCCCACCTCCTCCTCTGCTCCACGGCGCTCTGTAGCCACCCTATTTGCGGCTCTGTGCAGCGTTTTCGCACCGCCCACTCAGGAGAGCGGGAACTCGGAGTAGCAGCGCGCGTTTTTACTAATCTGGGTGCCATCTTCAGGGAACGAGTATCCTCCCAGCAGGACCACTTCTCCCACAGCCTGATAGGATCGCGCACAGACAGAGACCACCTTCAGAAACCGTGAGTTGCTCTGCCCTGCAGAGCTGACACTCTCCTCTGTGTCCCCCAACCTTCTGGCATCAGTTAGTGGGACTCTCACCATGCCTAAGCACAAGGGTGAGCCTGCTCGCCCCCCACCTTCCTCTACCACTGTGGTCAGGCACTTTGTGTGTAATTCCTGTAATAGCAGACTCCCTTCAGGTCAGCCATCTCCCCTGTGCCAGGCCTGCAGCGACCCCACGGTACCCACCCAGGAGTCCCCTTCAGTCACAGGCGGTTCTGACTCCCTACTCCGGAGTGGGCGGCTTCTCTGTCACAATCTGTGGCGGACCTCACCAGGGTCTCACAGACCCTAGTGTCCGTTTTGGACAGATTGCCCCTTTCTGCACCCGCGGTCGCCAGTGGGTCACAAGTCTTGCAGCCTGGTCCTTCCAACTCAGGTCGTAAGAGACCTAGAGTGGAGCACCGTTCTAGGTCCTCTTCCCGCTCCGCCTCACCAGACGACCTCTCAAGGTGTGATCCCCATCTAGCGCCCTTCTCTCCGGAGTCAAGCGAAGCGTCTTCGGACGCGCTTTCGGAAGATGAGTCGGACCTACATCCAGATCAGGCCTCCACCATGATGGATACGGTGCAGAGCCTGATCGTGGCAGTCAACCAGACCTTAGGCATCAAAGATACCGCTACGGAATCCACAGATCAGGCGGTTTCGTTCAGATGGTCCAAGCCACCTGCCAAGGTCTTTGCCTCGCATACCGAGTTCACGGAGATTCTAAAGAGGGAGAAGGAAGATCCAACCTGGCGCTTTCAAAGAGGGAAGCGCCTCGGCATCCTATATCCCTTCCCTCCGGATCTTACCACTAACTGGACGATTTCTCCTACGGTGGACCCTCCGGTCTCCAGACTCTCCACCAATACGGTCCTCCCACTCTCTAATGCAGCTTCCCTCAAGGATGCCAACGATAGAAATTTAGAATCGCTGGCAAAATCAGCCTTTGAAGCGGCCGCTTCTGCTTTATGCCCGGCCTTTGCCTCAACTTGGGTATCAAGGGCCTTAGCCCGATGGGCAAAACAGCTCCGCAAGGGCATCATGGCTGGAGCCTCTCCGAGGGAGCTGGCGGAGCTTGCAGATCAAATTTCCCGTGCTGGGCAATATTTGATTTCGGCCTCCCTGGACGCCGCGTCTTGCCCTGCTCAGGCGTCCAGCAATTCTGTAGCCATCCGGAGGAATATTTGACTCAAAGCATGGCAAGCGGATCCTTCTTCAAAGAAGTCGCTCACAGGCCTCCCCTTCCAGGGAGATCGTCTGTTCGGCTCTAGGTTGGATCAGATCATTAAGGAGGCAACGGGAGGCACGAATTCTCTCCTCCCTCAGTCCAAGCCTCGCAGTCCCGTTCAAAGGCGGCAGTTCCGCTCCTTTCGGCCTTTTTGCACTTCCCCGGAGTCAGACAATTCTTCAGGTCGGCACAGGCCGCAGAATCGCCAGACCAAGAAGAAGGCTTCCTTCAGGCCTACTCCTTCCTGGCGTTCCCATAACTCCCAGGGTAGATCTTCCAGGCCAAGACCTGGCAGATCCTCCTCGACTTGACTCGTATCCAGAGTCCAGCGTTTCTCCCAGGCCGGGTGGTCATCTCTTCCTGTTCAGAGGCGTCTGGCTCGTCCTGGTGGAAGACGCGTGGGTCAGAGAGGTTGTATCCTCTGGATACAAAATAGAGTGCGTTTTCCGGCCCTGAGATCGGGTCTTCGTTTCCCGCGCCCCAAGGGCCCCTTCCTTGGGCTCGAGTTCTCGGTCACTCTATTTGACGACGCGGCTGTTGAGACTGCGGTATTGAGAGCATCCGGTTTCTCCGATCGGGCGATTCACACCACGATCCAGGCCAGGAAAACCGTTGTCCTCCAGATTCTACTACTGAACCGGGAAGGCCTATTTTCGCTGGTGGGAGTCTAACGTCACCCGTCAATGAGGTTGTCGCTCCCAGCTATCTTGGGTTCTTCTCCAAGCGGTACTGGATTCTGGTCTCTCGCTCTCTCTCTCTCTCTCTCTCTAAAGGAGAAGGTGCCATTTTTTCTATCCTCTTTCAGAAATCCTTGGCATCTCGTTCTCTTCTCTAGGTGATTTCCACCTTTCATTTGAATGAGGAGATTGTCCTGCCTTCCTTTTGTCAGCTCCGACTCATTCTCTGGAGCGTTCGCTAAACAGGCCGGACCTGGTCCGGGCAGTGAGGACCTGCCTAGATTGGACTGCTTCCTTCAGGAAGTCAAATCTTCTGTTCGTCATTCTAGCCGGGGCGCGGAGAGGCCTACCGGCCTCCACGGCTACGATTGCGCGTGGGATTAGGACTGCATATTGCAGACTTACCGGGTTAGCATCAGTGTGCCTCCCTTTGGGATTAAGGCTCACTCCACCCGGGCGGTAGGCGCCTCCTGGGCGGTTCACCATGGGGCATCCGCCCTACAACTTTGCAAAGCGGCAAATCGGTCTTCCATCCGCACGTTTGCCAAATTTTACAGGGTCCACGCCTACGCTTCGGCGGATGCCAGCTTAGGCAGAAGGATCTTGCAGGCGGCATTGGGGACTTTGCCGACCTGAATGGAGTTTTTCTGCGAATTTTCTTCCCACCCCATGGACTGCTTTGGGACGTCCCATGGTTTCCTGTGTCCCCCAATTAGAGCGATCGAGAAAACAGGATTTTGGTTGCTTACCGTAAAATCTGTTTCTCGAGGTGCTCATTGGGGGACACAGCACCCTCCCATCTGTTTACAACTCTCGTCCTTTCTTCTGATTGTTATGGTTATGTTTGAGTTGTCTGTTCTGTTTGGTTCTCTCATGTTCTTCTCCTACTGCTTTCTCACTAACTGATTAGATAATGCCAGTCGGTGGGGTGTATACTGCAGAGGAGGAGCCAACCCTTTTTTCATATGCATAGTGTCAGTCTCCTAGTGGCAGCAGCATACACCCATGGTTTCCTGTGTCCCCCAATGAGCGCTCCGAGAAACAGATTTTACGGTAAGCATCCAAAATCCTGTTATTGGCACCCCTGATGAGTAAGAATCCCGGAGTGTTCACAAACTTTTTTTTCTATGTAAAAATTGTTTTGTAAGCAGCGTCAGGCCTGACATGTCCCTTTGGGGAGAAACTGGTGATAGGGATTCGTCATTGCTTCTTACTTGCAGTTGACACATTTAATTTTCAGGGGAAAGATGGATTAAAAGGATTGGGGGTGGGGAGACCTGGCGAGTTAGGTGACACATCGGGGCAGATTTATCAATACTTTCTAACTTTTAGAGAATGCAAAATTAGATTAGAAAGTCCTAAAATGCGTCAGATTTATCATAGTGGTTCAGGCACAATATCTTGTGCATCTTTGGACTATCTACTCTGAGTTTACACTGCCTATTATTTGGCTTTCTTTGTGCCAGAAATATGCACCAAAATGATGGTGCGTGGTGTCGTGTTAAGTTACGTTCCTTTCCTCCATGACTCGCCCACCCCAGGGCTTCTAATGTCCATGGCAAATATCAAGAGCAAAGTTTTTGAACAAAAATTGTTCTGACATCATTGTACTGATCAGTGGGAAACATGCACACGCAGTGTGGCGATCAGCCTTTACTGGTCATTCACTGAAACTTGGCGGTATTATTATTATTTTTTTTTTTCTATTTTGTTTAGTTTTAATTTATAGAAGCACATGGAATATGTATAAGGATCAGCCTCAGTTTCTAACGGATATTTGCTGGAAGAACCCCTCCCTGCGGCTGACACAGAGGCTGCACTGTTCCCTCTCCTGGCCCTGTGTCCCTGTGTTTTTATTTCCACCAGTAACTCTTTCCACTCGCTCTTGCAGTGGAATGCACGGGCATCCTCACTGTGGCGAGAAGCTCGACTCTAAGCATAAAGGTTTTACTGATCTGATCGTAAACACAAGACATTTAGGATCTTGTCGCTGGGGTCACTTGTCCTCTTTCAGCATGCTTCAGTATAGGACTAATCTCAGGTTTGCTCGCCATGCCAGTTAGAACTGGAGAAGATGCAGATACGACGGTGAGTACGAGAGATCCCCTTACTATATGATGGAGAGTACTAGAGGAAGAGGGGAGTAAGCCACTGATAGACACCTCTGGCGGCAGTTTATCTCCTAATGAATCAGAAGGATGGGGCATGAAAATGCAATATGCCTGCTCTTTCCTTTCCCGGACACCATATATTGCAGGGGGAAAATTCGAAGGTCTTATACATCTTGAATTATTGGGCAATATTGCTGAAATACGTTGATTTGGTCAACATTAAAGGGGTTGTCTGTGCTGGGTACAACATATTATAGGTTATCAATATGGGATGGTCAAAGGGTCTGGCACCCCTGACAATAAGCTGTTATTTCCTTCAATGGATAAGAACACTTTGTAAGATGCTGTAAAGTGCAGCTCTATTCCGTGTGTAGCAGCCGCAGAACAGCCCCTATAGTAAAGTGCAGCTCTATTCAGTGTGTAGAAGCTGCTTCTGAGTACTGCAGAATAGCCCCTATAGTAAAGTGCAGCTCTATTCAGTGTGTCGCAACTGCTGGGTACTGTAGAACAGCCCCTATAGTAAAGTGCAGCTCTGTTCCATGTGTAGCAGCTGCTGGGTACTGCAAAACAGCCCCTATAGTAAAGTTTAGCTCTATTCAGTGTGTAGAAACTGCTGCTGGGTTCTTCAGAACAGCCCCTATAGTAAAGTGCAGCTCTATTCCGTGTGTCGCAGCTGCTGCTGGATACTGCAGAATAGCCCCTATAGTAAAGTGCAGCTCTATTCCGTGTGTAGCAGCTGCTGCTGGGTACTGCAGAATAACCCCTATAGTAAAGTGCAGCTCTATTCTGTGTGTAGCAGCTGCTGGGTACTGCAGAACAGCCCCTATAGTAAAGTGCAGCTCTATTCCATGTGTAGCAGCCGCTGCTGGGTACTGCAGAATAACCCCTATAGTAAAGTGCAGCTCTATTCTGTGTGTAGCAGCTGCTGGGTACTGCAGAACAGCCCCTATAGTAAAGTGCAGCTCTATTCCGTGTGTAGCAGCTGCTGCTGGGTATTGCAGAATAACCCCTATAGTAAAGTGCCGCTCTATTCCGTGTGTAGCAGCCGCTGCTGGGTACTGCAGAATAGCCCCTATAGTAAAGTGCCGCTCTATTCCTTGTGTAGCAGCAGCTGTTGGGTACTGCAGAACAGCCCCTATAGTAAAGTGCAGCTCTATTCCGTGTGTAGCAGCCGCTGCTGGGTATTGCAGAATAGCCCCTATAGTAAAGTGCAGCTCTATTCCGTGTGTAGCAGCTGCTGCTGGGTACTGCAGAATAACCCCTATATATAGTAAAGTGCAGCTCTATTTCGTGTGTAGCAGCCGCTGCTGGGTATTGCAGAATAGCCCCTATAGTAAAGTGCAGCTCTATTCAGTGTGTAGCAGCCGCTGCTGGGTATTGCAGAATAGCCCCTATAGTAAAGTGCAGCTCTATTCCGTGTGTAGCAGCTGCTGCTGGGTATTGCAGAACAGCCCCTATAGTAAAGTGCAGCTCTATTCCGTGTGTAGCAGCCGCTGCTGGGTATTGCAGAATAGCCCCTATAGTAAAGTGCAGCTCTATTCCGTGTGTAGCAGCTGCTGCTGGGTACTGCAGAATAACCCCTATATATAGTAAAGTGCAGCTCTATTCCGTGTGTAGCAGCCGCTGCTGGGTATTGCAGAACAGCCCCTATAGTAAAGTGGAGCTCTATTCCGTGTGTAGCAGCCGCTGCTGGGTATTGCAGAATAGCCCCTATAGTAAAGTGCAGCTCTATTCCGTGTGTAGCAGCCGCTGCTGGGTATTGCAGAATAGCCCCTATAGTAAAGTGCAGCTCTATTCCGTGTGTAGCAGCTGCTGCTGGGTACTGCAGAATAACCCCTATATAGTAAAGTGCAGGTCTATTCCGTGTGTAGCAGCCGCTGCTGGATACTGCAGAATAGCCCCTATAGTAAAGTGCAGCTCTATTCCGTGTGTAGCAGCCGCTGCTGGGTATTGCAGAATAGCCCCTATAGTAAAGTGCAGCTCTATTCCGTGTGTAGCAGCTGCTGCTGGGTACTGCAGAATAACCCCTATATATAGTAAAGTGCAGGTCTATTCCGTGTGTAGCAGCCGCTGCTGGGTATTGCAGAATAGCCCCTATAGTAAAGTGCAGCTCTATTCCGTGTGTAGCAGCTGCTGCTGGGTATTGCAGAATAGCCCCTATAGTAAAGTGTAGCTCTATTCCGTGTGTAGCAGCTGCAGCTGGGTACTGCAGAACAGCCCCTGTAAAAGGAATAGGAGCTTTTTTTGCAGTACCCTACAGCAGTCACTACACACTGAATGGAGTTGCACTTTGCTGCTCCTTACAAAAATGTTTCCATCCAGTCGCCACTGAAGCAAATAACAGATGATCAGTGGGACGACCACCGATCTCACAATTATGACCTATTTTATGGATAGGACATCAATATATTGAACCCAGACAACCCCTTTTAATGTGTACTGGAGTCCTAAAATAGTCAAAAAATGAAATGTTTGAAAGGCATAGTATGAGATTAGGAAAGAAAATGCTACTTTCTTGCAGGAACAGAACAGCGCCACTCTTGACCAAAGGTTGTGCCGGGTATTGCACCTCACTTAAACGTTGGTTAGCTATAATACCAAAAATGTTAGAACTTGAATAGATTATAACAAAATATATCTGTGGGTACAAGATAGGGAAAACATGTAAAGGGGCTTCCAAGGTTAAAGCGCCCATTGCTCATCACTTAGCGGTCCTACATCTATCTCCCTCTATCTTCTCGTCAGGCCGTGTAGTGATTCCACGCTCCTTACCAGTAAAAGGGCGTATGTATGGGATATAAGCAGAAGTATCTGGGACTAGGGGGAAGACTCGCAGGACAGAAGCTCTGAAGGGCATGTCACAATTGTAGGTAGCAGAAGAGGTCACTGTTTGGGAGGTTTAGCTCTTCTTTTAGCATCTGCAAAGGCGAAGGGCCTGAGCCACAAAGATCTGACCGAGGTAGATCGATCCCACCCTTTCCCACAGAGGACCCCCTGTATGTTGTAGACCAGACCTGGCCTGCCTGAGAATTGGGTATCGAATGGAGACTTGGGAGATCCTCGTAGAGGAGCAAAGTAGCATCTGTAGTGGATGTGAGATCTCTGGTTTGTTGAGACGGACTGTAAGATGAGTCCATCAAACGGCTTCGTGTTTACATATAAAAATATTTAGACTTGAGAGTCCTCAGTGGTTGATACCTTTTAATGGCTAACTGAAAAGATGGTAACAAATTGCAAGCTTTCGAGACTACTCAGGTCTCTTCATCAGGCAAAGACTAATACAACATCTGAAGAATCACATATTTATACACAAAATAGCACAGAAAAAATGCAATAGGTAGGACAAGTGACATGAAGCAGAACTGTCATTATGGCAGAGGGATTAACATAAATATGACTAGTTCATAGATAAGGAGTGAAGGTTTTATTACCCTCTGATTGGGGTCTGGTATTGTGTTGTGATGACCCTAAAAGGTCAGGGAGGCATATGTTTACATATAGGCGCTTGTAGGAGGACGTAACGCTTTCGGCATAACAATAGTGGGTATCGGCTGTGCTATACTCGCTGCTGCTGCTAATTATTTAGATGCTGCTGTCAATCAAAAATGAAAAAAAAAATTATGACTCTGGGGGAGGGAGGAAAAACAAAAGTGCAAATATGTACTATAATTATATAATCTCATACTGGTTAATAAAGGTCGTGCACTGATCTCATACCAGGTCACTGCGATTATAATTGGGTATTTTCATCTTTATTCCTATCGGAATGAAAGGTTTTTGTCTCGGTAAATGCTTTGTGTTTTCTGCGCTTCATTATTTAATTAATGCATGTTGTGATATGACCCACTTTTTTTTGTGTACTCCACAGGCGAGCGCCGGGGGACTCGTACAAACGCTGGAGGAACGGATCTGCAACTACAAGACGGCAATCACCAATGCAAAACAGAGCAACGAGGGCTCCAAAGCCAGGCGTTACGAGCGGGGGCTGAAGGTCAGACCCTCTTGCTACAGTATTTCTTGCTTTGGGGCATCATGGAATAGTTAATTCCATCCATATTTAGGTGCTAAACTCTGTATATTTCCTTTTATTCCAGTGTTCCGTGTCCTATACTTCAGAGTATGGCACAGATTGCAGCACAGCTCACTATTATTTGTGCTATTTTTGACCATCCAAAATTAGCATCACTTTTTAGAAGTATGCTCCACTCTGTGACGAGATTGTTATACCATATCGCAAGAAAATCCATTAAAACGGGGCTTGTAGCTTTCCAGACACATTTTAGTTAACACAGATTTCATAAACTCTGGGGCACGTTTTCCTGGATTATTGTTATGTTCCTCCTGTTATTCCTCCTGTTAAAGGGGTTGTCCACTACTTGGATGTAGATAGAAGACTATAGCTCAATACACAGCGTAGTGGCCGTTCCTGGGTACTACAGCTCAGCTCCTAGCCACTTCAATGGGATCTGTACTGCTGCTGGTGAGAACGGACGCTACACAGTTCAAGGAGCCATGCTGTGTCGACTCGGTACTCCTGTTACTGGCCGTCGCTGGAGCTGATCAGTGGGTGTGCTGGGTCTTGGACCCCCACCGATCATAAGGATAGGTCATCAATATCTAAATAGTGGACAACACTTTTAACAGTCATCCCCTCCGCTCTTAAATTGGGTGGTCTCCACACACTGTGACACTGCCTAATCAATTCTGACATTGTCATACTATGTAGGAACACACTTGAGGGAAATGGTGATACACAGTTTTCTGCTCATACATTTCCAGGAGGAATAACAGAGGAACGCCATGATGTAGCATTACACACAGAATGTATCACATCAATTGACTCTCCATCTTGCAGACACTGGAGTCTATGTTTAAGGCAGCGAAACAAGGGAAACCAGTGATAGAGGAAGAAATGCCACCTCCAGTGGCCTGTGGGACGTCTACGACACCTGCTGAAGCCTCAGTGGTGGCCACAGAGGAAGAGCACCCTAGCCAAACTGAAACCCTTCCCACAGGATCTGCCAGCAGCCAAGACCGGTCAGAGAGGACAGAAGTGTCAGCTCCGGGGGCCGAGGAGCAAAGTGAAGATGGTAGGACTCCTTCTAACCATACATGGTCTTGATTCTTTCTTAGTTCGGTTCCCTGACACCCGCCATATACGATGGTATGTCCCCCCTATCTCACCACCACTATAATGTTATTAATTTACAGACACAAAAACTGTGCTGACATCAAGACAGAGGGAGTACAAGATAGCGGCTCTGAGAGCGAAACAGAGCGGAGATCTGGAGAAAGCCAAGGAGTACATGAAGATTGTTAAGGTATTTATTGCGTGCATGCAGTGGATCACACGTGGTTAAAAGCCACTATACTAAAAATGAATGCAGACTCATCATCCACACATAGGGAAGAAGAATATAAATACTGTTAGATGCTCAGAATATTGATTTCACAAGCAAAAAAAAAGTCCTCACGTAATATTACATCCCTGTAATATATGAAAAAGTTTTACAAACTTCCTTATCTCGCATCTTAAAGGGATTGTCCAGTTATTGACTGGTGCCACTCCTCTGTACTCACGAGCTGCGTTCCCAACTGGTCTTCTGGTATCAAAATCCAGAAGCCACTGATCAGTTGCAGCGTTCACGTTTTGTCTGACAATGAGGAAGAATTTAAATGCTGCTGCCGGGCAGCCACAATCGATATTTTTAGAGGCAGGTGCACGGCTTTCATCTGCCCTGTAAAGTGCGGGCTCAACTCATGTGCCTACTCCACTGCAGCATATATACATCCGGGTATGGGCTGGGGATAATAAAGGGGTTTCTAGTAGCAGACAACCCTTTTAAAAGTCGAATCCTCAATTACACTTGTCCTCAAGGTTCTGTTTTTTATTTCAGAAATTCAGCAATGTTCTGGAAGCTCTGGAGAGCGGACAACCTGTGGATCTTAGCCAAATGCCTCCTGCTCCAAATGGTATGTAATGGCAAAAGCAACACCATATGTGAGAAGAACCTGCAGACATCATGGATTTTTGTACCTGTTGTTTTTTTTCTTGACTCTTAGACCAGAATGTAAAGACCCCAGCAGTGGCCGTAGCTCCAGAACCTCAACCGTCCGTCCCTGTAACTGCACAAGGTGAGAGTGGACACGAAGTGAGATTAAAGTATTACTGGGGGTGTCGTACAAAACTGGTCCATAGGATTGGGTGATAGTAGCCTCATCTCTGGGGGGGGTGTCACTGTTAGGACCGCCACTGACCACGAGAACTTGTGAAGTGACCGTTGAGCGTGTGTACTTCCGCTTCGTTGACAGAGATACCTTTATCAATCCCATTGTCAATGAATTGGAGCGACAGCACAAATGTGCGACCACTGCACCATTCAAAGGAGACGTGCAATTCCTTTTCGTTTTTGCAATGAGCGAGGGTCCCAGCATTGTGATTGACATCAATCACAAAGCCGCTAGTGGTGCTGTGTGACTAGTGGAAGAGAATCTGATTGTCCTTATGCCGCTCTTCCTTTTATATAAATGGGTGTTTATAATAAAGTTATATTGGTAAATTGATTCAAGGGGGGGGTGTAAGTGAGCAGGGCAGGAATAAAGCTGGTATTGACCATGTCCTGTTTTGTGGTATAGCAGCCCGGCCACTTCTGTGTTACAAGGTCTACAGCAGAGAATGGAGAGATACAAAACTGCAGCACAGCAAGCCAAAGGCACTGGCGATGACAGAAAAGCAAGAATGCATGAAAGGATTGTGAAGGTATAAAGGAAGGTCCTTGATATGTCTTTATCATTTCCATACACCGGGGAGTTTTCTGTTGGAAGTGATGGGTTGTGCACAGTGAAGCTTCTAGCCACCACCGATGCAGGACACTATGATGGAGCCCCATTCACTAGGAGCGAGATGTTTTGCCGAACCCTGCTCAGCGGGAGTGCAGAAATTTACTGGTGTCCTAAAAGTTGGACCCCCACCGATCATAAAGGAAGATGCTTGTGATATGATATAACATTGTTTTATTTTACCCTAGCTGGTAGGTGATCTCTCTTTCAGGGTTAGGCAAACGACAAGTAAAGCCGTGTTTACCGCCGCTCAGGGCCAATATTGTGTTTCTATGCAGAGGGCTGCACCTTTATTTCATGGTCCACAGGGCATTTAAAAAGAATGTCTCAGTTATGTAAAAAATGCTTATGAATCACCAATGTTATTTCTGCTATTATGTGCTGCTGAGAAAACTTGGTCCACTTTCACAGGAAGCCAATTAACCCTTATGTTTGCCTGCAGCAATACCAGGATGCCATCCGAGCACATAAAGCCGGGAGACCGGTGAATCTGGCCGAGCTCCCGTTCCTCCAGGTAAACCATGTATATTTTATATAAAGCAAGAAGGAAACGAGAAGGCGAATGTCTGAGACTACGACAGGCATATAAGAGTAAAGATCTCATTTTTTCATATAGGCTTCCCTCCGTTTCCTGGTATGGAGGACACAGAAGGTGAGGGGAGCATGGAGAAAGCGCTGGAGGCTGCCCACAAACTGGCAAATGCCAAGGAAGATGAAGAGGCCGAGGATGAAGATGAGGAGGTTGGCTAATGTCGCTAAGTGTTACTTTGCTATCCATATATAAATGAATTATTATCATTTTTTTTTTTTCACAATTCACAAGAGACTGTACAAGATTGTACCATGACACTAGAGGATGGAGCTCAAATACTTGTGACAGCAGAGGACGCATCTTGTGAATGCTCCATAAAAGATCTTGTGATTTATAAGGAAATTTGCTGATTTTTTTCATTGCTAAATTTGTAAACCTCGTTATCTTTTAGTTAAAATACAGATCCGATGCAAAAGAGCGCCTCTCTTGCTTGTGTATTACAGGGACAGATTTTTGAGGAACTCTCTTTCTCCATTTCTCCTGCGGTGGCATGGTCAGGTCTCCCGCAGATTACAAATGGCAATTTGTTTGCGATAGACTTTGTAAGCGCTGCTAAAACTCTGGCCTGATTACTGGATCTGTAGCCGGTGCTCCTCCGATGCTGCACATACAAAACTGCTTGTGTTTGCAGCAACAGAGGGCGCACAGTTTAGACAAGCAGTGCAACCATGCAGCCAGCCTGAACTGTCAATCTTCAGGAGGTCTCCACAAACGAGAAGCCAGGAGATAGAAGAGTGGTGCGCTCCTGAAGACAAAAGATCAACACCCCCCTTTAATATCTTCAGTATTAATTATCTTTTTAAGACAGGATTTTTTTTTTTTTACCCATGCAAGATTAATGTCAGCAGTATAGACCCCTCAAAAGTGCAAAAACCACTAGACAAGCGAGGTTCAAACCAGTTTAAACATGCCTCTATGGATGGGCACTTCTACTACTTTCATGACCAAGAAAAAGAACTTTTATTCTGACTCGTGCCGCGATGTAAAGTGTCCAGTGGGTGTTCCTTTTACCATGACGTGTCCTGGACTCTTCTCTGATTGGAGATTCTTGCATCCATCCAATGGTTACTCAAGAATGGTTACTTAGGAACAAAAAGGAAAAGATTGGGGAGAGTTTCGTGCAGAGGGTCCAGGTTAACTGCTGCTCTGAATGCGAGCTGTGTACAATAACCATAGAATTATGTAAAAAGTTATACCATTGCTCATTTGCAAAAAATGTCCATTCAGAGCAAAAACTTACCAGTAAATTGATAAAATATATTTCCTGTCACATGTATAGGATGACATCTGTCAGCAGTATGGTAATGATGACATGCAAAAATCTAATACAATTGTTATATTTCCTTACATTTTATTTTTCAGGGTCAACAGCCGGCAAAGAAACCCGTCCCTCAAAAACCCACCCAAGTTGTAAGGCCGCAGGTGTCGCCAGCTGCACCACCACAAGATGAGATGCTCAAAACCAAAGGTGCGGATACGGCAGGATCTCCGGAAAGTCTCCCCCCTGCAGGTATTATTTGCGAACGTTCATAGTATGATCCGTTGCCACTGCCAACACTAATCCTGTTCTTGTTTTTCAGTGCAAGAGCAGATGGAGTTCTTGGAGAATCGGAGAAGACAATACAGAAAAGCCGCTCTACAAGCCAAGCAGAACAATGATCTGGAACTGGCCAAGCAGCACATGAGAGTGGCCCATGTTCTCCAAGCCTCTATCGACAAACTCAAGAGTGGAAACCTGGTGGACATTTCCAAGGTGGGAGCGATGTTCAGATCTGGAACCAAATTGCATAATTTTTATCCCAAATGTCGGTGGTATTTGCAAAAACCTCATCCACAGACTCGTCCTAGACAAAGTATAAGTGATGCAATGTGTCCACACCCGTAGATTATGCTCTGTGAATAAATCTTGCATTCACTGGTCTGAATTCACAATCTCCCAGGTTCCTCCTCCTCCGCCTGTGGATGAAGACATTGACTTTGTCGTGGTTGAACATGAGGACGGCCGGCAAGCACAGAACTCGGATGAGGTTTATGCGCAATTGACAAAGATTCTTCAAGAACAACATGAGGTACATCACACGAATCCACTATTTCACCAGTTTACTGCAAAGTGAAGTTCTGCACTTGGTGCCACATTTGGGAATTGCATAAATCCACGGTTTGTAAAACACGGATTTTGGTAAGAACTTACCTGTAAAATCCTTTTCAGCGAAGGAAGGAAGAGAGACACAGTATTCATTACTGATGGGTAGGCGGAGCCCCAGATCAGGATGTCACCTCAGATCAAAAGAGTGCTGACTGGCTGGCCCCTCCAGCTCGGGCTCCTCCTACTCAGCTCCAGTCGTACCAAAGCTTTTAGGAAAAGAGCCAAGATCACCAGCGGAGCAACATAACCCCTTCTGAAGGAACTTCAGAGAAAAAACACAAGGATACAGGTTATGCATGCAAAGAAAGCCAAAAACCACAGAGTTCCAGGTACTACTCACGGAACCTGACTACTGCGATGAGCTGGCGATGCTGGAACAGAGCCTTAGCGCGCTGACCTCAGCCCAGATAATCGCTATCAGATAAGGGTCGCGCTGCATCTGAAAACATCAACACACTTCTGCCTTGGGAGGGTGCTGTGTCTCTCTTCCTTCCTTCGCTGAAAAGGATTTTACAGGTAAGTTCTTACCAAAATCCGTGTTTCAGCTGCAGATGGAAGGAAGAGAGCCACAGTATTCATTACTGATGGGACGTCCCAAAGCAGTTCAAAAATAAGGGTGGGAAAAACCAACAAAAGGCAGAAACCCAACAACCTTAACAAAAAAGCGCAACCAGCGCTAAACACAAGTTCATCTAGAACTTTAAACTACAGCCGCCTGCAGGACCCTACGTCCGAGGGCTGCATCAGCGGAAGCACTGACGTCCACTTTATAAAACTTTGTAAACGTGTGGACAGAGCGCCAAGCTGCCGCCCGGCAGAGCTGCACTGCTGAGGCACCTTGATGAAAAGCCCACGATGAAGCCACAGCTCACGTGGAACGGGCTCGAATCTTAATCGGGCAAGGTTCACCCCGAAGGCGGTAAGCTTCCAAAATAGCTGACCGGATCCAACGAGCTATAGAATCCTTGAAAGCTCGTTGACCACGCCGACGACCTGCTGAAACCACAAACAGGAAGTCCGTCTTACGAAAACCTTGAGTAATAGATAGATAAAACTTCAAGGCCCGCACTAAATCCAATGTGTGTAAATCTCGCTCTTTCGCATTCTTCGGATCCAGACAGAGTGAAGGCAACACAATATCCTGGTTAACATGAAATTGTGACACCACTTTAGGCAAAAAATCACCCCGAGTGCGAAGCACTACACGATCCGGAAAAAACTCCAGAAAAGGAGGCGAACAAGAAAGAGCTGCCAACTCAGAAACTCTCCTCAAGGAAGTGACTGCAACAAGGAAAGCCACCTTCCAAGAAAGTAAAGAAAGGCTAGCAGAAACCATAGGCTCAAAAGGTTTATGCTGAAGAGCCTCCAAAACAAGGTTGAGCCGCCAAGGAGACACGGGCGCCTTCCGCGGCGGAAACTTACGAGATATACCTCGAAAAAAGGAGAGCACGTCTCTATTTGAAGCAATGGTTCTCCGGAACAATAAGGACAGAGCAGAAATCTGACCTTTCAGGGTGCTGACTGCCAAACCCTTGTCTAGCCCATGCTGCAGAAAAGCCAACAGGTTGGGAATGGAAAATTTTCTCGGGTTCCGAGAGGACCCCAAACACCACTAAAAGAAGGTTTCCCAAATTTTGTGGTAAATCCTAGTAGTAGCCGGACTTCTTGCAGCACGAAGGGTAGCAATGACCTCGGCTGAGAAACCTCTACGGGTCAAGATTTCGGTCTCAAGAGCCACGCCGTCAAACGCAGGGACATCAAGTCCGGATGACAAACGGGCCCCTGAGTCAACAATCCGGTTGAAGAGGGAGTGGAAAAGGAGTTGCCGCCAACAGCGACATTATTGTCGAGAACCACACCCTTCTTGGCCAGTCTGGAGCTATCAAAATAGCTGGAATTCTCTCTAGTCTGATCCGACGCAGTACTAGAGGAAGTAAGGATATCGGCGGGAATATATAGATCAGCTCGAGCTGATCCCACTGAGCCACTAGAGCATCCACCGCCACAGCCTTCGGGTCCTTGTACCTGGACATGAACGTCGGTAACTTGGCATTGGACCTGGATGCCATCAAATCCACTTGGGGGGTTCCCCAGCGAGAGCACAGTAGTGCAAAAACTTCCGGGTGGAGGCTCCATTCCCCGGGATCCATCCTTCTGCGACTGAGAAAGTCCGCTGTAATATTCTGAACCCCTGGAATGTGAATCGCCGAAATGGCTGGCACACTGGCCTCTGCCCAAATCAGAATTCGGGACACCTCTACCATGAATCTGGAACTCCTTGTCCCACCTTGGTGATTGATATACGCGACAGCCGTCGCATTGTCTGTCTGCACTCGGACTGGCAGACCGCTCAAAGGGACCGTCCAATGTTGGAGGCAAAGGAAAATCGCCCTCAATTCCAGGATGTTGATCGGAAGAACAGACTCTTCCGATGACCATACTCCCTGAATCCAGAGATTGTTCCAAACACCCCCCCCCCAGCCCGTCAGGCTGGCATCGGTGGTTATGACCGACCACTTCGGAGGGAGGAAAAGCTTTCCCAGGGATAACGCTCCTGGACATAAACACCATCCTAGGGATTCTCGCACCCTGTGGAGATGATGACGCTGCAATCCAGCGAACCTTGCGATTGATCCCAACGACTCAGAATGAGCCTATGGAGAGCTCTGGAATGAAATTGGACAAACGGAAAAAACCTCATGGACGCCACCGTCAGACCCAGAAGGCGCATACCTTCCGAAGGGACACTGCTGTCGCAGACTTCATAGTCTGTACATGCTGGAGCAGACATGCCTGCTTGTCTGGAGGTAGGGACAACACCGCCCGTACCATGTCGAAATGCATCCTCAAAAACAGGATTGCCTGCGACGATTCCAGAGACGACTTCTCCTTTGAAGCCACAACCGAAAAGGCCGTCCAAATAGGGACGAATCGTAAATCCCCGTCTTTGAAGGATTGCCATGAGATTCTGGCGTCAGAATCGTTGTAAAAATTCTGGGCGTTAAAGCCAAACCGAATGGTCGAGCCACAACCTGGGTGAGGTCTTCCGATGGGAACATGCCAAAAAGCGTCGCGAATGTCGATTGATCGTTCTGCGACAGGGCTGCCATAAACTGAGCGAAGCGACTTCATGCTCGGCTCTGACGGAATGTCAGAAGTCAGTCCGCCTTAGCGAATTTTTTTTTTTTTTTTTGCCAGCTTCTGTCTTAACAGAAGTTCTGTTTCCAGGGTATGCGGAATTTCTGAGAATTCCCCCTTTTTTTTTTTTTTTTTTTAAAAAGAGAGAGACGACACAAACCCCCAGAGGGTTGGTCAGATCATCCCTTGAACCGAAAAGGACTGCCGATAACTATCGGCACTAGTCCTGCCAGACGCAGAAGTCACAGCTCTGCGCTGCGGTAAAGCTGCTTCTTTTGCCTTTGCCTTGGCATCAGCTCCGTGAGGTCAGTCAAATAGCTGACCACTTTCTAAGCTAAAGATAGCAAACCCTGTTGGAAAACTGCGTTCCATCCAAGTCACAGTGCTCTTCTGACTGTAACTGCCGAGGATTGCGCCCTGGATAGCAGTGACGCATTATCCTTCAACTAGAAAAGCCCATCTACCTTGATAGAGGGAAACTTGCCACGCCGTCCTTAGACGGTCCAACCGGCTCAGGGGAACTTAACAAGTACACCTAGATCCTTAATACCGAATCTATGATCCACGGCCTCGCAGATGGAAATTGTTGCCATCTCCGTTTTTCTGTCCAGCGTGTCCTGCAGACTCGTCTTCCCTTTTACCAGGAAGATTTGCTAAGCTGGAATGAAGGAACATTCACTTCAGAAGAAGGGGTCCAATTAACAAATAACTCCGTAGAAAAACAGATACAGTTTGTAAGGTCATCGCGACCCATGCGACCCTTGCAACATCCGGGCCGACTTACCAGGACGACTAGTTACCTCCTCTGGTAACTGTAACGTCCACATGGCTTCCACAGAAATTTTAGTACGGCCCCTGAGAGAGAGGCAGGGTGTCCCTGCCGATCCTCCTTAACCGAATCGGACTTCTTCGCTAAGCGAGAAGGAAAACACCGATTTGTGTCGCTCCCTTGAGAGGATCTAGTTGACACTCCATAACCTAAAAGGTCATCAATAGAAACCAGTGAAGGCCTTCATTTTGACACCATTGGAACCTCTGACCGTGTATGAGTCGAGGTCTGCGTGTCAGATACGCGAGGCTGATCCGTAACGGATCTGGGAGAGGGTCTCTGACATACCCTTGCATAGTATATGGCAGGATAAACCTGTCAGTAACCAGAGCAGTTCTTAAATAAAAAACAAACGCTGAAGGGTTAAAGCTCAAAAGAAAGAGCTACCCCAGCTGTCTCCCATTAAGAGTTAACCTCCTAAGAAGGGGTTAAAGTAGCTGACTCCCCACAACCTTGATAGTGAAAAAGGGTGTGCGAATCTCAAGCGCCTCTTATAAGGTCGCAGCTGCAGGACAGCCATGCCACACTAAACAGAAAACGTTCCACAAGATCGCTAAAAAAAAATTTGCGCTGTTTTTTATAACGCAATGACCGCCAAAGTTGTCAAGGAGATCGCTAATCGCCTATGCGATGCTAATGAGATCGCCCAGATTGGCAGCTAATAGCGACATTAAAAATGACACACAAACGATCGCAATATTATGCGACGCCATCAGGATCGTCAGCGGAAACGTATAGTGGCAGCATTAATGTCGCAGACTCCCCACAGCCTCTTTATTAATATTAAAAGAGTGTGCGAGCCCCTTATGCGAGAACAGCCGCAGGACAGCGCAATCTGTCACTCAGAAGTGCCCCAGACGGCGCCCGCGCTGTGGAGGTGAAGGGGTTAAGCTTCTGCCCGGCGGGCTAGAAGCGACTCACCAAGCTGGACACGTATTCTAGCCGGGAGGGAAGGAGAACGATCCGGGGAGCTTTCAACCTACAGCGCTTTATCAGCAATAGCCACGCTGTGGAGGTGAAGGGGTTAAGCTTCTGCCCGGCCGGCTCGCTTGTCAGCAATGGCCGCCGCGCTCTGCCTCCGTGTGCTCCATGTAGAGGAGCCGGAAATGGAGGCTGCAGTAAAGCGCGCGCTCAGAAGCGGCGCGAAATTCAAAAAATAAAAAGAGCGCGTACTCCCCTCCTTTCCCTCGTCCTGCAGGCATCCTCCTGCGGACATAGAAAAACTAGTCATCGGCATATATATGTACAGCGGCTGCCGCAGCAGTCGCTAAAACACTCACACACATTTTACCAAAATGTGGAGTACTCACCAGCCGAAACGCCACAGGGACCCCCAGGGGTTTCTGGCGCTATGCCCATGCTTCCCCCCAGGGCGGGAAGCGCAGTGACCCCAGTGTGTGGTTTGCGCCCCCGCCAGGGAAACTCTCCTCATCCCCCAGGGCCGGCAAGATTCTGCAGGGACCATAATGTAGTTACAGATCCGCCAAGGGAGAGGCTGGTGAAATACATTGATAAACATGTAATAGCGCTGTCACCGCAGTGCTGAAGCATACTGAATACATGTAATAGCGCTGCCATCAGACGCTAAAACACTCACACATTAATAATAAAATTTTGTGTGGAGTACTCACCAGCCAAAGGCGCCACAGGGACCCTCAGGGGTTTCTGGCGCTGTGCCCATGCTTCCCCCCAGGGCGAGAACGCAGTGACCGCACGTGTGGTTTGCGTCCCGCCAGGGAAGCTCTCCTCATCCCCCAGGGCCGGCAAGGATTCTGCAGGGACTTTGAGTAAATACAGATCCGCCAAGGGAGAGGTTGGGGTACAGCAGCGCTGGTACCCCTGAGACCTCTAGACCAACTAGTGATCCAAGTCTCCTGTCCGAATGTAAAATAATAAAATCTTCTGAGGAGCTGCATTAGCAGCGACCATCCTCTGGACCTCAAATCTTAGACTGGAGCTGAGTAGGAGGAGCCCGAGCTGGAGGGGCCAGCCAGTCAGCACTCTTTTGATCTGAGGTGACATCCTGATCTGGGGCTCCGCCTACCCATCAGTAATGAATACTGTGGCTCTCTTCCTTCCATCTGCAGCTGAAATAAATGTCCTGATTGTGGTCCACGCCTGCTAGTTTTACAGCTCCTTTATTACAGTCATAGCTCCCTCTACACACCTGGACATGTCTTAGAGAAGCTGCGATCCACTGCAGATCAAGCCATGACAATTTATAATGCGCGCTGTCATGTGTCAGGCAGGGAGCAGAGGTAGAGTGTTGATCAATCCGTCAGTGAATATGCAGTACCATAGCTTGCTCTTCTCTGCCCTGATGTATGTGGATCAGTGCTCTACCTCTGCTCCCTGCCTGACACATGACAGTGCACATTATGTATTGTCATGGCTTGTTCTGCAGTGGATCGCATCTTGTATTTGCAGCTTCTTTGTGACCTGTCCTGGAGTGTAGAGAGAGCTATGACTGTAATAAAGGAGCTGATGATGATTATTATTAAAGTTGTAAAACTAGTAGGCATAGAACCGGAGGGGAGAGGGAAGAAAAAGTTCTTTGTTAGTAGATCTCCCCTCTTGATTTTAGGGGGCACTGAGTTGTGTGACCCTTCTCTCTGATGTCTATATGATTTAATGCAGAATATGGAAAGGCTATGTAACCATGAAACAGCCTCTTTCATTGGGCCTAAAGCTTATCATTTTTATCATTTTGAAGACCAATAATTAACATTGAATTTCATCTTTCTTTTTTTTTCTTTAGAAATGTATGAGATATTCTAAGCAGTTCACACACATGGGTAACGTTGCCGAGACTACAAGGTAGGCTTCCTAAATCTTCACATTTCATATCGTATATAAAGATGCTGGCGTGCTGCTGCCATTCTGAAGAATACTGGATACTTCTAGCAATGAATGGTCAGTCAGGGTCTCGCCAGCAGATGTCTGAATGAGGCGTAATAGAAAGAAAATCAAGATCAGGGGATAAAGTTGGGGCAGAATCCTCCATGATCACGCAGTCTCTTTGTTACATTGGTCGTTTTTTTTTTATTCAGGTTTGAGAAAATGGCGGAAGACTGCAAGAAAAACTGTGAGATTCTACATTTATCGCAAGCTCAGGGCCTGGATCCTCCTCGCTATCACTTTGAGGACAAGACACTGAAAATCGTCAGGTATCGTCTTATGTTACTCCATAGACTGCTGACTAGAGAATTATATGATTAGTAGCGAGCTGTCCCCAGTGATGGGGGCCCCTTTAGTCAGCTGGTCTGAGGGGGCTGTTTGGAGTCGGACCCTCACAAATCTAAGGGCCTTTGACTTTATAGTACAGATCCGGCATATTGGAATATGTTTTCCGTTTCTTGTCCAGCTGTATTATAAATCCCTCAGTATGGGTGCACAGGCACTTGGGAAGATCAGCATGGATTCCCGCGCTTTATGAATCCCGTGGGCTTCCATAGGAGATGCATATGGCTTTACATAGTGATTAATGTATGAATTATAACATATTTTCTCTCCTTTCTATAGGGTTTTCTCAGAACTCAGTAGCACAGAGATGCTGCTTATTATAGTGCGAGGCATTAACCTTCCCGCTCCTTCAGGTAAGAATCGAGTCTCTAGTCACTATGTATCTGGTTTCTATTTAGGTGTCATGCTTTTTGCTTATTTTCTTGGTGAAAACATTAACCCCTAGGTTGCTGTATGCAGTGCTGGCGTCGGCTGTGTTACACAGCAAGCCCCCGAGAGTGACTGCTGCAATCAAGCTTTAAATCAGCATTTAATCATAATAATGTTTGTTTGTTTTTTTTTTTTAGAGCGCCAACATATTCCTCAGCACTTTGGGTATTCCCATTACTGAAAACCTCTATCCCCAGTTGCAGTTTATTTTTTAAAAAAAATCCTTTACTCGCCCTTTTCGGGTCCAGCTTTGAGACTCGGTCACTGCTTCCAGTGTTTATAATGTCTGCAGCGCTGATGTGATATTGACATCGCTGCGGCTAATGCTATCAACTTGTGCAGCGCTGTTGAGCTTAGTGATTGGCTGCAGCGATGTCAATGCGACATCAGCGCTGTAAACAATAATAGACACATGGAGCAGCAAAGGACCTGGGGAGGGTGGTAAAAGTTTTTTTTTCCACTTTAAAAAAAAAAAAAACTGCAGCTGAGGGTCAGGGATTTTCTAAAACTGGAAAAACCCTTTTGACAGTTTTCCAACCTGGTGGAAACATTGATGAATTATTAATCCATGATGTATTTGTCTTCCATACAGGACTGGCCCCCAGTGATCTGCAGGCGTTTGTGAAGTTTGACTTTCCTTATCCCAGCACGGTAAGAGTCGCAGAATGTCACAAGATTCCGTTGCTATGACGCCCTTCATCTTTGCTGTACTTTTCCTGTGTCGGTCCGTTATATGTGCAGGACCGTGGTAAGAGACCGTGTACAAGTGCACAATATGGCAGATATCGGGCTGCAGTAACAGGACATTTCCCCACGTGTTTTGCAGGAACAGCCTCAAAAGAATAAAACCTATGTTGTAAAGAACACTAACTCTCCAGGTCAGTTTTCACTGCAACCTTTAAAGGACACAATTTACCAAAGTAAAACTTGATATTTGAAAATGGAGCTGTATTAAATCGTATGGCCAACTACTAAAATATCATATTTGTTAAAAAAAAAAATTCAGAAAAATGACATTTGTTTACATAATATTGCGCCACCTAGTGTGCAGTAGATGAGCAAAAAGATTTTAGACCAGCAGCTACGTCTGTAGTCCGGCCCAGTGAAATGCCTCCTATGACATCGCATGAGACGTTTGCAGGTCTCTATTCGTGGCGACACAGTACTAATATCATCCCTGGACCAAGGTCCTGCAAATCTTATTGCTCAACTATGGTGCATGTCGATATACTGCTGTATGTTCAGGCACTCTCCCCAAAAGAGCTTGCACTCCATCGTGAACCTTTGGTTATTAGAGGGCCGGCAACAGAAAAGGTTTACTATCCTGCCTGTCAGAGAAGGAGCAGAACATTTGCAGGATCCATAGTGTTATTACGTCTTAGGGGAACTCAGGACGTTGATTTCGGCTTCCAGAGGGGGGTGGAAACTGATTCTGTCCAGAGTCGTAACAGCAGCGCATGAGCGCAAATAATGATAGTTGTTTTGTTTATGCAGCTATTAACAGTATCCCAAGGATTTTGGAATGAAAATCATTACTTGCATAACCCTTTTTAATACACGTATGGCCAGGTCCCTCTAATCGTGGCTGCTGGATGATAAATAAGTGTACAAAAGACAGAAGAGTAAAGGCGAGCACCAAGCCTAGAATCTGTCATACTCTTCTCCCTTCGGCCTTACACGAGACATAGCACAGGTTTCATGGGGTTGTTGACCATTTCATTACTTGATTGATTTTTCTTACTTTCCCTCAGAATATGAACAGTCATTTAAATTGAACATTAACCGCAACCACCGAGGCTTTAAGAGAGTGGTTCAGGCAAAAGGCATCAAGTTTGAGATCTTCCATAAGGGGTGAGTGTGCGATTGCAATATGTGCCATTTTCTGGGTGTAGAGTTCTCTTCTGCACAAGGGCATCACCGAGGACACACAGATGTGCTCGAATTGTGATACGGTCCTACATCAGGCCACATGGATAGAATAACTTGCATTGCAGTGCAGGCACCTGATTGTTGGAGATTGTCTAATGTCTGTAGGGATCATTGCTATTCCAGGTGTTTCCAGCAAATGGGTTTATATATGGTTGTATTCCTAAGGGCCCCGTCTCACATAGCGACACACCAACGATCAGGATCGCTGGTGTCGCTACATGATCGCTGCTGAGCTGCCAAACAGGCAGCGATCAGGACAGCGACACTGCGGGTAACGTCGCCTAGTTACCCGCAGTGTACGTTGGATACCAGCGCACTGATGCAGGGAGCTGGTAACCAAGGTACACTTCGGGTTTCCAGACGCTTCGCGGTGCCTGGAAACCCGATGTGTACCTTGGTTACCAGCTCCCTGCAGCAGCGGGCTGGTATCCAACGTACACATCGGGTTTCCAGGCACAGCCCCGCGCCTGGAAACCCGAAGTGTACCTTGGTTACCAGCTGATCGCTGGTCTCCTGCCTGCCACACGCAGCGATGCGTGCTGGCCAGCGGGAGATCAGCGATCAAAAAAAAGTCCAGGCATTTCTGACACGACCAGCGATTCACAGCAGGGGCCTGATCGCTGGTACGTGTCAAACATAGCGAGATCGCTGCTGAGATCCCTGTTTAGCAGCGATCTCGCTATGTGAGACGGGGCCTTTACTCTTGGTTTCTTATCTTTTACAGAGTGTTTTTGCTAAGGAGCGATAAACAGATTGGTACAGCCAGTGTGAAGCTGGACAAACTGGAGACGCAGTGTGAAATTCGGGAGATTGTGGAGGTAAATGTGAAATCTTACTTGTTTAATCCCTTTCCGACGTTGGGCATAATTGTACGCCCACGTCGGACACCCTCCCTTTGATGTGGGCTCCGGTGGTAAGCCCACATCTTTCTCAGGACATGTCTGCTGTTTTGAACAGCTGACATGTGCCCGGAATAGCTGCGGGTGGAATCGCGATCCACCCGTGACTATTAACCCGTTAGATGCTGCTGTCGAACGCTGACAGTGGCATTTAACACGTGCTTCCGGCCATTGTGCCGGAAATCCGCCCACTGGTGACCCCCATCAAGTGATCGCGGGTCACCAGTGGGTTGGCATGACATCCAGAGGTCTCCTGGAGACCTCTATGGTTGTCACTGCCGGATTGCTATGAGCGCCACCCGGTGGTCGGCGCTCAAAGCAAGTAAGTAAATCTACTACATACAGGTGATCTGATCATTGCCTGTATGTAGCAGAGCTGATCGGGTTATGGCAGCTTCTAGTCTCCCATGGAGACTATTGAAGCATGCCAAAAGAAAAAAAAAAACAAGTATAGGTTCAAATAATCCCCCTTTCGCCCCATTCAAAATAAAAAAAAAAAATCAAACATACATCGCCGCGTTCAGAATCGCCCCATTCTATCAATAAAAAAAAGGATTAACCCGATCACTACATGGGGTAATGAGAAAAAAAAAGTCAAAATGCCAGAATTAAGTTTTCAGCTGCAGATGGAAGGAAGAGAGCCACAGTAATTCATTACTGATGGGTAGGCGGAGCCCCAGATCAGGATGACACCTCAGATCAAAAGCGTGTTGACTGGCTGGCCCCTCCAGCTCGGGCTCCTCCTACTCAGCTCCTTCAGTCTAAGATTTGAGGTCTCAGAGGATGGTCGCTGCTAATGCAGCTCCTCAGAAGATTTTATTATTTTATTTCGGACAAGAGACTTGGATCACCAGTTGGTCTAGAGGTCTCAGGGGTACCAGCGCTGCTGTACCCCAACCTCTCCCTTGGCGGATCTGTATTTACATTATGGTCCCTGCAGAATCTTGCCGGCCCTGGGGGATGAGGAGAGCTTCCCTGGCGGGGACGCAAACCACACGTGCGGTCACTGCGTTCCTCGCCCTGGGGGGAAGCATGGGCACAAGCGCCACAAATCCTGAGGGGTCCCTGTGGCGCAAAGCTGGTGAGTACTCCACAAAATTTTTATAATAATGTGTGAGTGCTTTAGCGTCTGCGGTGGCAGCGCTATTACATGTTTATCAGTGTGTTTTTTCCAGCGCTGCGGTGGCAGCGCTATTACATATTAACACTGTATTTCAAGCTACATGGTTATCAGTATGCTTCAGCGCTGCTGTACCCCAACCTCTCCCTTGGCGGATCTGTAACTACATAATGGTCCCTGCAGAATCTTGCCGGCCCTGGGGGATGAGGATGGCTTCCCTGGCGGGGGCGCAAACCGCACACTGGGGTCACTGCGCTTCCCGCCCTGGGGGGAAGCATGGGCATAGCGCCAGAAACCCCTGGGGGTCCCTGTGGCGCTTCGGCTGGTGAGTACCTCACATTTTTACCTCACATTTTTATTAATGTGTGTGTGAGTGTTTAAGTGACTGCTGCGGCAGCCGCTGTACAATACATGTCGGTGACTGGTGTTTTTTGTCCGCAGGTGGATGCCTGCAGGACATAGGAGAGGAGTGCGCGCCTTTTGATTTGAATTTTCGCGCCACTCTGAGCGCGCGCTTTACTGCTGTCTCCATTTCCGGCTTCCCTCATGGAGCACACGGAGGCACAGCGCGGCGGCCATTAATGAAGCAGGCTGAAAGCTTCTTCTGGCTCTTCTCCCTCCTCCCCTCCCGGCAAGATGTTACACTGTTACCAGCTGGGTGAGTCGCTTCTAGCTCGCAGGCAGAAGCTTAACCCCTTCACCCCCACAGCGCGGGCGCCTTCTGGGGCACTAATGAGTGGCAGACTGCGCTGTCCTGCGGCTGTTATCACATAAGGGGCTCACACACTCTTTTCAATAATAATAAAGAGTTTGTGGGGAGTCTGCGATTTTAATACTGCCACTATACGTTTCCGCTAACGATCCTGATAACGACGCATACTAATGTGATCGTTTGTGTGTTCATTTTTAATGTCGCTAGTAGCTGCCAATCTGGGCGATCTCATTAACATCGCATAAGCGGTTAGCGATCTCCTTGACAACTTTGGCGGTCATTGCGTTATACAAAACAGCGCAATTTTTTAGCGATCTTGTGGAACGTTTTCTGTTTAGTGTGGCATAGCTGTCCTGCAGCTGCGGCCTTATAAGAGGCGCCTGAGATTCGCACACCCTTTTCATTATCAAGGTTGTGGGGAGTCTGCTACTTTAACCCCTTCTTAGGCGGTTAACTCTTAATGGGAGACAGCTGGGGTAGCTCTCTCTTTTAGAGCTTTAACCCTTCAGCGTTTCTTTTTATTTAAGAACTGTTCTGGTTACTGACAGGTTTATCCTGCCATATACTATGCAAGGGCATGTCAGAGACCCTCTCCCAGATCCGCTACGGATCAGCCTCGCGTATCTGACACGCAGACCTCGACTCATGCACGGTCGGAGGTTCCAGTGGTGTCAAAATGGAGGCCTTCACTAGTTTCTATTGATGGCCTGTCTGACCTTTTAGGTTATGGAGTGTCAGTTAGATCCTCTCAAGGAAGCGGACACAAAATCGGTGCCTTCCTTCTCGCTTAGCGAAGAAGTCCGATTCGGACAAGGAGGATCGGCAGGGACACTTTGCCTCTCTCATGGGCCGTACTAAAATTTCTGTGGAAGCCATGTGGACGTTACAGTTACCAGAGAGAGGTAACTAGACGTCCTGGTAAGTCGGCCCGGATGTTTCAAGAGTCGCATGGGTCGCGACGACCTTACAAACTGTATCCGTTTTTCTACGGAGTTATTTGTTAATTGGATCCCTTCTCCTGAAGTGAATGTCCCTTTATTCCAGCTTAGCAAATCTTCCTGGTAAAAGGGAAGGCGAGTCTGCAGGACACGCTGGACAGAAGAACGGAGATGGCAACAATTTCCATCTGCGAGGCCGTGGATCATAGATTCAGTATTAAGGATCTATGTGTACTTGTTAAGTTCCCCTGAGCCGGTTGGACCGTCTAAGGACGGCGTGGCAAGATGGATCCCCTCTATCGAGGTAGATGGGCTTTTCTAGTTGAAGGATAATGCGTCACTGCTATCCAGGGCGCAATCCTCGGCAGTTACAGTCAGAAGAGCACTGTGACTTGGATGGAACGCAGTTTTCCAACAGGGTTTGCTATCTTTAGCTTAGAAAGTGGTCAGCTATTTGACTGACCTCACGGAGCTGATTGCCAAGGCAAAGGGAAAAGAAACAGCTTTACCGCAGCGCAGAGCTGTGACTTCTGCGTCCTGCAGGACTAGTGCCGATAGTTTATCGGCAGTCCTTTTCGGTTCAAGGGATGATCTGGCCAACCCTCTGGGGGTTTGTGTCGTCTCTCTCTTTTTTAAAAAAAAAAAAAAAAGAGGGGGGAATTCTCAGAAATTCCGCATACCCTGGAAACAGGACTTCTGTTAAGGCAGAAGCTGGCAAAAAAAAAAAAAAAAAATCCGCTAAGGCGGACTGACATCTGACATTCCGTCAGAGCCGAGCATGGAGTCGCTTCGCTCCGTTATGGCAGCCCTGTCGCAGAACGACTTTTTGGTCAATCGACATTCGCGACGCTTATTGGCATGTTCCCGTCAGAAGAGCTCACCAGCGCTTCCTTCGTTTTTTACCATAGAATCAACCATTACCAGGTTGTGGCTCGGCCATTCGGCTTGGCCTTAACGCCCAGAATTTTTACAACGATTCTGGCGCCTAAATCTCATGGCAATTCTTCGAAGACGGGGACTTACGATTCGTCCCTATTTGGACGACCTTTCGATTGTGGCCTCAAAGGAGAGGTCGTCTCTGGAATCGTCGCAGGCAATCCTGTTTTTGAGGATGCATTTCGACACGGTACGGGCGGTGTTGTCCCTACCTCCAGACAAGCAGGCATGTCTGCTCCAACATGTACAGATTATGAAGTCTGCGACAGCAATGTCCCTTCGGAAGGTATGCGCCTTCTGGGTTTGATGGTGGCGTCCATGGAGCACTTCCGTTTGCCCAATTTCATTCCAGAGCTCTCCATAGGCTCATTCTGAGTCGTTGGGATCAATCGCAAGGTTCACTGGATTGCAGCGTCACCATCTCTCACAGGGTGCGAGAATCCCTAGGATGGTGGTTACGTCCAGGAGTGTTATCCCTGGGAAAGTCTTTCCTTCCTCCGAAGTGGTCGGTCATAACCACCAATGCCAGCCTGACGGGCTGGGGAGGGTGTCTGGAACGATCTTCGGATCCAGGGAGTATGGTCATCGGAAGAGTCGGTTCTACCGATCAACATCCTGGAATTGAGGGCAAAAATTTTTTCTTTGCCTCCAACACTGGACGGTCTCCTTGAGCGGTCTGCCAGTCCGAGTGCGGACAGACAACGCGACGGCGGTCGCGTATATCAACCACCAAGGCGGGACGAGGAGTTCCCATGCTGGAGGTGTCTCGGATACTGATTTGGGCCGAGACCAGGATTCCAGCCATCTCTGCAATTCTCATTCCAGGAGTCCAGAATACCACGGCGGACTTCCTCAGTCGCGAGAAGATGGATCCCGGAGAATGGGGTTTTCATCCGAAAATGTTTTGCACTGCTGTGCTTCCGTTGGGGAACTCACCAAGTGGACTTGATGGGGTCCAAGTTCAATACCATTTCGAGCTAGTCTATGTGTTTCCGCCGATATCCTTACTCCCTCTGGTGCTGCGTCGGATCAGACTGGAGAGAATTCCGGCTATTTTGATAGCCCTAGATTGGCCAAGGAGGACGTGGTTCTCGACACTAGTGTCGCTTTTGGCGGCGCCGCCATTTCCACTTCCTCTTCGCCCGGACCTGTTAACCCAGGGACTCGTTCATTATCCGGACTTGAAGTCTCTGCGTTTGACGGCGTGGCTCTTGAGACCGAAATGTTAACCCGTAGAGGTTTTTCAGCCGAGGTCATTGCTACTCTTCGAGCTGCCAGAAGTCCGGCTACTACTAGGATTTACCACAAAACTTGGGAAACCTTCTTTTCGTGGTGTTCGGGATCTTCACGGAACCCGAGAAAGTTTTCCATTCCCAATCTGTTGGTTTTTCTGCAGCATGGGTTAGACAAGGGTTTGGCAGTTAGCACCCTGAAAGGTCAGGTTTCTGCTCTGTCCTTATTATTCCGGAGAGCTATTGCCTCGCGTAGGGACGTGCTTTCCTTTTTCCGCGGTATAGCTCGTAAGTTTCCTCCGCGGAAGGCACCCGTGTCTCCTTGGCGGCTCAACCTTGTTTTGGAGGCTCTTCAGCATAAACCTTTTGAGCCTATGGATTCGGCTAGCCTTTCTTTACTTTCCTGGAAGGTGGCCTTCCTAGTAGCGGTCACCTCTTTGAGGAGAGTTTCTGAGTTAGCAGCTCTTTCTTGCTCGCCTCCTTTTTCTGGAGTTTTTTTTTCCGGATCGTGTAGTGCTTCGCACACGGGGTGTTTTTTCTACCTAAAGTAGTGTCACAATTTCATGTTAACCAGGATATTGTGTTGCCTTCACTCTGTCCGGATCCGTAGAATGCGAAAGAGCGAGCTTTACACACATTGGATTTAGTGCGGGCCTTGAAGTTTTATCTATCTATTACTCAAGGTTTTCGTAAGACGGACTCCCTGTTTGTGGTTCCAGCAGGTCGTCGGCGTGGTCAACGAGCCTCCAAGGATTCTATAGCTCGTTGGATCTGGTCAGCTATTCTGGAAGCTTACCGTCTTGGGGGTGAATCTTGCCCGATTAAGATTCGAGCCCATTCCACGAGAGCTGTGGCTTCATCGTGGGCTTTTCATCAAGGTGCCTCGGCAGTGCAGCTCTGCCGGGCGGCAACTTGGCGCTCTGTCCACACGTTTACAAAGTTTTATAAAGTGGACGTCAGTGCTTCCGCTGATGCAGCCCTCGGACGTAGGGTCCTGCAGGCAGCTGTAGTTTAAAGTTCTAGATGAATTTATGTTTAGCGCTGGTTGCGTTTTTTTGTTAAGGTTGTTGGGTTTCTGCCTTTGTTGGTTTTTTCCCACCCTTATTTTTGAACTGCTTTGGGACGTCCCATCAGTAATGAATTACTGTGGCTCTCTTCCTTCCATCTGCAGCTGAAACACGGATTTTGGTAAGAACTTACCTGTAAAATCCTTTTCAGCGAAGGAAGGAAGAGAGACACAGCACCCTCCCAAGGCAGAAGTGTGTTGATGTTTTCAGATGCAGCGCGACCCTTATCTGATTGCGATATCTGGGCTGAGGTCAGCGCGCTAAGGCTCTGTTCCAGCATCACCAGCTCATCGCAGTAGTCAGGTTCAGTGAGTAGTACCTGGGACTCTGTGGTTTTTTGGCTTACTTTGCATGCATAACCTGTATTCTTGTGTTTTCTCTGAAGTTCCTTCAGAAAGGGTTATGTTGTTCCGCTGGTGATCTTGGTTCTTCCCTAAAGCTTTGGTACGACTGAAGGAGCTGAGTAGGAGGAGCCCGAGCTGGAGGAGCCAGCCAGTCAACACGCTTTTGATCTGAGGTGTCATCCTGATCTGGGGCTCCGCCTACCCATCAGTAATGAATTACTGTGTCTCTCTTCCTTCCTTCGCTGAAAAGGATTTTACAGGTAAGTTCTTACCAAAATCCGTGTTTTTTGGTCGCCGCGACATTGCATTAAAATGCCATAACAGGTGATCAAAAGATCGTATCTGCACCAAAATGGTATAATTAAAAACGTCAACTCTGCGCGCAAAAAATAAGCCCTCACCCAGCCAGAGATCACAAAAAAATGGAGACACTAAGGGTATTGGAAAATGGCGGAATTTTTTTTTTTTCTTTTTTAACAAAGTTTGGAATCTTTTTTCACCACTTAAATAAAAAAAAAAGAATCTAGACGTGTGGTGTCTATGAACTCGTAATGACCTGGAGAATCATAATGGCAGGTCAGTTTTAGCATTTAGTGAACCTAGTAAAAAAGCCAAACAAAAACACAAGTGTGGGATTGCACTTTTTTTTTTTGCAGTTTCACCGCACTTGGAATTTTATTTTTCCCGTTTTCTAGTACACGACATGGTAAAACAAATAGTGTCGTTCAAAAGTACAACTCGTCCCTCAAAAAACAAGCCCTCACACGGCCATATTGACGGAAAAAATAAAAAAGTTATGGCTCTGAGAAGGGGAGCAAAGAATGAAAACGAAAATACCTCCGGTCATGAAGGGGTTAATATAACTATTTATAGGGATGTTTGTGCGATAATCACACCCAGACCTGAAAATTCAGCTGTAGGTATTTTAAATAACTAATGTATATTGATCTCCTGTTGCTACAGTAAAAGGATTATGAGATTACAAAAAGTGTCAGCAACATTGTATCTGTAGAGAAAAGCGCCATCCATAGGCTGCCTCTGGTATTGCACGTCAATCTTTCAAGGGTGTTTTGGCCAAAATGTCAGCTGTTGAAGATGTCTGTTCGAATTTCAGGTATTTGATGGGAGAAAACCAACAGGGGGGAAGCTGGAAGTTAAAATTAGGCTCAGAGAACCCCTTAATGGACAAGACCTTCAGACGGTGACAGAGAAATGGCTGGTGATGGATCCAGTTACAAGGAAGGTAATTATTATATCCTTATTAGTGCAATAAACCTGTTTTTTCTTATTTTATGTCTGCACGGCTACAACTGCTGTAGTCAGATCTTCAGTCATATTCTTCCTATTGCTGCCATACAAGGGCTCATATGTTCTCAGCGGGGAGAGGGGAGTAAATGGTTACCAGACCCTTTTATTTTAGCAGGGTCTAAACCATATCCATCAGTACTTTTTCACCCACACAGTTTGGATCCCATTCACTCTCCACCTTTATACCGGCTTCTTCTCACCATATCAACTGCACCAACGACCCCCTAAAGGATCAGTTGTTAAAATTCAACATGTTAATCATTGTTTCCCCCTAATGTCATCCATTGGAAGAAAGTCAGTGACCAAAATGGTAAAAAAAAAAAACTTTTTTCTTTTTGCAAATATATATCTTAGAACCCAGTTTATCAAGCAGTTTACTACTGTAAAAGTGTTTTTGCATGTTTTCACCAATTCTGCCAACTTTTTCAATCAGGTGCTTCAGTATATGAGCACAGAGGAAGGAAATATGTCCACCGTACCGACTTAAAATTAATGGCGGCGTCTTTTTTTTTTTTTTCCTCAAACTCAAGTGAGATGCAGTAAAAGAAGACAGTAACCTGCGCAATGAAGATGCTGCCCTTTCACGCCCGTGACAACGTGTCCTGCAGGCCGAGAGAGGAGTGACATACCAAAGGATCTTCCACAGCATCGAAGCACGTTGGAGGAACGCTGTCATTTATCGGTGCAGAATGTCGGCCGTGCTGGTAGGCTCTGTGGCCCCTAGACCAAGCCTGCCGCTATACCTTACTGACAATATAACTTGGTGTCACCCTTGCGTAACCTCTGGCTTTTTTTTTTTTTTTCATGTGTTGAATGTAAATCAGGATCTATTCTCCAGTTTATCAAAAACCAGTGGACAAGCGTGATAAAAAAGAATGTACGCCAACAAAACTACCAGCGACTAATCTGTTCTTTGTTGCAAACTTCTCCTTCCCCCAAATCGGGTTTATCAATGAGCTCCTCTAGAACGCAGTATAAAGCCTCGGGATGGGGGAACTTGAGTATGGATTCGCTTCTGGTGCGCAAATGCTAATTCTTGCAATCTGCAGCCGTGTGTGCACACATAGCTGTAATGATTGTTACTTTCCTAGAAGAGTTGGAAAGTTTTAGAGAGAAGGGAAGGGGCAGCACCGAGACCCCCTCCTGTGTATGAAATGGTGTTTAATCACCCTGACTAGGGGTCCACAGTCCCCTTCGGCTTCAATGAGGACTATGTACCCTTTTTAGGGATCACCTGAGCATGACTACTCTGGTTTGGTCCTGCAGAGCGATCGTTAACCTTTCCCTGTAAGTGCCTTTAACCAATTCAGTCTGTAGACTGCGGGGTCATTGGGTTCTGTCACCTACGTTTCCAGCTTTGTCTGTTCTGTGTGCCTTTTTTATTATTTTGTTTTTTTAAGCCTGGGTGTATCACTCTAAATGGGGTCTCCAACCGGTAACCAGTACAGAACTACAACTCCCAGCATGCTTTAGCATCCAAAAACTGTAGGACATGCTGAGAGCATTTAGTTTTGCATTGCGGACTACAATAAAATCATATGCAGATTAACCCTTTGGGGCCAAACACGACTCCACTTTACAGGCATTTGCCATAACAGTTGTCAACTTATTTTTTTTTTCTCCCCCCCCATAGTTGAAATGTTTGTGCCATGTGTAAATGAATGTTCAGACTGTTAAAGGAAGCCATTTTTGTTCTTATTTATTATCTTCCTGGATGGTTCTATATGGAGATGTTGTATTAACTTGTATAGTAAAAAAAAATAAAATAAATTGAAATGGGGCACCTTTTATGTCAGTCTGTTTTTTTCTTTTTTTTTTCTTTTTTGGCCCCCCCCCTCCTGGTTGCAGCAGAAAATACAATATTAATCTTGGCATTACAAAATAAAATTTGTTTTATTAAAAGAAAAATACATTTTATAGTCAAAACAAAAAGAAAAAACTTACATAATGATTGTACTCGACCAATGGAGCAAGCAAAATAATTTTGCATCAGAACAAGTGAGGTATCATAGGATCTTCCTGGAGAGCTTATAAAATCCAGTGATAGCAGGCTATGGTGCCATGCAGTATTGTCACATGCTAATATACCCTCTAAAAGCATTGTACATGGGGGGACGTGGATCATAGCTACTTGCCAAGTCTCCCCAGACAATTGCATAAGTTAAAGCAATACTATATTGTGATGTAAAGGGATTGTCCAGGTTTAGAAAATAAGGTCTGTCCTTTGTTTCTGACTGCTAGCTGTATCTGGTATTACAGCACAAATGAAGATTGGCTGCAATACCAGATATGGCCATGGACATGAGTGGCGCTGTTTCTATAAATAAAAAGCAAATTCTGTTCTCAATCTTAAGAAAACCCCTTTAAGAAAACTAGTAAGGCTGTTGTCCCAATTTGCCATCCAATATGTGAATTTTATGCAGAAAACATGTAACAAAATGAACCAATCCATGCGTAACAGGAGGCACGGGAGCATCAACCCCTAGAAAAAAAAATAATCTCATATACCAAGTATAATTTGTGACACTAACATTCTTTTTATTCTGGAAGGACAATGTTTCTCCTAAACTTGATGTTAAACAACATGCAGGAAAATCCATTTCTTGGAGGCCATTTTGTAGGAAAGAGAAAAGTCAAATCTAAGAATGCCATACGTTGTGTATTACTATACAAGAAAAGGTCCCGCTGTGATTTATGTTGTTCCAAAAGGGTGTGTGATACATTTTACAGTGATGACAATGGCCATATTAAGAGCTTGGGCAACTAGAATATGATCCAATTTAAAGGTCGTGTTAGCAAAAAAAAAGACTGTTCAAACCAAGCAGATACCTTCAGTGCACCCTTGGTGTGGCCAAGCTATTCACTGCTCTTCCTGCCTACTTGCATAGGTGTGAAGGTGCACCAGATGGCTTGGCTACACCAAGGATGCTCCGAGCGCCTGTGCTTGGTTTGAACAGTCATTCTTGTTCTGACAACACTCACTTTAAATGGATGTTTTTGGTAGGAAAAAACGGTGCTATTATGGACAAGAAACGAACACGGGGTAAAAAAAAACAATAAAACAGGATTCAGGACACACAAGACAGATGGCATGTTTAATTGTCCAACATATGACATTATCAGAGTTACAAAGGCAGAGAGGAGATTTCTTAGATCATGTCCCAGATTTACAGCATTGTAAAAATTCTTATTTACACACAAGAGGGGATATTATATTGGGGAGCCGGAGCAGTGACTTACGATGAAGGAGCTCAGGGAAGGAGAAGGCGCTAGGAATAACCGCGGTGCTTAGTAATGACTATTCATTATGCACATTGATAATATTACCTATCCCAAAACCCAGCCTATCTGTGAACGACGCACATGTACAATGCGGAACATTCTAATACTGGTCCAGGGTTCTAAAGCCAGCCCCCTCCCATCTATACAGGGACTGCATGATTTATTGGATACGGCTCTTGTGCATTGCAGCCAGATCCAACCTCATCATCCGCTGCTGCCGCCGCGCACTACAGAAGTATAGCATAGGTATGCAACACTGACGTGAAGGGCCGCTCCACCTGAAGTCACATGGAACTTAACCCGGATGTATAAATCTGCACACGCTGGGTACAACACTGCACTCCCTGTGAGAGAAGAACATAAGGGACACCTCTATTGGAGGCTCAATCAAAGTCACCCAAGGATCGCCACACAATATATTTCACAAATCTATTTCTTGTTTTTTAAGATCTCTGCTTGCTGTTTGTCATCCAATTGAAATAATCAATGTAGACTCCAATTTACAATCTTTCCAGATTGGATGGTCTTGTGAAGACCCCCCTGTGATGGTCATAGGGCCAGGACAGGATTGTATACACTATAAAAACAATACAGGAAGCAGAGATACTGAAAATTGTGCTGAAGCAATACAAGAATATTGGGTCAGTAGTGATGATCGGTGGGGGGTCTAGGTGCTAGAAAGAAGGGGGAGAAGCTTTCCGCTCATCCTCTAGCATGAGTAGTGTGGTGTATGGACCCCCTACTCACTATTGAGCCCATACATCACTCTACTCATGCTTGAGGATGAGCCGAGAGCTTGGTTTTGACCATCAGTGGTGGTCTCCGGGACACGGGCCCACACCGATCAACATTAAAATAAAGGCTGGAAAGTTAAAAAAAAAAAAAAATTAGAAAGTCTGTGATTAAACTTTTAATATGAATTTAATTCTTATGACTTTTGATCCGCTATCCAAGCAGAGAAGAGTCGATCCGAAAATGAGCAAAATGCTCATGTGAGCGCTTCTGCGCCTTTATCTCGGCCATCTGTAGGAGGCTCTGCATCCAGATCACTGCCACTCACAACTTTTCACATGTCACTCTGTATAACCACAGTAAGGGAATTATTACTATTTTCATCTCACAATCTGCATTTAAAAATAAGTAAAAATCTTGTAGCTTTCACACCAGACACTGGGGTGTTTTTAGACACTTTTTTTCTTCAGGAAATTCACATTAGCAGCAATTAGCTGCCTGACCTAGTTTGCAATGAAAGATCTAATGAGCCTGTGCAAATGTCATCATGAAGGCAGGAGGATGGGGTGAGCTGTGACATCACCTATTGTGAATGGTGGGTCCTGTGTTATCTACTGTATAAGCATCTGCAAAGATCATTGTGAAGGTTAGGGGGATAAGGTGAGCTGTGACAATGCCCATTGTGAATGGTGGGTCTGTGTATAGAGGTGTAATCAGTCATTGTACAGGAGAAGGTGAGCTGTAACTTTACTGTGAATGGTGGATCCTGTGTCATCAGTCATTGCACAAAAGGGGGAGAAGGTGAGATGTGACATCACCTATTGTGAAAGGTGCATCCTGTGTTATCTACTGTATATAGAGGTGTTATCAGTCATTGTACAGGAGGAGGAGGTGAGCTGTGATATCACCTATTGTGAATGGTGGATCCTGTGTTATCTACTGTATATAGAGGTGTTACAGTCATTGTACAGGAGGAGGAGGTGACTGTGAATCACTATTGTGAAGGTGCATCTGTTTATCTACTGTATATAGAGGTGTTATCAGTATTGTCAGGAGGAGGTGAGCTGTGACATCACTATTGGAATGGTGCATCCTGTGTATCTACTGTATATAGAGGTGATCAGTCAATAAACAGGAGGAGGTGAGCTGTGAGATCTATTGTGAATGGTGGATCCTGTATTACCTACTGTATATAGAGATCAGTCATTGTACAGGAGGAGGAGGTGAGCTGTGACATCACCTATTTGTGAATGGTGGATCCTCTGTTATCTACTGTATATAGAGGTATCAGCCATTGTACAGGAAGAGGTGAGTTGTGACATCTATTGTGAATGGTGAATCCTATGTCGTTAGTCATTGCACAAGAGGGGGAGGAGATGAGCTATGACATCTATTATAAATGGTGGATCCTGTGTTATCTAATGTATATAAAAGTGTTATCAGTCCTTGTACAGGAGGAGGTGAGCTGTGACGTCACCTACTGTGAATGGTGGATCCTGCGTTATCAGATGTGTACAGAGCTGTTACCTGTCACTGTAATGCTGCCCATGAGGATGACACTTCTGAAAGGTCTTCTGTAAAGAACAGGAATTAGGTGTATAAAATAGCTGCTGTGACCAGTGTGAAAAAATTTTATCAAAAAACTGTATAAACAAAAATTTAAAAAAAAATACATGCATCGCAAAAATTATTTAAATATTCAATTTTCTGATAAATTATTTGGGTGACATTAAAGGAAATGTAAGAGCTGTCCCTTACTTTTCTTTCTTAGACCAAGTCAACTTTCGCTTCATAAAATTGGTGGTGGATCCATAAGTTTAAAAAAAGGAAAAAAAATGCTGTTACTAATCTATACAAATCTGTTATTAGGAAAGATGCTTGTATGCAGAGGTTGGGAGATCGAAATTCCGGAATGATTTTGATTATTACATGATTTTCAGTGAATGGGCCAGAATGAAGCTTCCCAATACAATTTTCAGATAAAGCCTAAAAATCAGTTTTCTCTATCGCTTCATTGGGGGACACAGGAAACCATGGGTGTATGCTGCTGCCACTAGGAGGCTGACACTATGCATATGCAAAAAAAAAGTTGGCTCCTCCTCTGCAGTGTACACCCCACCGACTGGCACCAAGCTAATCAGTTTTAGCTTAGTGTCAGTAGGAGGTGGACACAGGTCTCTCCGGAGACCCATATCTACCTAATGTGCATCGTTCCTTTTCAGGTTTTCCGGAGGGATACAGTGTGAACAGTCACTACTGTACTCCCACGCAGAGACTATGAGTACGGCGTGTACTGCCACCCCGTATCCTCATATGTCTGTTCTTTGGCAGGACCCTCGCAAATCCCTAACACGGATGTGTGTTTAGGCGACCAGGACAAAGCAAAGACCCGGGCCTGCCTCCGTCTCCCACCTACTCGGCCACCAGAGCCTGTCGGATGGAGAGACACGGACGTCCCACATCTGCCTTCCGGACGTCCCATCTTCATTCGAGGTATTGTCCCTTTCCTCCAATAGGACAGAAGATAAGAAGAAAGAAGAGGGTTGTGCACCTGGGGCCCGCTTGCCTCCCCCCCCCAAAATACGGCTAGTGGAGTGAGGATAACTTTCTGGGAGCCCCTTGTGTCTAACGTCTCCCATACGGATCACCTCCCGGGGTTCCCTGCAGCTCCAGGCACCCTTGGTGCCGCTGCACTCTCTCTGGAGGGGCCGTCACCCTCCCCTCTGCGGGGATCTGAAGCCCCTTGACTCCTCAGGAGGGGATCTTCTGTCCAGGGGCCACTTGTCAGCTAGGGCGCACTATCGCGCCGCCGCAGGGGGTTGTTTTCGCAACGTTTTCGGCGATCCGCGCCGCCCCCCCCCCCCTCTGCCGGCGGCATCAGTTTCTAATTGAGGCCCCGGCTTCATTCCGGGCCTACTTTCGGCGCCGGCTCCGCCCCCTGTTCCTTACTTCCGGGCGGGCTTTTCTACCGCCCGTCTCCCCTTACAGCGCAGTCAGAGGCCCCGCCCACCTCCCTCTCTGCTCCTCGGCGCTCTGTAGCCGCCCTTTATGCGGCTCTGTATGGCGTTTCGCACCGTCCCACCGATGAGAGCGGGAACCCTGAGCAGCAGCGCGCGCTTTTTCTCACCGGACGCCATCTTCAGGGAAGGAGAATCCTCCCAGCAGGAAGACTTCTCCTACAGCCTGCTAGGATCGCTCACAGCCGGAGACCAGCTTCAGGAACCGTGAGTTGCTCTGCCCTGCAGAGCTGACACTCTCCTCTGTCTCCTTTGTGTCCCCCAACCTTCTGGCATCAGTTAGTGGGACTCTCATCATGCCTAAGCACAAGGGAGAGCCTGCTCGCCCCCCACCTTCCTCTTCCTCTACCACTCTGGTCAGGCACTTTGTATGCTCTTCCTGTAATAGGCTCCCTTCAGGTCAGTCGTCTCCCCTCTGCCAGGCCTGCAGGACCCCACGGTACCCACCCAGGAATCCCCTTCAGCCCCAGGCGGTTCTGACCCCCCTACCCGGAGTGGGCGGCTTCTCTGTCACAATCCGTGGCGGATCTCACCAGGGTGTCACAGACACTAGTGTCCGTTTTGGACAGATTGCCCCTTTCAACACCCGCAGCCACCAGCGAGTCACAAAATTCCCAGCCCAGTCCTTCCATCCCAGGCCGTAAGAGACCCAGACTGGAGCACCGTTCTAGGTCCTCTTCCCGCTACGCCTCACCAGACGACCTTTCACGGCGTGATCGCTCTCTAGCGCCCTCCTCTCCGGAGTCAGGCGAGGCATCTTCGGACGCACTCTCGGAAGATGAGTCGGACCTGGATTCAGAACAGGCCTCCAACATGGTTGATACGGTGCAGAGCCTGATTGTGGCAGTCAATCAGACCTTTGGCAAGGACACCGCTACGGAATCCGCAGATCAGGCTGTTTCGTTTAGACGGTCCAAACCTCCTTCCAAGGTCTTTGCCCCACATACTGAGTTCTTGGAGATACTCAAGAGGGAGAATCCAGCCAGGCAGTTTCAAAGAGGGAAGCGCCTCAGCATCCTATATCCCTTTCCCTCGGACCTTACCACTAACTGGACGATGTCCCCTACAGTGGACCCACGGTCTCCAGACTGTCCACCAATACGGTCCTCCCACTTGCTACTGCAGCTTCCCTTAAGGATGCCAACGATAGGATTATAGAATCGCTGGCAAAATCAGCCTTCGAAGCAGCCGCTTCCGCTTCATGCCCGCCTTCGCGGCTACTTGGGTCTCAAAGGCCATAGCCAGATGGACAAAACAACTCCGCAAGGGTATCATGGCTGGAGCCCTCAGAGAGAGCTGGCGGAGCTTGCGGACCAAATTTCACATGCCGGTCAATATTTGGTATCGGCCTCCCTGGATGCCGCGTCCTGCGCTGCTCAGGCATCTAGCAATTCGGTATCCATCCGAAGAAACATTTGGCTCAAAGCATGGCAAGCTGATCTTTACTCAAAAAAGTCGCTCACAGGCCTCCCCTTCCAAGGGGACCGTCTGTTCGGCTCTCGGTTGGATCAGAACATTAAGGATGCAACGGGAGGCACGAGCTCACTGCTCCCTCAGTACAAGCCTCGCAGACCCGTGCAAAGGCGACAGTTTTGCTACTTTCGCCGTTTCCCGACGTCAGAGGATTCCTCCTGTCAGCGAAGGCCGCAAAATCGCCAGACCAAGAAGAAACCTTCCTTCAGGCCCACTCCTTCCTGGTGGTCCCATAACTCCCAAGGTAGATCCGCCAGGCCAAGACCTGGCAGATCTTCCTCGGCATGACTCGGCCCCAGAACACGGCGTTCCTCCCAGGCTCGGCGGTCGTCTCCTGCTGTTCAGGGACGTTTGGCTCGACTTGGTGGAGGACGCTTGGGTCAGGGAGGTTGTATCCTCAGGATACAAAATAGAGTTCACTTCCCGCCCAAGAGATCGGTTCTTCGAATCCCGCCCACCAAGGGATCCTTCTCTAGTCCCGGGTTTCTTTGCATCCATCGATTCCCTTCTCAGTGCTGGAGTTATCGTCCCCGTTCCACAGCGAGAACGCTTCACAGGTTTTTATTCAAACCTGTTTGTTGTGCCAAAGAAGGGCGGCACGGTTCGTCCTATCCTGGACCTAAAGTTGCTGAACAGGAGGGTTCGCCTGCGTCACTTCAGGATGGAGTCTCTTCGTTCAGTAATCTCGTCCATGGACTCACAGGAATTTCTGTGTTCCAAAGACATCCAAGACGCCTACCTCCACGTCCCAATTTGCCCAGCTCATCAGAGGTTCTTGCGTTTCGCAGTTCAGCAGAACCATTTTCAGTTTGTCGCCCTGCCCTTCAGCCTTGCAACCGCTCCCAGGGTCTTTACCAAGATCATGGCAGCATTGATGGCCATCTTGAGGATTCGGGGACTGGTTCTCATTCCTTACCTCGAAGACATTCTCATCAAGGCCCCATCCTCGAAATCAGGGCCATCTTTCTCTCTCTCCATCACTGGGAATCACTTCTCAGGGGCCTGCCAGTCAGAATTCAGACGGACAATGCCACGGCTGTGGCGTACATCAATCACCAGGGAGGGACCAGACGTTCCCTGGCAATGGCCGAAGTATCCAGGAACCTCCTTTGGGCGGAGGCGACTGTTCCGGCAATATCCGCGGTGCATATCCCCGGCGTGGACAACTGGGCCGCTGACTTCCTCAGCCGCGAGGGTCTCGCGGCAGGAGAATGGTCCCTGCATCCGGACGTCTTCCATCAGATCTGCCTTCGATGGGGGACCCCGGATGTGGACCTCATGGCGTCCCGGCACAACAGGAAGGTTCCGCTGTTCGTCTCCAGGTCCCGCGATCCTCTCGCGTTGGACGTAGACGCTCTGGCCATTCCCTGGTCGCAGTTCGCTCTCCCCTACCTATTCCTGCCGCTTCCCCTTCTTCCCAGATTGCTTTAGAAGATCAAGGCAGAAGGGGTGCCGGTCATTCTAATCGCCCCACATTGGCCGAGGAGGTCTTAGTTCACCGACATTATCAATCTCCTGGCGGACGCCCCCTGGAGACTCCCAGACAGGCCAGATCTTCTGTCACAGTGTCCGATCTGCCACCTGGGTTCTCGGTCGCTCAATTTGACGGCGTGGCTGTTGAGACCGCGGTACTGAGAGCGTCCGGGTTCTCCAATCGGGTGATTCGCACCATGATCCAAGCAAGAAAACCGTCGTCTTCCAGGGTCTACTATCGAACCTGGAAGGCCTATTTTCGTTGGTGTGAGTCCAACGTCATCCCGCCAATGAAGTTGTCGCTCCCAGCCGTCTTGGCTTTCCTCCAGGCGGGACTGGACTCTGGTCTCTCTCTCGCTACTCTAAAAGGGCAGGTGTCAGCCCTTTCTATCCTCTTTCAGAAATCCTTGGCATCTCGTGCTCAAGTCAAGACTTTCCTTCAGGGAGTGGCGCATATGGCTCCCCGTACCGGAATCCCGTGGACCCCTGGGATCTCAATCTCGTTTTGGAGGTTATGAGGTGTGCTCCCTTTGAACCTCTCAGAGAGGTTCCCCGGTCTGATTTGTCCTGGAAAGTGGCTTTTCTCGTAGCGATCACTTCCATCAGGCGAGTTTCAGAATTAGCGGCTCTGTCTTTTCGCTCCCCTTTCCTGGTCCTCCACCAGGATAAGGTAGTGTTGCGGCCTCCGCCTGCCTTTCTTCCCAAGGTGGTATCCACTTTCCACTTGAACGAGGAGATTGTCCTGCCTTCCTTCTGTCCGGCTCCGACTCATTCTTTGGAACGCTCGTTGAACAAGCTAGACCTGGCACGGGCAGTGAGGATCTACCTGGATAGGACTGCTTCCTTCAGGAAGTCGGATCTTCTATTTGTCATTCCAGACAGAGCGCGGAGAGGCCTGCCGGCTTCCAAGGCTACGATTGCGCGTTGGATTAGGACTGCAATATTGGAGGCTTACCAGGTTAAGAACAGGGTGCCCCCCTGGGGTTAAGGCTCACTCCACCCGGGCATTAGGCGCCTCCTGGGTGGTTCACCATGGGGCATCCGCCCTACAACTTTGCAAAGCGGCAACCTGGTCTTCCATCCACACGTTTGCCAAATTTTACAGGGTCCACACCTACGCTTCGGCGGACGCCAGCCTAGGTAGGAGGATCTTGCAGGCGGCATTGGGGACTTCGCCGACCTGAAAGGAGTTTCCTGCCAGTTTTTCCCACCCCAGGGACTGCTTTGGGACGTCCCACGGTTTCCTGTGTCCCCCAATGAAGCGATAGAGAAACAGGATTTTGGTACTGACCATAAAATCTGCTTCTCGGAGCGCTCACTGGGGACACAGCACCTCCCATATGTTTACAACTCTTGTCCTTTCTTCTGATTGTTATGATTAAATTGTCTGTTTGTTGTTTGGTTCTGTCACGTTCTTCTCCTACTGCTTTCTCACTAACTGATTAGCTTGATGCCAGTCGGTGGGGTGTATACTGCAGGAGGAGCCAACCTTTTTTTTGCATATGCATAGTGTCAGCCTCTAGTGGCAGCAGCATACACCCATGGTTTCCTGTGTCCCCAATGAGCACTCCAGAAACAGATTTTACGGTAAGTACCAAATCCTGTTTTCTGAATAGCAGTGGGGGACTCAGGATAGCGGGTGTCGCTGTTACTGCGGCTCAGCCCTATTGATTATAATAGCAGGCGCAGCCGGTGCTCAAGTGGTGCTGTTTCTGGAAGAACAGTCGTGTTTTACTTATCTTCACATCCCGTTAACTTATCAGAAAACCAACAGATTATTACGACGCTCTAGCTTCCCTCACTGCAGCGTTTTCTGTCGTTGCTAACCCTCCTCATCCTCATTGATAGTAGACCGGGCGTCCGCTTGTTCCTAACATACTGCATAGAAAAATTAAAACAATACACCTAAACTTAAAAAAAATAAATAAATAAATGACGGCCATTTTTGAGGTCTCACGTGACCTATGACCAACCAGCAACTACTATTAATACAGATTCATTTAATGATTGGAGTCTGTGGGTCGTAACACATTAAAGGGGTTAAGTGAAAAGAAGTCATCTGTCCGCGGATCGGTGATCACCTCTGGACACACAATGATCGCCAGGATGGAGCGACCATGCACGTGCTCGACCGCTGCTCCATTCACTGCCTGTGGGAATGCAGAGTGCTGTGCTTGGCTTTCCCACAGTCCCATATAGGTCAATGTATAGGTGATTGGTGTACTCCTAATTATTTTTTTGTTTATCTGATCACCTGAATGTAGAGCGTTTTGCTTGTTTGTTCGATGATCGCCGACAGGTTGTCGTGGTTCGATAATCGGGAAGAAGCATTCCAATGAAAGCTTGTTTGCCAATAATCAGTCTGAATGGATGAATAACCACCATCTTTGCCCAAGACATCTCTCAGCCCAAAACCCTGAATACTACAGACTGAGCATCCTACGTCTGGTGAAGCCGCGTTAATATCTCCTTGAAGGAATTGTTCACTTACCCCTCAGCGAACCATCGGGTCTGCGGTGACTGCATCTATCACTGGAGAAATGTCTTTAGTCTGTTAATGCGTCGGATGTAACTACAGGAGACTAAATGCATCACTGCAAGAGATTTGGCCAGAATTTCAGAAAATACATAACCTTCTAGAGGACCAGCCAGCTCTCCTACCTAAAACTGAGGAGAAAGATCTGCAGGATTCTGGTCCAGGAGCCACTTCTGTAGTCCATGGGAGCTGAACATGAGCCATGTGAACCTCCTCGTACCTGCTGGAGTCCCCGATTACTATGCTTGGTGCATCATTGTTGTGGCAAGACACATGCCAGTGATCCCAGCAGGTAGGAGGAGGTTTCCAGGGCTCTTGTCCAGCATCTGCGGACAACCAACGTGACCGCTGGTCCAGGGTTCTGCAAATCACTTACTCAACTCCTGGTGCATCCGTTTTCACCATAAAATGACAATTCTGCAGCATCTTTGCTTAAAACTCTGGAATGTGTTGTTCCCTCTGTTATTACTCCTGGAAACGTTCACGCGTTATGAACACCCAAGGTGTGCAGTGCAATATCACCTTTTACAATTGCCCATGAGGTTGTGTTGCCACCATGTGACTTTATTCCTATAGACTGCCATGAAAATATCCTTGCAACTCAAATGTTGTGTCATTTGTCATTGAATGTTCAATGTCACCATGTAAGCCCCAATCTAAGTTGACAACTGCGTGTTACATTTCGGTGGCTCAGTGGTTAGCACTGTATGGTGTCTCAGTGGTTAGCACTGCAGCCTTGCGGCGCTGGAGTCCTGGGATAAAATCCCTCCCAGGACAACATCTGGGACTTTGTATGTTATCCCGTGTTTGCGTGGGTTTCCTCCGGGTTCTCCGGTTTCCTCCCACACTCCAAAGACTTACTGATAGGAAATCTAGATTGTGATCCCCATCGGGGACAGTGATGTCTGTACAGTGCTGTGGAATTAATGGCGCTATATAAGTGAGTACATTTGTCACAAAGGTTACCGTCGCTACATTGTCTGACAATATCAAGGTCGATGGGACGGTGGAATAATCCCTACTGACAAGAACTACAACTTATTCTTACATTTCCAAGAGGAATGAAAGAGGAACAGCACAATGCAGAGATTTCCTATAACAGACGTGTCGGGAAAGACAACTGGTCTCCTGCCACATGTAATTCCAGATCATGAGCAGAACATATACGATAGGCACTGGAATCTCTTTTTCAGGTTTTTAGTAAAAGATCCTATTTGCAAGAAGCCATAAATATGCGACTAATTAGACAATTATTGTAATGACACAGTGAAAAAAAAAAAATTATGAAAGGACAGACATAAATACCAGAACACAAACGATGTGAATAAATATGAGTTCGATCACAGATGATTGGGGAGATGAGGGAGGCCCCATATCGCTCCCCAAAAGCTGAATTTCATGTACATAAATTAAAGCGGTTTATTTGGTGTTTTGAACAATGGCCGCATTGTACTCTGCGGATAGTGTTATACTGACTCTGACCTAAGAGGGAATACTGTGACAGTTTCCGCCAGGACTACAAATGCCAGAACGCACGGCAATGCGCCGATAACTGTAGAGTGCAGTATATGGTCTCGAAGACGAACATGTATTGTAAACGTCACCTCATTACCGTCCACCGGTGAAGCTGCAGGGATGGGTTTGGGTTTGATTAGTCAATAGTTTAACGCACTGTCTCCGATTTGCTTGCCTCTCGGCGGTCTTCTATTTTCCACGTGGTGCCACGAATAAACGACAAAATAGATTAGAAAAAAAAATAAATAGAAATAAAAACTTGTGCGCTCCTGAATAGTAGAAAATAATATTGCTGCCCTTGCAAATAAGAACCGATGCGAGCGATCGGCATCTGGTTTCATGCACTTGTGCTGGGAGGTGACATCAACACTACAGGCTGTGTATCTCGGTCTCCATTGCCATGCATTGTACATAAGGATACAAACCGAAAAAGAGTGAGGAGGTTCAGGCTGGTCTAACAGTGTAAACTCGGATAGGATGAAACGGTGAGAGAGAACGCGAGCGGAGACGTTTGCAGCGATGATTTAAATGAGGTCAGAGTGAGATATTCCTGATTGTGTATAGGATATTTTTTGTGTTGCACTTATGAGGGTCTTTCTTCCATCTCCCACCCAAATCGCACGATTCTTCAGTCTTTGTTTGTTTTTAACCCGTGGATTTCGACTTTACAGAGCGCCCTCCTTGCAACGCGACACTCTCCACGGGCTATGCATAGAAGGTTTAAAGCATTCTTGTGTCCGCCTCTCACACCCTGACCTAGTACTAGTGTTAGCAAAATAAAACAAACATGAATCCCCATGATTAAAGTGCAAATGGTTCAGCCAGCGGCAGTTTTTTTTTTTTCTTTTTTTGAGGACACGCTCATGTCATCCCTATGAGATGTTTTCCAAGATATAAAAAATTAGTTCCATGGTTACCGGGCCCTCATTTATCTGGCATGTGCCCCCATGTATCACTGGCACCAAGGCACTGTCCAAATCATGGGTGTAGCGAGGAGGCAGCGGTTGCCCATTACTTCCTGCTTGGTATCCGACCTGAAAAACACATGTGCAAACAATATTGTTAAAAGGCTAGCCATTCAATCTGGAGCACAGTTTGGTCCCCCATGGAAGCCTCTTTGACATTGTGACTAGTGTGAGCGAACGTGCTGGGATAAGGTGTTATCTGAGCATGCTCGGGTGCTAACCAAGTGTATTTGGCGTCCTCAAATAATATGTCGTCCTCAAATAATACGTTTGAGTCCCTCGGCTGCATGTCTCGCGGCTGATAGACAGCTGTAACATATGCAGGGATTTTCTGTTTGTTAGGCAATTCCTGCATGTATTGCGACTTTCGAACAGCCATGAGACATGTAGCCGCGGGGACTCTAACTTATTATTCGAGGACGCCAAAGACACTTGGTTAGCACCCGAGCATGCTCAGATAACACCTTGTTTGAGAACGGTCACTCATCACAAATCATGAAGTATGTCACGGCAGAGGTGCCCAGGATGTTGGGCGCAGAAGTGAAGACCGGCAGTGCAGTGCAAATCGAATTGCTAATCTCCATGTACAATCATCACACGTACAATCCAAAATCTCACCTGGTCAGAGTCCAGCGTGACCCGCAATCCCAGTCGGGTCATCCCATCTTCTTTTAGTAGCTTGAGATGCGGACAAAGTGCGAGACAGAAAGCTTTGGCCACGTTTTCGGTCAGTCTACTGTGGTCAGCAGGATCACTAAGGCCGCTCTGCTGTTCCTCAGTGTCCAGGAAAAATACCTGCGAGATGTGAAAGGCAGAATGTGATTGCAAGTAAGTGGAGACATGGAAACCTATGCCGCACACTTTTAACCAAAAGCCCTGATCCTGAAATCACTTATTAGAACAATTCAGGATCTCTCCTCCTGCCGTGTTGTATATTTTATTACCCGTACCTCGGTCCAACGAATGATTTTGCCATTAGCTTTGTATTCTGAACCATGAGAAATCTTGACACTGGTTACAGACTCCAATGTTTTGCCATCAATTGGGCTGGAAATACTAGAGAGAGAGAGGACAGGATAGATCCAACAAGCCATAGAGAAGAACAGAATCACAAAGTAGACTTCAAGATATGACCGTACTGAACAATTATCAGCTCATTTACCCCTTGTTAAAGTTTTTGTCATCATCCACCCATTGTACATAGACATGTTCCTGTGTCTCCTCAGCATCTGCCTTCCCACAAGTGATCGTGAAGTCTTTCATATCCTTTAAGGCTTGTCTTAGGGCATCCATACTGTCTGCCGTGATCTGGACCATCACACCATCTATACATAGAGAAAGCACATGTATAATATCCTTTCATTAAAAGGAGGTACTCCAATTTTTATCTCGTTATTTCAATCCACAAATTTAAAGGCTCATATCCTTCATCTGGTTCTTAAACAATTTTACTACTGCTCCTTGTGACTACACGTCATACACTGCTGCTCCTGATTAGTCGCCCTCCCTTTCCTTTCGGGATGCCATCTAAAAGATCAGTGGATTATCTTGCATCGTGGTCCTTATCCAAGAAAACCCCCTCACCAGGGCTCCTCTCTGCAGTCACAGATCGGGTGGTGGTCTATAATAAAATGATACAAAAAATGAGGCTTGCGCCCCAAAGAAATGCACAGCTCACCTCCCTGTTGATGGAGTCCTTCTCAGGAGCAAAGGATTATGCAGAGACGTCCCCTCTTCGTGTTGAAAGTTCATATAATAGAATCCAATCCAGCTCCATGTGAAGTCAAAAAATCCTTTATTGAATCGCTTGTCAGCTAAAAATGCTTGCTTGCATAGTAGGTGCTGCGGTACATGTTGCAATTACATGTTTCGCTCCAAAAGATGAGCTTTGTCAAATTGCTAGGCTGCATGCTCACCGCGGACGCCAGCTTTTAAAATAAAGCGCCAGTAATTCCAAAACTCACCACCTTCTGTGACATGATTAGTCTTTAGGTGTGGTTGGTTAATACTACTAAACTCCTTAATGCATTCAGCGAGCATCACATTAACTACATCGGTTCAACAATAAGGAAGTTATCCAAACGTTTTGCTGAACACCTAGGTGAAACACGACCGAATGCTACTAGATTATCTTCGGCGGTAGCACGACATTGTGTACAATATCACAGGGGTAGGACTGATAATCTCATATTAACTGGTTTAGAACGGGTGAAAAATCAGGAAAGAGGAGGTGATCAATTAAAGAAGCTTAGGATGAGGGAAGCGTTGTATATAATGAACTTTAACACCAGACAACCGCTAGGTATGAATAATAGAATGGATATTTCGTATATTTATTGATAATTATTGATAATTATGCAATATAATTTATTAAACTAAATCAATATTTAAAAAAAAAAGAAAAAAAGAAAAAGAGAAATATATAAATCATAATATTAGAATTAATATGATTAATGATATGAAACATAATTACTAATGTAATAAAATACAATGAATTATATTTGACATTTGCATATAAATAAAAGTTGCATAACATATATTCATGTAATGCAGGTAAGCAGATTCACCGCGGAAGCATATCCATCACTATATTTTAATGATTAGATCAGCATCTAGACATCATTCAAAAACAAAGATGAATAGTATATAAATGGCATTGATACGGTTAATAGGTGCTTGTAAAAGCGAGTGATGCTCGCTGAATGCATTAAGGAGTTTAGTAGTATTAACCAACCACACCTAAAGACTAATCATGTCACAGAAGGTGGTGAGCTTTGGAATTACTGGCGCTTATTTTAAAAGCTGGCGTCCGCGGTGAGCATGCAGCCTAGCAATTTGACAAAGCTCATCTTTTGGAGCGAAATACGGATTTTTGTGTTACTCACCGTAAAATCCTTTTCTCCGAGACACTCATTGGGGGACACAGGACTGTGGGTGTATGCTTCTGCCGCTAGGAGGCTGACACTAAGTAACATAAAAAAGGTTAGCTCCTCCTCCGCCGTATACACCTCAGCACTGGCCGCAGGCAAACCCAGTTTAGTGCAAAAAGCAGTAGGAGGCTAAAAAATAAATCAAGAGTTAACACAGATACAGTATATTCAGAAGAAAAAAAACTGCTGATACCAATTTAAGGAGAATAGAGTTAACTCAATATAAAGCCAGCCGGCTCTTAGGGAGGGTGCTGTGTCCCCCAATGAGTGTCTCGGAGAAAAGGATTTTACGGTGAGTAACACAAAAATCCGTATTTCTCCTTCGTCTCATTGGGGGACACAGGACTGTGGGACGTCCAAAGCAGTCCCTTGGGTGGGAAACCGACTCCACAGTGTAATTTATAACCAAGCATTGCTTATAGGTGCGCAACCGCGCCCTGAAGAATCCTTCTACCCAGACTGGCATCCGCAGAAGTCTGGGTATGGACATTATAATGCTTGGAAAAAGTATGCAGACTGGACCAGGTTGCTGCTTTACAAACCTGTTCCACCGAAGCCTGATGCCGAAGGGCCCAGGACGCACCCACCGCTCTGGTGGAGTGAGCCTTGATCCCTGCGGGAACCACCGTGCCTCTGATACGGTAAGCCTCCTGAATGGCTAACCGAATCCACCTAGCCAAGGTTGACTTAGAGGCAGCAAGTCCCTTCCTGCGACCTTCAGGGAGGACAAACAGCGTGTCCGTCTGTCGAAAGGACGCCGTCCGAGATACATATCTCCTGAGTGCTCTCACCAGATCCAGCGTATGGAGAGCCTTCTCCACTCGGTGCGTCGGAGCTGGGCAAAATGAGGGCAACACAATGTCCTCATTAATATGAAATGAGGACACAACCTTAGGCAAAAAAGGTGGTGTTGGTCTGAGCACCACCTTATCCTGATGGAAAAGTAAGTACGGAGCTCGACAAGACAGTGCAGCCAGCTCCGAAACCCGCCTTATGGATGTAATGGCTACCAAAAACACCACTTTCCAGGAAAGAAATGATAGAGAAACTTCCTGCAAAGGTTCAAAAGGAGACTCCTGTAGGACTCCCAGGACTAGATTGAGGTCCCAAACCTCTAAGGGAGTCTTGTAGGGAGGAACTATATGGACAACCCCCTGAATAAAGGTCCTAACCTGAAAATTAGACGCGATCTTTCGCTGAAAAAGAACCGACAAAGCTGATATCTGTCGTCTAAGAGTACTAGGCGCTAGACCTGAATCTAGGCCTGCCTGGAGAAAAGATAGAATGTTCGGAATTGAAAAGAGGAGCGGGGAACAACCATGTTCCCTGCACCAAGTAAAAAAGACCTTCCAAGTACCGTGGTAGATGCGAGCCGAAACGGGCTTTCGGGCGTTAGCCATCGTTGCGGCGACCTTTTTAGAGAATCCAGCCCTGGTCAGGATCCAAGATTCAACGGCCAGGCCGTCAAACACAGGACCGCTGAGTTCTGGTGGTAAATTGGGCCCTGGGAGAGAAGGTCCACGCGCTCTGGCAGTCGCCAGGGTGTGTCGGTGAGCAATTGTACCAGCTCCGCGTACCATGAGCGACGCGGCCAATCCGGAGCGATTAATATCGCTGGAACCCCCTCTATCCTGATCTTTCTGATCACCCTTGGGAGAAGGGCTATTGGTGGAAACAAGTATGGAAGATGAAACTGATTCCATGGTAGGACCAGAGCGTCTACTGCAAATGCCTGCGGATCCCGGTACCGGGAGACGAAGTTGGGCACCTTGGCATTTATCTTGGAAGCCATCAGGTCCACATCTGGGGTTCCCCAGCGTCGGCATATCTGCTGAAAAACCTCGGGATGAAGCGACCATTCCCCTGACGCTATGCCGTGACGGCTGAGAAAATCCGCAGCCCAGTTTTCCTCGCCCGGAATGTGGACCGCTGAAATCACAGAGTGATTTACCTCTGCCCAAGTCAGAATCTGTTTTACCTCGTGCATGGCCGCCCTGCTGCGGGTACCTCCCTGATGGTTTATGTATGCCACTGCCGTGGCATTGTCCGATTGTATTCTGACTGGGTGGCCCGCCAGAAGCTGGTGAAAATGTCTCAGAGCTAGCCGAATAGCTCGGATCTCTAAAATATTGATCGGGAGGGTCGATTCCTGCTGAGACCAAGTTCCCTGGGCTGTATGGTGACGAAACACTGCTCCCCATCCTAGCAGGCTGGCGTCCGTTGTGACAACCAACCAAAAATTTGGAGGAAACAACCGACCCTGTCGAAGAGTGGTGCTCTTCGTCCACCACATTAGAGTCTGTCTGACCTGCAGGGACAGACGACACCGAAGATTGAGGGAGTAAGGGCTCCCGTCCCATACTGCCAAGAGTGCATGTTGAAGGGGGCGAAGATGAAATTGGGCAAATGGAATAGCCTCTATTGCTGCCACCATCCTTCCCAGGACCCTCATGCAAAACCGGATGGTGTGAGGAATTGGTTGGCGAAGGATCCGTACCTCTTGACGGAGAACCAAGGCCTTGTCCTGAGGAAGAATTATCAACCCTGAGCGGTGTCGAAATTCATCCCTAAAAAGGTGATCTTCCGAGATGGCACAGGAGATGATTTCTTCGTATTCACCAGCCACCCCAGGCGAGCAAGGGTGTCTAACGTAATGCTGACACTTTCCTCGCAGATTTGAAAAGACGGACCCTTGATGAGGAGATCGTCTAAGTAAGGCAGGATGACTACCCCCTGGAGTGCAGAATGGACACAACAGCAGCCATGACCTTTGTGAACACCCTGGGGGCTGTGGCTAGCCCGAATGGCAAGGCTGCAAACTGAAGATGAAGTTTGCCGACGGCAAACCGAAGAAATCTCTGGTGAGGAGGAAATATGGGGATGTGAAGATAGGCATCCTGAATGTCTATTGATGCTAGAAATTCCCTTTTTCCATGGCTGCAATGACCGAACGGAGAGATTCCATTCGGAAATGCCGAATTCTGACAAACCGGTTCAGTCGCTTTAGATCCAGAATGGGCCTTACGGTACCGTCCTTTTTGGGTACAATGAACAGGTTGGAATAAAACCCCTGACCCTTTTCGATCTCCGGTACAGGCACGACAACCCCGCTGTGCCGAAGAGACTCGACCGCCCTGAATAAGGCGCGAACCCGAGATTCCTCCTTGGGAAGGCGCGAGGGAAAAAAACGATTTGAGGGAAGGCTGGAAAATTCTATTTTGTACCCCGAGGAGACTAACTCCCTGACCCACTCGTCGTGAGTAATCGATAGCCAAATGGGGCGAAACCAGAGTAAGCGGCCGCCTACTCTGGATAAATTGACCGGATTCTGCCTCCAGTCATTTGTCCGAATATCTCTGGGGTTTGGACCCTCTAGATCTTGGTTGTTGAGATCGTCCTCTTCCCAGAGGGTTGGTCCTGTAGGAGACCTGACGATCTCTGGCCTGACTAGGCCGACCTGAACCGCTGGAGGTAGCTGGCGCGGCCCAACCTGGGTTACGAAAGGCCCTAAAGCGAGGCTGAAGCTGTCGGCGAAAAGGCTGCTTAATCTTTTGCTGAGGAAGGAAACTGCTCTTCCCTCCCGTCGCATCAGATATGAGCTGATCCAACCTTTCGCCAAATAACCGACCATTCTGATATGGTAAGGATGTAAGCGATTTCTTTGAGATTGAATCTGCTCGCCAGGTTCTAAGCCACAAAGATCTTCTGATGGCAATTGCATTAGCAGCAGCTAGGGCTGCGCAATTTGCCGCATCCATGGACGCATTAATTAAGAAGTCTCCCGCAAGTGCTATCTGATTAGAAATCTCAGTTACTTCAGATGGTACCTCAATACCATGAAGCGCTCTATTTAGAGACTCCGACCAGGATATCATGGCCTTAGCAACCCAAGTCGCTGCAAAAGAAGGAGAGAGAGCAGAACCCGATGCTTCAAACACCGAGCGGGCCAAACCTTCAATCAGACGATCCGTTGGTTCCTTGATCGAGGAACCGTTAGGAAGGGAGAGGAGCGTTTTAGACGCCAAACGCGACACAGGAGGATCAACCGCAGGAGATTCCGCCCATTTCTTAAGAAGCTCGGGAGCAAAAGGATATCTAGTATTGAGAGCCTTTTGTCCTGCGAAGCGCTTGTCCGGTTTCTCCCGGTGGCGCTGCACTAGTTCCTCAAACTCAGGATGAGATCCAAAAACTTTATGAGCTTGCCTGGCTCTTTTGAAGGACACCTTATGACCGGAGGTCAAGGTGGACTCATCGTCTATCCCCAAGGTTTGATTGACAGCTTCAATCAAACTGTCAATTGTGTCCTGACAATTTGGTGCCTCCAAATTAAGGGACCCTTCTGAATCAGAATCCGAATACTGATCACTTGTCAGAGGTGAGGGAGAGCGGGAGACGGAACTGAAAGATGCCGAGGCTCCGGACGGCAAAGGCGATGCAGTGTGGGTTCGCTTCCCCTGCGTCTGCCTAGTGAGAGCGCGGCCCCTGCAGGCCGGAGGTTCATGAGACGTCGCCAAGACGGGTGAACCACTGTCCCTGCTCCTATCGGGAGCTTGAAGGGACTCGATTGCTCTAGTCAATGATGCCACAGATTGAGTCAGGGACAGAGCCCATTCAGGGGGACCTGACGCACTGGGTTCCGCAATAGGAGCGGGTTCCTGAGCCCGTTCGGAGTCACAGGCTTCGCAAACCCGAGTAATCTGGGCGCGCGGAAAAGGGGACCTACAGGCAATGCATGCGGTATACAGTACCGTATGAGCTTTAGTTCTTCTGGACATACTGAGTCTATCACAGAGTCCGCAATGAACTGGATGTGCGACGGTCAGTGAAACGGAGTGCAGAAGTACTTAGTGAAGCGGAACAACCAGGCTGGAGGTAGAAGCACTTACCCCAGTCCTGTACCCCCTGCGTCCTTAAACCGCGTAGCAGTGGCGTCTGGCTCCAAATTTTTCAAAAAGAGCGCCCCCCTGTTAGGAAGGCGAGCTCAAGTAGCCGAGCCTTTAGGGGGAGGATCGAGAGGCGCGGCCTAGCTGTCAGAGGCCCGCCTCCAGCCGCGGCCTAGTCTCCAGCAAAAGCCGGGGACTAAATTTACAGCCGCGGCCTAGCATCAGCCGAAGCCGCGGCCTAGATTTCCGGCGGAGGCGGCCCCAAAACCAGAGGGCGGGCCCGCCGGAAGGAGACAATGCCGAGGGCGGATCCCCGCGACCGCGGCCGCCCTCCAGCCGACACCGGACGCTACATCTTGGGCCGCGGCCTAGTCCCCGGCAGAAGCCGGGGACTAAATTTGCAGCCGCGGCCCAGATTTCCGGCGGAGGCCGCCCCAAAATCAGAGGGCGGGCCCGCCGGAAGGAGACAATGCCGAGGGCGGATCCCCGCGACCGCGGCCCGCCCTCCGGCCGACACGGACGTTAAATCTTGGGCCGCGGCCTAGTCCCCGGCAGAAGCCGGGACTAAAATTTGCAGCCGCGGCCCAGCACCGCCCGAAGCCGCGGCCTAGATTTCCGGCGGCCGGCGCCGGACGCCACACCTCGGGCCCCAGTCCCCGGTCCTTGCCCGAGGCCTAACACCGCCGAAGCCAGAGACCTGACTCCCCCGGGGGGGAACACGGGCCAGGAGTGTACCTGGCTGGAATCCAGACGCTTGAAACCTGCGGTGCTCCATGCGTGCGGCGTTTCCAGTATCTTCTCCGTTTTCAAAAAGGTGAGCCATAGAGGGGGCTTTGTAGTAAAAAAGGTGGGACGGTGCAGGAACCCTAACTCCATCACCCCTTCAGGGGGCGAGGAGAGGGACCGTCCGCCTCCTTGCAGCACCGCAGTCTAGCATTGGTGGCGCAGTGGGGGCTGCACGGACAAACTCCTGCCTCTGTGCAACCTAGGGTTTCAATACCTCAGGGTGGACAGGGCTAAGTCCGGCATTCGTGTCCCACGTTGCGGGAGAGGATACGCTGGAGGCTTTACTCCACGTGCTCGCCCGTTGATGGTTTGGGGAGATCGGACCCTTTCAATAGGATCCGTCGCCCCTATCTCATCTTCGTGGGGAAGAAAAAAAAAAAAAAAAATGGTCTGGAAAAAGAACCAGACGTGTGCCTCCATCAGACACTAAGCAATAACTGGGTTTGCCTGCGGCCAGTGCTGAGGTGTATACGGCGGAGGAGGAGCTAACCTTTTTTATGTTACTTAGTGTCAGCCTCCTAGCGGCAGAAGCATACACCCACAGTCCTGTGTCCCCCAATGAGACGAAGGAGAAACATGTAATTGCAACATGTACCGCAGCACCTACTATGCAAGCAAGCATTTTTAGCTGACAAGCGATTCAATAAAGGATTTTTTGACTTCACACGGAGCTGGATTGGATTCTATTATATGGTCTATAATAAGCCTTGATCAGGGGTTTTCTTCACATAAAGAGCGAGACGCAAACCATACCCCATTGATCTCTGACGAAGAGTCCCAACAGGAAGGGCCAGCACCCAGAAACCGCAGCAAGACTGTAACGTCAGGTCATAGTGAGTAGTATTAAGATCACAGGAAAAGAGTTGTGAGCCTTTATTGCTTTAGAGTCCAGAAAGAGGATTAAAATACATTTTTATCTCCCTTTAAATAATCAGAGGAGATCAGATAAGGATATTACAAGGCTCATTTAATAATAAGGACATTAAATATCATCTAGCGGTTAAATGACTTCACTATCCCACAGGATCCTAGAGGACATCGTAGAAATGTAGGTCACTTCGTGTACTCATTTCACCAATACACTGGTTTAGTACATATCTGAGCACCTCCTTACCTTCTACAATGCTGGACTTTGCCAGGAACCCAGAAGATGGTTTTAGTGCTCCACTGAAGACAAAGAAACTGGCACCGGTCACTGCCGAAATAAAGAGAAGTCTTGTGATTATTACCGGCTTCATCCAACGTACAAGATAAATCTATGACAGTCCCCCAAAGATACATAGATTGTTTTTTTTTTATTGTGTCACAGTTCACAGCAGCTATTTCCACAAGAAGACCAAGTAAAAACACCTGAGAAAGCACCCGAGGATGCGACACAAGGAGTTTGAGAAAGCACCCGAGGATGCGACACAAGGAGTTTGAGAAAGCACCGAGGATGCGACACAAGGAGTTTGAGAAAGCGCCTGAGGATGCGACACAAGGAGTTTGAGACAGCGCCTGAGGATGCGAGATGCCACATGTTGTGTCTGATCCTCTATGTGAAAATGTCCGCTAAGCAGTGTGTGATAAAGTACACACTGCAACAATGAAAGTGTAACACCAAGAAGGAAAAGTCGTGGAATTATGGAAATCGCAGAATAGACAGACAGGTTACTAATCTGTAAGTGATGAAGAAGGGAAATGGCTGTACCACCGATTCCATGACCTAAATCATGTAACCCTGTTAGTGCACCTGGAATGAAGACGAAAGGCGTCCGACTAATATACATTATCATCCCAGGAGTTGTACCACTGTCATGTTTCCTTTCTGAACATTTCATCATGATGGTCTCCAAACCAACATTCGTCCATCGTTACATCCAAAACAAAAGCGAGATAATCTGGATTTTACATCCTCCAACATGCCATGGATTGGAACCAAGTGCTTGAAAATTTTCATCATTTGCAAACGTCTACTTATTCGATTTGCATAACTTTATGGCTTGTCCGTCTTGTTGCAATTCCAGCCCCTATTCTACTTATCGTGGATTGTATGACGGCCATCATGCCGCTCCGATGTATCGCAGATATAAGTAGTCCACGTGGTTACCTTTGCGTGGCTGCTTATGAATGCTGATGGCTTGTGTTTGGTAGTTGCCGTCATCATTCTGCACGCACACCAAGTGGGAATCGGCCTTCTGGTTGAAGCATGTGCCCCCAGCCAGGACGTGTTCATTAGATTTGTACATGGCTTTCAACATCTGATAATCAGGAAGCAAGAAAGAAACAAAGAAAAGAAAAAGTGAATGGAACAAACAACCTGCACCGTAAAGCTCCTCAATAAAACAAGGCACATATACTTTACAAACAAAGCAAAGGTTCGTTTTACACGGGTAAACCTGGGTCACGAAACGACAGATGAGCACCTGCTTGTTTACATGAATAATCGATAGATCGGTTTGCACAGGCTGCCACGGTTCTCGGCAGCATAGGTTTTGTTTGTGCTGTCGAGAAAAATGACCTAAAGATCATTTCATCTAATGAATGAGCATTTTGCTATTTTGTAGGGTGAACGTCAGACTGTTTAGACTACAAAATTATCGTCAAACAAGCGTTCAGAGGACAACTCATCCTCGATAATCTTGCAGTGTGAATTAACCCAGCTCCCGAAGATCACAAAGTGCATGGATCAGATACGATACTGCAATCTTCAGGAGCCGCCCAAAGGAGTAAAAGGGAAATCTCGCTCTACAATATAGGACGATACGGCTACGTTCAGACAACTATAAAACAGCTCTGTCTGGAAGACGTATGGAAGCACTCCGCAAACTTATATACATATAACGTGTGACAGCGCAGCAGTGAAGAACAGTTACCATCCGTCTACCCACAGACATAAATGTGACGGTCATTTGGACATCACTAAGGTCATGTTTGCATTAAATATATTGAAAAGGGTAGGATACAGCCCTAGGAGACCTCAGAGTGTTACACACGTTGTGTCAGGGTAATTGGAAACTTTGGACTACTTTCAGTTTGCAATGAATCAATTAGCTGCAAATCGAATTTCTTAGCAAATTTTGGCCAAGTTTGTGAATTCAAATATCAACAGATTTGTTTATCTCTCATTGGTCGAAGTCTAAGTTTAGAGACCCCCTGGCGATAAAGCGGTTATCCCTGGGGTCCCTGAAGCCAGACCTGATCAACAGGTGGGGTGTAAACATTGTTGTCGCGATCAGAAATGCAAATATGATAGTAACCTCATTGTAGCGATTGCTGGGAATCTTGATGCTGGTTTTTCTGACTTCCATATCCACAACCAAGCCCTGGACGACTGGCAGCGTGTACTGGTAATTTCGAAAATCCTAACAAATACAGAAAAAGAACAAGAGGAGAAGGGTTATTATTAGTGATGAGTGAGCGTGCTCGGACAAGGTGTTATCTGAGCATGCTCGTGCGTTAGAGTATATCCGGCGTGCTCAAATACTATGTTTGCGTCCACGTGGCTGCATGTCTCGCGACTGCTCAACAGCCACAACACATGCAGGGATTACCTGTTAGATAATCCATACGTGTGTTGCGCCTGTCAAACAGCAACGAGAAATGCAGCCGAGGGGACTCGTACATATTATTCGAGAACGCCGAAGTCATTCCTCTAATGCACAAGCATACTCAGGACTATAAGACGCACTTAGGTTTTAGAGGAGGAAATTAGGAAATAAAAAATTGAAGCAAAAAATGTGGTAAATTGTGTACTAACATCCCCTATCCTGGTATATATGGTCCGCTCATCCCCATCCTGATACACATGGTCTCCTCATCCCTACCCTGGTATGCATGGCTCCCTCATCCCTATCCTGGTGTGCATGTCCCTCATTTCTATCCTGGTATGCATGCCTCTTCATCCTATCCTGGTAGGAATGGTCCCCCTCATCCCTATCCTGGCAGGAATGGTCCCTCTCATCCCTATCCAGTATGCATGGTCCCATCCTTACCCTGGCATGCATGGTCCCATCCTTATCCTGGTATGCATGGCCCCCACCCCTATCGTGGTATGCATGGCCCCCACCCCATCCTGGTATGCATGACCCCCACCCCTATCCTGGTATGCATGACCCCCACCCTCATCCTGGTATGTATGGTTCCCACCCGCATCCTGGTATGCATGGCCCCATCAGAAAACATTTAAAAAAAAAAAACATTACACCTTCCCAGCGCTCCCTCGCAGTGTCCTGTTCCGATGCCAGCAACTGCTTTATGCTTGAAAGCCAAAGGGCAGCTGCCGGAATACTCAGTGCTCTGCACGCCGGGACTGTGTGTGCGCAACGCACTGGGTATTCATTGCTCACTAGCGAGCACAGTGTCAGCCGGAGCCTTTCTGCTGCTGCCGGCGGTCACGTGTGACGATACTTAAAAGAAATGAATATTCATGGAATGGGGTGAATATTACTAATCTGAAAAACAAAA